>OZ012704.1:53415713-54015713 GCA_963942595.1 Cylloceria caligata | reverse complement strand
GATTGGTAGAGGGGATGTGTTAGTCAGAGGTGTCTCGCGAAGAAAATCCCAACACGGTAGTTAGAGATTCCAAAATATAATAAACAATTTATTGCAGTTGGCAAACAAAATGATAAACCGAGAGTCAAGGTGTTACTCTCGGAAGCACGGTTGGGAAGCGACAAGATACAGCGTGCTAGATTCCCGTTAATTCAATGTTTCTGGACGATAATAACAAAAGAGATTTCCGGACTGGTGACGACAATAAAACATAAGATTTACTCTCCGCACACCCACACTTATTCGCTCTAGCTGGTCTGCCGGGTTAACGACAATAAATAAAATACAGTAAGTCACAGTCAACAATTAAAAACAAAAATAAATAAAATATGCCAAATCGATAGTATCCAAAAATTAAAATACAATAAATGTCAAATTAAATTAGAATAAATAGAGTCAAAAAGGTAAAAAAATCGAATAAATAAGGCCCGGAAATTGAAACAAAGTCAGACGTAATATAAAATAAATTTAATTAATTAAATAAATAAGATAAATATATCAAAAATAATAAATAATTGAACCGAAAAGAAACAGAAAGCGGACGCAATCAAATAAATAACATCGCCAAAACACAATAATATTCCCAGAACCGAACCCTGCTTTCTTCGCTCTCACAACAATGCACACCCAATAATTCAAACGATAACGACATTTCAAAGTCGACGACACTCAACTTGTACGCACAGAATTCGCTCGGGCTATCCCGCTACGCTGGCACACAAAATAGCTCTCGATCTTACAGGCACACACACACGACATACGGGGGCTTTTACGCGCTCAAAAGTAGTATGTGTACACCTTTGCTCCATCCTACTCCTATCCCCACTCCTTCCCCCACGACGCGGCTACCCACTCTGCTTAACCAGCGTCGGTAACGTGGAGATGGTAAAGTGAGGTGGTGTGGGTACTCTGGTGAACAAGGAAGAGTAGAGATAAGAGCAGAATGGAGCAAAGGTGTACACATACTTTAAAAAAGGAATAAAATTAGGTACCCACCTCTGCTGTTGTTGACGTCCACCTTCCTTCGACGGCGATTTTAAACTCCTGTCTTTCACTATCTCACTCACAAACACACACACGCACGCGCGCGTCGACACTTTAACGCCCGAACGTCGTACGCTTCAGAAAGCTCGGGGTCCTCGAAGCCCTCTTCCACGTTGCCGCCATCGTACCCGATGTCTATTTTGGCGCCGAGGACTCCGGTCACACGCTAGCGTCATAACGAGGATACATTGCGAAAAATACATTTTTTACTGCACGATCACGAAGTTAAAGACAGACTGAATGCTCAGGATGCTGCTGGTTGGTATCACAGGGTTTGAAGATAACAAACCCCTCTGAATCATAACTAGGTGTCCAGCACCCCTCTGAATCATAATTAGGTGTCCAGCATTCAATGCAACGACAGCGGTTTTGCACGTGCGTACCGCTTTGCGCTGTGCTCCTCGCGAAGCGCTTGCTCTGCAGTAAAGGGCGCAGCATATGATGCCGCACCGAGAGAGACCTCGATTATAATTATTGTTATAATTTATATATAATTAAATAAAATAAGAGACACAGTAAGACGAGGTATTTGTTTTTAATTAATCAATATTTTATTTAAATCACTTTACACGTGTTGGAAAATCAGCTGACGCATGGCGATCGATATTCGCCGTGCGTCAACCTGTTGCTGTTGGGTGGTGTGCTGCACTCACAAGGAGAGGCCGCCTACTCGCCATCACGGATTTCGCTAAAATTTATAGCATATGTAGGACTTGGCTAGAAATGAAAGTACCCAAAGTGGGAACTCCATATGGCCAAGCGTTTCGAAAATACAAATTTTGACGCGGATCTGGCACCGTAAAAGCCATGTATGTTAGTATATTTGCCAAGCATCGGTTGGCGTAGTGGTAAGAGCTCGGACTCGTAATGCGATGGTCACAGGATCCACTCCCCGTGCGGAGACTTTTTTTTCTAGCTCTCCCAATTTTCATAATATTCATGTCGCAATTAAGAGAAGTCATAAATAATTAATTTTATTTATTTATTTATACATAAAAGGCATAGATATAGGACATCATTTTTTAATAAGCGCATAATCGTGAAAAATACGTACGAGAGAACAAATTTCTTCTGCTGATTGACTCGTGGGGAGGACAAACTAATCCGCAATTATACGATGAACTTTTCCAAGATGGAGAAGGATTGCGAACGTGTAGCATCAAAGTAATTCCCCCCAAATGTACTCCACTGGTGCAACCCTGCGATGTATATTTTTATCGTCAGGTTAAAAACTATATTAAAAAAATTAAATTGCTCTTATCTCATCGAGCTAGAAAAAGAAATAACATCCCGAGAAGACTATAAAAATACAATCGATCGTTCATCGTCAACTATCCGCGTCAATATTCGGTGACATGTTACGTTACGCGTGGTTTGCTGCTAAACTTTGCGATGAGAGAGAATGTTTTATGAATGTAAATCAAGTTTTTTTTTCTATGGAGACGTTGAAACAACATTGCAATTGTAAAAATGCAGCGTTTACAACGTGTGCTAGATGCAGAAATAATTACTGTTTCCCCTGTTTCTACGATGAATATCACCCCGACAAACATAAATCATGAAATGTAAAAGAATAAAAGTTTGAATTTTTATGTACAAAATCTTTTTGTATGCGCTTTAATTACAATCGCTTGTTGAAAAGTCCGCAATCCCAATTTTTTTCCTTATCTATACCTTTTGCGTATAAATAAATAAATAAAATAAATTATTTATCACTTCGCTTAATTGCGACATGAATATTATAATAATTGGGAAAGATCTAGAAAAAAAAGTCTCCGCACGGGGGTCGAACCTGCGACCATCACATTACGAGTCTCAGCTCTTACCACTACGCCAACCGCTGCTTGGCAAACATACTAACATAAATGGCTTTTACGGTGCTAGAGCCGCGTCAAAAATTTTATTTTCTAAACGCTTGGCCATCTGAAGTTCCCACTATGGGTACTTTCTTTTCTAGCCAAGCTCTACATATGCTATAAATTATAAATAAAGCGAGGCTGTCTCTCTCGCTTGACTTCAAGGAGGGGTAAGGGTTTTAGCGTGAAAAAAACACTTTTTGCGATTTTTTTTTAGAAATATGGATTGAGCAAATTTATTGAAACCTTTTGTACATTATTAAGTATGATTTCAACAACAGTCAGTAATTTTTTTATGCGAAAATATTGATAAACAAGCCGGTGACGGAGCTTTTCCAAGAACGTCTTTGGAAATAGACGATTTGCGCTGTGCACTGTATCTCAGCTGGAAATTGACTAAATTTTGATGGTTTTTTATCTAAGATAAAGTATCATTAAATCCTCCCCCCAACGTTCTCTGATTATTATTTTTTTCATTTTTACATTTTTGGTGGTCATTTAAAGGGAAAACTGCTATTTCTTACGAAAAATTCCGCCATTTTGTAAGTGGAAAACCCCCTTAATGTAAAAAAAAACATCTAAAACTTAACGTTGGGGGCAGGTATTTTATATGTAGGAAGTGTGTACCAAGTTTGAAATGAATCGGTAATGTAGTTTTTATATAGCAGTGCACACGGACTTTTAAAAAGTGGTTTTGAGAAAAACGCGTTTCAAGTTTTAAAAGCTAAAAAAGTGAATTTAAAAAAATAATTTTTAACTTACTCTTTTTTCTAAAGTCTTTGCCTTATTTTGGCTTCTTTGCTCTGCTGCTGAGCTTGTATCTCGGCCCTGTTGATGCGACAGCTGTCCTCCGATCTTGCGTATTCGTGAGCGCTCGACGGACGCTGAAGCTCATATCTGACAGAAAGGTGAGAAAAGCACCAGTACCTTCGTTGAAAGTGCATGCAGCTACGTAGGATGCAAATTCAACGATTTGTTTGCTGCCAGATAATTTTTTCGGTGCAATCCTCCAAATTAGTCGGTTCAAACTTTCGTTGGCATTTTGGGTAAAACCTCCAAGACACCTTTCGAGAAGTTCGTCCTTACTCAGATCTTCGTAAATCGGTTTGATCGTTTGTATGACATCTTCTGGAAGTGGAGTGTAATTATGTTCAAAATTTTCCAGTCAACACTTATCGTGTTGAGGGTTATCGTCTGTCGACTGCTGGCGGTAGTACGTTGCCCAGATGGCATTTTTCATTTTCTCTACCGAATCACAATTATACTTTATTGCTGCTCTGTGGTATCGACTCAACTTATCGATGACTTTTCCGTTGTGTTTTGCTTTGCCGCCGAGTACTTTACTTTGCCGCGTTCTACCTGCATTTTTTCCTGTTTTCACAATTTTATCTTCAACAGTGTATCTTACCAGATCACGTAGACGTCTTCCCATTCTCTTATTCACGTGACCTACACATTCTTTTTTATTTATAGTGAGATTTTCACCGTAAGGTTTCGCTTGCACTAAATTGCCGTAAGTTTTGCTGGCGCCGTCTCCGACATAGTTGCTGATATTTGCTCCATACTTTTCCTCTGAGCGGCGGAACATTTCGATTACTGCGCACACTTCCATGTTGCCTGATAGTCCGGTGTGATTGGCTTGACATTCAGCATTATCAACGTGTTCTTCGTGCCACTCTTCAAATTCAGCAGTATTCAACTTTTTTCCCCATAATTTTCAAAGCTGACAATGCAAACTACTTACGAAAATATCAATAACTTTTCCAGTACAATAACCAATCAATGAAGTGACGCCAAACAAGGAGCTGAAGCCTTGCTTCTGCCACGTGCCATCGCCAGAAACAGTCAAAGTATCAGACTCCGCATTTGCACTTGTTTTCTGTTTTTCTTCGTCTGCGGCGGAAAGGAGAAATTTTTCAGCAGTCGTTTTGACGTAGGAACAAATCGATGCCATAGTATCCAAATAAGACGGTTTCGATAAAAAATTACTTGCAATGTTCATTAGACTGCAAAACTTATTGCAGCCTGCTAAACACAAACCTAATGTACGCATTACGAAAACAAATCGAGTGTTGATTTTGTGGCGATGACCAGTTTTCTCACTCGACGGTATATAGCGTGGATCACAATTGGCACATTTTACCTGGATTTGAAAGCCAAGACCTTCTTTTGTGCAACTTTTGAACTCAACTGAACCATCACACTGACCACATTTAACCAAACTTGCAATTGTTGAGAAAACAAGCAAAAAATCGATGATTCTATAATGTTTTATGAATAAACTGTATACCTGCTTGCCAGCTGCGCGCTGTCTTTCCGAGAGGAGACTAACTAGTCAATAATTCGAGAGTTTTGCTCTGATTGACTTCAAATTTTGAGACTATATTCTTGAAATGTTTAACTATAAGAAAAGACAAAAAAATCGATTTTTCAAAAGTGCAAACCCCCCCCCCCCCCTCCAACAGCATCTCACAACAATGCTTTTGTAGTACGCAGCCATCTTGAGAATTTTAGTCACTTTCTTGAAAACCGCTGTAACAGCTATTTCAACTACGCTCACCTCGGACTTTTTCACCGCCTCATACCTCATACCTCATACCTTATTGGACTCAAAAAAATCGGTAAGCGTGCACCTTCATAATTTATATTAATTGAATGTTGGTAAGGTCGAAAAATCTCATTTGTGCATCCTCATAAGTCTCAACTCGTGACGTGCTCTGCAGCGCGGGCTGCAGCACGTTTCACATCACACATTTCGGCATTCAATTAATATAATTGAACGTGCGTCTCATTAAAATTCAATCTAAATTTATTTGTGTTATTTTTAATATCAGGAGTACAAATTGAAAATGCGGGATTTTTTTCTATTTTTGAACGTTTATTCTGAAAAAATGGTAACAAATGAATTATTCAAAGTATTGTCCATCGCTAGCCACAACTTTTTCCCATCTTTCTGGCAATTTACGGATACCGTCGCGAAAAAATTCGGCCGGCTTGGCTGCTATCCAGTCATCGACCCATTTTTGGGCTTCTTCGTAAGAATGGAAGCGCTGGTCAGCTAGGCCATGTGTCATCGATCGGAAAAGGTGGTAATCGGAAGGAGCAATATCTGGGCTATACGGCGGGTGGGGTAAGACTTCCCATTTCAGCGTTTGTAGGTATGTTTTGACCGGCGCTGCAACATGTGGCCGAGCGTTGTCATGTTGCAAAATTACTTTGTCGTGTCTTTGCTCGTATTGTGGCCGTTTTTCTTTGAGTGCGCGGCTCAAACGCATCAATTGAGTTCGGTATAGTGCTCCTGTGATGGTTTCGTTCGATTTCAATAGCTCATAATACACCACACCCAGCTGGTCCCACCAAATACAGAGCATGAGCTTGGCGCCGTGAATATTTGGTTTGGCCGTCGATGATGATGCATGGCCGGGGTAACCATATGATTTTTTGCGCTTCGGGTTATCGTAATGGATCCACTTTTCATCACCAGTGACAATGCGATGCAAAAAACCCTTCCGTTTTTGCCGTTCGAGCAGCAGTTCGCATGCAAAAAAACGGCGCTCGACGTCTCTCGGCTTCAGCTCATACGGCACCCAATGTCCTTGCTTTTGGATCATTCCGAGGGCTTTTATACGATGGGAAATGGCTTGTTGTGTCACTCCCAATGAATCTGCGAGCTCTTGTTGAGTTTGACACGAGTCTTCATTGAGTATTGCCTCCAATTCAGCATTCTCAAACTTTTTCACTTGGCCCGGCCGCTCTTTGTCCTCAACGTCAAAATCACCACTTCTAAACCGCACAAACCATCTCTCGCACGTTGAAACCGATGGAACATGACTCGGATAAGCCTCGGAGACCAATCGATGTGCTTCAGCAGCACTTTTCTTCAAATTAAAGAAGTAAATTAAAACTTCCCGCAAATGCTGTTTTGTTGGCACGAAACTCGACATATTGAGAGCTCAAAAAAACTATGAATTTGACACTGCGACAAATTGACACATACTGAAAATTAAAGCTATAAGACGTAGCTTTGACATGAACATAGTCACAGTACTGCCTGATGCGTATAGCGTTAGTAACGCCATCTGTTATCAAACCCGCATTTTCAATTTGTACCCCTGATATATTTTTTTTGTAGTTTTGAAGTCAAAGGTAGAATAAAAACCACTTTCTCTACCTACATCTGTGGTCTGGTCATTTCACCCTTGTCGTGAGTGAAAACTCATCCTTTTTCGATATCTTTCAGATTCCATTAAACACCACCAGAGGAATTCTCAACAACACACATTTACCGTCGCGTCGTATGCAATATCCCTGCAAACACGGTAATCTTCGCTCGGAGATTCCTCCACCGTTAAAATTATTTTGATCACTGTCCGATCGTCGAAAGGCAAAAGCATTGTAATATTCACGTACTATTTTATCGTTTTTCATTACATTATCGCTACAGAGATTATTAAATCGCGACATGGTAAATCCACACGACATAAGCTGCAGGAATACGATACAAAATTGTCCACACACATCCGACGTATTATTCTATTGCTGCTTGAGGCCGTACCGATAGAACTTGCAGTTTATTTGTAGCCGTGCGAGATTCTGCGGTATAATCGGTGGTAGTTGTAGCTATCAAAATACATTCCTTTTCCGTGATGGTTAACGTACATGGCGATCCAGTGCTCTCCAGGTCGTCGTGGTTATCCGTGATAACTACGAGTCCGGCCGGTAACGACCATACACGAGGATCTTTGTCAGCTCGGTATACTCCAACGGTTGAAAGGCGTAGATACTGCAAACTCTCGTAGATTTGTCTAGTGTTCATGTTGAACACAGAGTCAATGATTAAATGATGACATATACGCTTTGATAGACGTATTTATGCAAAATCTAATTCACAGTATCGTCGATCGTGTGACGACTACATGATGAAGATTTCTCTTCTTTTTTATTCTCTTCCTCTTCGTCTACCGACCAAACATCCATGTACGATTCTCCTTTAAACGGATACTCGCAAAACCAATTTTTTATTCGGAAAGCCTGGCGCATTGCACAATGCGACGACGTTGTATCGTTTATCATAGCGTGTCTGAAGCATTTTCGCAAAGATTTCGGCATAAGTGTGTACGATGGAGCGCCCTCCTCATCCTCCAGGTTGGAAATTTCACTCGTGATATCGCAAAGAAGTATAGTCTTCTCGTGACCGCGTGTATAGATACGTCTTGATTTTCACGCAAGTCAGCGTATGCTTGTTTACACATAGCTACACAGCTCACATCGCCCTCGTACCATTCAAGCCGTGAAAATATTTCGGGAGAAAATCATTCTGGCTTCGCGAATGCTGTGGTAATTCGGCAAAGTGACACGTTGGTGCAAAGATCCAATGAGCAGTGTACGGTCTATCCACTGCTACCACCGCAATTTCTTCCGGAATAAATTCCGAGTCTTTACCACGCATTTCCTGTATATCCACGACGATATCCATTTTCGCGTCCAATCTGTACAGATGCTCCAGTTCGACTGATTAGTTACTCACAAAGACGCTTCTACGTCTCTTAACACGAAGCAATTTTATTCCGAAATCACCACATTTTTCGCTTATCCGGTAAAATCCACCATTACTTGCCGAGAGGTATCGATTTCAAGGACATTATCGTATTCCGCGTAGACTACACAATTTACCGTTGAAGCAAGCGCATCCTCAAATCGTACCTCTATTCTCACACTACCGTGCTTTGTTAAATTCCAATGTGAATAGCTGTTCGCCGAAAGATCGGGTGTCAAATCAAAAGCAAATCGACAGTATCCATCGCGATCGATTGAATTACCATCGTTCAAGAAATGTATTCCAGTTCCCGAAAACAACGTTTGAAAAGCATCCACATACATATCATTTTTTCGTGAAATCAGGTTGTAACGGTTTCGAAGGTATTTGAGCACCATCTACATACAACGAGAGATAATTTATCTTGTAATTTTGGAAATTGAATGGATTCATACTAAAGTCGCCGTTAAACGCTTTGTTATCGACTAAACCGATAATTACACGCTTCGGCAATTGACCTAGCACGATATTACCGATCGTCTCTCCATGAACACCGGAGTGTATTGAAACGGCCTTTACCTCGACTCTCGTAAGAGGATATTTAGCCGGAGCACACACTAGCACACCAGGAGCTATTTTTGTTCTACGAACCAGAACCGATGCTTCGAGAATCTAAGCCGCACTGGCCATTTTTTGTAACCCCTACAAGACAAAAGTAATCTCTAGACTGCACCAGCCGTAGTCGCATTTCGACACCGTTTAATAGGAACCGCTCCTGATTGAATATATCGCAATGCAGATGGCCGAGCAAGTCCACAGTTTTTCCGACACTTAAAAATTGTTTTCTCTTTACAAGACCCGCATTTCCCGATGTTATATCATGCATTTTTCCAGGGGTATCATCGTACTAGAGAACGCTCGTGTGATGCGAGTTTTTGGCAGCTGGACCGCAATTTGAAAGTGTTTCTATGTAAGCTCGATAAGCGTAGGCATTATTTGGTGGTGAAACTAGTTTTTGAATCATCCACCTGATTAAACATAGAATGCAAGATATTGTTTACAGGGGCCGGTACTTACTTTCGGCGCTGCACTTGCGGCAATTTCCGTAGATGGAGATGATATTTTCACTCTTAGACTAAGCATAGTATGTGCGAAATCGATATACTCATCACCCTGTCCAGGAATAACAAATTCAATAGGTGCATTATCTGTCAGCGGAGAAATTGGCTTATAATACACTCAATTGGTGCCTTCGATAGTATTGGGTCTGGGGAAAAGTTTGTGGCATTTTTCCCGATAGATGGCATCAATTGCGAATAAGTCAGGAAACACAGATCGCAGCGATACTACTAAACGCTCGTTGGAAAGGTGACACTTCGAGCGTTACTTTGAGTGTATAAACATCGAAATTGGTGCAGTAGTTGGAAAGTTGTTTGCGTTTGAAAATGGAGAAAAGTACTGAAAAATTGCGCTATGTTTGGCAATATTATTACGACAAAGGGAAGAAAAGTGAAAAAAATTTGTGCTATGTAAAGTGAAGGTACTTTATCAAAATCTGCTGCGCGGAAATAGTTCACTCGCTTTCGTTCTGGTAATTTTGATTTGAAAGATGAGTCACGCTCTGGTCGTCCAATCACTGAAAAAGCTGATAAAATTCTTGAAAAAGTCCAGCAAGATAAGCATATCAGCAGTGTCGATATTGGTATGGAGCTAGGCATTGACCACAAAACTGTTTGGAACCATTTACACAAAGCTGGCTAGAGAAAGAATCTCGATGTATGGGTTCCTCATGAGTTGAGCGCGAAAAATATGATAGACCGAATTAACATCTGCGATACACTGCTGAAACATAATGAAATCGAGCTATTTCTGAAACGTGTCATAACCGGTGATGAAAAATGGATCACGTACAACAATCGGAAACGTCAAAAATCGTGGACAAGGGATGGTGAGCCGTCACAAGCGTTCGCAAAGCCAGGATTCACGGTGAAAAAGGTGATGCTGTGTGTGTGGTGGGACTGGAAGGGAATCGTCCACCATGAGCTACTTCCAGTTGGTCAGACGATTGATTCTCAAGTCTAGTCCGGTCAACTAGAGAGATTACGCCAAGCAATTGAAAAAAAATGGCCCGAATTGATTAATAGGAAAGGTGTTGTCTTCCATCATAACAACGCCCGACCACACACTTCTATGATGACCCGTAAAACATTGCGACAGCTTGGTTGGGAAGTCTTGATGCATCCACCGTACAGTCCAGACATAGCACCCTCTGACTATCACTTATTCCGATCTCTGCAGAACTCTCTCAATGAAATTAAGCTGCTTTCAAAAGAAGCCTATGAAAACCATTTGATTCATTTTTTCAACCACAAACCACAGAAGTTCTTCACCGATGGCATCACGGCTCTACCCGAAAAATGGCGAAACATTGTCGATAATAATGGAGCATATTTGGTTTAAATCAATTTATTTTCACACTATAAGAAAACCAGTTGAATTTTACGAAAAAACACCACGAACTTTTTCCCAGACCCAATAGTTTGCGTCGGTGAGAGTGAAAATAATTCAAGTTTCGATTTAAGACACTCGCACGAGTGCGCATGTAGAAAAGCTATCTTGTTTCAGCTATCCAAAAATATCTGCAACCGTTCGTTGACGAGTCTTCTTCTTATTGTTGTTATTATTCTTCCTGTTCTTTATTACTTTTCTCTTTATTACACTTTTCTTTTTACGGCAGATATGTCGTGGTTTACGTTCGCTCGATGAGTAAGGAGTTCGCGAAATTTTGCGCTTTTTATAACCAGACCCCCGCATGAGAGTGTCAATTTTTTCAGAGGCTTTGGGTTTGAGATATAGCTAGATACAGCTATATTCCTATCGAGGATACCACCGGCTACGCTTACACCAGCTCGCAATGCTTCTTTTCCAACTGCTTTAGCACCCTTTTTTAAAAGTGGTAACACTCGACGAAACAGGCCCCCGAGAAAGCTGCTGATACCGTGTCTTCGTTGATTAGGCGTTCCGATATAAACATGGCTAATACCGCGGTACCCACGACGGCCCCATCCGCGCTGCACACTGTCAATATCATGACCTTTTGAAATGTAGTGTCACAGTCAACGTTCCCTGTTTGAATGTTATAGGATTTCCGAACCCGTCTCTTATATCAATCTCGATAGTGTGTAAGTTGTTGCACAAGAGAGGTATATATCGTGGTGCCGAAAACGATTAAATTTTTATCGAATGATACTGAAAGTCTTCAGCATCAATAGGAACAACTCGTAAGAGGGATGTTTGTACATCGCCTGTAATATAGCTCTCGCAGATATCGGTGTATAGAAACATGCTGCATGGTATAGCACCGGTGAGAGATGCAGGCCTCAACCCCGTGTATTCGCAATGCGGTTCTATCATTACAGACCTACAGGCCTCTTCCGAGAATCCGAGTAGCCTTGCGATAGCGGGTGATACGCAAAAGTCGTGGTGTCGTAGATCGTTTCATACGCGTGCCACATCGACCTGCCCGCTCGGACGCGATTTAAAGCGCAGATGACAGGACACGTGAGGTACCTTATTTATACTCTCCAAAAAGACGTCTATAGAGCGATATACACCAGATGGAACTTGGTCTCTATCTACGCGTCTCCGTGTTAAAAGATTTAAACCCGATAAATCATAATCACCATCCTCAAAAGATACGAGATTTCCTAAAGTAGGAACATGTAAAAGAGCGATAGGATAAGCAATTTCCCCAAGAGAAACAGACCATTCTCCGTGCAAACGTATCTAACGCGGTAGTTTTGTATTAAATTTCGTCGTCGTATTATCCGGAAAATACTGTATACTACTGTTGCTCGGTAGTGCGACAAAGAAAGAGCTATCCTCGGAGCTCATATTTATCAGGGACGGGTATTCCTAGCGTTCTTTTTCTTTGTCCTCTTCTTGTCTTTCGTCTTCTCAGGTGACGGAGTCACTCGTACTCGCGACAATTCCGCCTCGTAGAAAAAACCGTCGATAGTCTCGTTATTCAGTTCGTGTGAAATATACGCGAATGGTTCTCGATTCACTGATATTCGTTGAATCTTGAATAACTCGTTACTCCAACCACGCTCATATTCTTTCACGGCTGCTGCTTTAGCTGTACTAATACGTACCAAGTCACCGACACTGTATTTAGGCTTTGTAGCTTTTCTCGCGTTACGCTCGTAACGCGAGAATAGTGGCATTTTCTAGGGTCACCTCGCTCGGAGTAACACGCGTTCCTCCAAGCGAGGTGACCCTAGAAACTCCGCTGTGTCTAGTGTGATTATAAGCATATATTTGTTTGAGATTCCGTCCGATGGTGTTATTTGACAGATCTGCAATATATTGAAAATCATGAGTCTTCACTCACGACAGGGTGATAATAAACCAGACACATAGATGGTAATTTGAGAAAGCAGTTTATTATGC
The DNA here is from genome assembly GCA_963942595.1 of Cylloceria caligata. Classification (NCBI taxonomy): domain Eukaryota; kingdom Metazoa; phylum Arthropoda; class Insecta; order Hymenoptera; family Ichneumonidae; genus Cylloceria; species Cylloceria caligata. The sequence goes on along the minus strand of OZ012704.1, from coordinate 54,002,786 downwards.
CTTCCGCATTTCACACAACATAATATGATTTGGAAAAAGATAAAAGTAAAGAATAAATGCAAACTAGGTTAAATTTAGAAAAAATACAAAGTTGATATAATAATAAATGCACCAAAATGAGAATTAAAATTGTATATAAATAAGTTAGTTGATTTTGATTTATGAGCTGAGAACCAGAACACAAATATATTAATTGTGCGCTGTGAGCACTGAGAGCGGTGCGTGTGCAGCTGTCAGTGCTGCATAGCACGCTAAGAGAAATATGAGTGCATAAGATGTGTGAATTATTCACTGCAAGCTCTCAGTAGATTTATTGAAGAGAAGTTGCAGTGAATAGATGAGAGCACTTGCAATTGAAATTGCTTGAGTGCTCTACACGCATGAGACTAGCTACGCAGGCAGCACTGCGTAGCACAATACAACACATAATGAGGATGCACAAAATGAGCAGTGTATAGTCGCTGTACTTTTCCATCAGATGTCCTGGGGAAAAGTACAGTGAATATAGTACACCTGCATAATTATATTAATTATACCGGCAAATTATGTTGAGAAAAACGTGGCGTGACATGTGCTGCAATGCCGCCAAAAAGTGAGACCCTAAATGTTGATGTACCGATAAGCATCCAACTCCTCATTGCCATTGAGTTTGCGGTAAATTATAACAATGTACTCATACCTGATTTTGAGTCCTGTTGAGAGCTAGTGATGAGAAAATCCAGAGATAAAGCCAACGAGAAAAGTCCAAAAAGTGCGCTGTGTGTGCTATTCCTCGATGCTGTTGCGAAAGTGTCTAAATTTTCAACATGGCACCGAGTATGAAAGCGTCGTTGGGCGCTGAAGTCAGTTGAGCGAGATAGCCGGTGAGCGAAACCGAAGTCAAGCGAGAGAGACATCCTCTCGCTCCACGCGGCATGCCAACGAGGCACATCCTCGGCTTCGCGAAGCCCTGCCTCGGCTATCTTCGGCTCAACCGAAAGACGTGTGCTAGAGCACAGCAACAGGTAGGCGCACGACGAATATCGATCGCCGTGCGCCAGCTGATTATCCAACAATATTATAAAAAAAAATTTGTTTAACATTAACGTAACGCTTATTTCGCGTCTATGTAATGTAACGCCACGTTCGCTCTTTTATTGTGCGATTAAAGCGTTCGGCAATCGAGGCTTTTATATCAGGGTTATGAGCAGCGCGAAATCAATATTCTTTATCTTCAGAATTTGCTGAAAAGGAGTGCCGAGAAACTCTTTGTCTCGATCAGTTTGCAATTGCTGCGGGCGAGTATGCGTGTGAGACCGCAGGCCACGTTTGCGCTCGTTTTGTCACGCAAAACTTCGACCCACGCGTATTTGCTCAAACACGTCGATAACAACAAGCAGATATGCGTACCCATCTTTGTACGTAGCTATCGAGCGAAGATTAGCTACATCAGCCTCCCATACATCGTTTATATTATTCACATTGTACGTACGACGGGGAAATCGTCGTCGCACGAGACGATATATGTAATATGGATCCTGTGTCTGAAGCAGGGTAATGTTAATTTTTTCGAGCCACTCTCCGATCCACCTGGGCCAAATTTTTTTCTCGAGAATAGGATGCAGAATGAGCAGTATCAATAAATTTTTTGAAGAATTTTCCTAATTTTAACGATGACCAGTTAAATGAATTCTTTTTCTTTTTCTTTTTTAACTTTGTGGGGGATTGATATTCACTGGGGTGTCGTTGGCTCTCTACTTATGCGATGTTTTGCAATTGTTCGTCTTCTTCTTCCGCCCCTTTCTGCCCTCGATGATGTCGTTGTCTGCCGTGAGCACTAAATCTCTGAGTGTGCGGTTTCGGCCTCGTTGTTGCTACTATTGCTGCTGCTGCTACTATCACTATCGCGTCGTAAAATGCGACGCCGCTGCGGTGTCGAAAATGATGTAGGTGTAGGCTCGTGTAGTAACTCGGGATTGCCGACAAATTTGCGTGGCTTCTGTATCGTTCGCAGGAGTTTGGCTAAGTGAGATCGACCGATGGGTTTCTCGCGTTTTCTAGCTCGCATAGCATCGTTAACAAGATCAACGATATTGGAATTTGAAATTCTTCTGCCGTTTATGGATACAACACCGTTACGATCCCATGTCATTTTTTTACCGACTGCGCTGCGATGCAAATTGCAAAGCAACGATATTGCTGTAGATTACATTTTTTTTGGTACTGTTGTGCTGCGGAATATTCGTACTTCGTATATTCGGGAATATTCCATAGCAAAGCAACGTTGGAATTCATTCAAGACAGGAAACGAAGTCCAATGCCCGATGGTACGACCGACACCAGGAACGCCGACGCAGCATAAGGCGACTCGCTTGGCGTTCGACGATAGGCTAACACTAAAAACGCAAACTAAGGGATTTTCGTGAAGACAGTTAACAACTGCCTTACGAAAGGGCAGTATTAAATTAGATTGAAAAGAGAACGGGTTGGTTTCTCGTTAAAATACTCGAAACAACATATTATTGTACATTCCTACTTTGAGTTTTAAATAGACAACGGGAAGTTACCGTTGCCTATAATAAAAACTTCCTTTTATATAGATTCGCGTTTTCATCGATAACTCGAGATTCATCTCCTTATCGGCAAACGATCCCAAAAATAATAACTTTTTAATATTATACCGAATACTGAATAATCCAATTACGCGGTACCGGCATAACATTTGGTAGCAGCGGTGGGATCTGCCGAAGTTAAGTGATTCGCGATTTATTAGGACAAAAGTGTTTTGGACAAGGTTAAGAGCGACACTAACGTGACGACTACAACGCGTGCAAGGACACCAGTGTAGTTCGTGAAAACCCAACTAATCTAACGCGAAGACGCGAAGTGAACGCTGGTGCGGGGTGACGTATCGGTCAACCGTTTAAAGTCCCGATTGACGGTGTCACGTCAAGTCGCGGAGAACCGCACAAAGTGGGCAACCAAGTACGCGAAACAGCTACTTGAGACGAAGCCGTCGCGCAGTCATTGCCGACGCACAGAAGACGAGCCCAGGAACCACCAAGAGACGGGTCAACGGTACCAGGGAGGATAACTGGACCAGCCTTCGAGGGAAGCTACGAGACAACAGGTCTACAGCACCGGAGAAACAGCACCCGAGAATAACGCCATGGAAAGGACCGTCTACCAGATCATCTTTCTGTAAGTGGCGGTTACATTACTATGACATATTGCCGTGAAAAAAAAAAAAAATTTGCCAAAGCCAGAGTAGAACCGATATTTGGAAAAATATTCCACTAGATATATATATTTCTCTTGAGATTTTGTCGGAATATTTTTAAGTACAGTTCGCCGCGAAATTAGCAAACATGTCAGAGTCTAGAGGAGCCCGATCAAGACATAGGGGCAACTCGCTAGAGACGACGTTGCCCGGTGCACAGGTAGACCCCACAGCTGGATTAACCGCGGCCGTAGGGGACATCGTTTACGAAGCGCGCAGGGCGCTATTCGAGCTCTCGCCGTCGGGGCGAATCCCTTCGACCAGACAAGGCGCCCTTGCAGACCGACTAACGACCCAGTTTCGTGTAAACCCACGTAGGGGTGCGCTATTCGGGGATTTCGACAGCGACGTTAGCGACGACGTTTTTAATATGGCAACTGGCGAACGAACGTCCGAGCGCGTCACCGAAAACATGGTGGACCAGGAAATAGAAAATATGCGAACTATAGATCAAGTAGGTTTTTCAGCAGCTACCGGTACGACAGCCCGGTCGGTACCAGCAAGGGTACGCGATCGGTTGGAGGCGGTCGACCGAAGCCAACGCGAGTTGGAAAGAGCTCGACGCCAGTGCGAGAGGCTGCAGCGCGAGCACAATTGAGGCCAACGCAAACTCGATGGTGAGCTCAGGGAGGCCGAAACACCGTCAGCAAGACGGAATTTGGCAGATACGCTAAACGAGGTTGGTGCGGACGAGTACGAACTCATCCACTCCTTACGAGAGCTAATTGCCGAGCTCCAGCGACGGTTAGAAGGAGCAGGGATGGAGGACATTCCGCCCCCCGCACTGCCTCCGAGACGCACGCGGTTCGAGGAGACGCAGAGGCCCTCAAATATGCTCAGCCTCAGTCTCGGTATAAAAATGGTAAAAACGTTCGACGGCAAGGATTCGAAGGCGTTGCCGCTCTTCTTAAAATCCTGCGAGACGATATTCCGCAGGGTATCAGAAGAGGAGCATGACACCCTCCTGGAGTTGATAGTCCTGAGTAAGCTGAGGGTGCGGCAGCAAGGCAACTGCAGCACAAAACCATCAGTACCATGGCGCAACTCAGGAGCGAGTTGGAAGCGTTGTACGGACAACGGAAGTCCCTGGCCGCGCTGCAAACGGAGTTCAGCTCCCTCCGACAGGGACAAAACGAGGACATCGCCGCCTACGCGGCAAGGACGGAGAGGATCACGGCAGACATCGCCGGAATACTCTGCGAACCATTGCAAACAGAGGATCAAAGTGCTGGTGCGTGCTAGAAATTACCAATCGCTGCATGACTTTGTGGCAGGGGCCATAGAGATAACCAACATGGTACAGCCAAAGGGAGGGGTAGGTGGAGTATTAAGCCACCCCAGAAGGTCCCAAGGCGCATCACCCCGGCAGGGAGAAAATTGTTTCACCGGCGAAAAAACTGGACACATGGCTCGAGACTGCACACAGAATACGAGACGAGTAAGCCTACCAGTACCCAGTGAAAACAAGTCAATCCACAATGTGGAAATAACCTGCAATTACTGCCAGAAGAAAGGCCACATGTGGAAGGACTGCCGGAAGAGACTGTCGCAGAATAAAAGCGAGCCAATGCAGCCGCCCCGACAGCCAAGAAACGCAGGCTACAAAGATGCAAAAAATACGGTAACTGCGGGGCCAGATCCAGCCACTGCAGGCGTGAACCCGCTGGGCGCACTGAGACTGAATACGCTAACTGTCCAGCAGAGACCTGCGTGCAAGCAGAAGAAAACAATGTTGCAGCTTCTACAAGTAACGCTGCCGGCGTCGAGTGCCACCGCCAGCGACTTCGATATCGATGCACCGTTGGCCACGACCGGGGTACTCACCCTCAAAGCGGACACCGGAGCGCAGTGCAGCATAATCAAGGAAGGCTGTCTCAAACCACAGACCATGGTAAGCGACTGCACCGTAGAGCTGCAGGGGGTAGCAGGCGAGAAATTCACCCCCTCGGGATAGCTAAAATTGTACTCGAGACACCGGCTTTAAATGTAAAGCATTGGTTCTACATCGTTCCGAACAATGTGCCGTTGAAGGTCAACGGATTACTTGGCATGGACTTTATCATGCAGCATAAAGCGGACATCCTGCATGGCGAAATGCTTAAGTTGTATGGGCACTGCATGCCGCTCCGGGACGGCGCGACGAGGAAATTTTCGTCACCACGCAGTAGAACTGCCGCCACGTGCAAATACATAGGCCTGCTTACAAAGATAAATCTTCCTTCCGGAAACGGGTCTAACATGGATGCCGCCAAGGAAAATACATTTGTCAGACTACCTATAAGGAGCGGGATCGGCCGAGGCATCATAGAGAGACCCCGTGTCACGCCGTCAAGAATCAAAAGAGTGAGTTTAGAAGTTTCTAAATGTGACGGGGAAGTGCAACAGCCGACGGTGACATGCGAGCCGTCGGAGATAGCGAAGACCGTACGTAGCCGCCAGGTCAAGGCACTGCGCGTTAGCTCTGAGAGCACAGGGAAGAAGGCTAAACGGTTTGCGCAGCGCCAACGGAAGCCCGACTTGGTGCCCCCGAGCAGTGAAAAGCAAGCAGCTCGCGCAGGAATAGTGTGCGAATACAACGGTGTATTCAAACTACGAGGGAACAAGCGACAGCGCACGCACGAGGTGCAGTATCGCGCACCCTTTAAGGTCGGATCGAAGGACCTAGGATCGCAACCCTTGCCTGGGAAGAACGTAAAATCGGGGCATGGGTCCGGAAAAAGAAATACTGATACAGACGCTCTGAGTCGCATATATGCGACCACACGAGCCCAAGTGGGACAGGAAAGAAAGTCCCACAAAAAAGAGAATGATAGCGCAATCGGATATACGAACAGCCGCACAAAGCGGAGAGTCGAAGATACCCAAGGCAACCACTATAACTCGTCGGAGCGAGAGGCTAAACTCGCGCACGAGAAAGAGAAGTGGAGATGCTGACAGACAAAACGCTAGCGGAAGGAATAGCCCAGTCCAGCAGGAGTCAATGTAACGCGACGCTGATGGTCGTGGTTAAGAAACCCGATGCTGCCGGAGTGAAGAAAATGCGCGTAGTGGTGGACTTTCTGAAGTTGAAGGAAGCCACCATCGGAGACTCGTACCCACTATCACCAATATCACCGAAATATTGGACAAGTTGAGACGGGCCCGATATTATACGACTTTGAATCTCGCCTCTGGATTTCACCAAATTCCGATGGCGCAGGAAAACATAGAAAAACGGCATTTTCTACTCCGCGGGGTCATTTTGAATCCATTCAGATTGAAGAACGCACCACCGACTTTCCAGCGGCTAATGAACTCCGCGTTAGCAGGACTACAGGGCGTCAAATGCTATGTGTACCTCGATGACATAGTAACACACGGAGTACGAGCTACTCGCGATAATATGGGTCCTAGCTCAATTCCGGCCATATATTTATGCTACCTGTTTCACAGTAGTGACGGACCACCAACCGCTCACCTGGCTGTTCGGAGTAAAGGATCCAGGTTCGAGATTGATGCGTTGGAAAATTAAATTGGCGGAACATGAGTTTAACGTAGAGTACAAGGCAGGAAAGCGCAACACGAATGCAGATGCGCTAAGTCGAATATTCCTTACTACGAGGACCTAAACGAGAGCGAAGAACGAAATCCGTGAGTCGAAAGAGGACAGCACGACGGGGCAACTTGGTACAACGAACGACCACACAAAGTGGAGGGCCGAAGATACCCCGTATAGCCATGGTAGCTTGCTGGAGCGAGAGGTCGAGCCCGCCCGCGAGAGAGACGAGGACAGCAAGCGCCCAAGTACGGACAGCTGCACAAAGCGGAGAGCCAAGAATGCAGCGGGCCAGCAGAGCAACGCGGCAGAGAGAGAGGCCGCGCTGGCCAATGCGCCAGAAGAAGATAGAGAGATCCGCAGCGTGCATGCAGATCGCTCTACTGAACCCCACAGCCCCGCCGAAAAGCCGTGCGGTTGGGGAAGGGGCAGACCACGCAAGCAAGCAACGCAAGCCACTAGTATACTGCGAGCACCGCTGACAAGGACGGAGCGGGCCCAACACAGCATGGCGGACCCGCGAAGCGCGGAAGGCAGCGAAAAGCAAACGTAGCAAGGCCGCTCGAGACAGAGAGCGACCCAACGGCGGAGCTAACGGTGGGCACACCGAGCGACGAAACTGCGGACAAAGCACCGCAAAGGCCTGCTGAGGAAACGAGGCACGGCGGGGCCCGTAGCCCACCAGCTTCCAGCAGCGCGGACGAAGACAGCGTTATAAAAAAGTATAGCGACTGCCGCAGTGGCGTAGCCACTCCTTCTGCCGATGACCGCCAGAAAATAATTAGAGAATACCACGACACCCCCATAGAAGGGCATCAGGGTATACGGCGTACGTTACATCGGATTCGGACCAAATACGACTGGCCCGGCCTGAGAAGAGATTTAGAAAATTATATATCGTCATGTGAATCCTGTCAAAAGAATAAAATCAGGGAAAAGGAACGAGTGCCGATGGTGGTACCGGACACCCCATCGAGGTCATTTGAAAAAGTCGCGGTCGACAACGTCGGACCGCTACCGGAAAGCACTTCCGGAAAAAGATATATACTCACGTTCCAGGACTCGCTTACCAAATACAGTGCAGCAATATCACTGCCGAACCAAGAGGCTTCGACAGTCGCTAGAGCACTCGTACAAGAATTGATCTGCCGGCACGGAACGCCGGAAATAATATTATCAAATCAAGGCACGAACTTCCTCAGCTCGACCTTCAAGGAAATGTGTCGACTGCTGCGAATCAAGAAAATACAAACGACAGCCTACCACCTGGAATCAAATGGCGCATTAGAAAGATCGCATCGCACCCTCGCTGAGTACCTAAAAAATTTCATAGATGAGGATCAAGGAAATTGGGACGAGTGGCTGCCGTATGCGATGTTCACGTACAACACCACTTCACATACGGGGACCGGACTGTCGCCCCACGTGTTGGTGTACGGACGCGAGGCCGAATTGCCGACCGCTGTGAAACAAGAACCACGCAGCACTTATGCCTACGATGACTACGTCCACGAGTTACGCGAGCGATTACGCGCCGCATGGACTGTAGCACGAGACAACCTGGAAGGCGCGAAAAGACGGTCGAAGACTACATACGACCATGGCGTACAGGTGCAGGAGTACCGCGTCGGCGAACGCGTACTCCTCCGTGACGAGACGGTGCGAAGGGGGCGGTCAGCCAAGCTGATCCCGAAGTGGACAGGTCCTCACGAAATAGTAGAGAAGAGGCCCCCCGTCAACTACGTGGTCCGGAAGGGACGTAAAATCCAGGCGGGGCACGCAAACCGCCTGGAGCTCTTTATCGAGCACTAATAGCTCAGAAATTGAGGAATTTGAATTATTATAGCTAGTTAAAACTAAATATTAGCTAGAAAATAAATGTGGGAAGGAGCCCCTCATGACGCAGGGTAGGGAGCTCCAATAAAGCAGAAGAGGTCTTAGGAGACCTAATTTTATCAACAGGAGAAAGAGCGTATACATATCGGAAAAATATATTGAACGAAACAATTGAAAAGAAATTGCAATTTCATTACGCAATCCGGAGGGGACGGAATACTGTGACCGTGCCAGAAAAGCACCACGAAAAATGTATAGCATATTAATACTGACACAGGATAGTGTTCAGCGTAGAGTGTAAAAAGAATAACGTGCACACTATTCGGTTGATATACACATGTTAATAAGCCTCAGAGTGAGGAACAAGGCACGCGCAGACCATCTAGTCCCAACGCTGAATAGAGCACAGAAAGGCCTACAGCGAAATGGACACAGATAACGGCGAGAAATGCGCGAAAAGGGTTATCCAACTAACCCATCCCCTCATCGTCCTAATGCAACAGCAAGGGTGATGGCTATACGTCGCGCCAATCCTAGAAAAATTGTGGGAAAAATCCCACTCGGCTTAAAATGTTAAATAATACGGGAATACTGGCTTTGGTAGGCGTATGTATCATCAAAACCATCGGGCGAACATTGCAGATCATCCGAAAAACTACCTCCCGTCGTTCAATTTAAAATTAACGGAAATTGAAGTTCAGGCACCCCTTACGCAGACCGAGAGGACAATTCCACTGCAGAGCGTGCCGCGAGACCCGGAAAAGCTTCAAAAGCTCGGAGCTCGAGCAGACCAATTCATGGACAACCTCAATACTGTCGGAGACGGGATGCAACACATCCATAATCTGAGTCTCTACTCACTGGGTGCAGTAGCACTAATAGCCTTGGCTGGCTATGTTCTGTTTAAATGTTATAGGTACCAACGAAACCGAACACCAACAAGGACAAGCGAGGCAACGACCCCGGCAGCAGCCGAGGTAAACATCAGCCTCGAGCCGCTCGGACGACAACAGCCAGAGGAGCAACTGCGATCCGAGCTGTCCAGAGTATGCACCCGTGCCCCCAACCGAGAACGACTCGCTCGGCATGAAAGACGATAAGAAGCAAAAGGAAAAACTTCATCGTTACAAATATAAAAATGAAAAATTTTATTGTATTGTCATAACATCAAACCGTAACAAATTGTAAGAGGAAATACGGGAAACCAATCGAAGAACAAATTTTTTAGAGAAAAAATTTTTCCTTTTAAGGGGGGAGGGATGTCGTGCCGCGGAATATTCGTACTTCGTATATTCGGGAATATTCCATAGCAAAGCAACATTGGAATTCGTTCAAGACAGGAAACGAAGTCCAATGCCCGATGGTACGATCGACACCAGGAACGCCGACGCAGCATGAGGCGACTCGCTTGGCGTTCGACGATAGGCTAACACTAAAAACGCAAACTAAGGGATTTTCGTGAAGACAGTTATCAACTGCTTTACGAAAGGGCAGTATTAAATTAGATTGGAAAGAGAACGGGTTGGTTCCTCGTTAAAATACTCGAAACAACATATTATTGTACATTCTTACTTTGACTTTTAAATAGACAACGGAAAGTTACCGTTGCCTATAATAAACACTTCCTTTTATATAGATTCGCGTTTTCATCGATAACTCGAGATTCATCTCCTTATCGACAAACGATCCCAAAAATAATAACTTTTTAATATTATACCGAATACCGAATAATCCAATTACGCGGTACCGGCATAACAGTACGCTATCGATAATAAGTATGTCATGGAGTCGAGATTTAACTTCGTTCGTTAAAACGTCGTCGATGTTATTCTCGCGGCTATCGAATATTGCTATTTTTCGTTTTGATGAAATATTCGGTACTGTATTATGGTACTCGACGAAGTGAAGATATCGATATAGAACGTGTTGGTGCGCTGTCCATTTCTCTCTCGCTCTTGTACGAGTGAGAGTTTAGAATTTCACTCAGCTCAGAGTCGAGGCGCAATAATGGTGTACCGGTAGTCTGTACGGAGGGCGACGGGTCTGAAGTAGTAGGAAGCGTAGTAGTAGTAGCAGTAGTGGCGAAACTCGCGAGACCATGTATGTTATCATGAGGAATAAGCATCATCTTTCTGGCATATTCCACGGCTCGTGTAGACCAAGGAAGGCACAAGAAGCAAGTTGAGAAATCCGACACAGTACTCGACGATGATCTTCCACTTACCACTCCCATTTCTCCTTTTGACGGCTAGTCGTTGAAAAACTGTCGCGTGCCTCCGAAGATGTTTCTTTTGCACGATGTTCAGACTCACGTTTCCCTGTGAAACGTTTAGAGCACACTGGCATATACACCGTACGAGCGCTACATCTGATGTGCGCAAAATTGCACGTCGTTGCTCATCCTTCAGATAACACAGTGTCTGCAATATAATTATTTGCTTTTTATCGAGAGGTCCCTGCAACGCCATTACAAGCGTTTTACTGGTACATAGCGCATCGCATCGCGAACCTTTATTGCTTTTTGAGGCACGTAAACGTAAATCGACAATTATCCGGCGTCGATTATTTCAAGCCGAATAATAGGTAGCCGTGCGGTGCAGCTGTTGTATCGAAATATACCTACTGCAAAAATCTCGGATTCTCGGGACATACCTGGCGTGCTAGATGTTGAATTTGCGTGCGATCACGCGGTTTTTGAAGACAACGATATAATTAGCGTATACGGAGATATTAGACGGCCCATGACCCTGATGGAAGAGATTTTGCGTGATGAAGATAAAACTAAGATTTTCATGATGGCTACCCTTGATGAAAAGATCGACTACGGTATTGTTCGATGCCTCGCGCATTAGATCTTCAATGACCATAAGTTTAGGCCTTTTATCATTCGAATTGTCTACTGTTTGCGGTAAACCCTCGCAAAATTCGATTTTATCACCGTACTCTGAATACCCGGACTGTCACTTCGAGTAATAAAAAAGTATACGCTCGAACGGGACATCCGTCATTTCGCGCATGTATTAAAATAATATTTTGACAAAATATGTTTTACCACAGCCCGTAGGACCGCTTATCACCGCTGTCCATGGATGTTCCCAATGTGAATCTATCGATGAGTGTCTATCAAAGCCAATCAGCTGACTCTTAAATAAGCTTATACAGCGACGTCGACGGCGGCGACCCTGCGGCATCAGCAATTTTAAATTAAATAACGATAGTTTTTAATTTCTCACAAATAAAACAATATTTTTATTTAACCATACATACAGCTCTATGTGTAAAATTTTCGAATCATGTAATTCTAAACAGCAATATTATATCCACGGCGGTAGCACGAGAAAGTCAGAACAAAAGGAAACACTCGATAAGAATGACGGGACAAATGGAATCCACAATGAGAAAGTCAGAGCAAAAGGGAACGATAAAGAGATAGCAGCTACTGCTACGAATAGCAGCACAAAAACAACGAACAGACAACGGTTTTATACATAATAAATCAATATTTCTATTTTTTTTAATTAAATTTTTTTTTTTTTTTTCAAGTAAATACGTTAAATAATAAATCAATCATAATAAATCAATATTTCTATTTTTTTTAGTAAATACGTTGCTACGAATAGCAGCACAAAAAGAACGAGCACACAACGGTTTTATACATAATAAATCAATATTTCTATTTTTTTTTTCTTAAATACGTTTAAAAAAAATAGGAGAGAAAAATAAATTTGCAGGAGGTATATTTCGATTCAACAACTGCAACGCACAGCTAACTATTATTCGACTTGAAATAATTGACGCCTGATAATTGACGATTTCGCGCTTGTATATTTTCCGATGACCAATACCATTACGTTTACGTGCCTCAAAAAGCAATAAAGGTTTGCGATACGACGCGCAATGTACCGGCTTGTAATGGCGTCGCACAGACCTCACGATAAAAAGTAAATAATTATATTGCAGGCACTGTGTTATCTGAAGCAAGAGCAACGACGTGCAGTTTTGCGCAAAGCAGATGTAGCGCTCGTACGGTGTATATGCGGTGTATGTACGGTGTGTATGCTCTAAACATTTTACAGGGAAACGTGAGTCTGATGAACGTGCAAAAGAATCATCTTCGGAGGCACGCGACAATTCTTCGACGACTAGCCGCCAAAAGGAGAAATTGAAGTGGTAAGTGGAAGATCATCGTCGACCACTGTGTCGGATTTCAACTTGCTTCTTGTGCCTTCCTTGGTCTACACGAGCCATGGAATATGCCAGAAAGATGGTGCTTATTCCTCATGATAACATACATCGTCTCGCGGGTTTCGCCACTACTGCTACTACTACTACTACTACTACTACTACACTTCCTACTACTACAGACCCGTCGCCCTCCGTACTGACTACCCGTATACCATTATCGCGCCTCGACTCTGAGTTGGGTGAAATTCTAAACCCTCACTCGTACAAGAGCGAGAGAGAGAAAAATGGACAGCGTACCAACGGCTATGTGAACTTGGCATCCGACTTTGGAAAACCCAAATTTTTTTTAAATTTTCATAGAGTTTTGTTTGTAGTTGATTCGAGTAAAATTTATTTCGTTTGTAGTAGCTCCAAAAAAAAGTTATTGGATTTTGAAAAAAGCGCTGCACCCGACTTTGTCGGCACTCAAATGTTGCAGTTCATTCCTATAGAGAATCGTTTGTAGTTGATTGTAGTGAAAGAATTTCCGTTTGTAGTTGAAAGGAAAAAAGTTATAAATATTTTTTTTGTTGGTAATTTTTTTTTTTATAAACAAAAAAAAGTTACTGCAACCGAAAGAAATGGTACTACAAATAACTACAAACGAAACTCTATGAGAATGAAAAAAAAAAATTTCGATTTTCCAAAGTCGGGTGCCAAGTTCACATAGCCTATATGTCAGCCATAGAGACACATCTTCCTTATGACGTTGTTAAGCATGAATATTAAAATAAAGTGACTCAATATTACTAAACCTATTCGAATTTTAGTACCAGAGGGATCGGTATAAATAAAATAGAAGGAAAAAAGTTACAAATATTTTTGTTAGTAATTTTTTTTTATAAACAAAAAAAGGAATTACAGATGAATAAAATTTTACCACAAACGACTACAAAAGAAAAGAAGTTACTACAAACGAAAAAAATGCCACTACAAACAAAAGACCGCTACTACAAACGACTAGAAGGTAAACGAAGCTACTACAAACGAAAAAAACGGCACTACAAATGACCAGAAGGTAAACGAAGTTACTACGAACGAAAAAAAATGTACTACAAACGAAACTAAGTTACTACAAACGAAAAAAACGGCACTACAAACGACTAGAAGGTAAACGAAGTTACTACAAACGAAAAAAACGGCACTACAAACGAAATATCGCTACTACAAACGAAAAAAAAATTACTACAAACGAAACTGAGTTACTACAAACGATAAAAATGGCACTACAAACGAAATATCGCTACTAAAGGGTGATTTTTTAAGAGCTTGAGAACTTTTTTTTAAAAAAAAACGCATAAAATTTGCAAAATCTCATCGGTTCTTTATTTGAAACGTTAGATTGGTCCATGACATTTACTTTTTGAAGATAATTTCATTTAAATGTTGACCGCGGCTGCGTCTTAGGTGGTCCATTCGGAAAGTCCGCTTTTTTATCGACAAATTTTGTTCAGCGATGAGGCTCATTTCTGGTTGAATGGCTACGTAAATAGGCAAAATTGCCGCATTTGGAGTGAAGAGCAACCAGAAGCCGTTCAAGAACTGCCCATGCATCCCGAAAAATGCACTGTTTGGTGTGGTTTGTACGCTGGTGGAATCATTGGACCGTATTTTTTCAAAGATGCTGTTGGACGCAACGTTACGGTGAATGGCGATCGCTATCGTTCGATGCTAACAAACTTTTTGTTGCCAAAAATGGAAGAACTGAACTTAGTTGACATGTGGTTTCAACAAGATGGCGCTACATGCCACACAGCTCGCGATTCTATGGCCATTTTGAGCGAAAACTTCGGAGAACAATTCATCTCAAGAAATGGCCCGGTAAGTTGGCCACCAAGATCATGCGATTTGACGCCTTTAGACTATTTTTTGTGGGGCTACGTCAAGTCTAAAGTCTACAGAAATAAGCCAGCAACTATTCCAGTTTTGGAAGACAACATTTCCGAAGAAATTCGGGCTATTCCGGCCGAAATGCTCGAAAAAGTTGCCCAAAATTGGACTTTCCGAATGGACCACCTAAGACGCAGCCGCGGTCAACATTTAAATGAAATTATCTTCAAAAAGTAAATGTCATGGACCAATCTAACGTTTCAAATAAAGAACCGATGAGATTTTGCAAATTTTATGCGTTTTTTTTTAAAAAAAAGTTCTCAAGCTCTTAAAAAATCACCCTTTACAAATGAAATTAAGCTACTACAAACGAAAAAAGCTGCACTACAAACGACTAGAAGGTAAACGAAGTTACTACAAACAAAAAAAAATTTTACTAGCAACTTCGTTTACCTTCTAGTCGTTTGTAGTGCCGTTTTTTTCGTTTGTAGTAGCTTAGTTTCGATTGTAGTACATTTTTTTTCGTTCGTAGTAACTTCGTTTACCTTCTGGTCATTTGTAGTGCCGTTTTTTTCGTTTGTAGTAGCTTCGTTTACCTTCTAGTCGTTTGTAGTAGCGGTCTTTTGTTTGTAGTGGCATTTTTTTCGTTTGTAGTAACTTCTTTTCTTTTGTAGTCGTTTGTGGTAAAATTTTATTCATCTGTAGTTCCTTTTTTTGTTTATAAAAAAAATTAATAACCAAAAATGTTTGTAACTTTTTTCCTTCTATTTTATTTATACCGATACCTCTGGTACTAAAATTCGAAAAGGTTTGGTTATATTCAGTCACTTTATTTGAATATTCATGCTTAACAACGTCATAAGGAAGATGTGTCTCTATGGCTGACATATGGGCTATGTGAACTTGGCACCCGACTTTGGAAAATCGAATTTTTTTTTTCATTTTCATAAAGTTTCGTTTGTAGTTGTTTGTAGTACCATTTTTTGTGTTGCAGTAACTTTTTTTTGTTTATAAAAAAAATTACTAACAAAAAAAATGTTTATAACTTCTTTTACTTTCCACTACAAACGGAAATTCTTTCACTACAATCAACTACAAACGATTCTCTATAGCAGGGGTCTCCAAACTTTCCAGCCTTAGGGCCATACTGATTACTCCAGTAAGTTCCGAGGGCCAAAACCATATTATCATTGTTGCCGGTGGTAAAAAGTGAAATAGTCCAAAATCTGTCCGCGGGCCGAATGTGGCCCGCGGGCCGTAGTTTGGAGACCCCTGCTCTATAGGAATGAACTGCAAAATTTGAGTGCCGACGAAGTCGGGTGCAGCGCTTTTTTCAAAATCCTATAACGTTTTTTTGGAGCTACTATAAACGAAAAAAATTTTACTCGAATCAACTACAAACAAAACTATATAAGAATTTTTTTTTAAATTTGGATTTTCTAAAGTTGGGTGCCAAGTTCACATAGTCCGTACCAACAGGTTCTATAGCGATATCTTCACTTCATCGAGTACCATAATACAGTACCGAATATTTCATCAAAACGAAAAATAGCAATAATCGATAGCCACGAGAATAAAATCGACGACGTTTTAACGAACGAAGTTAAATCTCGACTCAATGACACACTTATTATTGATAGCGTACCGAAACAATTTAAATCTAAAGCAATATCGTTGCTTCGCAATTTGAATCGCAGCGCAGTCGGTAAAAAAAATGACATGGGATCGTAACGGTGTTGTTTCCATAAACGGCAGAATAATTTAAAATTCCAATATCGTTGATCTTGTTAACGATGCGATTTGAGCTAGAAAACGCGAGAAACCCATCGGTCGATCTCACTTACAAGGAAAGGTACTTTGGTGTCCCCCTCCGATTTTAATGCAACTCACGTATGTTGTAGAGCATCGAAAACTAAAAGACACGTATTTTTTTTTATCGGCGGAAAAACATTTTTGAGGGGTGAAATCGCCCTTCAAAAATAGCATGTCGAGGGGTGATTTTGCAGTTTCACCCAGAAGGCGTCAACCGATTTTAATAAAACAAAAACCAAAATACTCCTCATTGAAGACAATCAAAATTCCACGCTAAGTTGAAGAAAAAAATTCATTTGCAGGGGTGAACAACCCCCTGATTTTTCAAATTTCCACCCTACACCAAAAAACTAATCAACCAAATTAAACAGAACATGTACCATTTGGAAGGGCAAGTTAAAATAAAGTTGACGTATTTTTGCACATTCACAGGAAAATGAGTTTACGGGGGTAAACTACCCCTTATCCATTAGTATGTATATTTGTGCGTACATTCTTGTTTCTCGTAATTTACATGTTAAAGAGCTGCTTGCGTTCACTCTTTGTGCTGATTTTGTGCTTATCAATAATTTATGGTCACATGTCATCGACCTTTCGATTAGATAGTATTTCGATTTGGCGCAAATTTCGGAATAAGTCGATGATGCAACAGTCGTTCCATCTATAGAACTTTGTCAGTTATTCCAACGAAATGAATATGATCTTATTTTTTTGAGTAATCTAATCATACGCCAATATGATAAAAATACTTTCGACGCAGTAAGAGGTGTTTTCTACATAGGCGGCTATCTGGGACTGCGTATTATCTGCTGATATCGCATGTGGTTCAACAACAAGTCTTTCAAATATAAAAGCCGCGATACATACAGCGATCTTCAGTTGCTCATTTGAACGGAGTGCCAGTGCGTCAGTTATAATTTCTGACAAAACAAAATCAATAGACCATGAAAGTGAATCCAATCAACGTCATTAAACTTCTTTTGGCTACATTTCAAGCCATGAATATTCCCGAAACTCCGATCAACAATGCAGAAATCGAGGTAAAGCAGAATTTCGAAAAAGTTCTGGTCGACTGCATGGACGATTATAACGGAGTTGAAATTATCGAGGAACAATCGCTAGATTTTCAAGAGCCATTCAAGCAAAATGATGTTAACCCTGTCGAGGACACTCTTTGGCAACATGATGAAGGTCCAGTGGATTCTGATACTTGTTCTAAAGACGAAGAAGACATAAGCTACGATTACAAACGCAAAGCAATCGAATACTGGAGATCCGGTAAGAAGAAAAATTACAGTGTCGATACCGTGAGTCAGAAATTCAAAAAAGTCAAATCTGTACGACAATTAAAACGCTGGGCAAATCAAATGAACAAAGGTGGGACCTACAAGGAGAAATTAGCTCAAATCTCTGAATATACTTTGAAAAACATACAAGCCGCAATAGATGCTGGTTTCATTGTTCATGATATCGACCTTCAAAAGTGGGCTCTACAAGCTCAAAAAGAGATAGGTCACGAAGACATTCGTTTTAAAGCTTCTCATAATTGGCTTCGGAAGTTCAAGAAATCACATCGTATTGTGTCCAGGAAAATTAATAAATTCGTAACACGAAAGACTATAGAAGACGAACCAGTTTTAAGGATGAATGCAGAAAACTTCGTAAATGAAATTAAACCATATATTCAAACATATGGACCGGAAAACATATATAATTCAGATCAGAGCGGTTTTCAACTGGAAATCCACTCTGGCAGGACTCTGACGACTGAAGGAACTAAACAAATGCAATGTGTAGTACAATCCGTATCATCTACAACTCACAGCTACACTATCCAGCCGACCATAAATGCAGATGGAAAATTATTGTCACCCCTTTTTATCGTTCTAAAAGAGGGAAAGGGTGAGTTCGGCCCAATCGTGGAAAAAAATTTATTCAGGCCAGAAAACGTATTTTTAACAGCAACGAAATCCGGAAAAATGACTTCAGGTATGGACAAAAATGATTGCCAGAAAATATCGAACATATGATGAATTATACTATATCGATAACCAATATCATCCTATGTATAGAGCACTTCAAAATTTGGTTGGAAAAAGTATTCTTCCCCAACACCGGCCGTGACAGCGTATTGTTGATAGACTCGTGGAGTGGACACTGCCCAGAAGTTGTTCTAAATGCAACACCTCGGGGCAAAAAAATAATCACAAAGATAATACCTAAAGGCACCACAGGGAAAATCCAACCACTCGACGTTTTTGGTTTCCGAATATGGAAAAATTTTGTACGACATTTTTCCGACAGTGTATTATTACTTAATTCTGATATTAATTTGCACTTGAGAAACAACATAATCAAACTGAAATCTCTCGCACACAATCAACTTTCATCACCCAGATATATAAATCTTTTCAAATATGCATGGTTCAAAAGTAATTATATAACCGATAAGCCAAACGAATTCGACAATCCAGTGAGTTTTGGTTTCGGTCAATCGTCTCAAGCACACTGTGAAGTACTAGGTTGTAATAATGTGGCCATCATCAGATGCTCATGGTGCAAAAAGTCTTTATGCTTGCAACATTTTTTTGAAGAGTATCATTTCTGCACGACTTACGAACCATGATTGCTGCAAATTATGACGTGCACATTGCACGTTGATGAATTGTAAAAGGAATGATACATTATAATATATACTGTGGTGTATGTAGATGCGCAAGGCGGTAAGAATAAATGTGAGAGATTGGAGAGTGGGGAGTGCGTGAACATGGGACGTGAAAAGGACGACAGTCGAATAAATGCGCATGCCGAAACCGGGTATTTGTTATTTCTCGCCTATGTCCTCAGCTGATTGCCGCTGTTTCGAAATACAACCATACATATATGCCATACAACCACTCAACCCCAGCAACATTCCCCAGTATTCTGTATTTGAACAAGCTATTTTTTTCAGTAAATAACGCGAAACTCGTGAATAGACCATTCTACTTGTAAGTACCAGCCGGTCACCCCCTTAATAATAAATAAAGCATCATGCGAAGTTCCCCCCCTTGACTTCGGCTAATAGGAATGTTTTGAATCAATTCGGACATTTAAATAACGAGAAACAAAAATGTATGCACAAATATACGTACTAATGGATAAGGGGTAGTTTACCCCCGTAAACTCATTTTCCTGTGAATGTGCAAAAATACGTCAACTTTATTTTAACTTGCCCTTCCAAATGGTACATGTTCTGTTTAATTTGGTTGATTAGTTTTTTGTGTAGGGTGGAAATTTGAAAAATCAGGGGGTTGTTCACCCCTGCAAATGAATTTTTTTCTTCAACTTAGCGTGGAATTTTGATTGTCTTCAATGAGGAGTATTTTGGTTTTTGTTTTATTAAAATCGGTTGACGCCTTCTGGGTGAAACTGCAAAATCACCCCTCGACATGCTATTTTTGAAGGGCGATTTCACCCCTTAAAATTGTTTTTCCGCCGATAAAAAAAAACACGTGTCTTTTAGTTTTCGATGCTCTACAACATACGTGAGTTGCATTAAAATCGGAGGGGGACACCAAAGTACCTTTCCTTGTTAGCCAAACTCCTGCGAACGATACAGAAGCCACGCAAATTTATCGGCAATCCCGAGTTACTACACGAGCCTACACCTACATCATCCTCGACACCGCAGCGGCGTCTCTCTTTACTACGCGATAGTGATAGTAGCAACAGCAGCAACAGTAGCAACTATGAAGCCGAGACCGCTCACTTGAACAGAGATTTAATGCTCACGGCGGACAACGACATCATCGAGGGGAAAGGAAGAGGAGGAAGAAGAGGACGAACAATTGGAAAACATCGCACAAGTAGAGAGTCAACGATATCCTAGTGAATATCAATCTCCCACACAGTTCGAAGAGAAAAAGAAAAAGAATTCATTTAACTGATCATCGTTAAAATTATGAAAATTCTTCAAAAAATTTATTTACACCGCTCAATTTGCATCCTATTCTCGAGCAAAAGATTGGCCCAGGTGGATGGGAGAGTGGCACGAAAAAATGTGTTACCATCGCTCGAGACACAGGATTCATATAACATGCATCGTCTCGTGCGACGACGATTCCCCCGTCGTACGTACAATGTAAGTAATATAAACGATGTATGGGTGGTTCATGTAACTGATCTTCGCTCGATAGCTACGTACACCGATGGGTACGCATATCTGCTTGTTGTTATCGATGTGTTCAGCAAATACGCGTGAGTCGAGGCATTTCGTGACAAAACAAGCACAAACGTGGCCCGTGGTCTCACACGCATACTCGCCCGCAGCAAACTGATCGAGGCAAAGAATTTATCGGCGCTCCTTTTCAGCAAATTCTCAAGAAAAAGAATATCGATTTTCGCGCTGCTCGTAATCCCGATATAAAAGTCTCGGTTGCCGAACGCTTTTATCGCACAATAAAAGAGCAAATGTGGCGTTACTTTACATACACGTGAAATGAGCGTTACATTGATGTTTTACAAAATTTTTTATATGCTGTAACGTAAATTTTCACCGTAACGTCCCACGTTACCTATAGCTGGTCCGAGCTATTTTTCCTTGCTTTTATTTACTCGTTCGAGATTGGCGCCAGGCGCATACGCACCGAAAGGAAAAATAACGAGATGTTCGACCAGACACAGCCCAGGCTAGCTACAGCTGTTCGAGGCAGAGTGGGTGGTTCGGACTGTCACGGTGGTCAAAAGTCCATACAATCCATAAATAAAATAAGTCAAGTAGAGAACAAAACCAATAGACAAAACTCAATAAATAAATTAATCCAAATAGAAAATCAAATCAATAGATAACACCAAGCAAACAATAAAATGAAGTCAATAAATAAACATTAATAACATGAAGTTAGGAGGTAAAATAAATAAATAACACCGACAACAACGCAGGTACGGGATTTACAAATGCCACTTGGCAGATCGTTTAATTAATTAAAATGACCATGGATTCCTCAACAGAAAGAACAAAGAAAAAAAATATATAAATAAAATATCCCGTAAAATTAACTTTAACAATTCTGGCAGTATTTTATCCCGGCATTCGTCTCGACTTTCACTCTCTCTCATACACGATCTAGATTCAAACGGTTGCGGGAAACGACCAGCACACGGCCAGGCAAAGTAAGCTTAACAGATCGCCTCGCAATTCGGCTCGCTATACGGCCTACACCGAACTAATCCCACATACATCCAACAACTATATCAACGGGACGTCGGAAGGTCACGTACGCGAAGCCTTTAATGATTTTAATCTCTCAACTATCAAATTGAAGGCAGCAAAACCAGGAAAGAATTGTGAACGAAATAACGATAAATGAACCACGGTTATATCCAATAAAATAGGAAAACCTTAATTAAATAACCCACATAAAAATAGCCATGTTAGCGATCCCTAAATTATTCCAAATAAAAGATCACAAAAGTCAAAGCGAGATACGTCTCGAGATGTACCAATCCCTCGCGATCAAGTTCCAAATACGGGACGACGGCCGAGCACGCACTGCATAAGCTCACAAAAATAAAATAATGTCCAATATAATAAGAGAAATAAATAAAATAAAATAGGACGAATACATTAATATAAATCTATAAGCGTCAATTATTCCTGAAAGTCCGCGACACGGCCTATGACATTCAAATCCCTCTCATACAATCCTATCACGGGATGATGTACCAACCCGCGCGCGACTTTACAGCAAAACGACTACAGAACAGTAACAAAAAACGAACTAAAAACGAGGTGACTTCTTCCCGGCTCTAACCGTCAAACGATCTCGACATTACACTCTACTTGACACAGTCTGTCCCGATACGAATAGTACTCTGTGCGTGGTATATCAGAATCGCAGGTACGACCAGGCTCTAATTATCATTTACATAGATCAGCAATAGAAATTACGAAAGACCGTAGAGAGTAGGAAAGCTCACCGGAACAATGCCGCAGCGATGTTCCTTGTAGATCCGGGAAAACTCAAAATAGGGCCACAAGATTCTCTCCTGGATTCACTCCTCGTCGTTTCGGAGGATATACCCTGGTACATCTAAGCGACAATGTTATTGACCAAATTTTATGATGGAATATTTTATTTGGCAGTTCGCAACCCGGTTGAATATTCTGCCACGTTACAATGCTTATAATCACACTAGACACAGCGGAACGCGTATTCCTCCCAGCGAGGTGACCCTAGAAAATGGCTCTATAGCCCGAGAAAATTTAGCACGGCGTTACGAGCGTAACGCGAGAAAAGCTACAAAGCCTAAATACAGTGTCGGTGACTTGGTACGTATCAGTACAGCTAAAGCAGCAATCGTCAAAGGATATGAGCGCGGTTGGAGTAACGAGTTATTCAAGATTCAACGAATATCAGTGAATCGAGAACCATTCGTGTATATTTTACACGATCTGAATAACGAGACTATCGACGGTATTTTCTATGAGGCAGAATTATCGCGAGTACGAGTGCCTCCGTCACCTGAGAAGACGAAAGAGAAGAAGAGGACAAAGAAAAAGAACGCTAGGAATACCCGTCCCTGATAAATATGAGCTCCGAGGATAGCTCTTTCTTTGTCGCACTACCGAGCAACAGTAGTATACAGTATTTTCCGGATAATACGACGACGAAATTTAATACAAAACTACCGCCTTAGATACGTTCTCACGGAGAATGATCTGTTTCTCTTGTGGAAATTGCTTATCCGATGACTCTTTTACATGTTCCTAATTTAGGAAATCTCGTATCTTTTGAGGATGGTGATTATGATTTATCGGGTTTAAATCTTTTAACACGAAGACGCGTAGATAGAGACCAAGTTCCATCTGGTGTATATTGCTTTGTAGACACTTTTTTGAAGAGTATAAGTTACCACACGTGGCCAGTCATCTGCGCTTTAAATCGCTTCCGAGCGGGCAGGTCAAAGTGGCGCGCGTATGCGACGATCTAGGATACTACGACTTTCGCGTATCGCCCGATATCGCTATGCTAGTCGGATTCTCGGAATAGGCCTGTAGGTCTATAATGATAAAACCGCATTGCGAATACACGGGGTCGAGGCTGCTATACCAGGCAGCATGTTTCTATACACCGATATCTGCGAGAGCTATATTACAGGCGATGTACAAACACCCCTCTTACGAGTTGTTCCCATTGATGCTGAAGACTTTCAGTATGATTCGATAAAAATTAAATCGTTTTCGGCGTCACGATATATACTTCTCTTGCCCAACAATTTACACACTATCGAGATGGATATGAGATACGAGTTTGGAAATCTTATAACATTCGAACAAGGAACGTTGACTGTCACACTACATTTCAAAAGGTCCCATAATTGATTACACCGCTATGAATGATATTGATAGTGTGCAGTACGGATGGGGCCGTCGTGGATACGGCGGTATTAGCCATGCTTATATCGGAACGCCGAATCAACAAGGACACGTATCGGCAGTTTTCTCGGGGGCGTGTTTCGTCGACGGTTACCACTTTTAAAGCAGAGGCAGTAATCTCAAACGCAAAGCCTATGAAAAAATTGACACTCTCATGCGTGGGTCTGGTTATAAAAAGCGCAAAATTTCGCTCCTCATTCATCGAACGAACGTAAACCACGACGTATCTACCGTAATAGAAAAGTGTAATAAAGAGAAAAGTAATAAAGAACAAGAAGAATATTAAGAATAATAAGAAGAAGAAGATTCGTCAGCGAACGGCTGCAGATATTTTTGGATAGCTGAAACAAGATGGCTTTTCTACATGCGCACTCGTGGGAGTGTCTTAAATCGGAACTTGAATTATTTTCACTCCCACCGACGCAGACTACTCTCGAAGACTCCAATTGGGTGTGTGATAAGGCAATTTCTTCGCTAACAGATGATTTACCTATAGAATTTGTTATTCCTGGACAGGGTGATAAGTATATCGATCTCGCGCATACTATGCTTAGTCTGAGAGTGAAAATAACATCTTCTACAGAAATTGCCGCGGGTGCAGCGCCGAAAGTAAGTACCGGCCACTGTAAACAATCTCTTACATTCTATGTTTAATCAGGTGGATGTATACCTGAATCAAAAACTTGTTCCACCTCCAAATAATGCCTACGCTTATTGAGCGTACATAAAAACACTTTTTAATTACGATCCAGCTGCCAAAAATTCGCATCTTACGAGTGTTTTCTGGTACCATGATACCCCTGGAAAAATGGATGATATAACATCAGGAAACGTGGGGCTTGTAAAGAGAAAACGATTTTTAAGGGGGAAAACGGGTCTGAGGTACAAAAAAGCATATTTTTGTAATTTTTTTTCAGAGTACCTTATTAGTTAATAATTTTAAAATTTGTTACATTTTTAAGCATTATTCTAAGAATATTCTGCTAAATTTTCATTTAAAAGTATTGAAAAATAAGCCAGTGGTAGTGGTGAGAACCGAGTCACCTAAAAAAAAAGTTTGCATGCGGTAGTCGGGATAACTCATGATTGCTTCATCCGAAATTAAAAAACCAAAACGATTTCTTTAGTACATACATACAAGTTTATCTTGGATTTGAACGAAGGAATTGACAAAATATTCATTTTTGAATTTTTAGTAAAGGTGCAATAGAAAAACGCTGATTTTTGCCAAAAATGGCTCTTTATGTTCAATAAAAAAATAAGTTGTAATTGAAAAAAAAATCCTTCGTTCAGAACCGAGTATTTGGTATGTAAAAAAAGTGTGCAAAGTTTAGGCGAAATCGGTCCAAACGTTTTCGAGAAATTTTGACTACCGACTTAAAAAAAAAGTTTTAAGAAAAACGCGATTAAAGTCTCATGACGGTCAAGGAAGACCGAGCGCCCAGAAACTCAATTGTCTATAATTCGAAAATTTTGCTCCTAATAACTTAAAATTTTCTGACAATATTTCTTATAAGTTGTAGTATCAGAAAAAAAAAGAAACAAACCAATTTTCCGACCCTTTTCCCCCCTTAAATGTCGGAAAACCCGTAGACTTGCTCGGCTATCTGTATTACGATATATTCAATCAGGAGCGGTTCCTATTAAACGGTGTCAAGATGCGACTAAGGCCTGTGCGGTCTAGAGATTCATTTTGTCTTGTGGGCGATACAAAAAATGGTAAATGCGGCTTAAAGATTCTCTGGCAAAATCTACGGCTAAATATCCTCTTACGAGAGTCGAGGTAAAAGCCGTTTCAATACACTCCGGTGTTCATGGATAGACGATCGATAATATCGTGCTAGGTCAATTGCCGAAGCGTATAATTATCGGTTTTGTCGATAACAAAGCGTTTAACGACGACTTCAGTATAAATCCATTCAATTTCCAAAAATATAAGATAAATTATCTCTCGTTGTATGTAGGTGGTGTTCAAATACTTTCGATACCGTTACAACCTGATTTCACGAAAAATGATCTGTATGTGGATGCTTTTCAAACGTTGTTTTCGGGAATTGGAATACATTTCTTGAACGATGGTAATTCGCTCGATCGCGATAGTTATCGTGTATCTGTACGGATTAGACGTGAAAATGGATATCGTCGTGGATATACAGGGAATGCGTTGTAAAGACTCGGAATTCATTCCGAAAGAAATTGCCGTGGTAGCACTGGATAGACCGTACTCTGCTCATTGGATCGTCGCACCACCGTGTCACTTTGCCGAATTACCACAGCATTCCAGAAGCCAGAATAATTTTCTCTCGAAACATTTTCACGGTCTTGAATGGCACGAGGGCGATGTGAGCTGTAAACAAGCATACGCTAACTTACGTAAAATTTCACGAAAATCAAGACGTATCTATACACGCGGTCACGAGAAGGCTATACTTCTTTGCAATATCACGAGTCGTGAAATATCCAACCTGGAGGATGACGAGGGCGCTCCATCGTACACATTTATGCCGAAATCCTTGCGAAAATGCTTCAGACACGCTATGATAAACGGTACAGCGTCTTCGTATTGTGCAATGCGCTAGGCTTGCCAAATAAAAAATTGGCTTCGCGAGCATCCGTTTAAAGGAGAATCGTACATGGATGTTTGGTCGGCAGGCGAAGAGGAAGAGAATAAGAAAGAAGAGAAAACTTCACCATGTAGTCGTCAATCGATCGACGATACTGTGTAATAAATTTTGCATATATTGTAACGTACTGTTCGTCTAATAACGCACGGTGCACACATCGAGGCACCGCTACCGCGCGCTACTCACACCGAATAGACCGGCATATACCTATCATTTCATGATGCGCGGTGCACACAACGAAGCACTGCTACCGCGCGTCACTCACATCATGTAGGCTGGCACGTCGGAGGCAAAGTCCCGTTACTCGGTCAGAGAAGCACGACTAGGGAAGCGCCATCTAAGACCAGTGGTAATCAAAAACCATCGTTAAACACCAACGACGAATTTTGAAAAGGACCAAGGCTATCGATAGGCTACAGGAGATGGGCTAAAGGACCGCCACCAGATATAGTGATATCAAAAGCATGAGATGAACGTCGGGGGATGCCGATATAAAACTGCTGGAAATTTGGCATTCGGGGAACACTTTCGTTAGCAGATCCCGCCGATGCGCAACTGCAGCTACCAGCAAGGAAAACCAAATGAGCCATCACTAGCTGCAGCCGCACTAGTATACACGAGACCCAGCTGTGACGTCAGACCCACACTAGACAGATAGCAGCTGAGCCTATGTTGCGGCGAAGTCCAGCCGAACCGCAAAGCCGTCAAAACAAAAACAAAGCGGACTCACTCTGGTAGCCGAGGATAGACAATATGGCGAGTTATTCTATTCAACAAAATCGAGAGCATACTGTAAATCGAGCATTTGAAATGACTAACCGAATATATCACGATAGTGTTGGGAAATAGAATGATAAGGAGGATAGACAATTATGGTATCGGAGGGAAAAGATGAAATTATATTAAATTATACGAGGTCTGGACCTGACATGTGCCACCTATGCGAATGCATTCCGAGTGCATCTCGCTGACGCCGGACTGCAGCGGCGGTCAGGTGAGCAAGCGGTAGGCCTCCACGGGGATCCCAGGCGGGAGCTCTACTTCCACCAACGGTCCCGTGACGTAGGAATCGTATATTGATCGACTAAATGAAGATTAAGGACAGTCGAAGCTTCACGAGCAGGTACCGGTAACTTACCGACAGTACGCGTGCTCGGATAGATTATCTAACGAACACGGCAGGTGAAAGGAATTATTGACCGACTCGTAATTTCACTCTAAAGCAAATCGTATCATAAAACATTTTTTAATTCTCCACCTTAGCGTACACGATTATAGAGGCATACAAGAGACCAGGAATAACCAATTGTAAGGTGCTTGGTAGCCAGAAATACCAGAAAAAGGGATCGGAGTAGTACAACTGAACTCAATATTTAATCTTTTTCGCTTATGTATCGCAACAATTAACGTCATGTTTTCTTGAATAAACCCTACTTTTACCTACTACTGAAGCCTATATTAATTTCCTCCCTACTAGAGTCCGAACCAAAACCCTTTATGGTAATGTTAACGTTAAATACCGTTACAGTATACGTCTATCAAAGCGTATAGGTCATCATTTAATCATTGACTATGTGTTCAGCATGAGCACTAGACAAATCTATGAGAGTCTGCAGTATCTACCACTTTCAACCGTTATAGTATACCCAGCTGACAGAATTCCTCGTGTATGGTCGTTACCGGCCGGACTCGTAGTTAACACGGATAACCACGACGACCTGGAGAACACTAGATCGCCATGTACGTCAACCATCACGGAAAAGGAATACTTGAATAGCTACGGGCTACCACCGATTATACCGCAACACCTCGCACGGCTACGAAGAAACTGCAAGTTCTATCCGTACGGCCTCAAGCAGCTACAGAGTAATACGTCGGATGTGTGTGGACAATTTTGTATCGTATTCCTGCATCTTATGTCGCGCGGATTTACCGTGTCGCAATTTAATAATCTCTTTAGCGATAATGTAATGAAAAACGATTGGATAGTACGTGAATATTACACTGCTTTTGCCTCTCGAGGATCGGACAATGATAAAAAAAAATTTAACGGTGGAGGAATCTTCGAGCGAAGATTACCGTGTTTGCAGGGATGTTATATGCGACGGTAAATGTGTGTAAAGTGATTTAAATAAAATATTGATTAATTAAAAACACATACCTCGTCTTAATGTGTCTCTTATTTTATAATTATATATAAATTATTACAATAATTATAATCGAGGTCTCTCTCGGTACTGTAGCGTGTTCTGTGCCTTTTACTGCAGAGCAAGCGCTTTGCGAGGAGCACAGCGCAAAGCGGTACGCACGTGCAAAAGCCCTGTCGTTGCGTTCAAAGCGCTGGACACCTAGTTATGATTCAGAGGGTTTTGTTATTTTCAAACCCTGTGATACCAACCAGCAGAATCCTGACTATTCAGTCTGTCTTTAATTTCGTGATCGTGCAGTCAAAAACGTAATTTTGGCAATGTATCCTCGTTAAGACGCTAGCGGGTGTTCGGAGTCCTCGGCGCCGAAATAGACATCGGGTACGATGGCGCTGCCGAAATAGACTTCGGGTACGATGGCGGCGTCATGGACGAGGGCTTCGAGGACCTTGAGCTTCCTGAAGCGGACGACGCTCGGGTCTGAAAGTGTACACGCGTGCGCGCGCGCGCATATGTCTGTGTGTTTGTGTAATTGAGATAGTGAGGGACAGGAGTTTAAAATCGCCGTCGAAAGAAGGTGGACGTCAACAACAGCAGAGGTGAGTACCTAATTTTATTCCCTTTTTCAAGTATGTGTACAGTCTGTAGACTTTTGCTCCATCCTGTTCTTATCTCTACTCTTCCTTGTTCACCAGAGTACCCATACCACCTCACTTTACCATCTCCACGTTACCCACACTGGTTAAGCAGAGTCGGTAGCGCGGCGGTGGAAAAGTGGGGCGGTGGGGAGAGGAGTGGGATGGAGCAAAGGTATACACATTCTACTCTCAAATATTACAATAATAAAATCAAAACAATAATAAAGAAAGCGAACTCCTCTGGCAATCCTTTAATCTTTTAAGAAGCGAATTATTGCAAGATTTTTATACCGAGCGGTAGCTGTTCAACCGCTTATAGAAGGAAAAGACCTTAAATCTCTGACACGATAGCATGCCGTCACGACAATATCGCTCGGGTTTTCTCCTCAAAAATATTGGAGCTTACTCCCACACTCAAACCAGAGACGAACAACGGCCTTACCGGAAGGTTGCAGTATCGGGAGCCTCTCGAGAAATAGTCTCGCAGTGGTCCAGAATCGCGGGGGCAGGCGTCGCACAGTGGGGCCGATTCCCGAAAAGCTGGTCAAAAGTCGAAAACGTAGTTCATTCTGTTTGAGATATAGTATATAAGGGTTTTTGGGGTCGCTGATTACGAATCTGAAGTCAAAATTGTAAAAAAACAAAATGGCGATAGTAAACCGAAAACACTCAGTTATAATACGGAATGTTTATCGAATTTGTATGAAACTTGGTTTCTGTAAGTTTTCGAGGTCGCTGAATACGAATCCGGTCTGAAAAAAACAAAATTCAAAATGGCGGATCCAATATGGCGGACGCAATTTTCGTAATTGGCCGGATTCACTTAAAACTTGTTATTTGGGGGTTTTCGAAGTCGCTGAATACGAATCCGGTGTGAAACAAACAAAATTCAAAATGGTGGATCCAATATGGCGGACGCAATTTTCGAAATCAACCGGATTTGCTTGAAACTTGCTACTCGGGGGTTTTTGGGGTCGCTGAACATGAATCCGATGTGAAAAAGACAACATTCAAAATGGCAGATCCAAAATAGCGATTATAAAAATTTATTAACTTTTTATAAATCTGTAAGTAAGTTATATATTTGATAAAAAGTACCAAACATCTACTTTTACATCTATAATTGTATTGATTAAAATCACTTTTGAAAGACTTGTTTTATACTATTTACAAGTTACATTTCCTTTTTTCATTGAAATGAATGTACTTCAGTTACATGCAAGTAATTTTTTCTTTGAAGCACATATTTCTTAAAATCATTTTCTGAAACAAAATAGATTTCGTGAAATAAAATTAACATGTTCAAACAGTTAATTTATAATTATTTTAGTTTAAGTAAACATTTTTTAAGATTACTGTATAATAATTTGATTTACAGTTCTAAAATAAATGTATTTGGATTACAGAATAATGATTTTCTTGTTTAAAAGAAATATTTTGTACATATTTCAGATAAGTAATTACATTTTAAATCATTAGGAACACGATTTTTTAAATACTAACATATTTATTTGAGAAATACAGTACAAAGCCAAATTCAAAAAATAAATTTGTATTAACAAGAATATTGTTCTAATATTAACATAAAAATTAGTCGTCATCATCAGTCGAATTGTCTGTATAAAAATCTGAAGAATCTGACGACATCGAAAAAGAAGAGATAGAATCATCAGTAGACGCATAAAGAGTTGGTGAAGTAAGCAAAGCAATTATTTCCGGAAATAAGGATTTTAATTTCCTATGTGGCAATTTCTGTAAGCTTGATACATACGGATCTGATGCCACTAGCAAGCGTAAGAAAAGATCTTCCATCGATTTTGTTCTGCTGCATTTTCGTGCAAAATCTTCACGGTATCTTTTAATATATTTATTACAAGACTCCTGTGCATCTTCAGACATTCGTCCGATTGGCAATAAAGCAGATTGTATTATTTCAGAGCCGTGAATTAAAAGTTTGTGAACAGAAGTATGCATGTAGAACCAGGGATATAAGTCGACGAATTTTCGAGCTGTTTCTATTGTGTATTCTTGGAAATGTGGTACATTAATTTCATTACCACTTGAAATAGCTTGTAAAATAACGTGGAACCTTTTAATAACATCTTCGTCCATTACCCTCGCAAAAAGTCTATCTGTTCCACTATGTATAGGTAGACCTATATATTGCAGGTAGGTCTATGTATACAGTCGACTCTTTTCAAATGTTCCGTTATCCTCTATAAATGTTAGAATCCAACAATATATACTCTAAAACGAAATAATTTTTTTCCGATTTCGAAAATTGCGCCCGCTATATTGGATCCACCATTTAGAATTATGGTTTTTTGCCACCGGATTCGTATTCAGCGACCCCCAAAACCTGCGAGTAACAAGTTTCAAGCAAATCCAATCGATTTCAAAAAATGCGTAGGCCAAATTGGATCCGCCGTTTTGAATGTAGTTTTTTTGACACCGGATTCGTATTCAGCGACCCCAAAAACCCCCGGGTAACAAGTTTCACAAAATTATATTCATTTGAAAAAAACGTGCAACAAGTGGTTAATGTGAATTTGTAATTTTTTATCTTCAAATGTGCACTAAAAACAAAGTTGCAGCTAGCTGCAGCTGATTTTTACTAATTTTGTTACATAACAGTACAAACTTTAATTTAAAACTTGTTCCGTTGCGGAACACTGCGGAACTTTTAACTTTTTCCCTGTTTTTCTAAAATGATTGCACATAATTTTTCATTTTTTTCTACTTTAAACATTGTTTAGCTATTAATTTATATGTATCTGTTATAATTTTCGACGCATATGATAATAAACTACTTTCTTCAACCTGAAACCTCCATTTTGCAGAATTAAGAAACACCAATTTTACGATTTTCTACGAATTTTTTAATATGACGCTTGAATATGAGCTCGAACGATCGAGCTATTACTTGCGCGAAGGTCTCTTTTGTACTGGCTTATACTTGCGAGGTATACTTCACTAGCCCTTATAAAATGTTCCATTATATTCTTTAAACATTACTCTATCCACCTATGTACTCTAAATCCTATAAAGTGAAACTTCATTTTTCAACTTTTGACCAGCTTTTCGGGAGTCGGCCCCACTGTGCGTCGGTTCTCGTCGGACAGACACGGCAGCGGACACGGTGCAAACGTCCGGGTGGTACAATATACGGCGCAACTTTTCGAATCTTGGTCACCAATAAAATTCAAAGCATTTTAACGGTACATGCGACTGAGGTTAATATCCGAGCTAACAACAGCTCTAATGAGAGTCTAGACGCCTCGTACGTAGCGGTAGCACGACGCAAACGAGACTCGGCCGCGCAGCGAGATTTCAAATGCCGCCAGGGATCGTTTCATCTTCTGGTCCCCATGAGATGCTGGAGGAATGGTCTCAGCATGGTCCTCTCTACGAGAGCGCTGACGTCACCGTTATGGCTACGGCCTCCCAGAATGACGCCTGCTGAGACTAGAGAACTCTCGCCTCGCCGCCATAACCGTTTCTTTCACGATCCCGTTGCTGACCTTGTTAATGCTTGACATACGGCGCTCAGGACGCTGCGCCCTCGGGAGTATTATTAACAAACAAAAAAATAACGAAAACACGAAAGTAATATTTTTCGTCACCGCACGCAATATCATTGTCCTGTTGGATCGCCTCGGGGGAGGACTCTTGTCCGAACGAGGAGGTCCATACCTGTCAACCCCGCTCAGCCCGGCTTAGTGACAGGCAACCAAAAACATCCTGCCACAATTGTTATGAGGAAGTAAAAATTGATCAACATGCTTCTTCATAGAGCCGACTTTATGAAGGGTGGAAAATAATAAGGAAGCATGTGTAAGATTCCGCTTTGCAACTTGTTTTATTTTTTGGTCGACCATTTTTTTAACAATTTTTTTTTATAATTATTTTTTTATATGAAGTTTCCCAGATCGACATGTTTGATAAACGAACAGAATTCAGACCTTGTAAATTAATTCATAAAACTCGAAGCTTAGTTATACATTTAAATGTTTTGTGTGTATGTACCTATATATATTTCCGTTTAAAAATAGTTGCAATCATTTATTTCAGAGGCGAAAGGAATAAAACCAACGGCGAGTCCAAGCTACATACCAATATGCCAAAAGACTGTGACGTACATCGTAGCCGCTGTATTGCTTAATGAGAATGACGATGTTTTGATGATACAAGAGGCGAAAGCTTCGTGCGCGGGAAAATGGTACTTGCCGGCGGGTCGAGTCGAACCGAACGAAAATTTGGTCGACGCGGCAAAACGAGAAGTTTTGGAAGAAACCGGTCTGATAATGGTACCGGAATCACTAATAATGATTGAATGCGCGAGCGGCTCGTGGTTTCGATTCGTGATGTTTGGGAAAATAAGCGGTGGAACTCTCAAAACGCCGGATCACGCGAACGAGGAATCGCTGCAGGCCAGTTGGGTAAAAAACATTGCGGATCTGTCCCTTCGGTCTGTCGACATTCTTCCATTGGTACAGAGAGGAAAAGATTACGCAAAAGGCGTTCATTCACCGTGGCACTCGCCCATTTTGCCCGCTATGAAGCCACGGACAAACCTATATCTGCGAGTTATTGTTTGCGTGAGGAAAAAGGCTACGTGAGTAACGAATTGATTATCTAGGTATTACTCTGTTCTGTGTTTTACTTCGGGTACATAATACAAAAGTTTCCATCTAACAGCAACAGAATGCATGTCCTCGTATCGGAAAAGACATCACTTCATTTGCCAATCTGTGAAATAAATCCCAACAAAAATTTGCATTCGACGCTACACATATTCATGGTGGTAAGTATATTCAATTTGTCGGCTTACTAAGATTTTTAAGATTAAGGTCGTATAAGTGTGACGTGCAAGGGCGTTATTCTTATTATTATATCGAAGAGCAGGATTTGATGTGTTTGGGTTATTTAAATCAAAAGATGTGAAGTTCTCTTTGAACCGTTAAAATGTATTGTTACAACCGATAAAGAAATAAAAATATTAAATTAATCGTCGAATGGTCGTTCACTATTTAGATATAAAATAGGCCGCAGCTGTTATTCGCTCTCTTACTCTCGCATTCGATCTTTCGTACTCGCTCCTTCGCTCGTTACAATGTTCTCTATCCTTCGTTTCTCGTTCTATCAGCAACGCCCGAGCCAGTGTTATCGCTCGACGGTCGACCCGCGTCCTTCGTTCGGCCTTCGTTGCACTTTTTCGCACTCCGTCTCCTTCACTCCTTCGTTGTTCTTTACACTGTTGTTCACCGTTTCTTTCGCTATTCCATTTTACTGTTTTCTCTTTCGTTGTTCCGTTTCATTTTCGTTCATTGTCTCTTTCACTCTTTCACTTTCACCCTTTTTGTCACTTAATATTACGTATAATTACTAAATATTAACTCACATTGGCTTATAGCACTGCGCGCAATTCGTAAGTTGCAATACGGTTTTGTCGACTTACAAACGGCGATCTTTTAATAAACCACGGAACTCCCTTGAGAATTATTGCCGCCGCGTGATGCAACCGTAAGGAGTTTACCCCAGCCCGAACAGTGCGCTCTGGTATCTATCTGGTGTCAGCTTACCTCTCCTACTTACTTTTCCGATTCTACCGTGAGCGATGGACGAGCAAGCAGGGGCAATTCTTATAATGTCAACATTATTGTCCGACTAAACTTCCATATTATTGAACTCCCACAGTCGTTGCCCGCGCCCCATGCTGTTACTTGAGCGTACAGGGCGATAAACCCAACGATAAGTCTTGCAACCATAAAGAGGTTAAAACTTATATTAATATATTAATATTTATTAATTAATATTATATATATATAATAAACCAATACAGGAAATATTTTTATTATATATATTTTTACATATATATAATAAAGCAATTGTTTATAGTTGCAGAAATTTTATTTTCTTCTATTGGTGTAGTAGGTTGAAAATATATATACAGGGTGATTCAGAATAAGTATCGAGCCCGCAGTATGCCGATAGCTGAGGTCATTTTAAGTACAATTACTTAGCGATTTTCCAAAATTCTCACAAGTTTATTAATGAGATGCAATTAAAGTCAAATAATAAATGACCAATTGGGAGCACATACGCTTCCCGCGTCGGAAGTCGGCAAATGTTCTATGGAAACCGAGACCTCGGTCTGCGGCAACGTCGGACGGGATATTAGTAAAATGACGCATGTTATTTGTTCATTCGCGTGGGTTTTTTTATGCGCGATCGAAGAAAATAATTTTAAGGTGATGTGTTCATGATGTGTTTCCAAGTGAAAAAATGGGAATAAAATGTTAATAATACTTTAACCAGATGTAATTATTTATTATGTCTTAACCTTTAAACGTTCCAAATAGTGTTTGTAATTGTGTTTTGTTCTCTTTAAATAAATAATTGTACATTGAAATGTGTGGCACTCTCTAACTGTTTTCTCTATAATAATAATTAAAATGCAATGAACCTCCTAGGCCATGGTTCATTTCATTTCATATAGTATTTAATTATGATAAAAATTATGATGTGTTCATGACACAAATTATAGCCTATAAAAAGTTACTACTAGCAAATGCCTTTCGCCACTAGAAATGAGATATGTAGTAGGTATGCGTGACAAATGTCATATTTTGAACCTGACAATACTACTTCAAGCTTCAAATTATTAACGACAGCTTCATTAATATCGGGAGATGTTTTTACCTTTATAAGAAAAGTGAGGTAACACTTGTTACATCGATACATGGCAAAAGAGACTGCGATGCTACCAAAGGTGCCAAATCTGTCTGAAGCAGCTGTGTTAGGACCAGAAGACGCTTCTATTTACATCTGTAAGACTTTTCTATTATACTTTTCTTATAGCTACGCATGGCAAAATCAATCGCCCTGTCCTGTCGATGCTGCTTGAGTCTCCAATTACCCCTGGTGGTAATTTAGCCGATTGCCTATCATGACCTGGAACTTCAGAGGCAGCTGTACTGCTACGAGAATATGTCTACCATAAAAATTAAATATAAAAAGTGTGGTTGTTTATACAGGCTTGCAACTCCAAACAGCATTGCCAAGAGTACGAGGTTCTTTCCTTCTTGCACAGCCATAAGAAAACTATACTTACCAGATTAATGGCGGAAAAAGCTCACCCTGAACACCCAGAGTAGACTCCAGATATCTGTGAAAGGCAAGACATACTGCCACTTGTACAAAAATGTGCACCTTTACAGATGTCGTATTTGAAGAAGATACATTAACGGATGAAAAAGAGTTTATGCGGTTATACTTCATTCTGTTCACCACCAGATATCAAATCTATAAGGGTGCAGATTAAAGCTCTGGTGTAACAGTTTCTCCTCTACAATAAACACCTTGAGTGAAATCGGTATCATAATTATTAATTAAGATATGAATATTAAATGTGTTGTCACGAAAATGCATTGCTCTGACAAATTAAAAGATACTGACAAGAAAGGATAGTTTGGTGTCCCCCTCCGATTTTGATGAAACTCACGTATGTTGTAGGGCATTGAAAACTAAAAGACACGTATTTTTTTTTATCGGCGGAAAAACATTTGTAAGGGGTGAAATCGCCTTTCAAAGTTTGGCATCTCGAGGGGTGATTATGCAGTTTCATCCAGAAGGCGTCAACCGATTTTAATGAAACAAAAACCAAAATACTCCTCATTGAAGACAATAAAAATTCCACGTGAAGTTGAAAAAAAATTCATTTGCAGGGGTGAACTAATGGATAAGGGTAGTTTACCCCCGTAAACTCATCTTCCTGTGAATGTGCAAAAATACGTCAACTTTATTTCAACTTGCCCTTCCAAATGGTACACGTTCTGTTCAATTTGGTTGGTTAGTTTTTTGTGTAGGGTGGAAAATTGAAAAATCAGGGGGTGGTTCACCCCTTGTTGACATTCACCATGTTGACACTCGCAAACGATGACCAGATGATTGAAATTTGCAATAAATGAATTATAATTTTCCTCCTGGTAATTAGCTGGCAGTTCACTGTGTAACTTGGCAGATATCTTTTTTTGATTGTGTAAACAAATTGGAAAATCAATTGAGTTATTAACTTAAGCCTACTAGTAAGACACTACTACAAAGACACATTTACTTTAAACCCACGATTCCTCGATTTTTACCTTGGTAAGTAAGTTTAGGGTGCAACGACATTTCCACAACAGACCAGCCTAGAAATTCGTTCAATCATAACCTTACGCTATCTCGTTTGAATCATCCAGTTTGAATACTAGTTTGAAGACCAGTTTGAAGACTAGTTTGAAGACATTTTGAAGACTACTTTAAACACTAGTCTAGAAATTTCAAAGTAATTGTATAATGCCGTCTAAAATTCACATCTTAATCAATAATTATGGTCTCGACTTCACTCAGGGTGATTATTGTATGGAAGAAACTGCAGTACCCCAGCTTTAATCTGCACCTTTCTACATTTTATACCTGGAGTTGAACAGAATGAACAAAAATCGTGCACAGTAAACTCTTTTTCTACGATTAATGCATCTTCAAGTATGTTATGTGTAAAGTTGTGCATTTTTATACGAGCAGCAGTGTGTCTTGCATTTCTAAGACTTATGTAATTGAGTCGATATCTTAATTATTGCCAGAGCAATGCATTTTTCTGACAACACCCAATTAATTGAAGAATTTTGTCGTTTTTCCATGACATTTCGAATGAATTGGATAATGCCGTTTAATATTCATAACTTAGTCAATCATTATCGTATCGACTTCATTTAGGACAATTTTGATATAGGAGGAACTTTGTTACTCGAGATACAATCTACACTCTTTTAGATTTGATACCTGGAGGTGAACAGAATGAACAAAACTCAGTTAACTCACAAGGAAGGATAGTTTGATGTCCCCCTCCGATTTTGATGAAACTCACGTATGTTGTAGAGAATCGAAAACTAAAAGACACGTATTTTTTTTATCGGCGGAAAAACATTTCTAAGGGATGAAATACGCCCTTCAAAGGTAGGCATGTCAAGGGGTGATTATGCAGTTTCATCCAGAAGGCGTCAACCGATTTTGATGAAACTAAAACCAAAATACTGCTCATTGAAGACAATAAGAACTGCACGTGAAGTAGAAGAAAAAAATTCATTTGCAGTGGTGAACCACCCCCTGATTTTTCAATTTTCCACCCTACACAAAAAACTAACCAACCAAATTGAACAGAACGTGTACCATTTGGAAGGGCAAGTTAAAATAAAGTTGACGTATTTTGCACATTCACAGGAAGATGAGTTTACGGGGGTAAACTACCCCTTATCCATTAGTTCACCCCTGCAAATGAATTTTTTTTTCAACTTCACGTGGAATTTTTATTCTCTTCAATGAGAAGTATTTTGGTTTTTGTTTCATTAAAATCGGTTGACGCCTTCTGGGTGAAACTGCATAATCACCCCTCGAGATGCCAAACTTTGAAAGGCGATTTCACCCCTTACAAATGTTTTTCCGCCGATAAAAAAAAAATACGTTGTTACGTCCTGGGTTTTAACGAGTGGACGCAACGACGGAATAATATATATTTATCTCCATTTTGAGCCGGAATGTGCCGGCTCGGGATTGGAGGACGGTTTTTGGTGAGGGGCGGATTTAAATGAATAGATAAATAAAGTTTATTGGAACACAAATAGATGAGTAAAAGAGTAATGATCTGAATTTGCACAATAAACAGTCTTTTGACACAATAGTCTTTATATGTAGATGTATTTTAACACACTAAACCAGTAAAACAATATATATTGTAGCACGAACTAAACTTGATTAAACAGTCAATGAACGGCGCGCGGCACAACATTATATATATATGTTAAAATAGTCAATAAATGGCGCGCGGCACAATAACACAATTTTGAATGGTAAATGTCTTTGTAAATAGGAGGTAAGTACGGGCCCGTGCTGTTACGAGGACCGACCGTCGTGGTCGGCCCCCGGAGATGAACTAACTAATCAAAATGAATAAAGCAGTGCAGAAGGCACGCGTAATAATTATTTGCAGGGCGCAGCGCGTCTTGTCGGTGCGCCGCGTCCCGTTGGTTAGCGTGTGAACGCTGACCTAAGCAAATTATTAGCGGATGGCAACGTATCACGCCGACGCTCCGCGTCTCGCCGGCCAGCGTGTGAACGCTGACGTTAGCAAAAAGAATGAATAATAAATCGAATATAAATTATTAAAAATTCAAAAATTCACAAAGGGGGTTGGAGACCCAGGACGTAACACCTCCCCCGTTTAGTTGGATGCTGTGCTTGGGCTCTGCATCCATGAAGCCGCGGGCGAGCATAACGGACTGGGTCCTCCCTCGTTGTGTGGTGGATGGGGTCTTCGGTTGTTGATTAGAAGTCTGGCGTCTTAAGTCTTGACGATGAATCTTCTTGATGACGTTTTCGTCCTTTCATTGGATTTAGAGTATTGATATTGGTTGCGGCGACGGTTTTTGCACGACGGGTGTGAACGCAGTACTCCCCACGAGGAATTTTCTGCGCCTTTATGGGTTCGCAGTCACCTTTGGAGGATATTTTAAATGCGCCACCCCATTATTATTATGGGTGTGAGCACAGCACTCCCCACGAGGAATCTTCTGCGCCTTTATGGGTTCGCAGTCACCTTTGGAGGATTCACCAACCTGGTCGTGGAACTCTTCTAATGGTGAGTTCCCGCCTTCTTCGGTGGTGTTAAATATTATTTTATTTTCGCCACCCCGTGATGACTACCGTTTCGCCGTGAAAATTCTTTCGGCCATCTTGAGTTTTAATTTTTCTTCTCGAAGGAAACAAGATACGAGTGAATACCGCAATCGCGAAGCTCCTGAAGATTTTGATCTTCTTGAAGATCCCCACTTCGCTTTCGTTTCCGCCGATCACCACCGTACAATCCCACCGCTGCCACCAAAAATAATACTCCTGTTACGTCCTGGGTTTTAACGAGTGGACGCAACGACGGAATAATATATATTTATCTCCATTTTGAGCCGGAATGTGCCGGCTCGGGATTGGAGGACGGTTTTTGGTGAGGGGCGGATTTAAATGAATAGATAAATAAAGTTTATTGGAACACAAATAGATGAGTAAAAGAGTAATGATCTGAATTTGCACAATAAACAGTCTTTTGACACAATAGTCTTTATATGTAGATGTATTTTAACACACTAAACCAGTAAAACAATATATATTGTAGCACGAACTAAACTTGATTAAACAGTCAATGAACGGCGCGCGGCACAACATTATATATATATGTTAAAATAGTCAATAAATGGCGCGCGGCACAATAACACAATTTTGAATGGTAAATGTCTTTGTAAATAGGAGATAAGTACGGGCCCGTGCTGTTACGAGGACCGACCGTCGTGGTCGGCCCCCGGAGATGAACTAACTAATCAAAATGAATAAAGCAGTGCAGAAGGCACGCGTAATAATTATTTGCAGGGCGCAGCGCGTCTTGTCGGTGCGCCGCGTCCCGTTGGTTAGCGTGTGAACGCTGACCTAAGCAAATTATTAGCGGATGGCAACGTATCACGCCGACGCTCCGCGTCTCGCCGGCCAGCGTGTGAACGCTGACGTTAGCAAAAAGAATGAATAATAAATCGAATATAAATTATTAAAAATTCAAAAATTCACAAAGGGGGTTGGAGACCCAGGACGTAACATACGTGTCTTTTAGTTTTCGATGCCCTACAACATACGTAAGTTTCATCAAAATCGGAGGTGGACACCAAACTATCCTTTCTTGTCAGTATCTTTTAATTTGTCAGAGCAATGCATTTTCGTGACAACACATTTAATATTCATATCTTAATTAATAATTATGATACCGATTTCACTCAAGGTGTTTATTGTAGAGGAGAAACTGTTACACGAGAGCTTTAATCTGCACCCTTATAGATTTAATATCTGGTGGTGAACAGAATGAAGTATAACCGCATAAACTCTTTTTCAACCGTTAATGTATCTTCTTCAAATACGACATCTGTAAAGGTGCACATTTTTATACAAGTGGCAGTATGTCTTGCCTTTCACAGATATCTGGAGTCTACTCTGGGTGTTCAGGGTGAGCTTTTTCCGCCATTAATCTGGTAAGTATAGTTTTCTTATGGCTGTGCAAGAAGGAAAGAACCTCGTACTCTTGGCGATGCTGTTTGGAGTTGCAAGCCTGTATAAACAACCACACTTTTTATATTTAATTTTTATGGTAGACATATTCTCGTAGCAGTACAGCTGCCTCTGAAGTTCCAGGTCATGATAGGCAATCGGCTAAATTACCACCAGGGATAATTGGAGACTCAAGCAGCATCGACAGGACAGGGCGATTGATTTTGCCATGAGTAGCTATAAAAAAAGTATGACAGAAAAGTCTTACAGATGTAAATAGAAGCGTCTTCTGGTCCTAACGCAGCTGCTCCAGACAGATTTGGCACGTTTGGTAGCATCGTAGTCTCTTCTGCCATGCATCGATGTAACAAGTGTTACCTCACTTTTCTTATAAAGGTAAAAACATCTCCTGATATTAATGAAGCTGTCGTTAATAATTTGAAGCTTCAAGTAGTATTGTCAGGTGCAAAATATGACATTTGTCACGCATACCTACTACATATTTCATTTCTAGTGGCGAAAGGCATTCGCTAGTAGTAACTTTTTATAGGCTATAATTTGTGTCATGAACACATCATAATTTTTATCATAATTAAATACTATATGAAATGAACCATGGCCTAGGAGGGTTATTGCATTTTAATTATTATTATAAAGATAACAGTTATAGAGTGCCACACATTTCAATGTACAATTATTTATTTAAAGAGAACAAAACACAATTACAAACACTATTTGGAACGTTTAAAGGTTAAGACATAATAAATAATTACATCTGGTTAAAGTATTATTAACATTTTATTCCCATTTTTTCACTTTGAAACACATCACATAAAAAACCCACGCGAATGAACAAATAACATGCGTCATTCTACTACTATCCAGTGATGCCGGAAAGCGGCCGCAGCAGCATGACGCACACTAGCGCACGCCCGTGTACGTGTGACCTCCCGAGCTCGTGGAGCATCGGAAAATAGAAGGAGACAGACATATGACTGTCTGTCTCTTTCGCTCTCGCTCGGCTCGGGCTGCTCACGCTGCTACTGCTGCTAGTGCTCGGGCTGTCGCGCGATACATTTAACTCTGACTGACAAGGGGACCTCCAGGTACGTGAAACACCGATTCGGACCAAATTTTTTTTACAGGTAGGTTGCACCCAGGGGTGCAATAGGTGCAAGTAATAGGACCCGCTTCTCAGCCGTTTTCGAGATATAAAATATTAAAAATTTCCGAGCGTCCATATACTCTTTATATACTCTCTGCGTTAAATCACTTTCAACAAGAGCGCGTAGCGTAGTCGGCAACCTCTCCGATTCGTAAGTGCTGGATCTCCGGATCAAATCCCGGCGCAGACTTTTTTTTAAAAATTACTATTATTATTATTTAATCATTTCTACGGCAACTACTATGCGATAATATTAATATTTCCGTAAAGGAATGAATAAATATTTTTTATTGTGGATCATTTTGGTGTTATAAGGAAAAACGAGCAGCTTTTTTTATTTATTTATTTTTTGGTTGAAAGGTAGGGAAAGCATTGTGACAAATGGATACACAAGTTTAAAAGAATAACCAATCTTTTTATTAACTTTTCATTGGTTATCGCAACTCCAAAAACTAGGGTGGTACTGATCATGAAAACATGGAAAACAATAATTATTTCGGCATCGGACGCACGTAATAAATGCCGAGTTTCCGCATCCGCAAGGATTTTTCAAGACGTCAATCGCGAAGCAAACCTTGTTGACGTTTAGGAAAGATCTCCTGTTGTCATATAATTTGTTAATTTATTAATTTATTAACCTGTTAACCGGGCGGGACGTATAAATATAATTCTCCGGTTAACAGGTTAATTAATTAATTAATTTATTATTCATTCCTTTACGGAAATATTAATATAATCGCAGTTTCTCATTGATTCCTGGGGCGGCCAGACGAATCCATTATTATATGACGAGATTTTCACCGATGAGCATTTATTACGTGTGTCCGATGCCGAAATAATTATTGTTTTCCATGTTTTTATGATCAGTACCACCCTAGTTCTTGTCGTTGCGATAACCAATGAAACGTTTATAAAAAGATTGGTTATTCTTTTAAACTCGTGTATCCATTTGTCACAATGCTTTCCCTACCTTTCAACCAAAAAATTAATTAATTAAAAAAGCTGCTCGTTTTTCCTTATAACACCAAAATGATCCACAATAAAAAATATTTATTCATTCCTTTACGGAAATATTAATATTATCGCATAGTAGTTGCCGTAGAAATGATTAAATAATAATAATAGTAATTTAAAAAAAAAAAGTCTGCGCCGGGATTCGATTCGACGATCCAGCACTTTCGAAGCGGAGACGTTGCCGACTACGCTACGCGCTCTTGTTGAAAATGATTTAACGCACAGAGTATGTAGAGAGTATATGGACGCTCGGAAATTTTTAATATTTTATATCTCAAAAACAGCTGAGAAGCGGGTCCTATATTACTTGCACCTATTGCACCCCTGGGTGCAACCTACCTGTAAAAAAAATTTGGTCTGAATCGGTGTTCCACGTACCTGGAGGTCCCCTTGTCAGTCAGAGTTAAATGTATCACGCGACAGCCCGAGCACTAGCAGCAGTAGCAGCGCAAGCAGCCCGAGCCGAGCGAGAGCGAAAGAGACAGACAGTCATATGTCTGTCTCCTTCTATTTTCCGAGGCTCCACGAGCTCGGGCGGTCACACGTACAAGGGCGTGCGCTTGTGTGCGTCATGCTGCTGCGGTCGCTTTCTGGCATCACTGCTACTATCCCGTCCGACGTTGCCGCAGACCGAAGTCTCGGTTTCCATCGAACATTTGCCGATTTCCGACGCAGGAAGCGTATGTGCTCCCAATTGGTCATTTATTATTTGACTTTAATTGCATCTCATTAATAAACTTGTGAGATTTTTGGAAAACCGCTAAGTAATTGTACTTAAAATGACCTCAGCTATCGGCATACTGCGGGCTCGATACTTATTCTGAATCACCCTGTATATATTTTTTTCGTTTGTAGTACCTTTTTTTGTTTATAAATTTTGATTTTCCAAAGTCGGGTGCCAAATTCACACAGCCTATGTTTTGGTCTAAGATATAGAGACAGACTTAAGAGAAATTAATCAGCAGAAAATAAGTGATTCATTACAGCAGTGCCATTGTTATGGGGATCTTATGTAGTCACTCAAATAAGAT
This sequence comes from Cylloceria caligata, assembly GCA_963942595.1. Lineage (NCBI taxonomy): Eukaryota > Metazoa > Arthropoda > Insecta > Hymenoptera > Ichneumonidae > Cylloceria > Cylloceria caligata. The sequence continues at coordinate 53,958,131 of OZ012704.1, read as the reverse complement.
AATAACAAACCATTTGTTAATAAAAAGTGCAAGTGAAATATGGATCTTGTCGTAGGTCTACTGAAAAATAATTATTATCATAAAATGAGTGATCTAGAGCGATTTGCGATAAGGAATATACTGATAATTATTCACGCTGAATGTGAAATTACATTGTGGTTATGAACACCTTTTATTAATTGGTTCATTTCATCAGGTACTGGCTCTAGTCTCTTGTACTCCGGGTAGGTTCAATCACGGCCATGGACTATGGGAATTAAAAATTGAGAGATACCCTTTCGACACAGGGGGTCGTGTTCAAGGTCTTTAGATTAAGAAGGTCGGACATGCGTGGGCAAATATAATGAACATATAAATGGTACAACATAGTTGTCAACGATTCGTCGTTTGCAACTGGAACCGGCGTGTCCTGTTCCACAGTAACATCAGAGATTCGTTGATCCCTGGTGTCTTACGTAGTTTACAATTTTTCTTCTAAATTTCAAAATTTATGTCTTTATTGTTTGTAACTTTACACTTGTAATTGTACGACATCGAGTTCACGTCTAATTTAAATGTGATGAGAAAGTCGTTCTCATAAAAATCGAATTGTGTTGAGAATTCCTGGTGTTGTCGAATCTGCAAGATATTGAAAAAGAATGAGTTTTCACTCACGACAGGTGTGAAATAACCAGACCAAAGATGCAGGTAGAGAAAGTGGTGTTTATTCGACCATCGACTCGCTTAACTGCAAAAAAATATGTTAAAAAATGGCATAATTGAATTTAGAGTGAATTTTATGAGATGTACTTACAATTATATTAATTGTGTGCCAAAATTTGTGAGGTGAAACGTGGTGCAGCCGCGCTGCAGAGCACGCCACGAGGTGAAACTTTTGAGGATGCACAAATTACATTTCACCAACATTCAATTTAGTTAAATTATGAAGGTGCACGCTTACCGAGTTTTTTTGAGTCCTGAGGAGCACGTATTCGTTAAGTAGATCCGAAATGAGGCAGTGAAAATGTCCGAGGTAAGAGCAAAGGAAGTCGCTGTCCAAGCGGTTTTCACGAAAGTGTCTAATTTTTCAAGACGGTTGACAAGGAAGGATAGTTTGGTGTCCCTCTCCGATTTTGATGAAACTCACGTATGTTGTAGAGCATCGAAAACTAAAAGACACGTATTTTTTTTTATCGGCGGAAAAACCTTTCTAAGGGGTGAAATCGCGCTTCAAATTTAGGGGTAATTATGCAGTTTCACCCCTGCAAATGAATTTTTTTCTTCAACTTCACGTGAAATTTTTATTGTCTTCAATGAGGAGTATTTTGATTTTTGTTTCATTAAAATCGGTTGACGCCTTCTGGGTGAAACTGCAAAATCACCCCTCGACATGCCTAACCCTTATAATTGTTTTTCCGCCGATAAAAAAAAATACTTGTCTTTTAGCTTTCGATGCTCTACAACATACGTGAGTTTCATCAAAATCCGAGGGGGACACTAAACTATCCTTCCTTGTGAGTAGTACGAATGCGTCGTTGTGAGACGCTGAAGTCAAGCAAGAGAGATAGCCTGTCACTTGAGCAGCATGCCTGCGAGGCGCTGCGTCGGCTATCTTCGCGACAGCCGAGCGCAGCACATCACCTAGTAGCAATGGTCGACGCATGGCGAATATCGATCGCCGTGCTTCAGCTGATTTTCCAACAAATTACAATTATGCCATTCGCACCTTTTTATTTTCTAGATGGACTAGATGTTTCAGACCATTTTGGTAAATACCCTGACATTGTACTCTCGAGAAAAAAGGTCATGAAAACAAATCTTATGCTATGAGGAAACAAAAAAATGATTCCTAGAAATATTAAACTGAAATGTTGAATTACTAATAGAAATATTGAACTAAAGGGTGATAATTTGTGTTTCAGGAAGTTTTCGGGGATGGAGTCGCACAGCACAGACCGCACGGTCTATTATCCGTGGAGTTCAGCGGCGGTGAGGGAGGCGACGGTCTTTGTTTTACGCTTTTAGTGTCCTTCCGGCCGCCTCTTGAAGCGGTGACAATTGTTGGCAAATACGTTTGGCACGAATTACCTACGAATCTTGCGGATTCACTGACTACCCGACTACCTCGTAATATGACGATACCGTTGAACGTCGTGCGTTAATCGCGACATAGTGGTGGAGCCTCTTCATCGCAGATCATGGTGGATACCATTAGGATACTGATTGGCGATATAATTACTAAGTCTTTTACCTTGCGAGATTAAATTAAGAGACGCGATAACCGTTCTCAATCGAGCTAATTATCAAATTTACTGGGCAGTGTGCATAATTTGTGGAATTATATAATTCCACAAATTTCAAACATTTTTTCGTGTGGATTTTAGCGATATATTCGTAATCTCTCTATATTATAAAAATATATCGCCGCCACCGCCGTGTAGGAGAATCGACGGGGGGGGATGTGCGTCAGAGAGGGTAATGTGGGTCGGGCAGACTAACGGAGTTAGAATGGAGAAATCATACGTAGTTATTTCAAAATATGCATTTTACATCCTTGCAGCGAAAGTCGAAAAATATCAACGTATTCTTTCATACTTTATAAACAATGGAAAAGAACATTTTAGGGTTAATTGTTGTAACATTTCTTTCTGCTGAAATAATGTTCTTATGAAAACGTGCGTTACTCTTCAGACAAATCTCGCGTATTATCAGTAACATTGAAATACTCGCTCCCACAGTTTGTATTCCTTATTTAAACGCATGCCGGTAGAGAGAGTCCAGATTTAATTTACAGTTATTTTTATTCGCGATTTTCTTGTTCTTCGTTATGCGCGCTTACAATTATACTTGAAAGATTTTGTATGTATTGGGGGCACAAATGGAAAACCGCCGTTTTCCTATAAATAGCGTAGTCAGCAGTGAATGCTGGTAAAAAATGGCGGATCAGAAACGTCATATGGTAAGGTTAGACATCTGTCAACAACTCATCATCATTAGATTTGTGAATTTTTATCGGCGTCATATACTTTTTTGTGTGCGAATATGTCGAAATTTCAGCCAAATAAGCGTCATTGGCGGGAAGTTTTGCTTTACCGTGAGGCTGCTATTAGTGAAAGAACGTGTCGCGAATAGTTTCAAGCTACAAAATGGGTGATTTCGGCGTGAAAGACAAGGAACGTCCCGGACCGGTGAAAAAGTTTGAAGGCATTGCTGGATGAAGATTCATGTCAAACGCAACAAGAACTTGCAGATGCATTGGGCGTGACTCAACAAGCCAATTTACACCGTGTGAAAACCTTGGGAATGATCCAAAAGCAAGGAAATTGGGTGCCATACGACTTGAAGCCGAGAGACGTCGAACGGCGTTTTTTCACGTGCGAACAGCTGCTCCAATGGCAAAAAAGGAAGGGTTTTTTTGCATCGTATTGTAACTAGCGATGAAAAATGGATCCATTACGATAATCCAAAACGAAAAAGATCGTGGGGACACCGCGGCCATGCATTAACATCGACGGCCAAGCCAAACATCGATGGCTCGAAGCTCATGCTGTGTATTTGGTGGGACCAGCTTGGCGGAGTATATTATAAGCTGCTGCAACTGGGTGAAACCATCACAGGAGCTCGCTACCGAACACAAATAATGCGTATGAGCTGAGGATTGGAGAAAAAACGGCCACAATATGAGCAAGGACACGACAAAGTGATTTTGCTGAACGACAACGCTTGGCCTCATGTTGCTCAAGTTGTCAAGACCTACTTGGAAACGCTTAAATAGAAAGTCGTACCCCACCCGCCGTATTCTCCAGCCATCGCCTCTTCCGACTACCACATATTCCGATCGATGACGCATGGCCTGGTTGAGCAGCACTTCCGTTTTTTGGACGTGGCATCCGTATGCTGCCAGAAAGACGGGAAAAAGTTGTGGCTAGCGATGAACAATATTTTAAAGAATAATTATGTAACCATTTTCCCCCAATAAACGCTCAAATTTTAAAAGTTAAAAAAGAACTGCGGTTTTCCATTTGTACTCCCAAATGGTGAATATAAACCATTTGATGCATGAATAACGAATAATGAGGAATATGTCTAATCGAATTACGGATAAATAATTATTCGAATAAAAGTTATTCTTTATTTCTGAGATCGGATGAAACAATGTCGGAACTCTGTTTTAAATGGATGAAAGAAATGGTGTAAATTTACCTTAATCGTTAAGAAAAGATTTTCTCTGCCGGATTATATAGGCGCTAAAGTGTCCTAGCACGTTGGGTTTATCTTCAAATATCGCAAACCATTTTTGAATTGTGAATCTAACAATCTGATTATAAACATCAGTATATTTTTCATAAAATGGTATTTTTATGCAATCGTTTGGTGTGAAAAGGCTCTATTATTATTATTGTTAGTATTGATCATCTCATTATTTTTCATCGCATATGAAAACTTCGCACTAGTGTATTGTAGAACAGGTACAGGGTGCGCCATCTCAATCTGGTCGATGGAAGTATTGAATAACTTAGAGAATTTTCAACAGATTTCACAAAGTCGTATTTTTTTATTAAATTTGATTCATTACAATTTATTTTGATTAGCTTCCAAAAACCACATCGATCAAATGTCCGCCTTTATTACTGAGACAAAAATGAGCTCTTTTTTCGGCATTTTCCATTGTATTTGCCAGCGTCTCGGGCGATATCGCTGCGATTTCGGCTCGAATGTTGTTTTTTAGCTCCTCTCTGGTCTTCGGCTTGTTGGCATAGACTTTACTTTTCAAAAATCCCCACAAGAAGAAGTCCGGTGCAGTCAAATCCGGCGATCTTGGTGGCCAGTCAATATCACCTTTCTTTGATATCACACGTCCTGGGAACTTCCGACGCAAATAGTCCATTGTTGAGCGCGCAGTGTGACATGTCGCACCATCTTGTTGGAACCAAAATTCCTTAAGACCTTTTTCACGCATTTGTGGTAAAACAAAGTGTGCCAACATCCACCGATATCGATCCCCATTGACAGTTTCACCAGCTCTGAAGAAAAATGGTCCAATGGTGGTTTTTGAGCAAACACCGGCCCAAACTGTCACTTTCTCATCGTGCAATGGAGTTTCGTGAATAATATGAGGATTATCGGTGCCCCACATGCGACAGTTTTGTTTGTTGACAGCGCCAGAGAGGGTGAAATGAGCCTCGTCGGTCATCAGAATTCGCTCCCAAAAATCCGGCTCAGCTTCCTTCATTCGACTAACGTTATTAGCGTAAGTCAAGCGTCGCGGCTTGTCAGTTTCCAATAATCTTTGAGTCAACTGCACTTTGTACGGAGACATGTGAAGATCTTGCTTTAAAATCCTTCTCAAAGTGGTTCCACTGATGTTTAATTGCTGAGACCGGCGGCGGTATGAGACATTTGGATTTTCTGCAACACTCTGTCGAACAGCTTCGATATTTTCATTTGAACGACCTGGACGCGGTCGAGCTTGATGTTGAAGATTCGCTACAGACCCGTGCTCCATGAAATTTGAAGCTAAATGACGGATAGTGTCGCCTTTGGGCGCAGAACGTCCGCGATATTTTTTACGATACGCACGCTGAGTTGACACAACTGAACGATTATTTTCAATGTAAAGCGAAACTATTTCGGCGCGTTCTTTCGGCGTATAGCGATACATGGTTGAAATTGTACTGAAATAACCTATACGAAACGTGTTGTACGACGCTGGTCGGTTAAAATCTGTCAGAGTTATTCAATACTTCCATTGACCAGATTGAGATGGCGCACCCTGTATATATGACGTAACATGAACGTATTGACGTATTTTGTGGTCTTTAATCGGTGGATATGTCAGATTAGCAACTTATAAACCGACCGTTTTTTTGCTTCCTGATAAAGAAAGTGTTCTTTTCATGAAAGAGTATTCGTGTAATGGCCCTGTAAGATTCGAACGTCTATTACCCATGCACGACTTGAGCTACAGTGCGGCAATTCTGCAGGCATGTAAAGTAGTACTCGATGATTTACTGTAATTTTTATAATAATTCAAACAGTAGCTAGGAAACGGCATTTTCGATTTTCGTAAAATTTCTACTCAATCTTTCGAAAATGTGAAGTCATTGGGTTCATTTCGTTTACCAGGTGTATGAATAAGTTTTTTCTGATTTTTTGGTAAAAAAAAACACGTAATTTTCAAAGGAAATTAATTTTTGTTTTATTCAAAATATTGGCCATCGGCTTCTACACATTTCGCCCATCTTTCAGGTAACTTATAAATACCATGCCAGAAAAACTGCTTGTCTTTTGCGGCAAACCATTCGTCGAGCCATTTTCCAACTTCCTCGAAATTGCTGAAGTGCTGCTCTGGGAGCGCGTGCCCCATTGATGCGAAGAGGTGATAGTCAGATGGCGCAAGGTCTGGCGAATACGGCGGGTGCGGAAGGATGTCTCATCCAAGCGATTTCAAAGTGTCTTTCACTGCTTTTGCTGTGTGAGACGGCGCATTGTCGTGTAACAAAATCACTTTGCCATGTCTTCTGGCCCATTCCGGTCGTCTTTCAATTAATGCGTGGTTTAAATTAATAATTTGTTGGCGATAGCGTTGTGTATTAACGGTTTCGCCGGGCTTCAAGAGTTCATAATACACAATACCGCTCTGGTCCCACTAGACACAGAGCATGGTCTTCTTGCCGAAGCGATTTGGCCTTGGTGTTAAAGGACCGGCTTCGCCAGGTGAAAGCCACGATTTTTTCCGCTTCGGGTTTTCAAAATAAATCCATTCTTCGTCACCCGTCACAATTCGATGCAAAAATGATTTCCTTTCGTGGCGTTGAAGCAGCACTTCACAAGTGACTTTGCGATTTTCTATTTGACGTTCATTTAAATCGTGTGGGACCCATTTACCGAGTTTATTGATCTTCCCCATTACTCGTAAACGTCTGCTGATTGTTTCTTGTGACACATGTAATGCTTCTGCTAATTGCCGTTGAGTTTGAGTTGGGTCGTCATCCAATAACTCCTGCAATTGCTCGTCTTTGCATTTTTGTGGTCTACCAGAGCGCTCACTGTCTTTCACATTGAAATCACCACTTTTAAATTGTCGAAACCATGTCTCACATGTTCTAATCGATGGAGCGTGTTCACCATATGTTTCTACCAGCAAACGTTGACTTTCAGCAGCCTTTTTCTTTTGATTAAATAAGAAAAGCAATGCGTGCCGCAAATGTTCATTTTCAGGCACAAAACTCGACATGATCACTGAACGATAAAACAAAGACGCTAGTTTTTGGCGGACTCAACTTGTGTGTGTTTGTAGGTTAATGTCAGACGAACAAAATGACGTATGTGTCAAATTAATACGCTGCGTACTTTTCGCTGGCGCCATCTCTTAGTTAAACCGGAAAAAAGTTATGCATACACCTGGTACATGTTTACAAATCGATGAAAAGATTCAGTTTTTATAAATGTTGAACTTAAAAAAAATTTGGGTTACTTTAATTTGGTAAAATTTGCCGTATCGGGATAAAAGTTCGTACGTAAATAGGTCATTGAAGAATTATTGGTGTTGAATTTTACGAAAATCACTGAAACGGTTCCGATCTTATGGTATCTTTCAACTGTTGAAAAAAATGTATGCTTCCTCTAACTTCCGTGGATTTTGAGATATTGCGCAATTTGTTTGGGGATAATTAGAATACCATTAAAGAACGGATATTATCTAGTTCCGCGAAATTCGATAAAATGGTTTAATGTGAGAAAATTTAAATGTTATAATAATATTAATTCAATCGATAGAAATTATTGGCCTAGATTGTCGGTAACAATAATTAATTAAAGGAAAACAATCACTGGCAACCTCAAAATAAACGAAATAAAACCATGATACAAAGTAGAGCCTTGCACGTTACTTCCTGATTGTTTTCACGTTTGACAGTCACCTCTAGGAGGAAATATATTCAATTTTGACTTTCTCATACAGAAAGCTTTGTTATTGGTGGAAAATAATTTTTTGAAACTAAAGTAACGAATTCAGTAAGGTAATGCATTTAATAAAATTTAAATCCCTTGACCGATTCTCACCAAATTCAAAACCAAGTTTCCTCGTCCCCTAACTAATTTGCAAGTTTCAGTTCCATAGGTAAAAATTTACGAAAGTTAGAGCAAAAATAGATTTTTTTTTTTTTTTTCGAAAAATTAATAAACATAATTCCATAAAATCTAAACACTGATCGATTCTAATCATACTTAATACCGATCAACCTTATCCTCTTGTCCCTCTCAGACACGATTTCTGCGCTGCCATTTTAATACACCGGCAAATTTTCTCTTCATATCGTTTAAATAGATATGAGGGTGGATCATTAACTCAATGACTTTTGGAATGAAAGATACATTTTTCGGTAAGAAAACGTTTCATTTCTCAACATAGTCTCCTTTCAGGTTTGGACACAGGAAATAGTCATCTAATTCATTCTAAGTGGAAGAGCACTTTCTTTTTGGCCAAATGCGGTCGTGTTTTCTTCAAATCGACGTTGATCCAGTCCAATAAGTTGACATAATATTCGCCCTTGATTGTTTTTCCCTTTTGAATGTAATCGGTGTGTATTTTGCCGCGTGCATCCCAAAAAACTATCTCCATGACCTTGTTGCTCGACGGCCCCACCTTGGCTTTCTTCGACGCCAATTCGCCCGGAAAAACCCACTCTTTTGACTGCTGCTTGGTCTCCGGTGTGTTGTGGTGAATCCATGTTTCTTTCACGATTATGAAACGGCACGAAAACCTGTTCGGATTGCGGTTGAACTACGAAAATCACTCTTTCGAAGTTGTCACACGATTGCGTTTGTGGTCAAGTGTGAGCAAACGCGGCATCCATCTTGCGAATAGCTTTCTCATACCCAAATAATCTTTCAAAATCGAAACCACTGAGCCATATGATATGCCTATGGCTTCTACAATCTCGCGCACTTTCAATCTCTGATCGACCAACACCATATCGTACATTTTTTCAATTGTTTTGGATGTAGTGACCTCAATTAGGCGTCCAGAACGTTCGGCGTCAGACGTGCTTGTGCGATCACAATGAAATTCGGCAAACCACTGCTTTACCATTGAAATTGATGGTGCAGAGTCCCCATAGTATTCATCAAGCTTATCTTTGGTTTGAGTTATGGTTCAACACAAACTAAATCATGCATGTTGTGAACCACGGCATCCAGCCACGTAGTCCACGAGCAATGAACGAGTACGACGAGCTACGAGGAGACACGAGCGACGGGCGCATGCGCGAACGCGCGCGACAGCGCGTGAGCCCGGCGAGGCAGCCCCGAGGAGTCAGTCAGCGACCTCTCGTCTAAACGTGAACCTGACTCTGGAGGCGCGCTCTGTAGCAACGAAAGACAAAGGCTCCCATTGTTCGAGCCACACGACGCATAAGAGCAAAACCGGACGCCGGTTAATACGCGTCCACGAATATATTGTTGTATCGAATTATTCCTCCGAAAATATTAAATACTTACCTTTACCATTCTGAACTATTTAACCCTTGAATTAATAAATTACCATTATCCGTTCAATATAATCTCTCTTTCACGTTCTCGCGTCTCCTGGACTCGCGGCCTACGCCACGAGGCGTCTGATCAGATCAACCGACGTACCTGACAAACGAAGTACATCACAGAATCGCCCTACGGGCAGAGACAGTAATTCATAAGAATACTGCGTTACGACACGCAGCTTGCTAAAAATCTAACAGCAGTCTATCGACAGATGGCAGTTGCGGGAGCAGTGTTGCTTTTCAAGTTACAACGCGGGAAATTAAAAAATTCACTGAGTTATTGATCTACCCTTGTACGGGTCTAGTGTCGGGATATGTTAATATACGAAAATAGAATCAGGATGTATATCATAAGATAAATGAATACTATACAAAATAATAGTGACGTCCAAGTTGCAATAGAATGTGAAACTTGTAGAATTTCCAGGGAATATAGGAATACATTTTAGGGAACCAATGATTAATACGAGACACGGATTAATATCGATTAGAAAATAGAAAAAAACTTTTATTATAAAGGAACAATAATAACGTGTGGTTTCAAAGAAGCTCTGTTGCCTTAAGACAAAGGGCTTGACGCGACCTTACCCAAGCCTCTCGCTTGGCCGCGACGCAGTCGCACCAACGCCTCTCCCTTCCACCGGCGCTCGCTGGAGAGGGGGACACGATTACGACAAACCCTCATCCCAACACACTCACTGTTTGAGTACTCGTTATTGACAATATCTCACACAGCAAGTTAAGCTGTACTCTCGACAATGCTTTTGTAAATATATCTGCTCTTTGGTATTTCGTAGGTACATATTTTACCTCAATATCACGACTCGCTACTTTCTCGCGCACGTAGTGAAACTTAACATCTATGTGTTTAGTGTGCTTATGAAATTCTGGGTTTTTCGCAAGCTTTATAGCGCTTTGATTGTCAACCCAAATAACAGTGGATTTGTCACAACGCGAACCGATTTCTTCAAGTAATTTCCGCAACCAAACAGCTTCTCGTGCCGCAGCTGTAGCAGCCACATATTCTGATTCCGTGGTGCTCAGCGTTACAATTTTCTGTCATTGACTTGACCAAGAAATCAATCCGTTCGCAAACATGAAAGCGTATCCGGTGGTCGACCGACGCGTTTCTATATCGCCCGCAAAATCGGCATCGCAGTAGCCGATAAGGTCCGATTCGTTTCCTCCACTTTTGTAGAGTATTCCGCGATCTATCGTTCCGACCAAGTACGCGAAAATACGCCTTATAGCTATCCGGTGCGCACGACTGTGCTTGTTCAGAAACTTCGATACTGAATTTACCGCATATGCCAGGTCCGGACGCGACAACCGCCAAGAACATTAACGAACCGACCGCTTCACGGTACGGTACATTCGTACATTCATCTTCGTCTTCTACTGAATACAATACAACGTTCGGATCAGCGGGCACACATACAGATTTCGCATCCAACATACCAAACTTTTCCAAAATCTTTTCAGCGTACTCGGATTGATGAACAAACATCGTTTTCTCGGCACGATTTCGTTCAATATGCATACCAACAAATCGCGACGCGTCTCCTATCGTTATCTTGAACGCGCTTTTCAGACAATCTACCACTGCATTCAGCACTCGACTCGATTCAGAGGCCACAAGGCCATCATCGACGAACAACGCTAGGAAAGCATTCATGCCATCGACACACCCTTTAAATAAACACTGGTCTGCATCACCTTGAGTGAAGTTAACTTTTTTCAGAAACTCACTAAACTTGCGATTCCAGCATCTGGGTGACTGTTTTAAGCCATAAAGCGACTTGTTCAATTTGCAGACGTAATTTTCTTGCACGTTCGATCTTCCTTCAATGACGAGACCCTCGGGGACTTTCATAAAATCTCCTCTTCCAGTTCGCCGTATAAGAAGGCCGTGCAAACATCAAATAGCGTCAGCATCTTCTTGTGTTGTCTTCGCCCGGAATGCCCGGAGCGAATCGTAACGAATAACAGGTGCGAACGTTTCGTGATAATCCACACCCTGTCGCTGCTGAAAACCTCGTGCACATAAACGTGCTTTGTAACGACACTCACCGGTTGATGACCCCTGAATGACCCTAAAAACCGATTTTGAGTCTATCAGCTTGTCCTCGGATTTCTTTCTGACTATCGTCCAGGTTTCGTTCCTTTCGTGAGCCTGCAGTTCCTGATCAATAGCTTCTGACCATTTTGGCCCATCAGGTCCACTCACCGCTTCCTTGAACGTTGCCTGCGCTTTGTACTCTGCGCAATCAAGCTCGTAACGAAGCAACCAACCCGGTCGTTCGAGTTTGCTTCGATCTCGGAGTTCTCGTCCAGGCACTTGCTGCTGTGGTCCCACGCCGTCCTGTACATCTGTGGCGTCACCGACACGCCAAACTTCACCACCTATTATCGACCAAGCCAACTTACCCACGCTACCAGCACTGCCATCCGCCACACAGCATGCGTGCACCTCGGATGCACCGCCACGCCACCGACGGAAGCAATTGCTACTTCCACGCCCGGACTTCTAGCGAGATTATCCTCGCGGTCCGGTAGTCTAGTCTCTCGTTACTAGAAGCTTCTTGTTAGTCACTACACTTGTAGCGCACCGCGCAATCTGCACATCACCCATTATTCGCGTCTCTTCTCTAACGCGTCTTGTTAATTATCACGTACGACTGTTGTAATAAATATTCGTCAATCATTATCCACGAGTGTCTACTCAATTATTATAGATGAACCAAATATCTATAAATGGTGACCCCGACGTGATATGATCGGATTGCCGTGCCGCGCGAGAACACGCGGTGTGCTTCGCCGCTCGTAAAACGCATTTACGCACTCAAGCGTCTCAGCGACCGTATCGACACTAACTATTCGCGTAATAGCACGCAAACAGTGTTTCACGGCCTTTTCTCGCGTCGCGTGTGAAAATTCATTGTGAACTATTGGTTTAGCCGTGCCTCGTTGACCGTGAGCTAACCTAATTCGCACAAGGCTAACATGCCCCTGCCGCGTTCACCCACCGGTCGGATCGACGACATGCCGCTCAACGGCGAACCTCCCACACCGCCGCTGATCAACCTAGCTGCACTTGCAGCCCCCGTCTCGGTGGAAGCCGTTGTGAACCTCAAAATTCCACCGTTCTGGAAACACAACCCCAAGCTATGGTTCCTCCAGGTAGAGTCGATGTTCCAAATTCACAGAGTCACAAGTGACTCGTCAAGATTCAACTACATCGTCAGCTCGCTGGACGCAGAGACGATCATGGAGGTTGCGGACATACTCAGTGATCCACCTGAGTCTGAAAGGTACCAGTATCTATAAACTGAGATTATAAAGCGATTCACTGACTCCGCAGACCACCAGCTGCACAAAGCCCTGTCGGAAGTCCAACTCGGTGACAAAAAGCCCGGCCAGCTTCTGCGGCAATTGCGGACCCTGGCTGGCGACCGTGCGTCAGAGGACGTGCTTCGCGTTAGGTGGCTCGTACTGCTTCCACTAGCCATCGTGAGGTGCTTGAAAATCCTTCGCCAGGCATCACTCAACGAGCAGGCTGAACTAGCAGACGAGCTCATGGAGAGTCAGACGGGCTCCTCTGTCATGGCCACGCAAGTATTACACCCGCCACGATCAGTGTCACCTAACCACAGGTGCACTGACCCGTTGCTCACTGCTTGGTCCAGACTGTAGCACAAATGCAACTCGCTCTGTCCGAGCTTCTAACACTCACCAAGGAGCAGTCACGAACACGCATTTGCAGTCGACCACTTGATTCACAGCGTGGTCGCAGTCAACAGCGATCGCAAACCAGGCAGGCTTCACCCTCACCAGCACGACTGTGCTTTTATCATCGAAAGTTTGGTGCTGGTGCTCAGCATTGCACGTCACCCTGCACCTACGACGCCAACCAGGGAAACTGACTTCGCTGTCGACCGTACAGGTGGCCGGCGACAGCATCACCACCAGCACGCGGGTAACCAAAGAGCTTCGCCTACACATGCACGACCGCACGACGAACATGAGGTTCCTCGTCGACTCAGGATCCGTCATCTCGCTGGTTCCCAAATCCGCCGTTCGCCATCAGCTGGCACGAGGTGACCTTATGCTGCACGCTGCCAATGGGACTAACATTCACACATATGGTAAGAAAGTTCTGACGCTCAACTTCAATCTCCGTAGAGCGTTCACTTGGTCTTTTGTCATTGCAGATGTTAATTCAGCCATCATCGGTGCAGATTTCCTGGTCTATCACGCACTGCTGATCGACTTGAGGGGGCGCTGCCTCATCGACTATATTACCTCTCTCACCTCTAAGGGTCAACTGTCCGAGGCTGTCATTCACAGCATCTCCACGATCGACCAGGCAATCTGTCCCGGTGCTGGCAGTGAAAGCTACCTGAAGCTTCTTAACAGCTTCATCGACATTACCAGACCAAGCACAGCACTTGCTACTGACAAGAGTAACGCAGTTGCTCATTACATTGAGACAAGTGGACCACCAGTATTTGAGCGTCCACGGCGTCTCACCGGCGACAAACTCAGGGTCGCTAAAGAAGACTTCGACCTTCTGCTACACTACGGTGTCATTCGCCCGTCCAACAGCCAATGGGCTAGCCCCATACACATGGTGCCAAAGAAACTCGGTGGTTGGCGTACCACTGGGGACTACAGGAAACTAAACGCACACACTGTTCCGGATCGCTATCCTGTACCCCATGGAGATGACATCTTCCAGCGCCTCCACGGATCAACCGTGTTCACCACTATCGACCTAGTACGAGCCTATCACCAGATACCAGTTGCCGAAGCTGACATACCGAAGACAGCAGTAACGACGCCATTTGGTTTATTTAAGTTCCTTGGCATGCCACCAGGTCTGCGGAACGCAACACAGACCTTCCAAAGACACATGGACAACCTGCTACGAGGTCTAGACTTCGTTGGATGCTTCATAGACGATTTGATTATTTTCTCTAAGTCGCATGAAGATCATCTCCAGCACCTGACGGCCATCTTTGAGATTCTACGAGCCAATCGACTCACCATTAATCCAAAGAAATGTCAGTTCGCGAAACACGAAGTAACCTATCTTGGTTACACCATTAACAAGCACGGCTACGCTCCACCAACTGAACGAGTTCAAGCCATCAAAGACTATCCGAAACCTGATACTATCAGTGATCTGCGCCGCTTCCTTGGTGTGATAAATTATTATCGCAAATCGATACCATGGGCAGCCCGGATTCAAGCACCGTTAACCGACTTCCTCAAAAATGCGAAGAAGAACGACAAGCGCAAAATTCCCTGGACACCAGTTGCTGAAGAGGCGTGGGAAGAGTGCAAACGAGCCATCATACACGTCGCACGCACAGCCTTCCTTGCTCCATCAGCCAGCCTTTCTTTGAACACTGACGCTTCAGACACGGCAATTGGAGGCGCACTCGAACAACTCCAGGGCGACACCTGGCAACCACTAGCCTTCTTCTCGCGGAAGCTCAGCCCAACAGAAACGCGATACAGCACCTACGACCGCGAGCTCCTTGCAATTTTCGCAGCAATTAAATTCTTCAGACACATCCTCGAGGGACGGAATTTTATCATCCAAACTGATCACAAGCCGATCACTTACGCCTTTTCCCAACGTGCTGACAAGGCATCGCCTCGTAAACTTCGCCAGCTGGATTACATCTCGCAATTTACGACTGAGATCGTCCACACGAAGGGGGCGGAGAATGTAGTAGCTGACGCGCTCTCGAGAATCAACACCATCAACATGCCAACCAAACTTGACGCCGAAGCCATCGCCGCTGCACAACAACTCGATGACGAGCTGCTAACGCTGCAACAAAACACATCACTCCAACTGCATCGACTCAGCATCGAAGGTCATGTAGTTCTTTGTGACACTTCAAATGGCGTTGTCAGGCCTTATATACCAACTGCTATCAGACGAGTAGCCTTCAATACTATTCACGGACTGTCTCATCCCAGTGGAAGAGCCACTGCAAGACAACTGAGAGACAAGTTGTCTGGCCAGGCATCAAGAGGGACGCACTTCTCTGGGCCAGGCAATGCATTCCCTGCCAACGCGCTAAAGTGCATCGTCACAACCGTCTCAAGCCGAACCACATCGACATACCAGACAACCGCTTCGATCACATTCACTTGGACCTCATAGAGCTTCCAAAAATTGGTGACTTGCGGTACTGTCTGACCATCATCGACCGATTCAGCAGATGGCCACTGGCCATCCCGCTCAGCAACATGACCGCCGACACTGTCGCGGCAGCTTTCTACACACGATGGGTCTGCCAATTCGGCACACCGCTTACTATCACCACAGACCAAGGAGTCCAATTTGAGTCGTCCTTATTCACCTCGCTATTACGACTACTTGGCATTCAGCGAATTCGGACAACACCATACCATCCTCAGTCCAACGGCCTAGTAGAGCGATGGCACCGCACACTTAAGGCTGCGCTAATGTGCAACGCGCAAGCACCTTGGCCAGAGCTCTTACCAACTGTCCTGCTTGGACTTCGCACTGCCTACAAAGAAGACTTGAAGGCCTCTCCTGCCGAAATGCTTTTTGGCACACCTCTTCGCATACCCGGTGAATTTTTTGTTTCAGACAGCATTCCAGCGAACCCCCAAGCATTCATCAGAGGATTTCGATAACACATTCAGACGGTCAGGCCAACTCCAACAGCTCACCACGTCAAGCCCAAGTTCTTCATTCTAAAAGACTTGGACACCTGCAGCCACGTCTTCAAAAAAGTCGACTCCATCAGGAAGCCGCTCGAACCACCATATACTGGCCCACACGAAGTGGTCAGACGCATCAACGACAAAGTCTACATCATCAAAATCAAAGGGGCAGATAAAGCAGTCTCAGTAGACATGCTTAAACCTGCCTAAATCGAGGCAACAGACAACCAACAACACCAGGATCAAACACTGACACCTGCCAACACCACCACCAAGAAAAGAGTCTCGTTCCATTCTCTTCCAGAGAAAGTCACTGGGGAGGGAGTGGATGTGGCGTCACCGACACGCCAAACTTCACCACCTATTATCGACCAAGCCAACTTATCCACGCTACCAGCACTGCCATCCGCCACACAGCATGCGTGCACCTCGGATGCACCGCCACGCCACCGACGGAAGCAATTGCTACTTCCACGCCCGGACTTCTAGCGAGATTATCCTCGCGGTCCGGTAGTCTAGTCTCTCGTTACTAGAAGCTTCCTGTTAGTCACTACACTTGTAGCGCACCGCGCAATCTGCACATCACCCATTATTCGCGTCTCTTCTCTAACGCGTCTTGTTAATTATCACGTACGACTGTTGTAATAAATATTCGTCAATCATTATCCACGAGTGTCTACTCAATTATTATAGATGAACCAAATATATATACATCTTCTTCGTCAGGTACAGCTTCGACGTCCTGTACAACGTCGTCGTCCGATTCGTCCGAAACCTCAACCGCTTCGACTTCTTGTGATATTCTCAGTGCCTCTTCTTCGGAGTTACTCACACTCGTACTCTCCCCAGCTCCAGTTTCGTTAAACACGACATCGCGAGATATAACAATCGTTTTCTTTGATGGGTCATACAACCGATAATTTGATGACTTGTCCTGGTATCCCACCAGTATCAACTTCTTTGATTTGTCATCGAGTTTCTTTCGAAACTGTTTGGAAACATGAGCGTACGCCGTCGATCCGAAAACTCTCACGTGACTTAGCTCAGGTTTCCTTCCGGTCGACTCTTCGTCCGCTGTTTTGATGCCTTTTCTGCTTGAATGCGTTGTCCTGTTAAGCACATATACTGTAACATAGTTACTCTCTAGCTTATTTTATTATTTCAAACGGCTGTAAGAGCCCACGGTATTATTTCCGAATGTACCGAGCATTGCGGGCACTAGGCCATCGCACCCGAACCCATGAAAAACTTGCTACGTCACACCTCCGGAATTCCCTCGCTGCCGTAAACAGCAGGTCAGCGACCAGCTGGCCTCGCTGGGAGGCGAGGGGAAGACGGGTAGCGCGACGACGGCAAGCTACAAAATTAAGAAATGCGTTAGATTTTAGAACAAAAATCGATGATGACGTAGGGTAGAACGGGGCAAAGGGAAGACAATAAAAGAGCCTGCGCGGGGTGGGAGATGCTCTCTGTGCCCGAAGCTCGACTACGAAAAAAGGTACCTTAAAGAAGTATTGCAATAACAGTTTCCGAGATTTTAACTAGATTTTTCATCGAAATAAGTGTTTGATCTATCTCGTTCGGAAGTTTAAACCGGCACTTATCAAGAGAATTGCAGTTTAGGAAGGCCGGTCAAGAACTATTACAAGGAGAGGCGAAAGAGTAGGCGAATAAAATTAAACAGGGACAGTATTTTGTCTAGGAAATCTATCTCTAGCGAGTTTTAAATAAATAGTTTTAAGTGAATAGTATCAAATAAATAGTTCTAGGTGAATAGTTTAAGGAAAAAGGTCTTAGTGAGAAAAATTGCTTGCATAAGAAATGGATTGACTAAAATTAGGTCACGTAGCCTTTAAACCGGCAGTGAAAAGATAAATTATATAAGCGTGTAAGTGGAAGAGAGATAGTAAGTGTCAGTACGATGAGTGAGAGATAGAGAGTGATGTAGATATAAGTGAAATAGCGAAAGAGTGCGAGTTCCGAGCGTCTAGCGGTGTATGTGTGTATCGAGCGTACAGCATGAAAAAAATTTCTTTTATTATCTATGACTATTTCTGATTATTCGTTGGTGTTTATATTTCATCTGGGGACCAAGAAGAAAAGAATGAACACGGACAGAGTCGAACCTTGCACTGGTGATGATATATTGAATTCTTAAGTGAGAATCAGCAACAATAATATCGATCTTGAATTTAGCTTTATAAATATTCAATCAAGATTACCAATCATACATCAGAATACAACAAAAAAGATTCGTCAACAAAAATTATTTTTTTTTATCACATGAGACTCCTATAACTTTATCATTATGACATGGATGCTGATTCAAAAATTACGTTAGTGTCATATGAATACTATAATATTTTAACACACAGGCTACACTCGATAGACGACGGTATTATTTGTTAGCAATTCGTACAGGCATCCACAGATGCTGTAAATCGATCAATTCTCCCAAAATATCCTCATACTAGCAGTACACGAAATATTTACAATAACAAATATAAATATAATATAATAGAATTTCGGAACTTATCTGATTAATTACGGAGTAGTGTTATTGCGAGCACCATAGCTCACTCGCGTGGGGGGGGGGGTGAAATCGTCACCGCTTATGCTGCTGTTGCTGGGAAGCCAACCGTTCGCCGGTACGTCCAACCACTGGTCCCGTGAGTGGCCAATTGCTGGCTGGTGGGCCGCGTCTCTTTGAAGATCCCGGCCTTTTTTCCGGCCAACGTCTGGACGATGCACGCAAAACCGATTACTTTCAATACAATTAAGAGGCTTTGCGCACCACGCGTTGAGAACCATATGCGCACTCGTCAAGGTAAGACGACGCGTACTCATCCCAAGAAGACTTCGAGATGGTATTTCGACGTGGAATGAGTGTGCGTACGATAGATGAAGGGAAGGGTGTACGCGCTATCTACGGATATTCAAATCGAATCGTTACAAGCTCAATACCATTGTACAAAACAATAATAGACTTTCGAGCCGAGTGTAACGAGAATCTACATAAGCGTAATTTACGAAAAGAAGTGCGAAAAATAATCATCGGAATTACCGAATTGCAGTCCATTGTATGAGCTATCGGTGGCCAGATACCGAATATTGACATTTTTATGAAATTGTTTGTGTTAATATACCTTACTCTCACTCACCTCGAAGTCTAACATTAATTAGTCCTGTGTTCGAGCCCGAAGTCCCACGAAAAATAAAAATAATTGATAACGATAAAAATTACCGTTACAATACAGCTGTACTAAGAGCTTCAGCCCACAACGTCTTCGGAAGATCTTTTGCATGGATCATCGTTCTAGCGCTTTCGAATATCGTTCGATTCGCCCTTTCCGCCTTCCCGTTTTGCTGTGGTGTGTGTGGCGCCGAATTTTCCATGTTTATTCCTCGTGCTTCAAGATATGCTGTCATCCTTGTATTCTTATACTCGCCGCCGTAGTCAGATCTCACTGTCTTCAGCCTCGACCTGAATTTTTTTTCGACCAGCTGATCGTAAATCTTAAGTTTTTCAAACACTTCGTCCTTGCATTTCAAAAAATAAACATGGCAAAAACTCGAGGCTTCATCTATGAATGTTACGAAGTAACTCACGCCTCCCTGAGATCTTATCTGAATCGGTCCGACGACATCAGTATGCACGCACTGACCCGGCTTCATTTCACGCGGCTCGCAAAAAAACTTATCGACGTTTTTCAACTTTACGCCGGTCACAAGATCGTTCTTAACCATGTCCTGGAGTGCACGAGCTCCGACATGTCCCAAACGATCATGCCATGTTATTAAATCGGCCAATGACACGTTGACTTCCATCGTTTCGTTCGGTGGCACCACGTGGACGAGCATTCGATAAACCGCGTTACCTTGATTTATGCCGGCCATAACCACTTCATCCTTCAGCGATACTGTCACGTGTTCATTGTCAATTCCTATAAAGCAGCCTTTTTCGGAACACGTACCCATTGGAAGTAAATTTTTCTTGATCTCCGGAACATATAAAACACCTTTGATTCTTACGCTATTCCGACGGCCGTCAACAAATGCTTCGAGGTTGATATTTCCCTCTCCTTCTATCTTGCACTCAACATCGTTGCCAAGCACCACAGTGCCGCCGAAGCCCGTGTGGAGACTCTCGAACCAATCGCACCGATGAGAAATGTGCCGAGAGACACCACTGTCGCCAATCCAGGCATCTGCTGTATCGACCTCTAGTAGTCGTCTCATTTGTTTCGCCGAGATACCGATACGCTTCTCTCGCGTCGTCGATTCACTCTCTTTTACCGCGGCAACAAACACATATTTTTCCGACTTACTTGAGTCTTTGTCTTTATCTCCACCACTTTGTTTCTTTAGCGGACATTGGCTCGCAAAGTGTCCCTTTCCATGACACTTGAAACATTTGAACTTTTTAGGGTCCTTTTTGCCTTTTTCTTTCGAAACCGACGTTTTTTTTCTTCGCGCTATTGCTTTTAACAACCGTTAACACTTCGACCGTGTCACCGTTCGACCCGTGTCTCTGTGACTCGCTCACTAGTCTTTCTGTTAAATTTATTATCGTTTGTTTCACTTCGTCGAAATATCCCATGCCGTTTGGAAACTGCTATAGCTCGGTGGCAGCCCGGAAAGAATTTTCGCCATCACAGTCGCGTCAGACATTGTTTCACCGACATTCTTCAACTGCAGCGACATATTCTTAATTTTTGACACATGCTGCACTACCGTATCACCCGATTCCATCCGATACGCGTGAAATTTATTTAACAAAGACAATTTGTTCGAGGCCGACTTTTGTTCGTATTAGCTGCATAGCGCGTCCCACATTGCTTTCGCGGTTTCACAGGTGATCAAAGATATTAACTACGATCTCTCGAGAGTCGTTGAAATTAACACTCTTGCCTTCGCGTCTTTTTCTTCCCACGTGTTCTTTACTTTGTTCTTTAATTTGTTCCGTCTAGTTTCTCGATATGTCTCACCGGAATATTGTCCGACATTTTTAATTGTCTCGACCGCGCACGCTATTTTCGATAAACGATCCGGTTCTTGTCCACGGAAAAAAAAATACAGAATGACTGCTGCGTGCCACGCGATAGGACCGACCTGTTGCCGAACAACTCAACGAATTTATCACTCAGATTTCCTTTCCACTCACAACTACTGGGCCCATAACCTGTAGAATTTTCAGGGAATATAGGAATACATTTTAGGGAACCAATGATAATACGAGACATGGATTAATATCGATTAGAAAATAGAAATAAACTTTTATTATAAAGGAACAATAACAACGTGTGGTTTCAAAGAAGCTCTGTTGCCTTAAGACAAAGGGCTCGACGCGACCTCACCCAAGCCTTTCGCTTGGCCGCGACGCAGTCGCACCAACGCCTTTCCCCTCCACCGGCGCTCGCTGGAGAGGGGGACACGATTACGACAAACCCTCATCCCAACAAAACTATCGCGCGGCTGGGAAGCACGAGGCCGTGCATTCACAATGGCCGTCGCCGTTATACCTTCAAACGCCCTTCCCGTGTGCGTAGCACGTCTTTCCTCGCTTGGGAAAGCGTTAAAGCTGCTGATACCCAGAGCGCGTCTTGCTCGTGTCGGTATCCGTCGTTCACTATCTGCCTCCGCGTCTCCTCGACCACCAGTTGCTTGCGACGTCGGGGGCTCATGCGCAGTCTCGTATCTAGCCGCGTTTTGTCGGCCTCCGTCGAGCCCTACTGCGCGATGTGGCTGCGCATAGAACCCTACCATTAACACCACTCTTAATTCCATTTTTTAATATTTACAGTCCACTACCTCGACCAACTGCGTTCTCCAACACACTGAATGTGCGCAGCATATATATTGTATGCGTCCCACGAACGTACTCTTGTCGACATTTCGACATCCTTCAATATGCGACGTCAACAACGGCGCTTCGTCTATGTCTGTACTGGGTTCTTTTTTTCTGTTTAGACCACTTTCGACTTGAATACATCGTTACTAATAAACGGCTTCAGTGCACACTTTTCATTTCCAGCGAAAGAATTTGTAACGATTTTGTCTTTTCTCGCGTTATCAATATTCAAAACCTCCTTACTAGGTGATGATACGTAGGAATAGTGTTTGAGATTACTTGGTATGATGCGTGTGTGAGCGTTCAATTTGAGTCTAGTTGAGCACGTTTTGAGTGTGAGAATGTCTGATGATAGCAGTGAAAAGTCCGAAGCTGAGAAAAGGCTGGTGTTGCATTCTTGGCGGTTTTCACGAGAGTAGCAAAAAGTATTAAGATGGCTGAGCTATTCAAAAGCGTCGTTGAGCGACGCTACTGCCAAGCGAGAGATTGATCGTCGTCTCTCGCTTGATTTGAGTGTCCACGAGGTGCTGCCCCCGGTTGCACGCACGGCAGCCGAGTGCAGTGAAACACCAGCAGCACCGAGCTACGACATGACGACCATAGTAGCTGCGCGTCAACTGATTTCTCAACAAATATGTATAAGCGAAAAGGAAGGAAGACCTGTAATATTCCAGATAAATTGAGAACTCGTATTTATTTTATATGGACCACCGAGAGTTCATTCAATTATGCTCAGTATTTTTCTCTAATGACACCAAAAAGTGAGGGCTCATAAATGATTAAAATCAGTCAAATAACAAATTGAGTTATCAAGATTATCAATTAATTCCCCAATAGAGGAGGGTTCAGGCTGTTGGATGCCCGTTAAGCTGAACCAAAAACCTATACGCTTTCAACTGTCAAATATAAAATTATGTATTGCATACATTATCGGCTACCAATCGGAGCGTTCCGAGAACGTAAGCAGCAAAATATCAATTCATACAATTATTCATTCATACAGACTCCATATTGAAGCCCAACAAAGGCAATAGTGAACAAATTCCAACATTGGTCAATTCTACAATGGTTAAAATCATTTATATTCTTGACATTCAATCAAACGACAAATTCACTTCTCGGTGTATATATTGTAACGGTATTTTACGTTATCATCACCCTTAAAGGGTTTTAGCTCGAACTCGAGCAGGGAAGAAATTAATATAGGCTTCAGTATTAGGTAAAAGTATGGTTTATTAGAGACATTAGACAGATAAATAATTTGTATGGTAATTAAATATACTCCTTTTTACTTAGTTTTGGTGATTATGCACCTTACGAAAAAAAACTTGACCCGGGCTTACGCATGCCGTTATAATCGTGTCCGCACGCAGTAGGAGATTTTATATCGAATTATTGAAATATTTTCTTTAGTTATACGGTAGCATAATTTCTACACAAGGAAAGAGCCTGCTGGGCTTGCCATCGTTAATATATCTATATCGGCTCTGTTATTATTTCTCCCTTTCGGAGGTAGCCTATTCTATACCTATATTAAGTGGACTGTAGTGGGGACGGAGCTCTCGCTCGAGCTCTCCTGGCTACGCGACTACTCGCTGCTCCCGCCGCTATTCCGGTGGATTCCGTCAGCGCGGTGCATCCTTGGTGCATCGGCGCATCGGAAATACGACAGGAGCATCTCTAGCTAGTTTTTAGGGTGTTTTTTAAGTCCCTATGGATTTAATATATTTTTGATCCATACCACTTGGTTTATTTTCGATGGGAGATCTTGTCGGCTTGGATTCTGGGCTGCTTGGACGGCTGGTGGCTCAGTAGTTGGCCTTGGGAGATGTCCGTCTTAGCTGGCTCAGAGGTAGCAGGCCTGGTCCTTGGAGTGGTGCGGTTCACGATGCTTCTCCTTGGGTTGGCTAGGTGGTCTTCCTTTTAGCTGGTTGGCTGGTCCTCCTTTGGGTTGATTCCGGATGTTGGCGAAAGTCTGTGAACAGAATGCTCCCCGACTGTGGTATGTCGTGTCCTTTTATACCGACTTCGCAGCTCTTTTTCCAAGTTCTGCCAGTATAGCAGGATATTACTATATCTGCTAGTCGTCCTGTAGCCCATTTCCTGTAGCCCATTTGTCCCGTTAATCTCCTCTCCTTGGTTATAGTGATTTAGCGTGTTCCTTTTAGATTCTTCTTCATACCTTTTTTGAGACTATAGTCTTACTGCTTGGTAGTATAACTATAGCTCGAGTAACGGTAGTTTATCGTTGGTTTTTATAGGTGTGCGTGCTGTATGGTATAGATCCCTGTGTTTGTGTATGTGGATCTCGTTTAGGCTAGTCATTCAGGCGGTATATTTAATTATAAGACGAGTCTGTCGTCTTAATATATTAAATACACTATATCGCAGTGTCACACGATAGAACTCTCGCCACATAGCGAGTCAATCGGCTCCTGATTGAAACACAATAATGGCAACTATGAACACATTAGTACATTGGTCAAATATACATTTATCAACAGGATTAATACTCTTGACATTCAATCGAATATGAATTCATCTACGAGAACATATTACATCAGGTTCACACTGTAATAAACTACTTTTGATTTTTTAAAAATATTTTACTCTTTGGCGGGGTCAGTTCCAAACTGAATCTAAAAACATACACCGAGCCGAAGAGCTGTTTACTTATTCAAGGGGACTTCCCGATGATGGCAAATAGAATGAGCTTCATTCTGATAGTGATTCTGATAATGTTTCAACACCGCGGTCGTGAACTGTCTAAGAGATGGTACTTGATTTAACATTCGACTAATATAGTCGACACAACATTTCATTCTTCGGCAACATATTTCTTTACTACCGATGCACTATGAGTGAAAATATGCATGAGGCTACTCAAGCCGATAAAACACATACTATGCGATTCATACAAATAATAAATTATACGGATTCCGATCATAGGTTTTACTCTACGACCCTGTCGGGTTTCATACAAACGACAGGAGAATATTTAATGTCACGCAAAGACATAAATAATGCACGGTACAACACTTATCTTAGTCGACTGCCAACACAGTCCGGAGGCTCAGGTTTCATAGTTTAACCCCGACAAGTTGTTGGTTGGACGGTGCCGATGATCATCCGTTAGATGTACCATTTCTACAAGCAGTCGTGACTGTCCCTTAGAGCCAAATTCGGCCAGGATATATCGGTATCCCCAAAACAGGAAAGATAACCTCAACTGGAGGTTGTACTTGGTCGGATGACGTCTCGCATCAAGATCCGATGAAGGTATATATCATAGAGATATAATCGACCATCTGTGTAGACGTCCTGTCGTCCTGACAAATTTAATTGGGTATAAGCACCGTGTGTCTTAACTCGTACGCAGAGTGGTCCAGGTGGTAATTGATTTCGGAGTTCTTTCTTAAAACTAACATACTTGCGTTTATATCGATTTCGAGACGAAAATTCTGACTAGGGGGCAGCTCTTTACGCGGCGGGAGGATTTATATATAACGTAAATCTACTACAACACAACACACAATATTAAACTCTCGCCGCACAGCGAGTCAAACTATCTTTCACGGCTCTCATACGAAATTATCAACTTGGATGAAATATTTCAAATCAAATCCACAACATAAATATAAACTCGACAATCAATAATCACAAATAAATTATAAGTCTAACGTCTCACCCATCGAAATGACACAGAGTATCAATAAAACTCACACCTTCCCAAGTCTTGTAGTACGTAATAATATTGAATATCACCAAGGCTACATTTGCGTAACTATCCGTCATGAACTCAGTTCTGTGGCCAGAAAAAGTTGTTATTCACCAGTCGGAGCAACAGTTTTAATTGTCTTCAAACGTTGGTTAAATGAAATGCTTTGGTCTCAATGTCTGGGAATACAGAGGCCTCCTGAGCGACATGACTTTCACCTTGGGTGGTCTCGTCATACGAATAACAATCGTGCTTCGCTCTTCCCAATAACCCAGGCGAGACCAACAGCTATACCACCTTGATCAAAAAGTTTTAGGAGATTATTCATAAAATCGAAAATATAAATTTATATCAAAATCGATATGGTCTCCTTCAAAGTACTCCCCATCGACTGTAACGCACTTACGCCAGCGTTTGATCCAATCCTCGAAACACCGCTGGTACTCAATTTTCGGTATGTCCATCAGAGCCGTCTTCGATTTTTTCATGACATCCTCTCGAGTGCTGTAACGCGTTCCGCGAAGCGGTTTTTTAATTCAGTTGAACAAGAAAAAATCGAAGAGAGCCAGATCAGGTGAATTCGAAGGATGCTGTTTAGTATTCGTGTTGTTTTTGGTCAAAAACTCACCGATAAGGATCACACTGTGCGACATTGCGTTATCGTAATGCAAAATGCACGAGTTGTTTTCCCACAAATCCGGTCTTTTTTTGGCGAATTGCTTCATGCAAACCTCTCATAACGCCCAAATAATACTCTTTGTTGATTGTCTGTTTTTCTGGCAAGAATTTATGATTCACAACACCGTTATAATCCATGAAAACCGTGAGCATCGCTTTCTTTTTTGACTGAAAACGACGTGGTTTTTTCGGTCTCGGCTTATTCGTCGCACGCCTTTCACTCTCTTGATGTCTGGATTGCGTGTCATACTCATAAATCTACGTCTGGTCTCCAGTGATGATCCGTTTGATAAATGTTGGGTCGGATTCGGCCTTGGAAATCATGTATTTCGCGAGTTCAACGCGGTCCTTTTTTTGCATGAAATTGCGGTCTTTCGGAACCAGTTTTGCAGCGACACGTCTGAGGCCCAAATCACTAATAAAAATGTCTTGAACGGATCCATAAGCGATGTTCAAGTCCTCTGCCAGCTCTCTGATGGTAAATTTGTGGTTTTCGGCCAACATTTCTTTGATTTTATCGATGGTTTCATCGGTTTTCGACGTCGACGGCCTGCCACTGCGTTCATCATCCTCGACCGACTCACGGCCACTTTTGAAGCCTTCGTGCCACCGAAAAACGTTCGATCTCCAAAGAGTATCGCTGCGGAAACACTTCTTTAACATTTCCAAGGACTGCGGACCATTAAATCCGTTTTTCACACAAAATTTAATGCAAACTTGTAAAAAATCGAAAACACGCACAAAGGTCGAACTACTCAGTACAGTGTAACTTTTACAAATGACAGATGTGGTAACCGAACAAAAAAAATTCCAATCGGGTGACTGACAGCGCCACACGGTGGCCGGTCCAAAAACTTTTTGATCAAGGTGGTATGTGAATTAAGTACTTACTCGCTGACGGTATATCGATGATATTTTATGTGTACGAATACCATCAATCCAGAGACAGGGCCTAGTAATTGTAGATCACCGAGACGATGCAAAATATTGCCGTTCTCGATCCACGGCTGATCCTCCGGACGGTAATATGAACTTTGGAGACGTTTAGCATCCTCCAATTCAATCATTCAGACGATAACTCGGACGTTTGCGGTATCTTCCGTACGGCCGAGATGACACTGGCATGTTAAAATAGACATCCCTTGATGAAATGAGTCGAACTCTGTGCAACCATTAGCACAACTAACGGTGAATGTTATAAGAAAACTGTATAACGCATCATGTCTGGTAATTTCGCTCGACCACTCACCTCGCCGGTTTTCGCGAGTCTGACCACTCGGCCGATATATCTGAGGTCACGCGAGAACGCACACGGAATGTCTGAGGGTGCTGTCCGAGTAGCGCTCGCAGTGCTGACATTCCACAAACTGCTAACGTGCGGTCCGATTCAATGAGCGTGCTAACGTCTGTTTGCAGTTCTAGTAATTCGGACCACTTGTGAGCGTGCTTACTCGTTTGACATAAGCTTACAAATCATCATGACCTATCAACTCAAGAAGGTAGTTGCACGTCAAACATTTTCTACAATTGACGATAGTGACGACAATGATACAGAAAATATGATAGAACAACATGATGTTGTTTCGTCAACAACATCAAGTAGCTCTGAAGATGACGAACTCCTTTACGCAATTCTTGTGTTAAGAAAGAAACGAGGATGATTGGAGCACAGACCTCGCATTGCAAATTACGTTGACAGAACGATTCCCAGATTTTCTGATCAAGAATTTAAATCGCATTTCAGGTGAGTAAATCAAATTAGTACAACTTGTGATAAATGTCCAAATTAGCGAGATTTACATGAGTTGCCGCTACTGATCTTGTCAGTCGCTGCAATCTCACAAGTAATATTAGTAACCAATGACTTCTTCAACTAATCATTCATTGCAAACTAAAACTTTTGTAAAGCTGATGTACCGGTGAGTATCTGCGCAACTCCTGTAAAGCTGACGCACCAGCGAATTTCTGTATAACTCGTGCATATCTAGATGGTTGATGAGTTTGTCAGCTGTACAGAGACTGAGGATTTTATTAGTTAATGTTAACGTATAATTTGAAGTATATATTGAGTCTGGGAAAAAGTTTGTGGCGTTTGTTTTTTAGTAGAATTCAACTAGTTTTCTTATAGTGTGAAAATGAATTTATTTAAACCAAATATGTTGCATTATTATCGACAATGTTTCGCCTTTTTTCGGGTAGAGCTATGATGCCATCGGTTAAGAACTTCTGTGGTTTGTGGTTGAAAAAATGAATCAAGTGGTTTTCACAGGCTTTTTTTGAAAGCAGCTTAATTCCATTGAGAGAGTTCTGCAGAGATCGGAATAAGTGATAGTCAGAGGGTTCTATGTCTGGACTGTACGGTGGATGCATCAAAACTTCCCAACCAAGCTCTCGCAGTTTTTGACAGGTCATCAAAGAAGTGTGTGGTCGGGCGTTGTCATGATGGAAGACAGCACCTTTCCTATTAATCAATTCAGGCCGTTTTCTTTCAATTACTTGGCATAATCTCTCTAGTTGTCCACAGTAGAGTTGAGAATCAATCGTCTGACCAACTGGAAGTAGCTCATGGTGGACAATTCCTTTCCTGTCCCACCACACACACAGCAGTGACGGCTCACCATCCCTTGTCCACGATCTTTGACGCTTCCGGTTGTCGTACGTGATCCGTTTTTTATCGCCAGTTATGACACGTTTCAGAAATGGCTCGATTTCATTGCGTGTCAGCAGCGCATCGCAGATGTTAATTCGGTCTATCATGTTTTCCTGGCTTCACGAACGCTTGTGACGGCTCATGATCCCTTGTCCACGATCTTTGACGCTTCCGATTGTCATACGTGATCCATTTTTCATCACCGGTTATGAC
This sequence comes from Cylloceria caligata, assembly GCA_963942595.1. NCBI lineage: Eukaryota > Metazoa > Arthropoda > Insecta > Hymenoptera > Ichneumonidae > Cylloceria > Cylloceria caligata. The sequence continues at coordinate 53,928,792 of OZ012704.1, read as the reverse complement.
ACGTTTCAGAAATGGCTCGATTTCATTGCGTTTCAGCAGCGCATCGCAGATGTTAACTCCAATATTGACACTGCTGATATGCTTATCTTGCTGGACGTTTTCAAGAATTTCATGAGTTTTTTCAGTGATTGGACGACCAGAGCGTGACTCATCTTTCACATAAAAATTACCAGAACGAAAGCGGGCGAACCATTTCCGCGCAGCAGATTTTGATAAAGTACCTTCACCGTACACAGCACAAATTTTTTCACAAGCCTGCGCAGCGTTCTTCCGCTTGTCGTAATAATATTTCAAAATATAGCGCAATTTTTCATTACTATTCTCCATTTTCAAACGCAAACAACTTTCCAACCACTGCACCAATTTCGATGTTCAAACTAACGCTCGAAGTGTCACCTTTCCAACGAGCGTTTAGTGGTGTCGCTGCGATATGTGTTTCCTGACTTATTTACAATTGATGCCATCTATCGGGAAAAACGCCGCGAACTTTCCCAGACCTAACATAATGTTTTTACTCGAAAACAAAACGATTACTGATTTTTGAAATATTATTAACATAGATCCATTTGTGACCGGTTCAACGTTGGTAAAAAGCCACTGCCACTAGAAGTGTGCAGAGAGTGACATATGCTCTTTATTCTTTGGCTCCTCAATTCATCCAAGCCCAACAGGGGACCCAGCTATTCAGGTTATATCCGAGTTCAAGGCAAATAGTGAATTTCCTGATGTTATTGGAGCAATTGATGTGACGCATATCAGAATAAGGGCGCCTCGTGAGGATGGAAATTCTTACTTGAATAGGAAATCATATCGCTCAATCCAAGTACAGGTAATATTTGTTCAGTTGTTGCTTAGACGGCTTAGTTTTGTAAAAGCTTGTTTGAAATATTGTAATTAATATTTCAGGCTGTCTGCACACGTGATTTATCGTTCACGAGCGTATTGGCTGGTTATGCTGGATGTGTCCACGATGTCAGAGTTTTTCGGTTATCTCGCGTCCAAGAATACATTGACAATTGTCACGTAATTGGAGATGCAGCATACGGAATTTATCCCAACGTAATGATTCCTTTCAGAGACAACGGACATTTGACGCAGACCCAAAAAAATTTCAATTACTGTCTCTCATCGGCAAGAATGTAGATTGAGCCAGCTTTTGGGCTGTGGAAAGGTCGTTGGCGTAGAATGCTCGATTGCTTACCGGCGGTTAAACTTGAGAAAATTCCCCAGTATTTATTAGCTACGTGTGTTCTTCACAATATTTGTATTCAGAAAAGCGATATTTTCCAATGTGAAGAAACGTTAAAAATAACAGCCAGACAGCGACTAACGTATAATCAAAAAGTTGAAGGTGATGCTAAACGTGTGAGAATAATGAACAAATTGTTAATGAGGACCGTTTAGAAATGTACGAAGCCATTGATTTTGTAAATTTTACTATTCTGTATAAAACCATCAATTTTTTAATATGTATATGTTTTATAGTGTAAGATGTGCATTTTATTTTTATTTCTTCATTCTTGAGACTCAGAACAATAAAAAAAAGTTTGCGTAGAATCTTGTCAATTTATTTGTCAATTCTAGTTGACGTGATTCACTTTGAAACAGAAAGTCGTACAACGAACTGATGAAACAGAAGAAAGAATGTACAAAACGATTATATATATATATATATATATATATATATATATATATATATATATATATATATAATATAATATAATATATATATAATATAATAAACATTGGTTAGGAACAGTTTTCTTTCGCTCCGAGACCATCCTTAAAATATTCAATATATGACTAACACAACGTAGAGATCTTTTATCAAACACTATTTTCTATTATTGTAATTGGACAAGTTGGATTGACGAAATCACAATTTTGAATGGTGGGAACAAAGAAGACTAATTCTTGGGTGGGAATAAATGCCCCGAAAACAGTGAAGGTTAAGTGCTGACGATCCGGCCCGTGAGCATCGTGTACGCTCGATAATGACGTCATAACATTCACAGCGCAAACGATGAGCGCTGAAAGCACGAATAGGACCGCGCGTTAGTACGCTATGTACACTGTGAGCGCGATTCGGACCGCACCCTTATAATTCGTTAGAAACTAGATTTCACAGATGAGACGAAACCTACATCTAGGGTCTTGGACGGCGCGAAATACAAAATAATATAGTACTCCTAGAAATTTTTTATTATGACCGATATTCATATTTGCGAATATAACATCGCCTTTCCACGTTGAACCAACTATCGTTGTTCTAGGTATCCTTTAATAAGGGACGAGGCACCGGCGGTCCTGGATGCGGATTGGTCGGCCGTCATTAATGGGCCCCGCCATTAGCTTCCGCTTTCATACCGAAACGTGGAGTGAGAGTGACGTCGATTATTTCAGTGTGGTAATAGTGCGATTGTTGTTTTCAAAAAGTTTTCGTGTAGTTGTATGGATTCATTGTCGTGGTCATGCAAGTGCTCTAGCTATATAAATTATTTCAAAGAAAATTACTAGTGTAATTTTCAGAATGTAATGGAAACTTACATGGAAATGTATTAAGGCTAGAACTTAACTTCCAAGTTTGAAAATAATCGTACAACTGTAAATTGTTGTAGAAAGGAATATTATAATGCCGTATTGCGTAGCTCTCAACCCCTCCAACCTGAGGAGCCCAATGGATAGCTAAGGCTTAGCAGTGATGCCAGATGAGGGATTTTTTCCTTTATCTCGCTGTCGCCACCACGCTGCCCGTGCTAGGCGCGTCAAGGGAAGGCTTGCGCCGCTCGTAACCAATCTTGTCTTGATTGCGCTTTACGCTGTCTCGCCCCACCCACTTCACAACAGCCACTGCGCGGGTTTTTATGAAATGAGTTATGGAAGATTTTTTAATGAATATATTAGGGTGTCCCATAAGTTTCTTCCCTTTTTTTGATGCGAAATGAATACACGATATTTGTTGTTTAAGGTTGATTTATTATGTTATATATGAACCGTTCTGTTCTATAACCTTCTTCCATCCCTGAGGAGGCCTCATTATGTCTTCTTTCCAAAATTGTTGAAGCTCATCTGAATATTCATCTAGGTGCGTTTTTATTTCGCTTATGGATTCAAACGATTTACCACGGAGAAAATTTTATAAGGAGAGGAACAAGTAATAATCGGATGGAGCAAGGTCTGGGGAGTACGGAGAATGAGGTACAACGTCCCAATCAAACTATAATAATTTTTGCCTTACAGCCAACGCAACATGCGGTCTTGCGTTGTCGTGATGGAAAATGACGCCTCGTCGGCTCGCTAATTTTGGCTATTTTTCATCTATGGCGGCTTTCAATTGATCGAGTTGATTGCAATATTTGTCAGCATTGATCGCATCACCTTGAGGAAGGAGCTCGTAGTACACTACACCTTTCCAGTCCCACCAAATGCACAAAAAAACCTTCTTCGGATGAAGTCCAGGCTTCGCAGCAGTTGAAGGTCTATTTTCCTTAGACCAAGTGCGTTTTCGATCCACATTTTGATACAAAATCCAGGTCTCGTCTCCAGTGACAAGACTCTTTCAGAAAGGATTTATTTCATGTCGCTGAAGAAGCAAATCGTACGTAGAGACGCGGTTCATAAGGCCGGTCTCCGTCAATAGGTGTGGAACCCAAACTTCGTATCGATTCGCATATCGCATCTTGATTAAATGCTTATATACCGTTGTCTTGGGAATGTTAGTGGCACCCACTATCTCACGCACACTATATCGCGGATTTTCAGCGAGCATAGTCTTGATAAGGTCCGTATCCGTCGTTGCTGGGCGGCCGCTGCTGTCTTCATCTTTCAACTCGAAATTGCCAGCTCTAAATTTCTTAACCCTTGAAGGCCACACCTCAGCCAGGCCACATAGCGGCCACATGGGGTAAGTCATTACCCCACGCTGAAGAACTTAGTTATACAAGACATATAGGTGTTTTAAGACTTCTAACCGATTGTTTCATGTTTGTTGAAGAGTTTTTTAACATTTCAAATGATTTTTATCCGTCAATTTATAGATGGCGTTCTAAAAACTGGTCATATATGTGAAAATTCAGCTAGAATGGCTTTTTTCAGACAAAAATTCATTACTCCGCCATTTTTCAATATTAAGGGCTAACATTTTAGGATTGTACCCACAACATATACCACTACCATAAAAAAATAACAGTATTCGCCGATCATTCAAAATGTGTATTTATTTTGCAAAATTACTGGAGGAAAAAATGAAAAAAATTACAAATCATAAAATTTGCTTTTTTTGTGTTTTATTAGCTTCTAAATACATATTTACGTACAGAGAAGTGAAAAAAATTTTTTTTTATGATATTTGAACAAAAAAAAAATTATTTTGAATTCTACTTTATTTACCAGCACACGTCATGCACAAAGGGAACCGATGTTCCTCGCAAACCGGTCTTCTAGAGGCCGGAAATCCAACACGCGTTTTTTTGTCCTTCTTTCGGTCGCACAGTACGCACCTCCGCGCTTGGTCGAAGGTAACTTTTTCCAGGTCGCCCATTTCTTGGTTGTTGTCAATTTTTAGGATGCTCTTAATGACCATCTGTAGCTCTTTCCGAAGACTTGGCTCTGCCAATCTCTGGTGTAGCATCGGGAAGGTGAGATGAGCAATCAGTTTATTTAGAACGATAATCGCAGAAGTAGATTCCCCTGCGTCGCCGACTTTGAGTTTCCACATAATTCGGGAATTGACTACTTGATCGAGCATCCCGAAGAAAATCCGCATCGGCCACCTGTTCGTTAGTGGAGAATGATATTCGGCTTTCCGTCCGTTATCTCTTGGGTATGGAGACAAGTCGAAGCCACCAAGACGATTTTGTTCTTCTTCGGTGCATGGGAAAGTAAAGTTATGTCTTTGGTGTGACAAAACTTTGTTTGAGGAGGATTCTTCGACGGTAACTTCATCTCCATGGGAATCTCCCGTTTATTTTTTCTGATAGTTCCAGTCATAGACATGTTGAAAGGTTGATCCAACATTCTGGTCAGCAGAGGGCCGGTGGTGAACCAATTGTCGCACGTCACCGTGCGATTGGTGCCGTGTATTGGAGCCGTTACAGCTTAAAAAAAGTATTCTCCGCTAGGTAATCTCTGGGGATTATCAATGGTGGCGTCTTTTCCCAGGTACGGGATAGCGTGAATCAGGTAGGCGGTCGAAGCGTCGTTGAGTGTTAACAGCTTTAGTCCGTACTTGTCCGGTTTTGACTTAATGTACATCCGAAATACACACCGGCCTCTGAATCTAAGCAGCTGTTCGTCGATGGTACATTTATAACTTGAATTATAATACTTGGTGCAGTTGTTGATGAAAATGGACCAAATTTTTCTGATGGGCGAAAGTTTGTCATGTGGATCTCTATTCTCTCTTACATCGAAATGCAGGTAAGACTGAAGAAACTCAAACCTCATTCGAGGAAAGACACACCTGTAGAAGTTTATTCCGTTTCTTTTGTCCCAGAGTTCGTTGTTATCCACCTTGGAAGACTTCCATAAGCCAGCATAGTATACAACACCGATGTAAGCTCTGATTTGAAAAGGGTCAGTGTGACGGTGGTAGGTCTGTGCTCTATCTTCAACAACCAGGCTAGCACACACCTCCTCGATTTTCTCATCCGTGTTGTCGACGATTGCTTCGATGATTTCTTGATTGAACAAGAGATCCCAAAAGTCCTCTAGCGAATCCAGATTTACAGCATTATCTGCCAAGCTTGCTTCATACGGAACTTCACCTCCGCTTACACGATCTGATCTTCGTTCAGCCGATTGCGTTGTCCAGGCAAAATTATTTTTACCGTATAATTTGGCCGATGGGCGACCACGTGGACGAGATTTTGAAGAAGACGATTGATTTCCTGCTGCACTCGCTTTACATTTGCGAGATGCCCGTTGATTTTTAACTGCATCTTGCATGTCTTCTTCGTCGAAATCATCAGTTTGGTAATCGTTCGAGTCTGATGATACATCTTGTTCTGACTCAGTGTTCGATTGTTCTTCACAATCAGAATGACCGTCAACAACTTCTTCTGCAATTGTCTCCGCTGACTTCTCGTCTGAAAATTGTACATCTGAAGAAAATAAAAAATTCATAAAAACAAGTTTTAAAAAAAGCAATTTTTCCGTGTAAGTTTATACATCGTATTTTCATAACCTAGAACCCACGTGTTATCCTTCAATGAACGTACACTAGATTTATTCAATAAACAATATCATATAAAAATAAAACTGAATTATTTCACAGGAACAGACAATATTCCATAACGACTAGGATTGAATTTTTTTTTTTTACTCGAATATCAAAAACTTACCTTTATTTTGTCTATTGACACCACAAACAAGTCGATTTGAAAAAAAAAGATCTGTGCCAAGTAACGGTTGCGCCACACTGCGGTAACTAGTTACCCCGCGCCGAGAAAACGAACGCTCAAAGCGCCGCCACGCGTTTTTTCGGCTTACTATGAAATGGAGTCACATCTCACACTTGTCTACTACCAGCAGATGACGTTACTTGTATCAATTTCAAAGGTTTTAGACCTCTAATTTCACTTTTCCTGAGCCTGGGGTAACTAGTTACCCCGTGTGGCAGTGATGCCAGAAGCGGGATTTTTGCCCCTATCTCGCTGCCCTCACCACGCTGCCCGTGCTAGGCGCGTCAGGGGAAGGCTTGCGCCGCTCGTAACAAATCTCGTCTCGATTGCACTTTACGTTGTCTCGCCCCACCCACTTCACAACAGCCACTGCGCGGGCTTTTATGAAATCAGTTATGGAAGATTTCTTAATGAATATATATAAATATTATATATATGAATAAATAAATGATGAAAGTGAAGAAATATGTAAAACGCTCACTAATTTTGCAGCCGTCAGCAAATGAATAGTGCATTACAATATCCAACACCAAATTGTAGTCCTTTACACGAAAGGTTCATTACAATTTATTGAATAAAAAGGAATTGTAATGCTCTACTCACGTCCCAGGTCCTACCACGTGGAGGTCGCTGCATACTGTTGATTGGTCGGTGAGCCGAGTCTGCGCACGGCGTAGTGTGTGACGTCACATGCTGCCTGACTGCTGATTAGTCGGTGCGCCGGGTGCGCGCGCAGTGGGCGCTAAAGCAGACCCAGTGGAGAGGCCACCCAAAAGGGACAAAAAATCCCTCTTCTGGCATCACTGCCGTGTGGCCGCTAAGGGTTAAACCAATTGCGGACGGTCCTAACAGTCGTAGTACCACTGCCGTAAACGGTGCAAATCTCGTCTGCAGTGTCCTTTGCACTATTGCCTATTTTAAAGCAATGAAGCATAACATGCCGCAAATGCTTCTTTTGCCTCTCCATATTGAACGGTGCAGAAAAAATTTTAAAAGAGACTTTGTGACCAACGAAACGTACTTTGAAAAAGCTCTGCATTAAGAAACAAGCCTGCATGTTTATATAAACATAGCCAGTTACAGTCATTCATAGCGTGGTGCGGACGAAACTTATGGGACAACCAATATATAAATATTATATAAATGAATAAATAATGAAATTAAAGAAATATATAAAACGCTCACTGATTTTGCAGCCGTCAGCAAATGAATAGTGCATTACTGTTGGAGAATCAGCTGGCGCACGGCGATCGATATTCGTCGTGCGCCTACCTGTTGCGGTGCTCCAGCACACGTTGTTCGGTTGAGCCGAAGATAGCCGAGGCAGGGCTTCGCGAAGCCGAGGATGTGCCTCGTTGGCATGCCGCGTCGAGCGAGAGGATGTCTCTCTCGCTTGACTTCGGTTTCGCTCACCGGCTATCTCGCTCAACTGACTTCAGCGCTCAACGTTAATTTCATATTCCGCAGCCATATTGAAAATTTGACACTTTTTCGCTACACATCCATTGGACAGCACGCACATTTTTGGGCTCAAGCTTTTCATGGACTTCTTTCATCGGACTTACTCAACCTCTTGCATCAGGACTCATTGCTCAAGGTAAGCGTGCACTGATATAATTCTGTGATAATTTACTGTCAGTGAGGAGAAAAATGGTACGTCAGCACATGGTCTCACTTGTGGCGTGCGTTGCAGTACGAGCTGTACCACGTTCTCCTCATGTTAATTTGCCGGCTTAATTAATATAATTAAGCATGTGCTTTATATTCGCTGTATTTTCCCCCAGTAAATCTGCTGGGAAAGTACAGCGAATACTTTCTGCTCAATCGTGCATCCTCATTCTATGTTGTATTGTGCTACGCAGTGCTGACTGCGTAGCTGGTTTCACACACAGTCACAGCACTCAAGCAACGTTCATTGCAAGTGCTCTCATTGAGTCACTGCAATCTCTCTTCAACAATTTGCTGAGGGCTTGCAGTGAATCACACACAAAATCTTTCGCACTCATTATTGTACTTGTCATGCTCTGCAGCGCTGACTATGTCACGCTGCCTCATATAACACAAGCAGTACAACTGCAAATGCTCTCACTTATTTCCTGTATTTTCTCATATAACTTTACAGAGAATTTACTGGGAATAAGTCAGATTGTCTCACACAGTCATAGTTTTCACTCCGTGGCATGGTCCGCAGCACTGGCTACGTCATGCTCACGCTCAAGCACACAAAGCGCGGAATTAATATAATTGTGCGCTGCCTTCTCAGTGCAAATTCAATTGAATTTATTTATCTTATAATTTGTATCTTTTTCCTAAATTTCTATTTTGAACAATTTTCTAAATTAAACTGAATTTTGGTGTTAACTTTTACTTGGAGTGTTCATGCTGTTACGTCCAGGTAACAAACACTCATTAAATTGCCCTGTTTTTGACCTTAGCTACGGCTAATTAGTCAGGGATCCGGGCTAACGATTTCATGAATAATTTTAGTTCTTAACTTGTTCTACTTTTGAATAAAAGTTAAATCGCGGATCCGTTGTGGGAATGAATTCAGGCTTTAAACATTTAATCACGTAGTCTATTTTAATTAATTCGTATTTAGGGTGGGTGTTGGAAGTTAAGTTAATGGATTCTAAATACTCGCTTGTAAAATATGCTTCCTGTCCGGGTTTAGAATACCCCTGGTATTGGGCCTGGATTTTCCTCAACGCAGCTTTGCGCCCTCCACGCTTCTGCTTTCCTATGAGTCGGTCAGATACCACGGGAAGGAATATAAACGTAGAGTCCGCGGTGGTCCGCGTTACTCCTTGTTCGGAATGGATTTAAAGAAATGTGAGAGTCCGCGGTGGTCCGCGTTACTCCCGAGGTTGGAGATTGGAATGGTGAGTCCGCAGTGGTCCGCGTTACTCGCCGAGGTTTAGGGATTGGAATGGTGAATCCGCAGTGGTCCGCGTTACTCGCCAAGGCTAGAGATTGGAATGGTGAGTCCGCAGTGGTCCGCGTTACTCGCCGAGGTTTAGAGATTGGAATAGTGAGTCCGCAGTGGTCCGCGTTACTCGCCGAGGTTAGGGATTCGAGGGTAATCACTAAAAATATACAAGGATTTCTCCTTACTCACTATTACTTTGACACTGGCTAGAAGAGTTTTAATGGACTTCGAAGATCGGAGAGAACTGTCTAAAAGGGCCACATTTCGGCTCTTTTATACTATGTCGATGCTCCTTCCAGTGCTATTCCCAGGGGTTGGAGAGGGCGAGTTCCTCTGGCCTAATTGGTTAGGAACTCTCCGTCTCCCACATTCCTGGTGCCTTACAAGGAGTCTGCCCTTACAATATTTCTTATCTAATGTGGTGATAGGGGCTGGAGAGGGCAAGATCCTGGTGCTGGTTGGCTAGGTCTTGCCATCTCCCATGCACCCGATGTAAATATAATAAGTAACAAAAGTTGCATATCCAGTCTAACTCATATTTTTTTTACAGCTGAAATGGAAAAGATACGGCAATTCGAAATAACACACAGCAATAAGATACGGCCAATAGAAAGGTTTTTGAACCGACAAGACCGTATTATGAAAACGATGAAAACGTAGCATGCGAAACAGCGTAACGATTTTGAATAGAAAATACCGTCCCTACAAAACGAAGTATGTACGGTGCCAGATTTGTTCACAACAGTGGTTACCACAATTTCAAATGATGACCAACTGAAGCTTCTCTCTCAGTTGTATAAATAAATTCCAAAGTTGTGCAATGCTACTTTACAAAAAGCATATCGATTAAAATTTGCTTGCGGGAGTTCTGGATATAAAGAGCTGTTGAAACAGGGCTTTCCTAATAGAACTGAAAGTTGGAACCCGGATGCTTAGATGAAGATTACCAATTTCTAAAAATCAAATTTAAGTGCTCAGAGCAATTAGTAGATAATGGTTGCATGCTCGTTTTGGATGAAATTAGCATAACGCTTGGAACTTATTATAACAATGCATATGGCAAAATGTTAGGGCATGTTACCTTGCCAGTTGATGTCAATCGCAGAGCCACACGGGCTCTAGTGTTAATGTTAGCGGAAATAGCGTATCGTTAGAAGCAGGTATCCATTTCAAATATACCGATAAGCAGTTGAGCACTGTTCATTTTTTTATGTAGTGTAATGTAAATTTGTGCCTCAACGCACCACGTTACTATGACTGGTCCAAGTTATTTTTTCCTTCCTTTTTATTTTCTCTTACAAGTTGGGCGCCAGGCGCTTTCGCGCTGGAAGGAAAAAATACAGAATTGGATGACCAGCCTCAACCCAGGCCAGCTACAGCTGTTCGAGGCAGAGTGGGTGGTTCGGACTGTCAAGTCACTAATTAGTCCAAATAAAATACGAATGAAATCAATTAATCAAAATAAGTCATTAAAATCACTGAACAAAGTCAAATAATGAAATATTGTCAATAAATACACCCAACGAGAACAATAAATGAGGTCAGCTAAATAAATAATAAATAAGTAAATAAAATAATAACAGTAAATAATTTAAACAACAACAGCAGGTACGGGACTTACAAACTTCTTTATTTCTGGCGAACCGATATTAATTTCCAATAAACATCAAGTTAGAATTCCAATAAAATGTCCCGTAAAATTAGTCTCTCCTTTTTAACAATTTTCCAAACCTAGTCAGGTATCTTAATTTTAGTCTTTAATTCAACGGCCGCAGTTATCCCGCTCTCTCTCTCTCACACTCGGACACTGTAGACGTCGAATATCTCGCTTGCTTCCAATTTCAACTAATATTCCTGGACAAATTTTAATACTCGGTAGTCTTTGTTCTCGGTTCGCGACACGGCCTATCCCGAGCTAATCCCTCACACATTCCACAAAACCAAAACAACGGGACGTCGGGAGGTCACGTACGCTAAGCTACTCACGGCTTGCTATTACAATTTCGAAATTTATACGCCGTGTAAAAGCAGAACCCCAGAGATTTTCCGCGGTTCATAAAATACCAAGAAACGAATAAATAACGGCCAATTGGGAAAGAGGGGAAAAAACAGCAAAGACAAATAATGTTAACGATAATAATAATTATAAAATACTCGACGTCGGGATACTCCTCAGTCGGTCGAATAAAGAGTTAAAGCGCAAGTAACATAGTCCGAATGAATATAAAATATAAATAACAAATCTCAATAAATAAAATTTAAAAAAAATGAATAAATAAATAAATAAAGGAAACAGAAAAGCGCCAATTAGTTCATCTGATACGCGACGCGGTCTATAACGTGTCAGTCCCTTCTATACAAATCTCACAACGGGACGACGTACTAACACGCGCGCGACCTTCTAACTCGAACCAAACGGGAACTCACACTAACCCAGATAAATTCAAATCCATAAACCGATTAAAATCCGTGACGCGGTCTACCTCGTTCCAATCCCACACAAACCAACACACTTCGGGATAACGGCCTAACTCGCGCACGATTTAATTATACAACAAAACATTTAATAAAGTGACTTTTCCCCGGTTTCTACACATTCCACGATCTCCAGGTTACTCTTATTATGCGCCGCGATTCCCAATACAAATTAACACTCTGCACGCAGTGTACCAGGGTCGCAAGGGTGACTAAGCTCGAATAAATTTAGAATAAACAAATCAAATGATAAAATACTAAAATATTAGCGAAAGACCGCAGATAGGAAGAGAGCTCACCGGGACGATGACGATGCGATGTTCCTTAATCCGGGAAACCTCGAGGGTACGTTGAAATGGTATATCCTTGATTTTCTTTTCCTTCCCGTACAGTGACGAATGGCAGAGATTCGTTTGCGTGATGTCGCAGAGTAGGGCGGGACATAGATATACTAAGCGCTACGTCTGGTTCGCTCAACGGTCACCGGGAAAAAGCCCTGAGGTCCTGCCGGCACGCAAGTTAATTGGGGGAACCGGTGTCGCCCGATGACCGCGAGTAGCGCCTCAGCTGGACGATGTATTAATTAGCGACAGACAATACCCACGTTGCGTAGCCCAGCAGATGACTCTCGGAGATATATAGATTCCCGTGAGTCGACGGCAACTAAGGATAGAAAGCCGCGTATTATTTGGTGCGTCGTCGGGAAAATGGCATATCCTGGCCAAGAAATAGAAGACATAGAATATCGGTCCGAAGTTTCCAGTTGTTACATTGCTCTCCTCTTCCTTGTACTCCCTCTCCATCCCTCGGTCGTCTCAATCGCATTATATATATAAAAAAAATAAAACAAGAAAAAAAATAAATAAAGAATAAATAAAACCTGAAAATCACCCCCTACAACCCTGTGTGATCGTGTAGGTAGCCGTCGAGCGAGAAGGACGTAGCCTAAATATTCTGCCACGTTACAGTAGTTTTGAAAAACTGAGGAAATAGGCCTATGCGTTGGCAGTTTTACTTATGATTTGGTTGCTGCCAATCAAGCAATGTGGAGACTGGAGTAGTAGTCAGCCGACATTCAAAAGTGAAAAACAGTTGTGCCCATCCTTGTGGTAAGAGTAGAGGGCTTTAGTTTTTCGCCGATGTCCGGCATTGGTTTAAGAACAGTAAAAGCGGTTTTCTGGCAAACGATCTTTTCGTAATCTCGCCGAAATTCAAGAACAGTTTGAAAATTGTCATATCTCAATTGAAAAAAATGAAAAAAGTCAACACTGAAAATTACAGAGGACAACAAAAAATGTTCATCAAAATTTCTGGATACACTAAACACCACAAAAGAAAAGGGCAAAACCACATCGCATAATAGCTTACAAAAACAGATGCCAAATCTTGAAGCTGTGGAAGTTACTATTGTTGAGAAGTAAAAGTTATCGTACGTCGATAAGCTCGCTGCGCATGCATGAGCTAATCTGAGTATTTAGGCGCCGAAGCGCACTACTTGCGTTACCGGTTATTCTTTGTCAGTTGGTCCGTGACCATTGTCCACGAGACGTGAGCAATAAGAAATTCCTTTGTCTTCATAAGACTAATAAAGTGTACTTATACCTAAAGTTACCTTTCTCATTAACCCTATCGCCCCTCTATCCCTTCGATAATCTCAACAGATTATGGGCCCAGGCAAGCAGCCTGCGTAAAAACCCGATTATCGAAGTTAGAGAACGATAGAGAGAAAACGGTTATCTCGATTATTTCCTAGTGGTCGACACGTGGTCGCCATTGTAGTGTACCGGTAAAAGCGTACGGAAAAATAATCGAACGGAAATGGCGGAATCAACTCTGATAAAGAACATCAAAAGATTTGATAGCTCGAATTTTCAAGCGTGGAAATTTCGAATGAACTCGATGCTTGTTGCGAACGCGATTCAAGACGTCGTAACGGGCGCGCGAGTGATGCCGGCAGACGGAAACTCGGCCGATGGCAAAAAGTGGGTAAAAGACAACGCGACAGCCATGTACATAGTTTCCTCGTCGGTAGAGGATTCTCAGCTCGACTGTATGCTCAACTGCACTACAGCGAAGCAAATGTGGGACAAATTGGTGAGAACAAAAAACAGTGTCGAACAAGATGCTCCTGCCACAAAAGTTCCACGGACATCGCATGGACTCAACGGTCCATGACCAGTAGTGAACGGTGAACCGGTAGTGAACGGTAAATGGTGCGAAGCTCGAATCGAAAACGTGCTCTACGTTCCGAAGATTCGAAAGAACTTGTTTTCAGTCGGCGTATGCACCGGAAAAAATGTTGATGTCTCGTTCAAAGGAAAACAAGTGACAATCAACCGTGACGGTGAAACTTTCGGCGTCGGTGTGAAACAAGACAATCAGATTTACCGAATGCTCTTCAAAGTGAGAAAATCAAGTGTTGCGAGTGAAGCAAATGTGTCAACAGACAACTTGCGTGTCTGGCATGAACGAATGGGACACAAACAATAAAGTTTTGCGCGAAATGACGCAAAAGGGGCTAATTCGCGGTGTGAAATTAGTAGACATCGACAGTTTTTTCTGTGTACCGTGTGCCTTCGGAAAAGCACACAGGCTACCGTTCAAGAAGAACGTGATAAAACGAAACACAAAACCGGGAGAATACATACATTCGGACGTATGCAGACCATTCTCAACAGAGTCGATCGGTGGTGCAAGATTCTGCATAACCTTCAAGGACGACGCATCAGGATTTCGGTATGTTTACTTCATGAAACACAAATCTGATGTTTTCGACATTTTCAAGAAATACGAGAGGTTGATCGACAACAAATTCGGAAAGCCGATGAAGGTGCTACGTACGGACAATGGACGAGAGTATTGCAACCGTAAAATGAAGCAATATCTCGAGGCTCGGGGTATCGAGCTGGTAAACGGCACCTTACACTCCCCAGCAGAACGGGAAAGCCGAGCGCGACAACAGAACGATCATTGAGAGTACGCGCACGATGATAACAGCAAAGAAACTTCCTCTGTCGCTATGGGCGGAAGCAGTCAGTACAGCAGTGACCGTGCTCAACCGAGTACTGGCGACCGGTAAAGAGAAAACGCCATACGAGATCTGGTTTGGAAAAGCACCACATGTATCTCATTTTCGAGTGTTCGGATCGGATGCGTACATGCATATAGACAAACAGTTTCGCAAGAAATTAGATCCGAAGGCTACAAAGCTGAATTTAGTTGGATATCAGAACGACTCGATGAATTACCGTTTATATAATCCACAGAATAAGAAAATATCTGTGTCGAGAGACGTCACATTCAACGAAGAGTCGCAACTTGGGGCAATAAAGGGGAAATAATTCGCATACATTCTTGCAACGGACGAAAATGAAGATGTGGCAGAACCCGGCGAGCAGCGAGAGGAGGAAGAACGCCAGGAAGCTCAGGGAGAACCTGAAAGAAAAGAACAACGAACAGATCCTCGAGAAGCAGATCGTAATCAACCGGATAATGACAGACAACTGCGGGACCGTGCAAACATCCGACGACCGACAAGGTATGAAGTCGACTTCGCTGAATATAATCCGCCGAACACATTTCAGGAGGCGATGAACAGTGCCGAGGCAGAAAATTGGGCCGAGGCGATTCAGGAAGAATTCGATGCACACGATCAGAACGAGACTTGGTCGATCGTACCAAGGAAAAAGGATCGGAAGCCCACAGTTTCGAAATGGGTGTTCAAGGTCATACGAGACACGTCGGGCGACGTATACCGGTACAAAGCGAGACTTTGTGCACGAGGATTTCAACAGAAAGAGGGGCTCGACTACACGGAGACCTTCTCGCCAGTCGTGAGATACGACTCGTTGAGAGTTCTACTGGCCATGGTGGCCGAACAGGACTTGGAGCTCACACAGTTTGATGTGAGAACAGCCTTTCTTCACGGCGAGCTGAAGGAGGAGATCTACATGGAGATACCGGAAGGACTCAACGTCAAGAAAGTAGAAAAGCGTGGCTTCATGTGCAAACTGAACAAGTCGTTGTACGGCTTGAAACAAGCACCCAGGTGCTGGAACGAAAAGTTCCGTGAGTTCTTAGAGAAATATCAGTTTCGCGAAATGGAAGCAGACAAGTGTATTTTTCGAGGACGGGTTGACCGTGTAGATGTATTTTTAGCGCTTTTTGTAGGTGACGGACTCATCGCAGCAGAAACAAGTAAAGCCCTCGAGTCGGTAATAAAATCGTTGGGAAAGGCGTTCGAAATAACGATCGAGGATAGAAAATTATTTGTCGGCGTATAAATAGAAAGAAATCGAGTAGAGAAAATCATGTTCTTGCACCATGAAGCGTACGTAAAGAAAATTCTTAACAAATTTAAGATGATCGATGCAAAAGCGGCAAATGTTCCTGCCGACCCGCACGCGCGACTAGTTCCAAACGATCGTCACGACGAAAACTTAAGAATAGTACTGTTTCGAGAAGCAGTGGGTTCGTTAATGTTCCTTGCAGTTGTGACGCGGCCGGATATCGCATATTCGGTGAACTCAGTCAGTAAATATCTCAGTAATCACATCGAGAGTCACTGGCAAGCGGTGAAACGAATCTACCGGTACTTGGTCGGAACAACGAAAGTCGGGGTAATGTACACAAGCGGCGGAAGTATCTCGGAGTTACAGGGGTTTTCAGACTCGGATTACGCAAGTGACGTGGAGACGCGTAGATCTACCACGGGTTATGCGTTTTGTTTATCGAACGGGATTGTGACGTGGTCGTCCCAACGACAAAAGCTAGTCACACTCAGCACAACGGAGGCTGAGTACGTCGCAGCAGCAGCGGCTGCGAAAGTAGCCATTTGTCTGAGGAAATTGTTAAATGATCTCGGGTGTCTACCGGTAACTGCGACAGTTCTGCGAGTAGACAATCAAAGTGCAATCCGATTAATCGAAAATCCGGAATTCCATAAGCGAACCAAGCACATAGACGTTAAGTATTACTATGTTCGCGAAACTGTGGAGAGTGGAGAAATCTTGGTAGAATATGTTCCTACGGATCAGCAGCTGGCTGATATATTTACCAAAGCACTTCCAAAGAGTCAGTTAAAGTATCTATGTAACGGTTTAGGCATAGGATCCTCGACGCACTCAAACGGCGGGAGTGTTGAGAAGTAAAAGTTATCGTACGTCGATAAGCTCACTGCGCATGCGTGAGCTAATCTTAGCATTAAGGCGCCGAAGCGCACTACTTGCGTTACCGGTTATTCTTTGTTAGTTGGTCCGTGACCATTGTCCACGAGACGTGAGCAATAAGAAGTTTCTTTGTCTTCATAAGACTAATAAAGTGTACTTATACCTAAAGTTATCTTTCTCATTAACCCTATCGCCCCTCTATCCCTTCGATAATCGCAACAACTATTAATACTAAAGCGAAAAATGTCTTGTATTGCATTGCAGGCTACATTCTGTTGTATTTAAAAAAAGTCAAGTAATGTATAAGAAATGTTTATCGGCGGTTGCTTTGAAAAAATCATTGTCATTTATTTATACCAAATTGACGTGTATGAATTGATTTCATTTATTTTTGTACACGGATGTATATTTGATTTCTTCCTTGTAATGGAAGAAACTTTCAGAGTTCATCTGCCAGCCGCACAAAAACAGTTGCTTAAACTTAAAAGATTTTTACATAATCAAATTTAATGCCATCAATTTTATTATACCCGACTGTCACGCGCTAAAGCATAAGATTATTTACAAGTTCATCACATTTCGTTTAAGGCAGTGATCAATTACAAATCCGGTAAAACAATGGCTATGCATCATAGTGCCAAGTAACTCTGTGATATAAAAGTACAAAGAAGATTATGTGCTTAATACAGTAGATAAATATATAGCACAATGAACATTTTGTGATGTAGATAGTAGCACATTCCGTTGAAGAAAGTTATCCATAAATAAGAAGAAAAAAACTATTGATAATATTATAGTGTAACGGTATTTAACGTTATCATTACCCTAAAAGGGTTTTTGTTCGGACTCTAGCAGGGAGGAAATTAATTCAAGCTTCAGTATCGGGTAAAAGTAGGGTTTATTTGACAAATGTAATAAATTATACAGATAGGAATATAGAATAATATTTAAATGGACTTCTTTTTAATAATTCTGAGTGATTATGCACCTTACAAAAAGCTCGACCCGGGCTCACGCACGCCTGTATAAACGTGTCCGCGAAAAAAGGAGATTTTATATTAAATTAATGAAATATTTTCTCTAATGGTATGGCAGTATAGTTTCTATGCAAGGCAAGAGAGCGTGTTATCATACCAGGCTTGCCATCGATAATTTACCCATGTTATCGGGGTCTGTTATTATTCTTCACCTTCGGATCTAGCCTATCCTATATCTATATATCGTGGGGCTGTGGTGGGGACGGAGCTCTCGCTCGAGCTTTGCTAGCTACGCTATCTACTCGCTGGTCCCGCCGCGGCGATCAATCGATTTCTATGGACCATTACCAGCATCGCACAGTAGACGCAGAGCCCGAAATCGTGGCAGTAAATACAAATAACCTCCGATCGGAATGAAAATTGGTATGCAGGGGTTTTTAAGGTCGCTGATTACGAATCTGAAAGCTAAATTATTGTAAACAAAATGGCCGATCCAATATGGCGGACATGGATGTTAAAAAGGTGTCCGATCTTGACAAAAATTGGTATATGCGGGTTTTTAGGGTCGCTTATTACGAATCCGAAAGCCAAATTATTGTAAACAAAATGGCCGATCCAATATGACGGACATGAATGTTAAAAAGGTGTCCGATCTTGACAAAAACTGCTATATGTGGGTTTTGAGGGTCGCTCATTACGAATCCGAAAGCCAAATTATTGTAAACAAAATGGCTGATCCAATATGGCGGACAAGTATGTTAAAAAAAATTTAAAATTTTCAAAAAAACTCCCTCCTGCCGTACCACTCAAAAAAGGATGAAATAATTTACTTATTTAGTATGACGTTTTCGTATACAATGATATATAACTTGCATTAGTTATTTGAATTTTAATTATTATAATTGAATTGAACAAAATTAATATACGCGGGTTGTGAAAGTGACTGATTGCGAATCAGAAAGCCAAACAATTTCGAACAAAATGGCCGATCCAATATAGCGGACATAAATGGTAAAAAGGTGTCAGATCTTGAAGAAAATTGATATACGCGGGTTGTGAAAGTGACTGATTACGAATCAGAAAGCCAAACAATTTTGAACAAAATGGCCGATCCAATATGGCGGACATAGATGGAAAAAGGTGTCAGATCTTGACAAAAATTGGTATACGCGGGTTTTTAGGGTCACTGATCACGAATCCGACAGACAAATTATGGTACACAAAACGTATCCTGTTAAATGGATGAGATATAATATAAAATATAATAATCATAATAAAATAAACGTGAGCCGTGCCTTCTACGGAATTAATATTTTTATTTTCAAAATACATTATTCTCGAAATCGTGTAATCGAATTTAATTTTTAGTCGAATGGAACATCGGATTCGGAGTCGCCGTCGCCGTCGTCGATGTCGGAACCATCTACCGAGCTTGTATCGTCCACAAGACCCGATTCGATGTTATTTGTGACGAAACCTTGATGTGCTGCAGCATTGATAGTTGGAGCGAGCAGCATCGCGACAGCTTCCGGCGACAAACTTTTTAGTGGTTTCTTCGGTAGTTGCCGGATGCTAGATATGTACGGGTCTGAAGAAATTAGCAGCCGGTGGAAAACATCTTGCATTGTTTTTATCCTGGAAGTTTTTCGCGAGAAGTTTTCTCGGTACAACCCGAACTTCAAATCCGTTTCAACGACCTCCTTTTGCAACATAACGTCGATGGCATTAAAATCTTTGCTGGTTGCTCCACACAAATAGCACCGTTGAGCAGATTTCGTCGATGACACAGCATTGCAAACTTTACCATCTATCATGGTGAACGCCAACTTGTACGTTATGGAGATATCTTTTCCACTTACTACAGTTTGGAGTGGACTAAGCGACTTTATTTGTGCTTCGACAATTCCAACTTCATTTAGTGTGGACTCTGTATCTTCGTGCAGAAACTGTAGTCTAAGCGGCCTACAAAATCGTGGATACGAGGGCCTAGGGTTCTTCCAAACCATGATTTCTGCTTTTGTTTGTTGATCAATGCAGATGAGTTGTAATGGCACAACCGAAGTAAAAAACACATGCGCATCTGATTTGCTATCATCAGTAAAAGTCTGCTTATATTCACTTTGCCCAGAGCTTCCATCGCAACCCCATTTGCAAATTAAATCCATATTACGAGCATTACCGTTAGTCAAGGTTTCAACGACTTCTGTTTGGACGAGTAAAATACGTTTAACTGTATGATCTAATAATGCCTGCAATTCGACTTCTGCACTCGTCTCTGTAATGGTAATTGCGTCAGACCGAGGATAACAACGCTTTTTTGCTTCCACCACTTTTTCGTAAGACGGATATAGACGACAGTTATGTGCCAACGATATTTTTCTCATCGTTAGGTAAGCTCCCTTTGACAATTTACATTCGATCAAAGCGGAAAGTGCAGCCTCTTCCGATAAAGAGGTTTCACCCGTTACTGCATAAGCTTTTCGATACTTAGAAGCTCTTAAAGGACTCGTCATTGTTACGTCCTTAACAACTTTCGAAGCGTCTAATTGTCCCGAAGCGCGAAGGCTCATTTGAGTAGCGTATGCTAATTCTTCCGGGGTTGAGGATTTACGAATATCTTCGGTCTTCTTTCGTTTTGACCTTTCACTTGCCGATGTAAACTCAAGGAACGGGCGGCCTCTTTTACTACCTGGGTCTTTCTCAACAGTGTCTGTAGGTACGGCAAAATATACCTGCCCGCTAAGCCATTTACTGTTTTTCTTGAAGAAAATGTCCGATGTTCTATTAGCTTCTTGCCACCTGGTTCTTATTTTATTAAACAGCATTGAAAAGGCGGTTCTCGAGTCCTCAGGCACCACAACTTTACGTCCACTTTTCTCGGAAATTTTAGTTTCCACGAAATTCAATAACGTAGCGAAATTATCGTTCAAATTATCCTTTATAATAAGATATAATTCTTTCCTCGTCAAATGTACTCCTTCGTAATGGGACCCTGTAATAAAGACATAAAATTGTATAGAATTTGTGTTGAAGGATCAGATCAAAATTTTAATGAATTTTAATTATTGTAACAAATAAGTAGCCGCAATAATTATTCGTATTTTTTTTTGAAAAGTACATAAAAAACAACAGTTATGAAAAAAAAATTGAATTTAGACTATTATGAAAGAAGTTATGAGCAAAAAAACATAAACAAATATTTTTTGAACGGGTGACCAAAAACATCTCAAAATGTACCAGAAGCCGATTTTTTATGAGTACATGAAAATATGACAAAATCAAGGGAAAAAAAATTGAACTGTCCGATTTGGCGTGGAATGCCCCATATATACCTATATATATAATAAAAATGTATCAAATATAAATAAAATGTGACGATTCAAATTAATTACTTTAGTATATACTTACATATATATGTATTGTTGTATGTCTACAAAAATAGATATATAAATGATTTACTTGAATTTGTATTTTGTATATATATATGTATATATATATATATATTATATATGGTATATGTATGGATATAGTCCTATTGCTCAAGTAGCAGCTGTTCAATGGCCCCATGGCATGGCGTATGGCGCCGCGCGCGCGTGCACGGTCGGCAACCGCCTGTTTTACGTTGCCAAAAACCATAACAGACAAAGTTAGGCAGCTCTAGGCAGCTAATTCCTGTTAATTTCGCAAGCTTATATAATAAACTAAAGGCCTAGACATTGGCTGTCGCAGAATATGGCAGGAAGTATAACTTTTCGGATAGTTGAAAATATAAGTTTACAAAATTCTTTCACTTTATTTATGCAGTAGTTTATACTACACTTCAATAATTTACATATTTATTTTAAACTCAACCAATGTAAAAATATCTTCTACATACCTCCAGAAGTCGTATCCATGTCTCCGGATTGATTTAAAACACTTCACTTTAAAGTTATCGATTTTATAAGTCACGGTAGTTTTCGCTCGTTCAGCGCGCGATGCGAACACTCGTCTCGAAGGCTAACTTCCAACTGACGCAGCGACGAAGGTATACGGTGAAAAAGGTTCCCCTTTTACAATTTAACGCAGCCATTAGTCCTCTACCTGACTGCCTGCTCAAATATCCCGATTGTAAAAATTTTTTTCTGACTTTTCTGCCACGATTTCGGGCTCTGCGTCTACTGTGCGTGGGCGCGGTTCAGCTTATACAGATACACGCTCACCTGCTCATAAGGTTATGAGCGAGCGTGTGTCACCGGGGCACATGCGCACAATTTACTTTTAAAACGTATGTGTATTCAGACGATTGTGATTTTTTTGTTTTACACTATTTGACGTCTATTTTAAATAAATTTTTTAAATCTTTCAAAGCAACTATTAATAATGATGCTGAGTAAAAAACGCGTTCAAATGTCATACATGTTTTTATTGTAGAGAGTATCATACATAAAAATATTAATAATTTCAATGTATACTGAGACGAGACACGACAGCGGGTATTTATCTACAATTAGTAAAATCAGTTATTATCTTTATAATCATGTGTTATCGTGTGAATTATGAAAAATGAATTATTGAGTAACCTCTTACAATCTTTCTCTGATCGTTCTTCGAATGGTTTTGAAGCCACCAGAGAAATGTCTATGATTAATTTTTTCATCTCCTGTGTTATGAATGGAACACAAAATATCTTCAACTCCAGGAACAATTTATCGAAATGTTCAAGGAATGAGGGATCGACTCGATGACGTAACAGCCTCACACAGATTAGAGCTATTCTGTGTTAAAAGGGTTTTAATTCGCACTTGGTCCACATTCTCGGCTAGCTCTTTAGCGGAAATATGTATATATAAGTAATTCAGCACATAGAACATTAATCTAGTTTTTCACATAAACGGCATAGCGTTGGAGCCGGCCGAAGCGCCCATCGGCACAGGGTGTTACGATGTATAGTCCGTATAAAGATTTCTTTTGCATCACTATAGTCGGTGAATAGATGTTTTTCTTCTTTTTCTCCTGTGATGATGGTTCTACTTGCGTATTTTCATCGTTACGGTTGAGGTCCTCGGTGACCACCTCGTCCTTGCCTTGGTCGAAAACAATGGATTTTGAGCCAAACGAGGACGCGAAGTGAATCTCGCAATCATCGATGTTGAATGTTTTACGGATGCGTTGATCAGCTTTCCAGCCATAATTCGTACAGTCTCCGAAATATGATCCTATTTAGGTCAAAGCATCTTCTAGTTTACTCCACTTTGTAGATTCAAAGGCGATGCCACCACATGAGTTATTATGGTGCAGCTTAATGACATGTGTAACGTCACCGGTTGCGCGTACCTGAAGACCCATGATTATCATATTTGTTTCCGAGTAGTTCAAATTGTATGTCGTAGTAAGCAACAACGGTGCTTTAAAACATTCCATGATTGATATAAATACAACAGAGCGACACGGAAAAATAAATAAATGATCGGGAATCTAGCGACGATAACTGTATTTCGTAGCTGGACACGAGCCGGACTGCCACACGATCCTCTCTACTAATGTTTTTATAGACAGGTGTGAATCGTCTCATGTGCTGAAATGGAGGGGGAAACCGTTTTCCCTACCAACGTAACATTAGTAGAGCATATAGAGAAGTTATGCTTCTGTTTACTACAAATTATTGTAGTGTAAAAAATTGTTTATTCCATTACAAATAGATATTTCATGGCGTAAAAATTTGAAACATTATAGCAACTCCTGGCCTAATATAGTTACATTTCACTGATAGTCTTAAGAATTTTGCGTTTTAATGAGTCTACAGTAGATGGAAAACTCTTGAACATTATACGTATAAGAATAAATACAGAATTTTCGTATTGTTCGTCTACCTGCGCGAAAGAGTATCTATGACTCGAGGGCTAGCGCGGTCGGCTGTAAATAGGCATAAACAGGCGCCGCATTATATTGACCATATACAAATTCAATAGCATGCGTCCGTAGATTTGAACATGATTTATTACATCGTGCGAGGGTTTTCAGTTTTCCACCAAAGTCTGGTAACTATCATTGTCGTAGCAGTTAGGGGTGATTGACAATGACACAGAGACGTTCGATGGATATACCAGTTTTAATAAGTAAATATGAATATAATTGTATATGTAAAAAGAGTAGCGAGAACGAAGAATGTCTCGTGATATATTTTTGAAAATGAATTTATTATAAGAAAGTATACTGAATATAATTGGGTAAAAGAGCTAGTCCACGTTCACAAGCGTATATTTAAATATGTAAATGTTGTGTATTTTTTCAATACACCCCCTGATGGAAAAGCTGTCGAGAAATAACACGGTCAGGAAACTTTTCTTGCAAAATTGCGATTGTTTCGTTGCTTGTGTGTCGCGTAGCGCCGTCTTGCTGAAAATAAACGTCGTCCACATCAATATCTTCTAATTCCGGCCATAAAAAATTATGCAAAATACGGTGTAATGTCGTTTGTGGAATGTCTAACTCCAAAGATCGTCGAGGAATCAACAAACCTGGGTTTTCTTCAACACTACGGGCTACAGCAGCAATATTCTCAGTTGTTCTTGAGCGACGCACACGGTTTCGATTCTTCACATCACTAGCTTGTCCCAACAGCTCAAATTTTTCCACCAGTTTCACTATTGCCGGCCGAGACGGTGCTTCACGAGGACCAAAAAGTGCTTTATTTTTGCGAACTGTGACTACAAAATTTTCACCATTTTTGTAGTGAATTTTAACAATTTCAATGCGTTGTTGAAGCGTGTATCGTACCATTTTTAGTAATGGCGTAGTTTTTACTAGCAGGCTATTCAAAATAAAACCTCTTATTGGAAAACCCTGTAGAATTAGAGTTTATTGGCTTGTATACGCGTGTTACAGGTGTATATATAAATGTAAATGAAAACTGCTTATTTTGTCAATACAGTCGAATATAAAATTGGCAGACGCTTCATATTTACCGTATTATAAATAGCTATTAAAAGTGTATATATGAATGTAAGTTAAGAATGCCTGTTTAGAGAATGCAGCTTTCTTAGAGAAAACGGTAGGCGTGCATGGGTTCATGTTTATAGCCTTTCCAAAGAGGTAGTACGAAATAAATTATCCTTAAAAAATAGTGCACGCCAGTGTGTACCCCCAACCCCTGTGAAGACACTCTGACATTGTACAGGGGCTCAAGGCTGCTATCCTTCAAATTTTTCTTCGATTTTGTTGTTTGTAGGGAAGTCAAAATATATAGAGGGTAGTAGAGGTATTCGAGTGAAAGTTTAAAATTGCGTGAAACTGAAGTTCTCGTATTGTTCAACGTTCAAATGTTCTACAACTCTCATCCTGTCATTGTTGTATCGTTATTTCGCGACTTTTTAAAATAGATTTCCGTAGACGTATTCTTTTGGCTGTAGTGCGCACAATGACCCACGTATTCATCCGTCGCGAACCGCGATTGGTGCAGCATTTTACCGAGCGCTAGTTCGTAAATATCGCAAATTACACGTTTCAGCGTCTCCTCGCGGAGTTTCGTGAAGTGTTGCTCCGTGGTAGTGTTAAAGGAATTGCCGCTGCTTACACGGAGGCCTTTTATACAGGCTGCTAAGTGGCTTAATTATGGCCGTCAAAAATCGCCATGGTAAGTAAAATTTGAAAAAAAAACAAGTTTAATTCGTGTTTAAATCCTATATGTAAACTTTATCGTCTTTAATGAAAAAAAGTTTTGTTATCCGCTATTTTGTTTTTACTTCAATTTTATATTTTTTATTTCATTAAAATTTTTTTAATCACGCCAAAAATAATTTTTTATTATTTAAATATTTATCAATCTTAAAATGATTGAACGACTAGAAGATAAAAATTTAATCGGCTTTTGTATTTGTTGGAAAATCAGCTGGCGCACGGCGATCGATAATCGTCGTGCGCCTACCTGTTGCGCTGCTCTAACACGCGTTGTTCGGTTGAGTCGAAGATAGCCGAGGCATGGGCTTCGCGAAGCCGAGGATGTGCCTCGTTGGCACGCCGCGGCGAGCGAGAGGATGTCTCTCTCGCTTAACTTCGGTTTCGCTCACCGGCTATCTCGCTCAACTGACTCCAGCGCCCAACGAAACTTTCATATTCCGCAGCCATATTGGAAATTTTGACACTTTTTCGCACACATCGGCGCGAACAGCACGCATCTCCACTTTTCGGACGGTTTTCTCGGCTTTTTGGTACATCGGACTCGCTCAACTTTGCACACCAGGACTTATTTGCTCAAGGTAAGAGTACACTGACATAATTTGGTAAAAATTCACTGTCAGTGAGGAGAGAAATACGGTGCATCACCACTTTGGCTCACTCGTGGCATGCGCTGCAGCCCATGCAGCATCATGCTCTCCTCACTTGCTTTAGCCGGTATAATTAATACAATTATACCGGTGTGGTCTATTCACTGTACTTTCCTCCAGAAATTCTGCTAGGAAAGTACAGTGACTATATGCGGTTCACTTGTACAGCCTCAATATCTGTTTGCATTGTGCTACGCAGTGCTGACTGCGTAGCTAAGTACACATAAGAAAAGCACTCCTGCAATATACACTGAGAGTGCTCTCATTATTAATTCATTGCAACCACTCTGCAATACACTGCTGAGTGTTTGCAGTGAGTTACGCACAAACATTTTCGCACTCAATGGCATCAGCGTGTCGTGCTGCGTAGCTGTTACTACGTTGCACGCACCGCTGTCTCAAGTTTATGTTCAGCACACAATTAATATAATTGTGTGCTGCTCACATTATAATGCCAAATTCTAATTACTAGCTCATTTCATGTTTTCGCACTCAGGAGTCCGAGCGTGTCGTGCAGCGTAGCTATCACTACGTTGCACGCACCGCTATCTCAGATTTCTATCCAGCGCACAATTAATATAATTGTGTGCTGCTCACATCATGTTATATTATAACTCAATTCGTTTATGTATTTCATAATTTGTATTTGTTTTTCAAAATTTATATTTTTCACAACTTTCTAAATTATATAAATTCAATGCATAAATTTTAGTTGGAGTGTTCACGCACTCATATGTAAATTGTATTTTGGGCTACCTGTCGGAAGGTGGAATAAAACCACTTTCTCAACATAACATCTTTGTGTCTGGTTTTATTTTCCTTTTTGCTTCAAGTGAGTTCTCACATTTGTTCACCCAATTCACAGATCGGTCAAGCATCACCGGAAGGAATTCTCAACATTTTTGGTCCTTCGAGCCGGATACTCGACTTGAGCAAGAGAGACCAGGGTTTTCTACCTTCCGCTCTCATCTCTATAAGCTCATTGGCTCATCTGGGGTAGGACTCTGCGTAGCCCATCGCAGGATCCTCATCGGCTCATCACCTCGTCAAGCGGAGCAGCAAGTAGGGTAAAGTACATCTCTGCGGAGAATCTTCGTTGCTATCTTCACTTTCTCTACTTGTACCGTTTGCAACAGGACTAGCAATGTCTGAGGGCAATCCGACAGACTCTGGGGTGGCGCCTGGAGATCTTGAGGAAAAAAGGACATTGTTGGTTCCTGGGGCCGGCGTCGTTCCGAAGAAGACCCGATCGCCAACTCGGCTTACAACCGAGATGGCGTTGAAGGTCCAATCCCAATGGCGCTGGATTGCTCATATGCAAACGGTAATTGCTCTGCTGAACGAGGGCGGGGATACCCTCACCATGGCTTCGCTCGACGCGTGTGTCGAGCAGGTTGCGGAGATCTACAGCGACTTCCGGAAGGAACACGAGCTGTTGGAGTCTTCGTGCCCTCCGAGCTGTGTGGACCATGAATACTTTGCAGACGATTTGCAAAGCCTTGAGGTGCAGGTCGCCCTCAAGGCCAAGGTCGCAGCTCGGGAAACCATGGAGAGGCTAGGTCAAGGGCGCCTTCCTGCACCAGCACCCGTAGCGTCGCCGCGCCCCCACACAAGGCTGCCGGAGATAAAGCTGCCGACGTTTGGAGGGGACTATTCCGGATGGCCGGCGTTCCGTGACGTGTTCACATCGCTGGTCATCCGAAATGCCCGGCTTGCTGATGTCGACCGGCTATTATATCTGCGTGGCTGCGTGTCAGGCACGGCGGCGCAGCTCATTCAAGGGTTCGCAGTCACCTGCGAATCATTTAACCTGGCATGGGAGACACTGGTCTCCCGTTACGAGAACAAGCGGCTGTTGGTACAGGAGCGCTTGGACAGGCTCTTCGCACTCAAGTCCTGCTCATCCGATGCGAAATCGCTCGCATCAATCCTGGCTTCGTTCTCCGAGGCTTACAGAGCTCTTTCTTCACTGGCAACGAAGGAAGAGCTCTGGGATTGCGTGATTGTGAGGTTGCTGGGACAACAGCTTGACCAAACCACACGTGAGGCCTGGGAAACGAAGCGAGGACGCACATCAGGCTTCCCGGCTTTTGCTGAGCTCCAGGAGTTTGCGGAAACCAAGGTGAGAGCGTTGGAGATGGCGAAGGCCACTCCCAAGACCGGGACAACCTCAAACCGAACGTCTTCTGCGAACCCTTCCCCGGCGAAGGCCGGGACGCATAGCGCCGCGGCGCATCACGCAGGTAGCGCAGAACGTGGCGCTCCGTCATCAACCTTCAGCGCGAATGATTACCCCTGGGATTGCTGTCGGGCTCGTGGGCACTTCATTGTTATGTGTCCTGAGTTCCGGCGGCTCACTGTGGGTGATCGTCGCAAGATAACGGAGAAAGCACGGCTGTGCTACAACTGCCTTGGTCGGCATAACGCGTCAGCCTGTCGATCGAGCCGGAAGTGCAAGGAGTGTTCAGGGCGGCACCACACGATGCTGCATCCGGCAGCGCCCCCTGCAACAGCTTCCGACGTGCAACCGGCTCAATCGCAGGCTTCAGCTCAATAGGATGTCGTCGCGGTCGTTCTCTCATCGGTACAGCTCACACGGAACTGCTCAACATTATTGGCAACTGCATTAGCAGACACACACACATCGGTCTCAGCTCATCAAGCAAGACTTCTCATCGATCCTGGGTCGGAATTGACTTTCATTACGGAAGAACTCTTTCGTAAGCTCAACGCAACACGCAAGCACTCATCAATTCCGATCACAGGGGTCGGTGGAAGGCGCTCAACGCAGACACATGGCTCGGTACAGCTCACACTGTGTTCCACATACACCAAGGAGAAAGTCACGGTACTGGCTCACATTCTCAACACGGTTACTACTCACTTGCCATCCTTTGAGTCGTCAGTTCGTACATGGCCTCACATAGTGAAGCTGAAACTGGCTGACCCTGACTTTCTCACACCACGACCAATCGATATCATAATTGGAGCAGATATTTATGGACAGGTTATTAAAACAAATATTCTCAAGGGCACATCATCTGCACCTATTGCACAATTATCGATATTTGGGTGGCTCATCATTGGACCAACAAACTCATGCCAATCTGACGCACTCACTGTTCATCATGCTGCGGTGCAACATGACGATCAGGAATTACAAAATGTGCTAACGAAATTTTGGATTCAGGAAGAGCCACCAAAGGACACAGTAAGTCAACTCACACCAGAGGAGCAGGCATGCGAGGATCATTTTCGCGACACGCATCAGCGTGATTCTACAGGCCGGTACATCGTTCGACTTCCTCTCAAATCATCGCCTGCGAATCTTGGAAACTCGCACTCACGAGCACTTCAGTGTCTGCAACACACACTACGGAAAATCTCAAGAAATGCTGAATACGGTCAGCTCTATACAACGTTCATGGACGAATATGATCAACTCGGTCACATGGTGAAGGCGTCAAAGTCATCTCAATTTGGAAAACATTATTACTTGCCTCACCACGGTGTTCTCAGACCAGATAGCGCTACCACGAAATTACGTGTGGTGTTTAATGGGTCTAGTTCGACCACATCTGGGCAATCTCTCAACGACATCATACACACCGGACCGAATTTATTGCTCAACATTTCGGACGTGCTCATTTGGATCCGTCAACATAGACACATCTTCGCCACTGACATAACAAAAATGTATCGTCAGATCCGAGTACATCCTGAGGATTGGAATCTTCAACGGATTCTATGGAAAGATGGTCAACTCAATCCTGTACCTTTTCAACTAACTACGGTTACATATGGTACAAAGGCTGCGCCATACTTGGCAGTTCGGACACTCATGCAGCTCGCCGAAGATGAAGGCCATCGGTTTCCGCTTGCTGTGCCAGCTATCAAATTTGGCCGGTACGTGGATGATATCTTCGGTGGGGCGGATTCAACTCACCAGCTCATTGAAATAGCTCAACAGCTCAAGGACTTGTGATGGCGGGCGGTTTTCCACTCGCCAAGTGGCACTCGTCAGACCTCAAAGTATTTGCCAATATCTCATCATCAAGGTCAAGCTCAGCTATCTCAATGGACGACTGCGAGACAAAGATTCTTGGTTTGACTTGGCTTCCTAGTGAAGACAAGTTCAAATTCGCATCCCGGTTCAACTCAGCTCAAGAAAGGTTTACGAAACGCCTCATTCTCTCTGAGGTGGCTCAACTCTTTGATCCACTCGGTTTCGTCTCACCGGTTGTGATAAGAGCCAAGATTCTTTTACAAGAGCTTTGGCTTCACAAGCTCAGCTGGGATGAACCACTGCCATCCCAGGTCTCAACACGATGGACTGCAATCAGAGAAGATCTCAAAAGTCTGGCCAGACTCTCAATTCCTCGGTGGTTTAACACATGGAGCAACTCAACAGTGGAATAACATGGCTTCTCTGATGCATCTCAACTGGCCATGGCCGCAGCGATTTATATCACTGTTGACTCAAATTCCACAGGAAAGGTGGCTTCACTTGTCTGCTCAAAAACGCGCGTGGCACCACTCAAGAAGCTCACCATACCAAGGCTTGAATTGACTGCAGCTTTGTTGTTAGCTAAGCTGGTTGCATACGTTGAGATTGTTAATATAGCGTAAAGTGCTATTTTCAAATACTATTCGCCAATCACCAACCTAATGAGCGCAGCAGATGGTAAGAATTATTGTATATCGTGCAATAAAACTTACCGTCGTGAATTCGAGCATCGTTGCACAAGTAAGTATCCACGATGCTTCGGTGTGCCGCCCTGTGTCAAAGAGTTAGTCCCAGCGGTTGATAAATAGCTCGTGGCTGGTACGGTGGCGGGTACAAGTCAAAGAATGCCCTCTGCTGTGAATAGCGAGAGGTCGTGCGACGATTGTGGTCGAATGTTCTACAACCCCTTGTGTTTTACCAACCATTTAAAACCTTTGGTAAACCGCAATAAGGCGAAACAGTCACGAAAATCTATTTGCGGGACTTACCACGTTTGTAAATCTTGTGATAAAGTTATGAGTAATAATCACAAGATTAACGAATGCGGTGTTTATTTTTGTCGGTTGTGTCGTAGTTCGCATGGCTGTAATTATCGTTGTTATATGCAAATTGTCAAGCCACGGAAAGTATTGGAACCGGCCGCGGGACATCCTGAACCGCTATTCATATTTTACGATTTCGAAATGCGCCAGGATAAGCCGTGTATTAGAATAAATACGGGAGACGACTCGTTCGAACACGTTGTTACGCATTGTGTATCGCAACAGCTGTGTGAGATTTGTTTCTCTGCGAGAGAGCATCTACCCTTGGCCCCTTACTTGTGGTGTGGTGTGCGAGAGTTTTTATTCAAAAATAATCGCGTAGATGAATATGTAGATTTTTGCCGTGCGAAATTCCTTAATATAGTGTGTATTGCACGCAACGTCTAGTCATTTGGCAGCCAATTTATATTGCGAAGTATCGTAGAACGTTCTACGGATAAGCCCATCCCTAGTATAATCTTGATCGGTAATTCAATAGTTTCAATGCGGGTGGGCCGCACGACTTTTATAGATAGCATAAATTATTGTCATATGTGACTCAGCCGTAACATTTGATTTCGAAAAATAAATTTTTAAGTATTGCAAGATGGATTTTAACATACTCCGTCGAGCTTGCTTCGAATTTCGTAAAATATTATATTTTTATCGGTAGGGGTTACATGCCCATTCACCGAGGCCACTACGATAGCAACGGCTTGCTCAGTCATGTACCGTTGTATTAGGTGCGCAACTAAGTTCCCGCTGTTTTTTTTTTAATGAAAATGCAACTTTATTGTGAAAAAATGTTTACAAATGTATCATTCAAAATATTGCCCATCGCTAGCGACAACTTTTCCCCATCTTTCTGGCAGAGCTCGAATACCGTCACGGTGGAAATGTTCGTCTTTTGAGGCTATCCGCGAATCAAGCCATTTTGAGATGTCTTCATATGAGCTGAGCTGCTGATTAGCCAGACCATGTGCCATCGAACGGAACAAGTAATAATCGGACGGCGCAATATCTGGGGAATATGGCGGGTGGGGTAGGACTTTCCATTTGAGCGTTTCTAAGTAGGTTTTAACGGGTTTGGCAACGTAAGGCCGAGCGTTGTCATGCTGCAGAATCACTTTTTCGTGCCTCTGCTTGTATTGTGGCCGATTTTCGCGCAGTGCTCGGCAAAGTCGCATCAATTGAGTTCGATACCGTTCCCCAGTGATGCTTTCGTTCGGTTTCAACAGCTCATAATAAATAACACTGCCCTGGTCCCACCAAATACACAACAATATCTTCGCAGCGTGAATATTCGGCCGAGCCGACGACGTAGAAGCATGACCGGGCAGTCCCCATGATTTTGTTCTGTTTGGGTTGCTGTAATGAATCCATTTTTCATCACCCGTAACGATGCGATGACGAAAACCCTTCTTTTTTGCCGCTGAAGCAGTTGATCACAGGCGAAAAAACGACGCTCAACGTCTCTCGGCTTCAAATCATAAGGAACCCAAGTTCCTTGTTTTTAATCATTCCCAACGCATGCAATCGCTTGGAAATGGCTTGGCGGGTAACCCCTAATGCTGAAGCAAGCTCTTTTTGCGTTTGGCACGGATCCTCATCGAGCAATGCCTCCAATTCAGCGCCTTCGAAGGTTTTTGGCCTTCCTTCACGCGAACGGTCGTCAACATCAAAATCACCGTCTTTGAAGCGACGGAACCAATCACGGCATGTTGTTTCACTTAGAGCAGCATCTCCGTAAACTTTTTGGAGTTCTCGATGCGCTTCAGCGGCCGTTTTCTTCGAATGAAAGAAGAAAAGCAACACTTCCCGCAAATGACGATTATTTGGCACAAAATCAGACATTTTCACACAACCAAAAGTATATGACGCAAAAACAAAATCACTAATGTGTCAAAGCGGTTTGTTTACCATATGTCTTAGCTTGGTTCATGACGTTTTGGTTATGTCCCAATTGACCAGCACTTACTACTGGAGCCATCTCTTGAAAAACAGCGGGAACTTAGTTGCGCACCTAAAAATTTTCTAAGACCCGATACAGCTGGTCTTCTACCTGCCGGTAGTTATAAGCGTGATGAAAATCACTCACAGCAGGCCGTCGACTGGCGCCTATGGGTCGAGCATGAGCTCGGTGATACGCTTATTTACGCCGGTCGGACCCGTAAATATAAACTACCCGAAGGGCCGCGTGTCGACGGCTATCTAGAGGTAAACAATCATCGTATTGTTTATCAATACCACGGTTGTTATTGGCACGGATGCTGTGAGCGTTTTCCAAATGATCGCACGAGAAAGTCTCACGCTGGTAACGAGAGTATAAACACTCGTTACGAGCGTACTGTGGCAATGAGTTTAAAAATTTGTTCACTTGGTTACGAGTTGGTAGAGATGTGGGACTGTAACTTTAATATACTCCGCAAAGTCGAGTCGCGTGTAAACGAATTTTTACAAAATCATCCACGGCGCACCAGAGAGAGTTTGGACCCTCGTGCAGCGTTTTATGGTGGTCGCACAGGCAATATCGTCACCTCCTACGATGTCGCACCAGGGGAGAAGATATCCTACATCGATACCGGCTCGCGGTACCCTTATGTATGTAAGACAGGTCGCTACCCTGTGGGGCACCCGAAAATATATATCGGTACCAAGTGCGACGATTTATTGGGGGGTTCACTCGATGCTCTCGGTATTACGGTCCACGGCTTTGTCGAGTGTACCGTATTGCCTCCGCGCCACTTGTCTCACCCCGTGCTACCTGTTCGAATGCACGAGAGACTGCTGTTTGCACTGTGCCGTGAGTGTACAGAGTCTATGGTTCAAGACTCCTACGTTCATGAGAACCCTGATGACAGGGCTTTCACCAGTACTTGGGTGACGGATGAGTTGCCGAAGGCAATAGATATTGGGTATAAAATCTTAAAAATTTCGATTATTTGGGCGTACGAAACAACGAGGGTAGCCTGTTTGCCGCTTATGTAAATACTTTTTTGAAGATTTAACAGGAGGCAAGCGGGTGGTCCGAGTACTATATCGACGACGCGTCTCGTGAGGAATACATAGATTATTACGAGCGCGTGGAAGGTATTCGGCTGAACGCTAGTAACAGTACGCGTAATCAGGGCTTACGCTCAGTTGCTAAGCTTTGCTTAAATTCGGTCTGGGATAAGTTCGGTCAGCAAGATAACCTGACGCGCATGGAAATGATTCGAACTCGCAAGAAGCCATTGTTGTATTTGTACGACAATGAGAAAGAAATTCAACGCCTGCTATCGGTTAATGACGATTTGCTATATTTTAACTGGGTATCTTGTGACGAGACTATTGTCCCTAGCCCCTTAACTAGTTATCGCTGCGTTTATAACGGCCTTGGCCCGTTTGAAACTTTATAGCTACCTCGAGCTATTGGACAGACGGGTTTTGTACTACGACATGGATTCCGTTATTTACGTGAGTACTGGTGATGATGCTTGGGAGCCCACGGTAGGTAATCTCCTCGGTGACATGACCAACGAATTGATATCGGTGGCTCCGTACGCTTATATCAATTCGTTCTTCTCAGGGGGTCGGAAATTTCATGGTTATGCACTTACGACTACCGAGGATCCCAAAACGGTGATGTACACTGTTTGCAGAGTGAAGGGGATACGTTTGAATTATAAAAGCTCAGAAACAATTAATTTTATATGAATAAGTCAACTTATAAAATTAGAAATGCCGTCGTTTGGTAATACATCACTTTATTTAAAATTCAAATCAATGCAAAGAACGCCCCTCCACAACGTCATTACCCGCAAAATGTACAAAACTTGTCGTGTCGTACGCCATATGCGTCGCCATATTACACACAGATTATCACTACCGTTTGGATTTAAAGATAGCGATGCTGATGATGGTTAGAAACAACTATGTAATATATACTTTGATATTATATGTGAATATAACCGCACGCTCGCGCGCGCGTGTGTGTGTATGTGTGTGTATGTGTGTGCTCGTTTATGTATATAGTTTGTAGATAATTTTGCACGAGTGTTTTTGTACTTGTTACTTTATATATATTGTAACGGAACGCCATTACGACAAGCATCGGCGGGACTAGGACAACATAGCACAAAAGTAGGTACACACGGTCAACCGCAAGTACCCACCCTAAAACAGCATGGCGTCAGACACAGGCCCCACCTAAATAAAATAAGACTACTATCAAAACAAACACAGCTCGCAAGAAGCTCGCACGAGTAAGACGAGGGGCAGGCCAAAACAGCAAAACCACACACTACAGACCGGACCCCAGCGTAGTACCCCCCGCCCCACTAGGAAGCAGGCGGAACAACGCGTAACAACAAACGCCTTACCGTGCTAAGAAGGCATAGGCAGCTTCACCCTTTAAGCCAACCATACCACACCGACGCGATGCGCAGAGAACGCTACGATACGGCGAAATTACAAAAGAATTAGTGGAACTCTTGAAATTCCACAAATTTTCAAGAGTGAACGATAAGGGGAGTCCACATGAAACCTCACCACATACCCACACTCAAGGATTAAGTATTAATAACGAAATAAAGACATAAAACGAACCGAAATCTTACAAAAAACAATTAACAAATCAAGACTAGGGCAAGCCCTACCCGGATAAAACATTCAAAAGTAAGAACAACACAAAAATCTAGGAAAACCATCTAGAAAACACATTGTAAAACACCAAATTCACAATAATTAAGCAACCCTAGCGCGAATCGAACCAGAAGTTAGACAAGGAAAAACATACAAAGAATAAGTAAGACCCCACATGACAATAATTAGTAAAAACATTAATCAAACGGTAAAAAACTCTCAGGAAAAGTTTGAACCTCCTGCGGGTGGAAATTTAACACAGACCAACAAAATTCAACCTCGCTACAACCGCGGTTCAAACTCAGAAAAGACAAAGCCCGGCTAAATATAGAAATAACGGTACACCGATACATCACCCCGCACCTCCCTCACCTAGTGATTGAAGGGCGACAAACATCACGTGACATACCCAAAAACACCCCCTCGAGGTCTATCCACTAAACTATATAAACCACGACCGGACAAGCCTCGAGGCTCTTGTTGAAAATCTGTTCTTCAAGACGAAGTGCTGCCCGACAGCCATCCTAAATACATTTTTTAATTCCGAATGTAACGAAAACAGTGTTCTTTCGATCAATCGACTCCCCTGCATTGCGCTTCGCCGTCGTTTGACGGAACGAAACTA
Organism: Cylloceria caligata; assembly: GCA_963942595.1. Taxonomy (NCBI): domain Eukaryota; kingdom Metazoa; phylum Arthropoda; class Insecta; order Hymenoptera; family Ichneumonidae; genus Cylloceria; species Cylloceria caligata. The sequence goes on along the minus strand of OZ012704.1, from coordinate 53,892,263 downwards.
TACCAATAAGAACTAACCGTTTGGGAAATATCATGGTAGTACACAGTATTCTTTTGCTCAACTGATTCCCTGGCATTACGTCCTGGCCGTCAGTTAAGTAAACGAATTAATTAGGATACTCTGCAAGGAAAGGGCTCCCCTGCATTGCGCCTTGGCCGCCCCCAATCGCAGCGTTAGGGCACTCTGTCATTAACGTGTCCCCACGCATAGCGCCGTGGCTACATATCTTTTGCAGAGTGAAGAAGTACGTGTGTCTCCAGGTTAAGGGAGTGGCATCCCGACTTGTTGCACCACGCGCAATCGAATCGTAGGGTGTACCTGCGTGGGTGGGACCACGTCAGGGCCAGCACTAACTACCACCTGCTACGAACGGATACCTCGGCCAATCTCACTAATTAAAAAACCGAATTGTAAAGCCCTTAAAGGCGCAAGAAGGTGGCTTAATCAAGTGCGACTAAAGGCTTCAGTATCCGGGGTACAGGAAGAGCTAGTTGGTCATAGCTGCGAACCCGGTGTCTTTTGCGAACAGCGAGCTATAGCTAGGGACCCAAACAATAACAAAGACGAGTAAAGATAGGTAGGCAAAATCACACACACACACCACCTCACCACACGACACTCGCGTTACTACTATAAGATCTCCGCGCGACCATTAGCAGGGCGGAGCCTGAAAAGACAGATCTCGCGAGCGGGCATTCCAAAACAATAACATTCCAAATAGCATAACACCAGCTAGACGTCCGATGATTAAAAACAAGGCGGACCGGTACATCTAACGAAGGTACCAAGGAACGCCCCGTATGAGGACTAAGCCCAGCAGCTAGGCCACACCTTGCAACGCCTAAATAGAGACACGCGAAGCGCCAATGGCCATCAAGATTCGGCCAATGATATCCTCAAGAAATTCAAGAAATAATCAAAATTAAAATTACACGATATTCGATACTCGCCCATTCGCAAATGCGATAATCCCGAAATAAATAAATTCAGTGTTAAGCTCCGTACAAGTGATATCTCATCACTTTACGAATAATAGCATCAACCCAAAAGGAACTGGAAATTTATTATTCCATTTATGTAGTATTAGACAAATTGCGTCTTAGCAAACGCAACAACCCCTAAATAGATCAATTGAGTGTTAAGCTCCGTACAAGTGATATCTCATCACTTTACGAATAATAGCATCAACCCAAAAGAAACTGGAAATTTATTATTCCATTTATGTAGTATTAGAAAAATTGCGTTTTAGCAAACGCAACAACCCCTAAACAGATAAATTGAGTGTTAAGCTCCGTACAAGTGATATCTCATCACTTTACGAATTATAGAGTCAAAACCCGAAACACCGGAAGCAATTCCGCATACGTAGATTTAAGAACAGCACGTCTCAGCAAACGCGATAACCTTTGAACAGAGAAATTGAGTGTTAAGCTCCGTAAAGGTGATATCTCATCACTTTACGAATAATAGAATCTAAACCCAAAAGGAACTGGAAATTCAATATGCCATGTACGTAGTATTAGAAAAATCGCGCATTAGCAAACGCGATAACCCTTAAACAGATAAATTGAGTGTTAAGCTCCATGAAGGTGATATCTCATCTCTTTACGAATTATAGAGTCAGATCCCGAAATACCGGAAGCAATTCCGCATACGTAGATTTAAGAAAAACTCACGCAGGCGATCGTTAAAACCCGTACGAACGACCAAATCGTCCTACGAACGTCCTTCCTACCTATGTCTAATAATCAATCAGATATCTATCAAACAAGCAAGTGCCTTCAGCACCATAAAGAAGAAAGAAATTACCCAATCAATAAAAAGACCAATGATGAAAGGGTAACAAACCGCATGTCCTTCACGGACAAATGCGACGCAACAAAAACCTAAACTGAGGTCTCACAAACAACAACAATAAAAATACTAATAACAACCTAATAGATTGATTGCGAATCCATAAAACCACAGACTCTTCTCATCCCATCCAGCCCAGAGCACGAACTGGTTTCGAGCAAGCCCCACTTTACATACGATCTAGGACGATATCGCTCGAAATAAAATTAAAAAACTACGCGATTTTACGCCGCCGCCGAACAAACGCGTATCGTAGCGAAAATTAAGAGTGATATAAAATCGCGAAACGTTTCAATATATATATATGTGTGTATGTATATAATGTAAATATAGATACAGTGAGTGTGTGTCAATGCGTACGTTTATGTATATAGTTTTGTAAATTATTAATATTTTTTATGATTATTATTGAAGTTTGTATATATTGTAACGTGGCAGAATATTCATACGCTGCGTCCTCCTCGCACGACGGCTTCCAGCACGATCTCGCAGGGCCCGGCAGGATTATGTAGGGCGATATTTAATCATTTTTTTTTGTCATTTATTTTATTTTATTTTATTATACGATCGGACGGACCGAGAGAGAGTGAGGGAGAAAGAGAAAGAAAGGACGCATCGCACCCACGGGTTTGGTCGGCTTCGGGATCCAGTAGCTCGACTTAAAGCAAGAAGATACAATCATCTTCCACCTCTCACTGTCGGGATGTAGAGCCGTCCCGCTGGACAATCATCTACAACATTTATCCAGTGTGGTTCACGTACCGGACTGGGCTAAGCATCTCTATTATCTTCTGTTAATTTATGCGTTGTCCAGCTGAGGCGCTAGTCGCGGTCAACTAGTATCAGCGAATCCCCCAATTAGCCGAGTTTGACTTATTGGGAGGAGATCATAGTTCACGGGCACGCGTGTCGGCAGGTCCTCGGAGCTTTTTCCCGGTTACCGTCGAGCGAACAGGACATAGCAGCGAATATTATATCGTCCCGCTCTACTGTTGGTTTTGTCAAAATCTATCACTACCTATCGTGGGTAACAGGGCATATATTCGGGAACAACGAGGAGTAAATCGAGGAATGAATCTTGCGGCCCTATTTTGAGTTTTCCCGAATTTACGAAGAGCATCGCTGCAGCATCGTCCCGGTGAGCTTTCTTTCTTTCTACGGTCTGTCCCCATCACTTTTATTTTCGCTGACTTATATAAGTCAATTAGAGCTTAGTCGTACCTGCAATTCTTGTATACCACTCGCAGAGTATAATTCGTATCGAGACAGACTGCGTCCATTAGAATGTAATATCGAGATCGTTTGCCGATTCGAGCCGGGAATAAGTCACTCCGTGTTTTCGGTTACTTTTTTGTGTTCGTTTATTGTAAAGCCGTACACGCGTTAGTACGTCATCCCGTAGTATGTTCGAGTGTAAGGGATTGTAACGTTATAGACCGTGTCGCGGGTTATTCAGATTAACTGACGTTTGTTAATTTACATTATTTTATTTATTTTCCTTTATTTATTTTGTTTTATTGAACGTTATTTCATTAATTTTGCAAAGTCACGTAGTGCGTTATTGGCCGTCGTCCCGTGTTTTGTACGTTGATGCGAGGGATTTGAACCGTCCGAAGCGTATCTCGCGTTGTTAAATTGTCCGTTACTTTTTATTATATTTTATTTGACTGCAGTATATGACCGATCCGTTATCGGGAAATAATTTAGGGATTGTTATTATTATTTTGACGTGAGTTGTTTTATTATTGTTTTAAAATTATTTAATTTAACTGGTATTCGTTATTTATTATTTCGTTTATGATTTATTCTCGGTTTTGCCTTTTATACGTGATAAGATTTTTAAGTTAGAAGAATCGAACAATTAGAGGCTTCGCGTACGTGACCTAACGGCGTCCCGTGTTTGCAGACTTATTTTGTGCATTTGCGAAAGACCCGGCATCGGCCGTATCGCGAGCTAAATTTTCCAGGAGACTTATTATTTGACTTTGTTTGACTCTATGTTGTTTGTTCCAACCGTTCGTTGGAATTCCGTTGGATATAAGTTAATTCGAACTGTCGAGAATCGATCGGGATTTAGGCTGCGCGGGGGAGTGTGGGAAAAGGAGCGAATGCCGTGATCATTTATGCTGCCGAATTAATTAAGCGTACCAATTATTAAACACCAGAGCTAATTTACGGGATATTTTCTTTATATTTTTTTTCCTTTCTTTGTTTTTTTGTGGAATAATCAGTAGTCTTTTTTTAAAATAAATAAACGAATAACCCTGGTGGCATTTGTGAATCCCGTATTTGTATTGTTGTCTGAGTTATTTATTGATTTATTTATGGATTCGATTTATTGATTTATTTGTTGACTTTATTTATTGACTGGTTTTTTTTGAATGGTTTATTTATTGACTTTATTTATGGAGTTTCTTAATGGATTTTATTTACTGAATTTATTTATTACCACCTTGACAATCCGAATCACCCACTCTGCCTTGACCAGCTGTAGCGAGCCTGGGTTGAGTCTAGCTGAGGTCAACAACCTCGTTATTTTTCTTCCTGGCGCGTAAGCGCCTGGCGCCCAACTCGAAAGAGAAAAAATAAAGGGAGGAAAAATAGCCCCCACGGAATATAGGTAACGGTGGAGCGTTGAAACGAAAATTTACGTTATGAATGTATGGGTGAAAACGATCGATATACGTGGGTTTATTTATATAATTTTGTGAAATAAGAAAAATATGTATATACAAACTTGTACAGAACGATTTGGAATCACTATGAATAAATTCGAAGGCTTGTATTTTCTGCTTTGATATTATTCGAAAGTTCCCCCCACCATGTCACACATATTTTCATATTCAGCTAGAACAGGTATCGAAAAGATGCCAGATGTATATATCATCGTAAAAGCTGCGAAATGGTTAGGGGGTCACATCTACTCAGCGGCCGAAAAAAAGGCGTGTTTTTGTGATTTTTTTGTTTGGAAAATGGTTGCAGGCTTCGAACTTTTTTTTTTCACAGTAAGAGGAATATCTTTGAGTATGTTTCATAATTTTTTTATTGGAAAAAATTCCTAAATGTAAATGGTATAGTGTATCCGTCCGGACCGCTGTTCAAAAAAGGCCTTCCGCGGTGACCACTATAACTACCCAACCAATCATCTGAAATAAAAAAACCAAATAAATTTAGTTTTTGTATAGCATTATCTAGTCTTTAATCGAAGTAAAAAAATTTCGGTAAAAAAATCACTCCATTTTTCCTCGATATTAAAAAAAGTACGCATCGAAAAAAAAATCCTTCGATTAAAGACTAGATAATACTATACAAAAACTAAATTTATTTGGTTTTTTTATTTCAGATGATTGGTTGGGTAGTTACAGTGGTCACCGCGGAAGGCCTTTTTTGAACAGCGGTCCGGACGGATACACTATACTATTTACATTTAGGAATTTTTTCCAATAAAAAAATTATGAAACATACTCAAAGATATTCCCCTTACTGTGAAAAAAAAAAGTTCAAAACCTGCAACCATTTTCCAAAAAAAAATCACAAAAACACGCCTTTTTTTAGGCCGCTGAGTAGATGTGACCCCTTAAAAAGGAAACATCCGGGTGAAAGCATCTTTGGCTCTCTTTCCAATCATAATAAATACTATTGCTAGTATACTTGTGATCGACTGCTGTAAGGATTCCTGGAATCTCACCAAGGCGGAGCACTATTACATTATAACAAATCGGGTACGAATATATATTTTAACAGTTCACCACCATTTCGCCGTAACTGCAGTTTCTTCTACGAAAATGTAAAAATAAATCGTTTTTATGGAGCTGGAAAATAACGAGCGTTTTCACTTACCATTAATATTATGGATAGTTGAGAAGTTTTCAAAAATAAATTTATATTCACCAAAAAATGTTAGCGAATACACAATATTATTTATCGTAAGACCCAATCAACTTATCTTCTGTAAGTCCTAAATATGCCCTAGCAATGGTTGGTTAATACCTACGGTTGACACCGATTTACTTTACCGATTGCCGATAGATTTTTTACTCATTCGACTGCCAACATTCCATCTATTTTACCGACGGTCGGTAACATGATTATCAATATTAGATGGCGTATCGGCAATTAAGTATGGTTCAAAATACGCCAGATCGCACGAAAGAACAAGCACTAATCAGAACCCTGGGATAGGTGCTCTGGGGGTGGGGGCTGCTGGGAGACTAGTGAGGAATGAGGGTAAGGGTCGGGGGTACAATCAGGAACGGAGTTGGGGTGGTGAGGGCAGACACGCTTCTTTTGCGCTAAAGGGCCCACCAAGCTTGGCGGTGAGGGGGCGGGGCTCGTCTAGACACGCCCTGCCGCCAAGGGGAACGGGGGGCCACGACATGTCTTTCTATAAAGGGCCTCTTCTACTGGCGTATGGCGCTTATCGTCCACGCCACGAATTTCTATGTTTATAATTAATAATTTGTTTTCTTTGACACTCACTTGGCGTTAATAATTTTTATGCAATTTCAATTTTGCTATTTTTCTCTTCGTTTGATTCTGGCATTGCTGAGTTTAGATTTAATTCTGAACAGCTTATTCATTATTGACTATCTTATGATTATCGGTGAGTTAATATGAACTTTTCACTTCCATATATTGGGTCTGGGAAAAAGTTCGTGGCGTTTTTCCCGATAGATGGCATCAATTGCAAATTGCAAATAAGACAGGAAACACAGATCGCAGCGACACGACTAAACGCCCGTTGGAAAGGTGACACTTCGAGCGTTACTTTGAGTGTATAAACATCGAAATTGGTGCAGTGGTTGGTAAGTTGTTTCCGTATGAAAATGGAGAAAAGTAATGAAAAATTGCGGTATATTTTGCAATATTATTACGACAAAGGGAAGAACGCTGCGCAGGCTTGTGAAAAAATTTGTGCTGTGTACCGTGAAGGTACTTTATCAAAATCTGCTGCGCGGAAATGGTTCGCTCGCTTTCGTTCTGGTAATTTTTATACGAAAGATGAGTCACGCTCTGGTCGTCCAATCACTGAAAAAACTGATGAAATTCTTGAAAAAGTCCAGCAAGATAAGCATATCAGCAGTGTCGATATTGGTATGGAGCTAGGCATTGACCACAAAACTGTTTTGAACCATTTACACAAAGCTGACTACAAAAAGAAGCTCGATGTATGGGTTCCCCATGAGTTAACATCTGCCATGCGCTGCTGACACGCAGTGAAATCGAGCCATTTCGAAAACATGTCATAACCGGTGATGAAAAATGGATCACGTACGACAATCGCAAGCCGCAAAGATCGTGGACAAGGGATCATGAGCCGTCACAAGCGTTCGTGAAGCCAGGATCGACGGCGAAAAAGGTGATGCTGTGTGTGTGGTGGGACTGGACGGGAATCGTCTACCATGAGCTACTTCCAGTTGGTCAGACGATTCATTCTCAACTTTACTGTGGACAAGTAGAGAGATTACGCTAAGCAATTGAAAGAAAACGGTCCGAATTGATTAATAGGAAAGGTGTTGTCTTCCATCATGACAACGCCCGACCACACACTTCTTTAATGATCCGTCAAAAATTGCGAGAGCTTGGTTGGGAAGTTTTGATGCATCCACCGTCTACTCCAGACATAGCACCCTCTGACTATCACTTATTTCGATCTCTGCAGAACTCTACAGAAGGTAGGTGATCTCTCTCAATGGAATCAAGCTGCTTTCGAAAGAAGCCTGTGAAAACCACTTGAATCAGTTTTTCAACCAGAAACCACAGAAGTTCTTCACCGATGGCATCATGGCTCTACCCGAAAAATGGCGAAACATTGTCGATAATAATAGAGCATATTTGGTTCAAATAAATTAATTTTCACACTATAAGAAAACCAGTTGAATTTTACTAAAAAAACTCGACGAACTTTTTCTCAGACCCAATATTTTATTCCTCATTTTCATTTTTGTTAAGAAAAGCTGAGTTCAGCGCATTTTTTTTGTATCGAGTGGCACAATGTTCTCATTGTGACTGTACCTGAAAAAGAGTCGAACGCGACTCGAGCAACTTCGGCAGCTCTCGGGTTACGAAGCAAGCTTGCCTAGCAACCACGCCACAAAGGCAGTCTCGAATCTCGCCTCGAATAGAACAGAGCATGCTCGCAGCAATGCTTATTATCGTCAAGTATTGAACGCGCCATTAACTCTTCGCATAATAAAGAAATATATCGCTATAAAAATAAAAGTTTATTTCTTAACCCGCTCACCCACTCCTGTTCAAACAATTTTCATTCATCAGAACATTATAAAAGCGTCCATTGCGCGCATATACGAGTCATCTCAAGTGTTACTTTGACGGGCTGCATTTACTTTATAATAAACTCGCGCTCACAAAAGCGAAGTGTAAGTTCCTGGTGACATTTTAGAAGGAAACGCAGTTGTTGATAATAGTGATTCCTGGTGAAACCGTCTCTTTCCCACTTCTCAAATGCCAATGCCAAATAATCCCAAAATTTGGTTGAAGTAAGCCGTCATCCACAAGTTTTGAGCCAGTTAAGTAACAAAAGCGAAGTGTAAGCGGCCGGTAATAAATATGAAAGGGTAGGACAGCGGCTACGAGTCGAAAGAAGGAAATCGACTCGTCGCAGCTTTATTTCACGTTCGTAAACTGGTGATGTCGCTCGTAAAAATCGTGTTGTGTTATACAGTTATTTCATCGACTCTCTCTCTCTCTCTCTCTCTCTAAAAAATGTGGAAAACCTTAAAAAAACTTAGTAGAGGGGGACCAGCCAAAGAGAGAGAAATTGGAAATATAAATTTTGAAATATTGGACGATATGGCGGAGAGAAGGACGGTTGACAAATCTAATTCGTTTTACGTTAAAAGAATTAATAACATGGTAAGCTTAATAGAGAGATATGCATCTGGAAGGCCAGGTAGCAGAAAAATCTTGATGGGTGGTGGCGTGGGAAACGAAAGAAGCATAGAATAGAATTTCGAGAATATCGGAATAGAGGAACTCGATAAAATAGTTAAAGGCCTCCCGAAGAAGAAAGGTACAGAAGAAGGAATATCAAGCGAAATACTGCAGTTGGCGTTCAGTGCAATTGAACAGGAGTTTGTTAATGTAATCAACGAATCCCTAAGGGAGGGCTGTTGCCCTAATAGTTGGAAAACGTCTACGATCATACCGATACCAAAGATAGAGAAAGCCAATAACGCGAAGGATTTCCGGCCACATAATATGTTGCCATTGTACGAGAAGGTCCTAGAGTTGGTAGTAAAGAGTCAAATCGAAAAGTATTTGGAATCAAATGAGGTTTATAACAGAGCATCAGTCAGGTTTTAGAAAACAATTTTCGTGTGGAACGGCGATTCAAACCGTGATAGACGAATGGAAATTCAACATTAGCGAAGGGAAAATAGTAGGAGTAATCATCATGGACTTAAAACGAGCATTTGAGACAGTGCATTGAGAATTGTTAACAGAAAAAATGTTTTAATATGGAATTAGAGGTAAAGTGTTAGATTGGTTTAGGTCGTACTTAAATAATAGAACGCAAAGAGTACGGTTTAATGTCAAAATCACGATTTTGAAGCAACTTCCATTTTCACCACAGTGGGGTAGGGATAGGGGGAGGGTGGATCAAGTTTCGTATCGCTGAATAGCTTTTTGAAAAATTAAACATGTTTTTTCTTTTTTCGATCCGATGTGTAATTTCTCGAGATATTCGCAAAAATCAGGTTTCTTGCGATTACATCTATCACGAATCGAAAAAAAATGTTTGAGATAAAAGTTACTTATTTTTTATGGGGAATCCGAATCTGCAATAAAAAATAGGGGTTTCTATTTACGATTTCAAAGTTGCCCCCACACCCACCGCCTGAGGTAGGGGTGGGGGTGAGAGGTCGACTTTGGTATCATTCGATGACCCTCTTCCAGGCAAACAAATTTTATTGTGAACTTTTTTTGATCCGATGCGTAGTTTTCGAAATATTTTAATGTCTTCAGATAAATCGGCCACCCTGTATAATATATAGAGGCCAACACGGACTATTAAATAAATGTTTAATTAGATCAAAGAAGTTTATTGTTTCGTCAACAGTCATTCGGTTTAGCAGATCAACACATGTTCCAGGTGAGCAAACATGTTGACGCTTTCACTAAAAATTTAGTTGGCAGCCCGTGTTTCTTTGAGCCAACCAATTTCTGTTTACAGTGCGGAATGCAGATAGCACAAGCATTTTCAGAATAGGACTAATACTCGTAATGTTTTTTTTTTTTCGTGAAGTTGTTAACTCGGGCGCTCAGTCTCTTGGACTATTGTGCCCGGGCCCCTTGCGGGGAAAACCTCTTATCGTGGCGATCCCGCGGTTAGCCCTGCCGCCCGCGCAAAGCGCAGGAGTCCGGCCACCCCCCAAACCACCAGGTCGAAGTTGTTGTTGGCAGTGGTCCCTAAGACATCATTTCTGACGTCCACGAGCCCATCGCATTGGGTTATTAGATGGAGGGGTGTATCCTGCCCATCGCTGCACCTACTCCAAACCGGGTCTTGAGCTAGGCCCAGCCGAGTAAGGTGTTTGCCCAAGTGCCAGTGCCCGTTGACCAATCCCACATCCCACCTCAGTTGAGTTCGGTCGAGGCCGATTAGTTCGGTTCCTAGTTTCTCCGAAGGCCCCGAAAACAGGACCCTAGTATGCCTCATTTTAGGGCCTCGCGTCCAGAGTTCCTCGAAGCGGTCCGTGGCCCACTTCGCTGTCCTTCAAGCAAACGCTCCCAAGTGATGCCGACAGAACACAAACCAACCGGATCGTGCCGTGAAGCTCCAAGTCTGGCGAGCTCGAGGGCCCTTTCGTTACCCCGGACGCCGCTGTGACCGGGCACCCAGAGCAACTTTACTCTGTGACACTGCCTATCCGTGTCAACAGGTCAATACAGTCCCTGACCAGCCCAAACTTGACCACGATACTGTGTACAAGTCTAAGCGAGGTATGACTGTCGTTACAGATGTAGATATGCTTGCCTTGGTACCCTTTTTCCAGGAAACTGCGGGCATAAGCCCGAATGGCAAACAACTCTGTCTGAAGAACAGAGGCGGAAGTACCGCTTAGGGTATACGACAGCTCGATCCTTGGCCCCCCAGACCAAACCCCTGCTTCCGCTTTTGCGCCCGTTTTGGCCCCGTCCGTGTACCAGACGAGCCCCTCGGGCGCCAATAAGTAGTACAGATCCTCAGCCCATGACTGTCTGTCAGGGAAGAGGACCTCATAGTTATGTTGAAAGTGGTACTTCTTTGGACACCAGTTGCCCCCAAGACGGTTGATCTCGTCAGATCCCCCGTTCTCGCTAGGATCGACGCGTGTCCGCGGGTGGCCCTGTTCCAACTTCTGCTTACTATCAGCCGGCAGACTGCACTCCTAGCTCTCTCTCCTGTTGGAATGTGCGGAGGTGGGATATTGAGAAGGGCCCCGAGAGCCAGGGTCGGGGTAGTGTGCATCGCGCCCGAAATCCCCAGCCTTGTTAGCCTGTAGACCCTGTCTAGCGCCTTCCTGTTTTGAGCCCGCTTAACGCCGGGCCACCAAACTAGGGAAGCGTACGTCAATTGGGGGACTAGGATGGCACTGTAAATCCACCTGACCATCCGTGATTTTAATCCCCATGTTTGTCCAAACATCTTCTTACAGGCCCAAAAAGTATTTATAGCTTTCCGAGCCTGATTACCGATGTTACTCTTCTAGTTGAGCTTGCTGTCGAACGTCACCCCCAGGTAGCGAACTTCCCGGGAGAACGACAGCTCAGGTCCAAATATTGAGGGAGGCCTCATGTTGAAATGCCTTTTTCTCGTGAACAGCACCATCTCCGTTTTGTTCGGGTTCACCTTCAAGAACATCGACGTGCGCCATTCCTGCACGATGTCGAGCGTTCTCTGCATTTTGCTCGACACCGTGGCTGGGTGATTGCCGGTGACCGCTATGCAGACGTCATCGGCAAGCCCAACTGTCTTAACCGCCAGCCCTCCAAGCCTGCTCAGGAGCCCGTCGACGACCATGAGCCACATCAGGGGGGAGCTGCGGGTGTTCCCTCTGCCGACGTGCGCCCTGACCTCTGTACCGTTGAGGCTGGCAGTTATGATACGTGAGCGGAGCATGAAGTCCAAACACTGCACGATAGTATCGTCGATGTGGAAGTCTCTCGCTGCTCCGCAAATGGTGTCGAAGGAGGTGTTATCAAACGCTCCTTCGACGTCTAGGAAAACGCACAAGGTGGCTTCTTTCCTGTCGAGGGCGCCTTCGATCTCGCGAGCGTGTCCATGAAGAGCCGTCTCGAACGATCTGCCTGCTTTGTACGCGTGTTGCGATGGCTGCATTATCATCCACGCCAGCGCTCCATTTCTTATGAACCCGTTAACGAGTCTCTCCAGCGTTTTCAGCTGGCAAGACGTCAGGCTGATAGGCCTAAAAGCCTTGGCATGGTCATATCTGCCTGTTCCCGTTTTCGGGATGAAGACTATTATGACCTCCTTCCAGGGCTTGGGCACGTATCAGGTGCTTGACCAGACCAGCCCCCCCCCATTCTGTAGAAGAGCGGGGAAGAGCCCGTCCGCCCCTGGGCTCTTGTACCCGTCAAACGAGTCCAGAGCTGCTCCTCACTCCGACCCCCTGTCCTCAGTTCTTCGAGGTTCCTCTTATAGAAAGCCCAGTCAGTGGCTCTTGGGTTCCGGTAGGTCCCGACGACGGGCTGTGCGCCCTCACACCTGAACTTAAAGAGGATGCGGTGGTGATCTGAGAGTGAGTCCTCATCGTCCACCCGCCACTCCTCCAGCCACCAAGCAACTCTGGGGGTGCACAGTGTTAGATCAATCACCTCTTGTCGCGTCGAGGTGACAAAAGTAGGCTTGGATCCCTTGTTGAGGATCTCAAGATTAGTCGTCGAGAGATATTCCAGCAGAGCCGTTCCCCTCACGTTTGTATTCGAGCTGCCCCATATGACATGATGCGAGTTAGCGTCGCATCCAATCACAAGGTTCAGCTCTTCCCTGCGGCAATGTTCCACCACGATCCTCAGTTCCCTCGTTAGAGGGTGCTCTGCCGAATCATACGGCAAGTATGCCGAACAGACAACAAAGTCAGTCAGTCCGCCTCGCAGCCTCAGCTTCACCGAGGCGACCGCGAGGTCCCTGCTGCAGAATCTGCTTAGCTTCAGAGCATGGTGTCTTTTGGATACAAGGACACACGCCATTGGGCCAGGTTCGTATGGGTCAAATATCAGTGTCCCCATACTTCGATCTATCCCCTTAACACAGCGGTTTCCAACCTTTTTGTTACTACGCCTCCCAAAAAAAAAAAAAATTTTCCGCGCCTCCCTTACCTTTTATTTTTTTAATAGATTAAATAATATAGACACGTTTTAAATAATAAAAACTTTATTACAAAAATAAACTGAAAACCACAATTAACAGAATAATAACAAGGTTTAGTTATAACATACACATACGTGTATATTTATTTTTATATATAAGTTTTTTTAAACAATTAAACCAACTACATCTATCGCATAAAAATTTAATGCGACGGTTGTTGTTGTTTATTAGCACAAAGCTTATCAAATCTTGGGGGCAATGTGGAGAGTGCCACTCGTATCTCTTTTTCGACTACTAACCTGGTGCGATATTTAGTTTTCATTGCAGCCAGTGCCGAAAAGCCCGTTTCGCATAAATACGACGTTACATACGGTAGAAGCACTTGCATTGCTTTGCAATACAAAGATTCATACTCTCCTTTAAGATTCATCCAAAATTGAATTAAGGTTTCATTTTGAAACTTTTGTTTTAGTAGGCTATCGCATGATAATTCTATAAGTTTTTCCTTTTCAATGGTTGTCAGCTCAAATTTGTCGTTTTCATCGTCGATAAATGGATTCTGTACCCACAAAAACTTTGAGAAATCAAGGTCTTTAAAATAATTTGAAAAATGCAGTACTAGACCATCCAAGTGTTCAATAAAAAGATTCTTGCTTGTTTCAATATTGGCTGTGGCCCAGAAATCTTTTGACAGTGAAAACATGTCCAACTCATTCTTTTGTAAATTTGACTTCCATAACTTCAACTTTTTAATGAAAGCTTTTACTTTGTCTTTTTGAACAAGTGGATGCATTTGTGATCCCTGCATTGATTTATTCAAACTGCTCAATTTTCCAAAAATTTCAACTAAATAGGCAAGTTTAACAAGGAAATTATCGTTCGTCCACAAATGTGCCTCTTCGTGGTGATTTTCTTCGAGAAAGGCTGTTATTTCTTCTTTGAGTTCAAATACCCTTTGAATCGCTTTTGCACGAGATAGCCAGCGAACTTCACAATAATACAGAAGTGAGGTATAATTAGCTTCCATATCTACACACAACTTTGCAAACAGCCTAGATCTCAAAGGACTGTTCTTAATGTAGTTTATAATTTTTATAATTTTTGTAAAAATGTTGTTAAGTTCCTCGCGCATATTTTTTGACACTAGAGCTGCTCTGTGAAGCATACAGTGCGTCCAGATAGCATGTGGTGCTTTTTTTTTAACTAATGCTTGAAGACCTGCTTTGTGTCCGGACATTGAGTGAGCTCCGTCAGTACACAGTCCAATACAATTACTCCACGTTATGTCGTTTTCTTCAAAAAAACTGTCCATTATATAAAAAATTTCAATGGATGTGGTCTTTCCAGGAATGGGTTTGCAAAATAATATATCTTCTAATATATTATTTTCCACAACATATCGAACATATGCAATTAAATGGGCATCTTTAGCTATATCAGTTGCCTCATCTACTTGTATGGCGAATTTCGAAGTACGCAGCCGAGAAACTAATTGATCGCAAATATCTTCAGATATATCATTGATTCTTCTTCCGACTGTATTATCAGCAAGCGGAATTTGTTGCAACTGTTTTGCATATGATTCGCCGAACATTATTCGAACCATATCAATAGCTGCTGGTAAAATTAGAGTTTCTCCTATTGTATGTGGTTTCTTACATTTTGCGATTCGGTAAGAGACATGGTACGAAGCCAATAATGCATTTGGTGATACAGAAAGAATATTTTTGAACGTTTGCTTTTGATTATTAAGCTCATCCAATTTTCTTTCAAAATATTCTATGGACTTATCAACGTATTCAGAATGTAGAGTTTCATGGTGCCGTTTTAATTTGACTGGTCTCATACTATCTGAAGCCAAAACTTTCGAACACAACAAACACATTGGTTTTTCCAAGCCATCTATAATGACACTAGTGAATCCTAATGATAAATAGGATGAACTGTATTGTCTTTTCTTGGGAGCTTTACTTCCTTGTACTTTTTTGATTTTATTCCCACTAGTATCAGCATCAGTATCTTCATTATTGTTGACTTTTCTCTTGTAACCACTCAAAAATTTATCCATTCGTCTAAAAAATATTTTATTGATATAAATTAAAATGAATGATAGTTTAAATTAAAAAAAATGAAGTTTAAAAAATACTAACGATTATTTTCAGGAAGAAATCACGTCAGAAACAATAAAAAAAAACAATATCACACCCTGCCGACACGCTTCAGTTGACACGAGTGACATTTAAAATTGAGGTTATTGTTTTATGCAACTAGCGGTCGTTTTGTGTATAACCGAAACAGAGCGTTTGCAAACGCGCCATTTTTAAATTTCTCCGCTCCAGATAATTTTTTTAATAGGAATTAAATATATGTAAATGTAAAAAAATGAACATTCATGCACTGAATTTTCACTGTTACGTTAATATATCAAGTTTTATTCATTTGTAGATATTATGGTATAAAAAATAATTCATTAAAAAATGTTGGCGCCTCCCAGGTTGGAAACCGCTGCCTTAACAAGTCCCCTATGGATCCAGGGTTCTTATATAAGAAATACGTCTGTCTGCCCCACTGCTAGGTCCCGGCTGTGTACCGCTGAGGCCACTATGCAGTGTTGCAGGTTAATTTGGGAGAAATGTGCTGGTCACTTTGAGAAAACATTGTTGGTCGTTGAGTCCGTGAGCCCGGCCTTCGCCGATCCCTCCTCCCCAACGTGTGAGACCAAGTCTTCGACAGTCAGATCCCGGGCCCTCGCCGTGGTGAGCTCCATCGGGTCCGATCCGATTCTGCTCTCGGGCGTTGGGACTGATGTGGGTCCTCCTTGCGGAGTCCCCACGCCAGCCCGAGTGCTGATGTTCGTGTTGTTGTTTGTAGTTCCCATAAAAGTCCCACGAGTAAACAGGAATTATGCGGTCCGTCATCACGGAGCCTGTTGTAAAGATAAGGCAAGATACAATGAGGGGTTGCCGGGCGCCCCAAGGGAATCGTTTGGGACACCTTAACCCAAGTGCCATCCAGCCCTCGGCACGATAGCTTCCACCTTGGCTTGGAGAGTGGTCCGCGGCGTGGCCTTCGGTCTCCAGGCCGGTTCTTACGCCAGCCGGATCCCTTATAGCCCGCGCTATATAGGGAGTTCCATGGAACCGCGCGCCCAGGGTTGCGGTCGCCATTGACGTCCCGTTGCCCCGTTCACAAGGAATCACTTCGCCCTCTAGACGTCCTTCCATTCGCCACCTGAAGACGCGCCCGGTTGGCCACACCTATGCTCCCCGGACCTCTTTGCGAGGGCCAGGGAACCCGGGATTAATAATGATAGTGATTAATATATTACAATTTACAATTTGAATATCAGCAACACCTTACCGGGCGATAGTGATCATTATCGGTACAGACATTTTTTCATCGAGAGTCGAATACAACGCTCGCGAAATAATTCCGGTGTTATTGCTATGGATCTATATCGTTGTAGTGTATTTAATTGATTCCCGCGTATATTTTTCTGTGTACGAGTACATGTACTTACTTTTCATTGTCGTTGCAAAAACGGTGGAGGGCTCAGCTCGGAACTCGTCTGAGAAGTATTACTGCACCCGTTATGGGCATATTTGTTAGTTGCCGGCATTGTTAACTAACAAGGAAGTTTAGTTTGGTGTCCCCCTCCGATTTTGATGAACCTTCCGTATGTTGTAGAGCAGGGGTCTCCAAACTTTCCAGCCTTAGGGCCATACTGATTACTCCAGTAAGTTCCGAGGGCCAAAACCATATTATCATTGTTGCCGGTGGTAAAAAGTGAAATAGTCCACTGATGAAAAAAAAAGTCTGAAAAAGTACGCAACGTTTAAAAAAGGCTGCAAATCGGACTAAAGTCCGCAAAACGGCAACACTGCATATTATTAATTTTCCTGTCATTATCTGTAATTTCTAGATTAGGGCCGGACAAAATCTGTCCGCGGGCCGAATGTGGCGCTCGGGCCGTAGTTTGGAGACCCCTGTTGTAGAGCATCGAAAACTAAAACACACGTGTTTTTTTTTATCGGCGGAAAAACATTTCTAAGGGGTGAAATCGCCCTTCAAAGTTAGGCATGTCGAGGGGTAATTATGCAGTTTCACCCAGAAGGCGTCAACCGTTTTTAATGAAACGAAAACCAAAATACTCCTCATTAAAGACAATAAAAATTCCACGTGAAATTAAAGAAAAAAATTCATTTGCAGGGGTGAAACTGCATAATCACCCCTAACTTTGAAGGGCGATTTCATCCCTTAGAATTGTTTTTCGGCCGATAAAAAAATACGTGTCTTTTAGTTTTCGATGCTCTACAACATACGTGAGTTTCATCAAAATCAACACCAAACTATCCTTCCTTGTAAGAGTAATTAAGAAATAACTCAAAATATAAAAATGTAAAAGCTATTAATGTTTAATTAATATTTCTACGAATAACCAAAAGCACATCCTGAGTCGGTTAAATCTTTGCTAGATATAAGCGAAGTGGCTACGATATTCTTTGTTGCGTAGCCTTGTAACAAGAAAGAACTGAGAGCGCGCCTAAAAAGGTAGAACGATTGATGAAATTTTATAACAATCGTTATCATTTTGTAATTCTCTGATCGATATAGAAATTAATCAGACATTAATTCGTTAATTATAATAAATTCAAATAACTTGTTCTTCCAAACTTTTATATTTTTACGTCGTCCACACGAGTTCCAACTCCCTACTAGCGAAAGGGTCCAACAAAAACTTTGTAAATATTATACCATGACCGTACAGAGTTGTGTGTTCATTAGCTCTTTTTCAAGAAGGCTGCACCTCGGGTATCTCACTACCAGCACCGCTAAATCACGTGTGATGGTCAACGAAAAATCATTTAAACGTGACCTGCTACCCGGCTACGTCCATTGTCTTGGGTGGCCACGAAAGGATGCTATTGCACGGTCGACTTAGAAAAATCCTGCTCTCATCTTTTCAGTCCTCAAACAAGTTGAACCTACCCACGGGGGGAAGTGACTCACTTAACCAGCCCAATTATATCAGACTGTTTACAGTGAGGACGACGTGGAGGCGGAGTCATCAGCTATTTTAGCTCGTTCCCAACAAATTAACCCAGCCAATCGTCGGGTTACTCGGTCTCGGCGCATCAGCTAGTCGCATACCTTAAATGCAACCCCTGCAGCTGCTGATCACACCCGCCTGCATATACAAAGAGCCAGGGATTGGTACCGCGGGCATCAAACTATCTTCTTCGCGGTTTTAATCATCGATTGCACAATAAATGGCATATTTCATTTAATTCGTTTCGGCATGTATTAGCTTATTGAACGACGCCGACACTTGCACGCAAGCACCGACGAATGCTCTGTATTGCTCATAAAGAGCAATAAAGCTAGATGGTTACCTTTCAACCGCTCCCTGGTCTTAGAAGCCAGCAGACGCTGCATTCAACCCCTCACGAGAAAACAACTCCGCTTGCGTGGAGAGGTTGTCAAAGGGGCGCCGTGGTGTATTCGTTCAGCCCCCAAAGAGGACTTATCCAGATCACACCGCGGAGAGGTTCATCGATCGGGCTTTTTGACCCCCTACAACCGTATAATCTTATTTACGTGTCTATCGGTATAACAGGGACGAAGGGATAACAGATCGATTAAAAGCCAGGCCACGAGGACTTACACCGCCACCATTGTAATGTAATCAATATAAATGGAATCGGATTCGAAAATAACATATAGCTGAAGTATCATTTAGAAACAAATTTATTGTTATTCTTTACATAAAGATAGGAATAAAAGATAATCGCACCTCGTAAGATCTCATAGTGGAAGTCGGAAGGCATTGTTCGTCGAGCTAAAGTTTCACAATTATTGTTAATAAAATTGAATGCACATTTTTGAGTCTTAATTTTGAATGACGTAAACGGAACTATGATGTGAGTTACCGTTTGATTTGTTATGAATAAAAAAACGCGGATTTGTGCGATGTTTAAAGATAACATGCAGGGAATGGAAACTTCACTTCAATCAAATTAGTTATAATAATACTACAACCATTGATCTTTTGAATGAGCTCGGATAATATTGTTTTATTATTCGCTTAATAATAAATAAATAATAGTTATATATTAAATAACCCTTCCATTCGTCTTCACATAAAGTATTATGTCGTTATTAATAATCTAAAAAAAACGGATACAACTTTCATTTAACTGCACACTTCTCATGATATGTTTATAGGAACTTATTATTGTTTATATTAGAGCAAACTATATACTCTGGAAACTTCTCATAAAATTAGATAAAAGTAAAATAAAAGTAATACTGCATTGAATCACACATACACGCATGAAAAAAGTAGTAACGTTACTATCTGACTATATGTTGTTCTTTCCTGAATTTCGAAAAAAAATTCAGATATCAATCCTAACTCGATTATCCGGCTGTCCAGTCGGATGTAAGTTATTACTGGAGCGAAGCTCAAGTTGAGAATCGACTTGAAACGTTTTATAAGTAAGGTTTGCACTTTGAAAAGCTGATCTAAGTTGACATATAGCGTTTAGGCACTTGTGGCCTATTTTATTACATTTTTTTGTCTTGATATTGGTGACAATGGAAAAGATACATTCGGCCTCTGCGTTCGAATGGGGAAGCGACAATACTACTTGCATTAATTTTTCTGAAGCAGGAAACATTTGCTCTTCCAACACATTTTTAACTTCCAAAATAAATCTAACTCTTTCCAAAATAAATCTACTTCGAGAGTGAGGAAACTCTGTATTGCTTTCGGTAAACAATGAGGGTAATGAATGCCATTCGAACATTAATTTTGCGAGGTCAAAAGTTCTAAAGCGCTCAGCAATATCGGATAAATCTGTAACGCTTCCTCCGTCCTTCAGTTGAAGAGTGATGCTAGGGGTCAAGAATCGCAAATGGTCTAAAATTAAAATTTTCAGTGGAAGTCGATGAGTCATCTCTGTCATAGCCGTGACATAAAATTGAAAACAAGTTTTTCTTATTTCATTTTTGTGGATGAACGGTAACTTCCTAACGAGTGCCTGGCAGTCTGGTCGGGGGCGATAACAATTCCAAACTTCTGGTTTCAAAAAAATTAGAGCCGAATGTCGCGATGAGTTGCCTGCTTTTCTCTGCCAGCTGATGAATCAGGACTTTTCTTCTCTGGAAAAGGGCATTGAAATTATTGAAAAAGGTTAACAAATATTTTAAGTAAAGCAAGTATGCATTAATAATATCGTTAGTCAAATTCTTCAAAATTGTTTCTGCCAACTTGAGTCTCTTCTCATCGTCTCATCTTCTCATACCGCAGTGATTTCGCGCTGCTGAGACGTATGTAGCAACACTTCTGATTAAATCTTCGTAGGAGCGAGGCAGCTTAGCACAGGATTTGCTGGCAATTATAGCAGACGAATGGCAAATGCAATTTAACACGACGAGGCGCGCCCGCTCGCAATCGAATCATAAATTAATTATGTATCTCCGACATTGCCGATGCATTGTCAGATGCCATGCCGACAATGTTAGACATGGGGATCTCTTTGAACCCGAAGCCAGGTTTAACGGTCGCGTTCACATTTTGACCTGAACAGCTGGTAGATTTTAATTCTACTAATTCTAATAGCTGTGTGACTACTTTCTTAACGTCGGGCGATACAAATTTAACTAAAACATACAGGGCTTTCGTGTCATTGATGCCAGTGCTCTCATCGACGAGCACTGAAAAATTTGTAACTTTAAAAATTTCTATCAA
Organism: Cylloceria caligata; assembly: GCA_963942595.1. Lineage (NCBI taxonomy): Eukaryota > Metazoa > Arthropoda > Insecta > Hymenoptera > Ichneumonidae > Cylloceria > Cylloceria caligata. Next base: position 53,871,318 of record OZ012704.1, on the reverse strand, counting down.
TTACTGTAATTCTCGTCTGCCGAGGCAATTTGTTATGACCTGTGTGTACTTCGTCCGGTCGATCGGTATGTCCTGCAAGATTCGAGTCCTCAGCAATTTCTTAAAGTAACGGTACCAAATGTTTTACTGTCTGAATTGCAATGTTATGTTCAGCAAAGAATGTTGGCAATTTAATTTCCGCGAATTTTACTTTAATTTTGTGGGCATTCTTCTTATCCGCTTGGTGTTGAGAAGCAGGCTCCACATTGGCAGATGCTCCGAGTGCTTTTTTCGGCATATGACTTTTCGTCGCAGCATGCTCCCGGTTGTCACTTTTGCTACACTTAAAAGTTTTCTTGTAAGTGCAGAACACTCTTTTAGGATCGTCCAGCACTGCTTGTAGCCAGCCAAAAAACTCGGACATTAATAGCCAGAACTTTAAAAAATATTTTATTCTTTCTCGTTTTGCCGATGGCTCTCCTTCAACGTCCTCCCGAGTGCTGGCTCCAGTACCATAACCCATTAGATCCGTCATGTTTTTCACCTCGGTTTACTAAATACCGTTTGATACAATTGACACTCGCGACTTGACAATAATGGAAGCTTTTATCTATTACGTATCCATCTATTTGTCGTAATGTATTATGTAGCTGCACTACACTAAACGTTACTGGTGACCGTTGAGTGTTTATCAACATTTAGCCAGCCTGAACTGAGAAGGTGCGGGGGCGTTGTCCTTGCACCAACGAATCATACACCCGAATTAGTTTACCGATACATTATAGAATGGGATGGTGGTTCATGATTGACTGCGAGTCACGCTATACCCAAACTGTGCATTTAAGATGATACGTGTGACTTCTACTAGGCACATACAAACCTATGAACTGCATCATTCATGCAGGTATACATTGATTAGAAGTGAGAGTGCCATTCTAGCACTGGAAAGTCGATCGCAACTCTATGGAATCTATAAAATGACAGACCATGCTGCAACGAAGAAGTTATATGCCGAAATCTGTAAACTCACATGATTAACGAGATTAATGTCAGCACGGATAAGCGATATGGATATTGCAATACTTAATCTCAAAGAAGGTCGATAACGCAGTGTTAGCGCTCTTGAGCTGATCAATTTTTTTTTGTCACGACCATTCACTTTTTGACAGTATATTGTCATGACAAAAAGACCATCTACACTTTTTGATTCACCTGATTCGTGCTAGGCACATACGAAACAAACTTTGAATCGTGATGGCATCATTAACGTAGATACACTGAAATGTATTTAATGTTAACAAATCTAAAGTTGGATATGGCGAAATCAATGGTTAGTTATAATTACTAAATTTAAGTTAGGCTAAAATTTAGTTGGATAAATAATGTTCGTTCGGGTCAAATAAAGCTAGAAAACATTTGCTATAATTAAAAGATCTTATTTGGCTGGACTCTAATTTACTTGCAATAATTTTAATTAGGCTGAATAATATTGGTTTGGGTGAAATAAAGCTACAAAACGTTTGTTAACAATTAAAAAATCTTATTTGGCTCGTGTTTGAGCATGCTCAAGCATTCTGCTGATCTTAGCTGGACTGCGCACTGCAGGCTAGCATACGCAACTGCACACTGTGGCTGCATAGCGGCAGCACCTCACGGGTATGAGAATTCACTAGGTCAGCGTGCCAAGCAACAGGTCGCGCATGCGCAATTCGACAGCGTCGTTGAGACAACGGCTGCTTCAAATAAGTCAGACATCTTGCATCTTGCTTGCTCGCAAGAATCGGCTCGTCTGTACATCAACATCTACTCACCGTGTCGTGCTCTCGTCACCTGCATCATTGCGTGGCCGGCGTGCGACAGCACTTCTCATCGCATCTCACCGATTAATATAATCGTGTGCGGTACGATAATGCTCAAAACTTTATTCTCTCTTTTTTTGTGCTCAGTTTAATATATTATTTGTTCTATTTTATGTGTTTTATATATATAGTTTCTCCCACGGCATTTGACGGGTGGAGCAATAAACGCCACTGTAAATAACATCTGTGTACCGCTTCTAATTATTTAACCAATATATTACCGTTCACTTACTCTCCATCTAACTGGTTCTCGAACAGCTCGACTCTAATTTACTTATAATAATTAAACATTTATCTCAGTGTATTTGACTCTATATTTGTTAATATTAAATAAATTCCTTTCTCAGTGTACACTTCGATTACAGGTGAGGGTGCCGTTACAGTAATAGAAGCTCTTTTACTGCAAAATAGAATTTATAAAATGACAGGCTATACTGCCACAACACAGTTTTGCGCAGATGTGAGACGATGCACATGATTAACGATATTAACGCCAGCACGCATAAGCGATATTAATGGTGCACAGCATATGGTACGAAAGAAGCTGGGTAACGCAGTGGTAGCGTTCAAGTCTTACAATGCCGAGGTTCGTGGTGCGATTCTGAAACTAGTCAACTTCTAATTTCTTTTGTCGCGACGATTCACTGTCGAAAAATAAATTGTCACGACAAAAAGATCAAATTGACAAATTTCGTAACATGACCTACTAAGTATCCATGTCATTGACATTACAAAATTCAAGTTTTCTCGACTGTTACTGAAAAATCGCTACGTCATGAATTTCTTACAAATACTAATGAAAAACACACAAAAAGATCAACGATGTCAATAATTAATTAATGCAAATTTTATTGATCGATTGAGATTTACAGTAATAATTGTACGACTAATAATTGTATTCATCGTTCATTTTGTACTTTCAATGTTTGAACAGCGCGTGGCGTAATCAGTGACGTCATGCGCTGCCTGATTGTTCACTGGTCGGTGTGCGCACATTAGCGGGCCGTGAGACTGGTGGGGGGCTATACCAGCCGTATCGGAGTGGTCACACAAAATTCTCGATGTCAGAATAATTCCCTCCATGTAGCATCTTTGTCTAGGACACACACAGCGACACGCTGGGATACTGTGCGACACTGTGCCTGGGAGCTTGATGGAACGAATGTTTGTTTTAAACTACACTGTTTTAAACTAGTCTGCTCATGTCGTTCCTCGAACAAATCTAATGAGAAATTGCGCGGTTCAAACTCAAAATCAAAAACGTGTATCAACTGAATCAAGGAAATTATTTACCTATTAATTGAGAAGAATTATAATTTGTGAAGAGATTGTTTAGTTGATAATTCAATGAAATGATAATAATAACGATTTTGAGACTTCTGTAAATTATGGGGAAGTAAAACAACCAGATCATGTATAGTAGCACGTGAACGTAAGATGTAACTTTTCATCAAATTGTTCCCTCAGCAATGATTGAATGTGCGAATTTTGGGCACGAAAAATGACAAATGCTTTTCGACGTACGTCCCAACTTTTCGAAAAAATTGTGTTAAACGTTGAATTTTCGTGTACTGCTTCGCTCGTGGTCATCGGATGTCCTAGCTCTACGCCGTATCGACGTCTTACCGGCGAGTTAACGCGTGTCGTACGTGCGATGGCTGTGTTTTAAATTGATAAATTACTTATAAATGCCTTTGCATAGTATACTTGATACATACATACATCAACGGACACGGTTGCTTAATGACTGGGAAGAGTAGTGTGCTCTTTATAGCGATTAGCCTCGCGACAGCGAGAAACATGGGAATATAGAATAAAGGGATCTAAAGGTGATTCGTGTACGATCATGCAGAGCGGATGTGCGTGCGGCTAGCGCTAACTCAAGTACGCTAACAATTAAGTACCATCATTAGATCTATGGAGGAAATCATGAATATTGTTTGCTTGCCGGGATGGCCAAACGAGCGGGTACACAGTCATAAATCATTGAAAAAAATTTTTTTTTTAAATTCACAATTTAAAGAACGTTTTTATAACTGTTACGGTCCAAAATTGGACGCGAATTGGCAGCGCGCACACAAGCCGAATGAGGCTGGCCATAGCCGACGGACATCGACGACGGCAGGGCAGGAGCCCCACCGAGCACCACGCACCCGGTAACCGGTAGACCACGGACGGTCAGTGGTCAGGTCAGTGCCTGTCGGAAAGCAGAAAGAGCAATACGTGTTTTACCTAAGAGTAGAAAACAAAGACTTACTGTGGTTCCCTACAAACGAGACGCGTTGTCTAGAGCCATCGATCCGCCATTAACGAGCTTGGCCACACCGTCTTCGGTATTCCTGTTCGAGCGCGAAATAAGAGTTTGCTCGACGCTACGTCGTAGCTATTGTATAGTCATTTATCGACATCGTTACATGATAATATATGGAGCCTTTATTTATTGACAATATATATCTTGTTACTACAGTTATTTCTCCATGCTCCCACACCCCGTCATAATCCCCGTATAAAGGCGAACGTTGTGAAGCATAACAGAATACGTTTTGCAACGTTATCATAACATAGCTGAAAATAAATATACACACAGAAATTTATATTGATCAATGCATGAGGGTAATGTCAAACGCGAATGGGAGCAATAAGAGTGGGTAAAATTTTTGGAACAAGCATTTTCACAGATGGTTGACTTTTATAACGTTTTCCATTGGGAAACTCAGTGCAGATTTTTACTTATTGGCACTTGTCTCAAAAACTGGAATCGGTGCGCACTCAGTGTACCAGTGGACAATGATATTAGTGAGTTTAAATCTGACCAAATGCCTGACTAAGGCGAATGTAGAAGGAATGAACTTTTTCCTGAAATGTTAACTCTCTAAATGCCATTGTGGACAGTTTTTCTTACGGATCGCGGTATTCGACGTTGCCTAAAATGACGTTGATCCCTAATGGCAGCAGCAATGGCTTCAAAATGTTGTGAAGACGTACACAACATGTTACCTGAAAAACAGTCACATCTGTAGAATTTCAAGTATAAAAACAAAGTTTTCAGTATATTCATATGTATTGGGTTGTTCGGAACGTAATTTCGTTTTTTTTTTTATAAAAATGAAAGACGATTTTCTTATAGTGAATTAATATTTTATTCAATCCAATATTGTCCATTCTGATCCAATACCTTTTGCCATCTTTCTGGCAATAGAATGATTCCACGCTCATAAAATTTTTGTTCTTTGCTGGCAAAAAACTGATCCAAGTGACTTTGACCTCATTTGAATTGAACGTTTTACCGTCTAAAAAATTTTGTAGAGATCGAAATGAATGATAATCTGAAGGTGCCAGGTCTGGAGAGTATGGTGGGTTTGGCAGTATATCCCATCCAAGCTCTAAAAATTTTTTCCGAGTGGTCAAACTTGTATGTGGTCTCGCATTATCTTGTTGGAACACTATACCTTTCCTATTGACCAATTCTGGCCTTTTTTCTTTAAGTGAATCATTCAATTTGTCCAACTGATGACAGTACACTTCAGAATTGATCGTTCTGTTGCTCGGTAGAAGCTCAAAATAAACGATTCCTTTGAAATCCCACCAAACAGATAGCATAACCTTTTTTTGATGAAAATTGGCTTTCGAAGTGCTTTGAGCCGGTTCATCTTTTGTATTTCAGGATCTTTTGCGCTTAAAATTATTGTAGACAACCCATTTCTTGTCTCCAGTGATGATACGCTTCAAAAATGGATCCTTTTCTTGGCAAATTTTTTTCCGTAAGAAGATGAGGAACCCATATGTCGAGCTTTGAGGTTAAACCTAGCCGTTTCAAATGATCATGAACGGTCGAATTCGATAAATTTAATCTCTCAGCGATTTCACGAGTTGTTATTCGCCGGTTTGCATCAATTAATGCCTTCATTGTGTTTTCATCAGCTTCAGCTGGCCTTCCAGAACGTGGTGCATCTTCGAGATCAAAATTGCCGGATCAAAATTTTACAAACCAGTTTTGGCACTGGCGTTCACTTAACACATCTTCCCCATATACATCGGATAATTTTTTTCTTGCTTGAACAGAATTTTTGCCTTTTCTATAGTAACAAAGTAAAATATGCCAAAAATGCTGTTTTTCACTTTCCATATTTAAAAGGGTATCAACCAAAAACTACTGTGCAGAATCAATTGAATTTTTTCACAAGCAAGCCTTGCTATATCAGCTGTCAAAATACATATGATTATGCGGTTTAAGTGTGAAGTTGGTTGTGAAAAAAAACAATTAAGTCCTCTGTTGAGAAAAAACGAAATTAATTTGAGAACGACCCAATATATATTTATATTTATAACTTACAGCTGAACAATGCAAATTCATACATGGAACTATATGTATCACAGTCATTAAATACTATGATGCATTACTATGACTTCACTTAATCTATAATATTATCGATGCACCGAAGATGCATCTTGCTGACGCCTCCACCACAGCAGCGGCGCACAGTAGACGCAGAGCCCGAAATCGTGGCAGAAAAGTCAGAAAAAAATTTTTACAATCAGGATATTTGAGCAGGCAGTCAGGTAGAGGACTAATGGCTGCGTTAAATTGTAAAAGGGGAACCTTTTTCACCGTATACCTTCGTCGCTGCGTCAGTTGGAAGTTAGCCTTCGAGACGAGTGTTCGCATCGCGCGCTGAACGAGCGAAAACTACCGTGACTTATAAAATCGATAACTTTAAAGTGAAGTGTTTTAAATCAATCCAGAGACATGGATACGACTTCTGGAGGTATGTAGAAGATATTTTTACATTGGTTGAGTTTAAAATAAATATGTAAATTATTGAAGTGTAGTATAAACTACTGCATAAATAAAGTGAAAGAATTTTGTAAACTTATATTTTCAACTATCCGAAAAGTTATACTTTCTGCCATATTCTGCGACAGCCAATGTCTAGGCCTTTAGTTTATTATATAAGCTTGCGAAATTAACAGGAATTAGCTGCCTAGAGCTGCCTAACTTTGTCTGTTATGGTTTTTGGCAACGTAAAACAGGCGGTTGCCGACCGTGCACGCGCGCGCGGCGCCATACGCCATGCCATGGGGCCATTGAACAGCTGCTACTTGAGCAATAGGACTATATCCATACATATACCATATATAATATATATATATATATACATATATATATACAAAATACAAATTCAAGTAAATCATTTATATATCTATTTTTGTAGACATACAACAATACATATATATGTAAGTATATACTAAAGTAATTAATTTGAATCGTCACATTTTATTTATATTTGATACATTTTTATTATATATATAGGTATATATGGGGCATTCCACGCCAAATCGGACAGTTCAATTTTTTTTCCCTTGATTTTGTCATATTTTCATGTACTCATAAAAAATCGGCTTCTGGTACATTTTGAGATGTTTTTGGTCACCCGTTCAAAAAATATTTGTTTATGTTTTTTTGCTCATAACTTCTTTCATAATAGTCTAAATTCAATTTTTTTTTCATAACTGTTGTTTTTTATGTACTTTTCAAAAAAAAATACGAATAATTATTGCGGCTACTTATTTGTTACAATAATTAAAATTCATTAAAATTTTGATCTGATCCTTCAACACAAATTCTATACAATTTTATGTCTTTATTACAGGGTCCCATTACGAAGGAGTACATTTGACGAGGAAAGAATTATATCTTATTATAAAGGATAATTTGAACGATAATTTCGCTACGTTATTGAATTTCGTGGAAACTAAAATTTCCGAGAAAAGTGGACGTAAAGTTGTGGTGCCTGAGGACTCGAGAACCGCCTTTTCAATGCTGTTTAATAAAATAAGAACCATGTTGGAGAATCAGCTGGCGCACGGCGATCGATAATCGTCGTGCGCCTACCTGTTGCGCTGCCTGGCTACACGGTGTTCGGTTGAGGCGAAGACAGCCGAAGCAAGGGGCTTCGCAAAGCCGAGGATGTGCCTCACTGGCACGCCGCGTCAAGCGAGAGGGTGTCTCTCTCGCTTGACTTCGGTTTCGCTCACCGGCTGTCTCGCTCAATTGACTCCAGCGCCCAACGAACCTTTCGTACCCGCAGCCATCTTGATAATTCGGCACTTTTGCGACACACATCCTCTGGACAGCACGCGCATCCATCGGACTTCCACACATTTTTCTCGGACAATCATACATCGGAATCGCTCAACTTCACGCACATCAGGACTCTTTGCTCAAGGTAAGAGTGCTCTGGCACAATTATGCATTAATTCACTGCCGGAGAGGAGAAATCGGTGCATCCTCACTGGGTCTCACCTGTGGCGTGCGTTGCAGCACATGCTGTACCACGTTCTCCTCATGTTATTTTGCCGGCTTAATTAATATAATTAAGCATGTGCCGCACATTCACTGTATTTTCCCCCAGGAAATCTGCTGGGAGAATACAGTGAGTGTAATTTTGCTCAACCAGATAGCCTCAATATCTGTTTGCGGTGTGCTACGCAGCAATGATTGCTTCGCAGGTCACACACAAAGTCACTGCATTCAGACCAGGGCTACTGTAAACTCTCATTAATTCGCTGCAATCACTTAGCAATACAGTGTTAAGTGATTGCAGTGAATTACACACAACGGTTCGCACTCAAGGCATCGGCGTGTCGTGCTGCGTGGCTGTTGCTACGCTGCACACACCGCTGCCTCAAATTCATATTCAGCGCACAATTGATAATTGTGTGCTGCTCATAGTACAATTCGAAATTCCATTTGTTAGTTTATTTTATATATTTGCACTCACCAATCCGAGCGTGTCATGTGGCGTAGCTGTCACTACGCTGCAGGCACCGCTCGCTCATGTACTCACTCAGCGCACAATCAATGTGAGTGTGTGCTGCTCACCAATATTCAAAAGTTAATTGTTTATTTAATATCAATATTTTTCATTTATCTAAATTCAAATTCTGGATGTCTTTATCAATCAAATTAAGTTTGCTGTTAATTTGCACTGTTAGTGCGCTCAACTTGTATATTTTAAAACTCTTGTATTTATGTAAAATAAACGAGGAAGGTAGCGAACCGCTTCCTCAAGATAACATCTCGGTGTCTGGTTCATTCTCCTCTTGCCTCGAGTGAGTTTTCATTGTGTTTCAATACATTCGCAGATCGGTCAAAGGCATCACAGGACGGACGCTCAACATCTTTAGTCGATTACTAAACAGGTGGCAAGAAGCTAATAGAACATCGGACATTTTCTTCAAGAAAAACAGTAAATGGCTTAGCGGGCAGGTATATTTTGCCGTACCTACAGACACTGTTGAGAAAGACCCAGGTAGTAAAAGAGGCCGCCCGTCCCTTGAGTTTACATCGGCAAGTGAAAGGTCAAAACGAAAGAAGACCGAAGATATTCGTAAATCCTCAACCCCGGAAGAATTAGCATACGCTACTCAAATGAGCCTTCGCGCTTCGGGACAATTAGACGCTTCGAAAGTTGTTAAGGACGTAACAATGACGAGTCCTTTAAGAGCTTCTAAGTATCGAAAAGCTTATGCAGTAACGGGTGAAACCTCTTTATCGGAAGAGGCTGCACTTTCCGCTTTGATCGAATGTAAATTGTCAAAGGGAGCTTACCTAACGATGAGAAAAATATCGTTGGCACATAACTGTCGTCTATATCCGTCTTACGAAAAAGTGGTGGAAGCAAAAAAGCGTTGTTATCTTCGGTCTGACGCAATTACCATTACAGAGACGAGTGCAGAAGTCGAATTGCAGGCATTATTAGATCATACAGTTAAACGTATTTTACTCGTCCAAACAGAAGTCGTTGAAACCTTGACTAACGGTAATGCTCGTAATATGGATTTAATTTGCAAATGGGGTTGCGATGGAAGCTCTGGGCAAAGTGAATATAAGCAGACTTTTACTGATGATAGCAAATCAGATGCGCATGTGTTTTTTACTTCGGTTGTGCCATTACAACTCATCTGCATTGATCAACAAACAAAAGCAGAAATCATGGTTTGGAAGAACCCTAGGCCCTCGTATCCACGATTTTGTAGGCCGCTTAGACTACAGTTTCTGCACGAAGATACAGAGTCCACACTAAATGAAGTTGGAATTGTCGAAGCACAAATAAAGTCGCTTAGTCCACTCCAAACTGTAGTAAGTGGAAAAGATATCTCCATAACGTACAAGTTGGCGTTCACCATGATAGATGGTAAAGTTTGCAATGCTGTGTCATCGACGAAATCTGCTCAACGGTGCTATTTGTGTGGAGCAACCAGCAAAGATTTTAATGCCATCGACGTTATGTTGCAAAAGGAGGTCGTTGAAACGGATTTGAAGTTCGGGTTGTACCGAGAAAACTTCTCGCGAAAAACTTCCAGGATAAAAACAATGCAAGATGTTTTCCACCGGCTGCTAATTTCTTCAGACCCGTACATATCTAGCATCCGGCAACTACCGAAGAAACCACTAAAAAGTTTGTCGCCGGAAGCTGTCGCGATGCTGCTCGCTCCAACTATCAATGCTGCAGCACATCAAGGTTTCGTCACAAACAACATCGAATCGGGTCTTGTGGACGATACAAGCTCGGTAGATGGTTCCGACATCGACGACGGCGACGGCGACTCCGAATCCGATGTTCCATTCGACTAAAAATTAAATTCGATTACACGATTTCGAGAATAATGTATTTTGAAAATAAAAATATTAATTCCGTAGAAGGCACGGCTCACGTTTATTTTATTATGATTATTATATTTTATATTATATCTCATCCATTTAACAGGATACGTTTTGTGTACCATAATTTGTCTGTCGGATTCGTGATCAGTGACCCTAAAAACCCGCGTATACCAATTTTTGTCAAGATCTGACACCTTTTTCCATCTATGTCCGCCATATTGGATCGGCCATTTTGTTCAAAATTGTTTGGCTTTCTGATTCGTAATCAGTCACTTTCACAACCCGCGTATATCAATTTTCTTCAAGATCTGACACCTTTTTACCATTTATGTCCGCCATAATGGATCGGCCATTTTGTTCGAAATTGTTTGGCTTTCTGATTCGCAATCAGTCACTTTCACAACCCGCGTATATCAATTTTGTTCAATTCAATTATAATAATTAAAATTCAAATAACTAATGCTAGTTATATATCATTGTATACGAAAACGTCATACTAAATAAGTAAATTATTTCATCCTTTTTTGAGTGGTACGGCAGGAGGGAGTTTTTTTGAAAATTTTAAATTTTTTTTAACATACTTGTCCGCCATATTGGATCAGCCATTTTGTTTACAATAATTTGGCTTTCGGATTCGTAATGAGCGACCCTCAAAACCCACATATAGCAGTTTTTGTCAAGATCGGACACCTTTTTAACATTCATGTCCGTCATATTGGATCGGCCATTTTGTTTACAATAATTTGGCTTTCGGATTCGTAATAAGCGACCCTAAAAACCCGCATATACCAATTTTTGTCAAGATCGGACACCTTTTTAACATCCATGTCCGCCATATTGGATCGGCCATTTTGTTTACAATAATTTAGCTTTCAGATTCGTAATCAGCGACCTTAAAAACCCCTGCATACCAATTTTCATTCCGATCGGAGGTTATTTGTATTTACTGCCACGATTTCGGGCTCTGCGTCTACTGTGCCACGCACACGTCTAATAAGCTAATAACGACGTGTGGGTACGCGCCGCCGCCGCCGACCGCCGGGGTAATGCGCTTTTTGTGTACTTGGTGTATGCAGTTTTGCATCTCGTTGCACTACCATATTCACCGTCATCATTACCACCATTATCAATAGCTCCTGTCACAAAGGATTGTAATGCGTTATAATTTACGTGACGGCTATTTGCAAAGTTTAGCATGATACTCTTTACGCTACATTTTTCAATAATCATATCGTCGGGTTTGCGAACAAAGTATGCGTAAAATGTTGGTCCTCCCGAAACGAACGAAGTTATATAACTACGAGGCCCGTATTCGCTTAATTAATTCGTGAGATCTCCCGGAAATTGACCGATTGGCGCCTCATACTCGTTGCCACCGGGGTGACTCACGTAAATACAGGAGTCCGTATCGCAGTACAATATTCGCCGCTCGAGCTCCTCAAGAAAACTGTATAGTTTTAGGCGAGCCTGTGCTGTCGTGTATGCTGCAATCACGGCGTTTGTTGTCGGGGATGGTTGGATAGCATCGCGGTTGCTTACATAGTTCACATACATGATCTTGTGATTAACCGATAGCATTCGCGTCACCTCAATCTCCGGACTCGTTAGTAAATTTATTAGTTCCGAACGCGTGATAACGATAACAGTTTTGGTGAGATTCTTGCATTGACCAAACTTTCCCCAGAATGAATTAAGCGCTAATTTTATTTTTAGGAATGTATCGGTGTACTCAGCAAAATGACCACCGCGTCGCGTTGTCGAGTCATACTGCGTAACAACGTATTGCCAAATTTCATCGATACGCGTCAACTTATATCCGAGCGACACAGCTTTTCTCAGCTCCTCCACGACCCATGTGCCGTCAAACGCTCGCTCAGTCGTGCCATCGTGTGTTCAACCCTCGGATGTGTCCATGTCTGTACAGCACGTTCTACACAGGGGGAACAGTAGTTTCCCATGCATGCGAACATACAGTACTGGCATATACAAATCACGTGGTGCCACTACGGTGCACTTCACGAGACCCTCGACGACACTTAGATCGTTTTCAAGTCATACGAGTTCTCAACACTCGTCACTTACGTACAATTTCGGATGTCTAACGATATTTAGAATTTAGTTCGAGCATCTCTATTCACGCGACAACAGCGCGGATATCCATGCCAAAAGCAGCCGTGAAATTGAAGAACATGATGAACCCTGTCTCCACGTAGGATCCGTCGACCGCCGGTAGGCCGGTCGGAGGGCGATACTCTCTCGTGCGTCCAGCATGAGCGATAACGCAGTTGCGCTCACGCTTGAGCCATACGAGCCATACGACGGCTTTGTGCGACTGCTTATCGCCCAAGCGGTACTCCCCTGGTGGTGATACCGCAATGCGATCTTTCTGTAGAAAATTCTTTCGAAATACTCTCATACATGCTGATGCTATCGTGCATGCTTCTGTAAAGGGGCACACGCTTTCGTAACGTATAAGTAACTCTCGAAAAGCTAGAAACGCGCGTCTCAAAAGTGTAACATCTGTACGACAATATTGCAAAAATTCCGTCGCAAAATCAAATTTATAATCGACGTGACTCGATTCTTCCTCATACCATTTTAAAAATCGCTCGCGATCCGCCGAGAACATGGTATCCGGTGAGTAAAAATGCAGAGCATGCACAGGACCTGTGTAATTCCGATATTCCGGTGTGTTGAATAAATGCGGAAATGTAACTTTTGCCACCTCATTCGCAAAACCGGAGGCCTTAGGTAAAACGCTAAGAGCCATGGGTAAATGGTTTAGACCAGGGGTCTCCAAACTTTCCAGCCTTAGGGCCATACTGATTACTCCAGTAAGTTCCGAGGGCCAAAACCATATTATCATTGTTGCCGGTGGTAAAAAGTGAAATAGTCCAAAATCTGTCCGCGGGCCGAATGTGGCCCGCGGGCCGTAGTTTGGAGACCCCTGGTTTAGACTATCGAGAAAAACGACATCGCCAATCTTCATCGAGACAATCTTCAAACCATCCATAACACTTCGATTAAATACCGTAGAATAAACTGCGCGTCGAAACCTCTTGCATTATGAGCAATACAGATAGTCTTTTTTAATTATTGCGATAATGCCAATTTCACGAGCTCCCCAACAGGATCATCGATAAACACGAATTCACGTTTACCACAGTCAGCACAATCGGTCTCTATATCTGTGATATCCAGACGTGGCATACATATGCATTGTGAGACACATAAATTCGGCTCGTGAATTCGTGCCAATTTATCATCGTGCAATTGTTCATGTTGCTGCATCTCAAAATCAATAAAAAAAAATCTCGTCGAATGCTTGTCTTTTCAAAACGATATACCACATTCATGCATCTTTTTATCTGTGGTTATAATCATACGCGAGCAGCCTCTACAGATTTTCAATGCTTTACAGACGCTGTACCGTCTATATTTACGAAACGTAATACCCGCGGAGCCCTCACCCTTACAGATTACAGTCTGTGCAATACTCAGGCTGAGAGTCTCTATTGCCGTTGCAATAAGTGAATTTACATCGAGCACATTGATAGCTACAGCGATGCTCGAGTACTCGATTATACTTAGAATTACACTGTGTGCAGAATCCCCGACTACCCAGCGCACCAGCGAGATTTTATATTGGCTGGTAGTGATAAGAACGTTCGCAATAGAGAATAAAGAGTGTATGATTAATTTTACCTATTGCAGAGAGTAAGGATTTTCGCCCATCGTACAGAGCCGGAACGCATTTTCAGAAGGTGAGACATTCATAAACAACGATCGCTATACCCTCGTGAACCGCATATTCCTGAAAGAGTTGAATCTCGCTCACACCGCACCCTCTAGACAGTGTTATTACCCGCGCATTACGCGTGAACTCTATTGCTGCTGTACCAGGTGTATGCATAAGTTTTTTCCGGTTTAACTAAGAGATGGCGCCAGCGAAAAGTACGCAGCGTATTAATTTGACACATACGTCATTTTGTTCGTCTGACATTAACCTACAAACACACACAAGTTGAGTCCGCCAAAAACTAGCGTCTTTGTTTTATCGTTCAGTGATGATGTCGAGTTTTGTGCCTGAAAAAGAACATTTGCGGCACGCATTGCTTTTTTTATTTCATCAAAAGAAAAAGGCTGCTGAAAGTCAACGTTTACTGGTAGAAACATATGGTGAACACGCTCCATCGATTAGAACATGTGAGACATGGTTTCGACAATTTAAAATTGGTGATTTCAATGTAAAAGACAGTGAGCGCTCTGGTAGACCACAAAAATGCGAAGACGAGCAGGAGTTATTGGATGATGACCCAACTTAAACTCAACGGGAATTGGCAGAAGCATTACATGTGTCACAAGAAACAATCAGCAGACGTTTACGAGTAATAGGGAAGATCAATAAACTCGGTAAATGGGTCCCACACGATTTGAATGAACGTCAAATAGAAAATCGCAAAGTCACTTGTGAAGTGCTGCCTCAACGCCACGAAAGGAAATCATTTTTGCATCGAATTGTGACGGGTGACGAAAAATGGATTTATTTTGAAAACCCGAAGCGGAAAAAATCGTGGCTTTCACCTGGCGAAGCCGGTCCTTCAACACCAAGGCCAAATCGCTTCGGCAAGAAGACCATGCTCTGTGTCTGGTGGGACCAGAGCGGTATTGTGTATTATGAACTCTTGAAGCCCGGCGAAACCGTTAATACACAACGCTATCGCCAACAAATTATTAATTTAAACCACGCATTAATCGAAAGACGACCGGAATGGGCCAGAAGACATGGCAAAGTGATTTTGTTACACGACAATGCGCCGTCTCACACAGCAAAAGCAGTGAAAGACACCTTGAAATCGCTTGGATGGGACATCCTTCCGCACCCGCCGTATTCGCCAGACCTGGCGCCATCTGACTATCACCTCTTCGCATCAATGGGGCACGCGCTCCCAGAGCAGCACTTCAGCAATTTCGAGGAAGTTGGAAAATGGCTCGACGAATGGTTTGCCGCAAAAGACAAGCAGTTTTTCTGGCATGGTATTCATAAGTTACCTGAAAGATGGGCGAAATTTGTAGAAGCCGATGGCCAATATTTTGAATAAAACAAAAATTAATTTCCCTTGAAAATTACGTGTTATTTTTACCAAAAAACCGGAAAAAACTTATGCATACACCTGGTATATTGCACTCCTCGAAGCCCGTTCCGAACTTGACACCATCGTCTCTGTAGCTCGCAGGTACGAATTTGACCGCGTTCGGCATGCGCTCGGGCTGTAACAAGAGATCGTTGTAGACACAAATAATCGCTATTACATATGCGTAATGTTGACTTTTTTGCTATAGACTAGTGTGTTTTCCAATCACGTTTTTGAAGCAACTTCCATTTTCACCACAATGGGGTAGGGATGGGGGGAGGGTGGATCGAGTTTCGTATCGCTGAATAGCTTTTTGAAAAATTAAACATGTGTTTTTTCTTTTTTCGATCTGATGTGTAAATTCTCGAGATATTCGCAAAAATCAGGTTTCTTGCGATTACAGCGCCATCTATCACGAATCGAAAAAAAATGTTTCAGATAAAACTTACTTCTTTTTTATGGGGAATCCGAATCTGCAATAAAAAATAGATTGAATGACTCTCTTCCAGGCGAACAAAATTTATTCAGAACTTTTTTTGATCCGATGCGTAGTTTTTGAAATATTTCAATGTCTTCAGATAAATCGGTCACCCTGTATATAGATATATACATATATACATAGAATATGTTATGCATATATAGAAAGAATAAAGAAAATTTAGAATTAATGTACAGTAAAATAGCGAAAAATAGACAAAAACGAGAAAGAGATGAGACTGAATTGAGTTGCAATAAAGCGTCTCCTGCAGGAAAACTAGGCTGACCGACTCTCCACGCCACGATAAACGCCTTTGCGCAAGGTCTGAACAGCGATCTAGCTGACTTGCATACGGACGAAATATACGAGTAACCGAGTCGGGCGAGTCGCTCCCAAGAAAAATACTCTCTCTCTCTCTCTCTCTCTCGTTTCCATGACACGAGAATAATTGTCTCACTAACAAGTTATTTAAGAAAAAGGGCGTCACTATAAGTAGAGTAATTACTAATTAAACAAATAACCAATAACGATCAGAATAGATTAGAGATTAACGCAAAAATCAGCTTGCATACGATAAGTTAACTATAGAATCTGTAACAAAATTATTACTAGTGGTTTGATGCGAAGGATTTAATTAAGTTCCGTACAAACGCTAAAATTCTGAGCCATTGCCATAGACACATCTACACAGAAGCGAGCATAAGGATATTACCTAGAGTAAGAAACTCTATCGAAAGTAGGCCAAGAAGCGGGGTGGTAAAATCGCCTCATTTTCAGGGGAAAAGCGCCTTGAGCGCGTTCCGGCATCTAATCGCGTGGTCCTCTGTATATCACATCGCGCGGACAAATCAGAGCGCGCCATACCGATGCACTTGCACAAATATATGGCTCAGTATCTCGAGAAGCTACTCTGCGGAGTAAGGGGAATGAATACGTGTATGGTTGCGATAGATCACGGGGAATGTCTTATAATCACGATAGGGTTTTATCCTTTCTCTTCTTTTAACGCGCTTGACGACAAGAATTTTCGGCGCTCAGGAGCCCTATAAAAGGCCGCGAAAATCGGCCGGAGATACAGTTTCCCGGGGACCAAGTAGTACAGTTTCACAGTTCGACAATTTCAAATAGTAAAAAGTACAATTTCAAGTAGTAAAGAGTACAATTTCAAGTAGTAAAAAGTACAATTTCAAGTAGTAAAAAGTACAGTTTCAAGTAGTACAAAGTACGAGTAAAGAGCACTGCACAAAGAGTCCAGAATACAGAAATCAACAGTGCTTATAATTATTAACGCGTGCGAAATCGGGAATATTGAACGTGCAACATTCGACTACTCACGTAGTTTTATTTCAATAAATAATTATTAATACGCACCAACGCATACGTTCGATTTTGAGTTTCTCCGACTTCACTAGTCTACGTTCAACCAACGTTCAACAGCAATAACCACAGCAACAAATAACCGTAAGTACAATTTTCTTTTACCAATTAAAGTAAAATCTTGCTCCGCGCGAAATTGTCATTCAAGTCCCACCCCATTATTCGTGAAGTGATTATCCCCAAAAAAAAACAAAACGCACTCCAGCCTTATCCCGAGTAATTTTCCGCGAGGCTAAACTCAAAAACGGGCTTGCGTCTTCGGTATTTTCTCGTCGGGTATGGTAAAGGGAGGATTTATTCTCCTTGACCAGAGCACGGAAAATATACACCGAAACGAGTATCTACGTTAAATTCGCGGATTTCGTAAAATAGGCCGCGATTTTGACGTAACAAATTCTGGGGGCTCATCCGGGACATTGAGTGTTAGTTTTGTTCAAACTAATCTTGTAAAAAATCAATTGAAAAGAAAATATTATTACTTTTCCCTTTTTATAAAGTTTTAGTGATTCAATTCATTTCACGAAAATGTATCCTTCCTTCCTACTGAATTTTTATAAATCGATTTAATTCATAAAATCCAACCTTTCCCTTTTTACCGCATTTTCGACAGTTGATTTATTTCATAAAAATCGATTTTTAACTTTTTATTGAATTTAGACGACTCAATGAAAATGTATCATTCTATACTACTAAGTTTTTATAAAGCAATTTAATTCATAAAATCCAATCTTTCCCTTTTTACTGCACTTTTGAGAGTTGATTTAATTCATAAAAATTGATTTTTTACTTTTTATTGAATTAACGATTCAATCCATTTCATGGAAATTTATCATTCTTCTCCACTGAGTTTTTATAAATCGATTTAATTCGTAAAATCTAACTTTTCCCTTCTTACCGCATTTTTCAGAATTGATTTAAATCATAGAAATTGATTTTTTACTTTTTATTGAACTTTCACGATCCAATGAAAATTTATCATTCTTTGCCGCTAAGCTTTGATAAAACGATTTAATTCATAAAATCCAACCTTTCCCTTTTTACCGCATTTTCGAGAGTTGATTTATTTCATAAAAATCGATTTTTTACTTTTTGAAGTGAAACTTCTTTAGGCGCGATAGGGCAGTAAATTCGTTCGAACCGGACGACGAAAATGAGCGACCCCGTGAGGGGAAGCCCTTCCCCACTAACAGGCAGCTTAAAGGGAAGAGTGGGAGAGTCGCTTCTACCCTCTCTCGACAAAGATAGTAGAAGCGACTTTCCCACTTCATCATACATACTCTACGCACATGCGCAGTGTGTAGTGTGTGTATACGTGCCATGAGTCCCCTTTCTCCGACCCCAACTAGGAGTTGCGTAGAAAGAGAGAGAATCATTTCTATTCTCTTCTTTGCATACGGCAGACACACTCTATGCGCATGCGCCTGGCGTACTGTGTTAGTACGTAGCGTAAGAAACTAGTAGACGCTTGCGTATTAGACTAAATATGCGTGAATTTTTATCAGTTAATAATTTCCGTTTTCAGATAAGTGAAATAAAAAATAAGTGAAATGAAGAAAAAGTGCGGAAAAAATGCGAGCCTTTAGGCAACGATAAAAAGCAAATAAACCACTCAAAAAAGCGTCAAAAACTCGTGCAGAAAGAGACAGAGAGTATCGAGCCATGCGGAAGGCGTTAAAAGGAAACGGTGGACAACATAACCTCCCATTGACTCCAAATATACTGGATGCATCGATGGGTGACGATACAGTAAGTGATTAGAGGATTTAAGTGCCACTGACTCAGGAGTAGCGTATACAAGTGAAAATACACGTGGTTTGAGAGATCAACGGTATGAACCTGATACAGTGGATCTACTCTCTCATATTGATGCTAGATTGAAGTAAATCACAGGAAATTTTGAAAAAGAGTTTGGTGGCGTTGACGTCATTTTGATTGGAGATTTACGTCAGTTACCACCCGTAAGAGCAACACCAATTTACAAGCAAACGAAACAACGTATTGATGGTCCAACGCTGTAGAGATCACTCCAGTTCTATGAGTTGCATCAAGTTATGAGACAGACAGATCGAATGTTTTCATGTAAGTAGTATGTGTACACCTTTGCTCCATCCCACTCCTTCCCCCACCACGCGGCTACCCCCACCACCCCACTTTTCCACCGTCGCGCTACCCACTTTGCTTAACCAGTGTCGGTAACGTGGAGATGGTAAAGTGAGATGGTGTGGGTACTCTGGTGAACAAGAAAGACTAGAGATAAGAGCAGGATGGAGCAAAGGTGTACACATACTTGAAAAAAGGAAAAAAATTAGGTACTTACCTCTGTTGTTGTTGACGTCCACCTTCCTTCGACGGCGATTTTAAACTCCTGTCTCTCACTATCTCACTCACATAAACACACTCACACACGCACGCGCGCTCGTCGACACTTTCATAACCTGGAATCGTCTGCTTCAGGAAGCTCGGGGTTCTCGAAGCCCTCGTCCAGGTCGCTGCCATCGTACCCGATGTCTATTTCGGCACTGAGGACTCCGAAAACCCGCTAGCGTCGTAACGAGGATACATGTACGAAAAATACGTTTTTGACTGCGCGATCAAGAAGTTGAAGACAGACTGAATGCTCAGGATGCTGCTAGTTGGTATCACGGGGTTTGAAGATAGCAAACCGCCCTCTGAATCATAACTAAGTTGTCCAACGCTCTGAATGCAGCGACAGCGGTTTTGCACATGCGTACCGCTTTGCGCTGTGCTCCTCGCGAAACGCTTGCTCTGCAGTAAAAGGCGCAGAATATGATACCGTACCGCGAGGGACCTCGATTATAATTTATACATAATTATAAAATAAGAAGCACAGTAAGACGATGTATTTAATTTAAATCACTTTACACATATTTACCGTCGTATGCAACATCCCTGCAAACACGGTAATCTTCGCTCGGAGACTCCTCCGCCGTTAAATTTATTTTTATCACTGTCTGATCGTCAAGAGGCAAAAGCATTGTAATATTCACGCACTAATCTGTCGTTTTTCATTACATTATCGCTAAAGACATTATTAAATCGTGACATGGTGAAGCCGCACGACATAAGATTTAGGAATACGATGCAAAATTGTCCACACACATCCGACGTATTACTCTGTAGCTGCTTGAGGCCGTACCGATAGAACTTGCAGTTTCTTCGTAGTCGTGCGAGATGTTGCGGTATAACCGGTGGTAGCCCGTAGCTATCAAAGTACATTCCTTTTCCATGATGGTTAACGTACATGGCGATCCAATGCTCTCCAGGTCCGTCGTGGTTATCCGTGTTAACTACGAGTCCGGCAGGTAACGACTATACACGAGGAATTCCGTCAGCCGGGTATACGCCAACGGTTGAAAGTGGTAGATACTGCAGACTCTCGTAGATTTGTCTAGTGTTCATGCTGAACACATAGTCAATGATTAAATGATGACCGATACGCTTTGAAAGACGTATATATATGCAAAATTTATTTCACAGCATCGTCGATCGTGTCACGACTACATGATGAAGATTTCTCCTCTTACTTATTCTCTTCCTCTTCGTCTGCTAACCAAACATCCATGTATGATTCTCCTTTAAACGGGTGCTCGCGAAGCTAATTTTTTATTTGGAAAGCCTGGCACATTGCACAATGCGAAGACGCTGTATCATTTATCATAGCGTGTCTGAAGTATTTTCGTAAAGATTTCGGCATAAATGTGTACGATGGGGCGCCCTCCTCATCCTCCAGGTTGGAAATTCCACGACTCGTGATATCGCAAAGAAGTATAGCCTTCTCGTGACCGCGAGTATAGATACGTCTTGATTTTCGCGAAATTTCACGCAAGTTAGCGTATGCCTGTTTACAGCTCACATCGCCCTCGTACCATTCCAGACCGTGAAAATATTTCGAGAGAAAATTATTCTGGCTTCTCGAATGCCGTGGTAATTCGGCAAAGTGACACGGCGGTACGACGATCCAATGAGCAGAGTACGGTCTATCCACTGCTACCACGGGAATTTCTTTCGGAATAAATTTCGAGTCTTTACCACGCATTCCCTGTATATCTTCGACTGATTAGTTACTCACAGACACGCTTCTACATCTCTTAACACGAAATAGTTTTATGCCGACATCAGCACATTTTTTGCTTATCCGGTAAAATCCACCATTACTTGCCGAGAGGCATCAAATTCAAGGACATTATCATATTCCGCGTAGACTACACAATTTATCGTTGAAGCAAGCGCATCCTCAAATCGTACCTCTATTCTCACACTACCGTGCTTTATTAAATTCCAATGTGTATTGCTGTTCGCCGAAAGATCGGGTGTCAAATCAAAAGCAAACAGACAGTATCCATCGCGATAATTATCGCGATCGATCAAATTACCGTCGTTCAAGAAATGTATTCCAGTTCCCGAAAACAACGTTTAAAAAGCATCCACATATAGATGATTTTTCGTGAAATCAGGTTGTAACGGTTTCGAAGGTATTTGAGCACCATCTACATACAACGAGAGATAATTTATCTAGTAATTTTGGAAATTGAATCGATTCATACTGAAGTCGCCGTTAAACGCTTTGTTATCGACAAAACCGATAATTATACGCTTCGGCAATTGACCTAACACGATATTATCGATAGTCTCTCCATGAACACCAGAGTGTATTGAAACGGCTTTTACCTCGACTCTCGTAAGAGGATATTTAGCCGTAGATTTTGCCAGAGTTCTAGCATGCGAGAGCAGCACACCAGAAGCTATTTTTGGTCTACGAACGAGAAGCGATGCCTCGAGAATCTTTAAGCCGCATTGGCCATTCTTTGTATCCCCCACAAGACAAAATGAATCTCTAGACCGCACCAACCGTAGTCGCATTTCGACGCCGTTTAATAGGAACCGCTCCTGATTGAATATATCGCAATGCAGATGACCGAGCAAGTCTACAGTTTTTCGACATTTAAAAATTGTTTTCTCTTCACAAGACCCGTATTTTCCGATGTTATATCATCCATTTTTCCAGAGGTATCGTCGTACCAGAGAACACTCGTGAGATGCGAATTTTTTGCTGCTGGACCGTAATTCAAAAGTGTTTCTATGTACGGTCGATAAGCGTAGGCATTATTTGGAGGTAAAACTAATTTTTGATTCAGGTATACATCCACCTGATTAAACATAGAATGCAAGAGATTGTTTACAGGGCCAGCACTTACTTTCGATGCTGTATCCGCGGCATTTTCCGTAGTAGGAGATGTCAGTTTCACTCTCAGACTAAGCATAGTATGCGCGAGATCGATATACTCATCACCCTGTCCAGGAATAACAAATTCAATCGGTGAATCATCTGTTAGCGAAGATATTGGTTTGTAATACACCCAATTGGAGCCTTCGATAGTAGTTTGCGTCGGTGGGAGTGAAAATAATTCAAGTTCCGATTTAAGACACTCGCACGAGTGCGCATGTACAAAAGCCATCTTGTTTCAGCTATCCAAAAATATCTGCAACTGTTCGTTGACGAGTCTTCTTCTTCTTCTTATTGTTCTTATTATTCTTCTACTTCTTTATTACTTTTCTCTTTATTACACTTTTATTTTTACGGGAGATACGTCGTGGTGTACGTTCGTCCGATGAATGAGGAGTTCGCGAAATTTTGCGCTTTTTATAACCAGACCCCCGCATGAGAGTGTCAATTTTTTCAGAAGCTTTGCGTTTGAGATTACTGCCTGATTCTCTCGTTCTCTCGCGAATAGCATCTTTCACAGCTATATTTCTATCGAGGATATCACTGGCTACGTTTACACCAGCGCGCAATGCCTCTTTATCAACTACTTTAGCGCCCTTCTTTAAAAGTGGTAACACTCGACGAAACAGGCCCCCGAGAAAGCTGCTGATACCGTGTCCTCGTTGATTAGGTGTTCCGATATAAACATGGCTAATACCGTCGTACCCGCGACAGCCCCATCCGTGCTGCACACTGTCAATATCATCCATAGCGATGTAATCAATCGTGGGACCTTTTGAAATGTAGTGTCACAGTCAACGTTCCCTGCTCGAATGGTATAGGATCCCCAAATTCGTCTCTTATATCGATCTCGATAGTGTGTAAATTATTGGGCAAGAGAGGTATATATCGTGGCGTTGAAAACGATTAAATTTTTATCGAACCATACTGACAGTCATCAGTATCAATAGGGACAACTCGTAAGAGGGGTGTTTGTACATCGCCTGTAATATAGCTCTCGCAGATATCTGTGTATAGAAACATGCTACCTGGTATAGCACCGGTGAGAGATGCTGGCCTCGACCCTGTGTATTCGCAATGCGGCTCTATCATTACAGACCTACAAGCCTCTTCCGAGAATCCTAAGAGCCTCGCGATAGCGGGTGATACGCGAAAGTCATGGTATCGTAGATCGTCGCATACGCGGGCCACTTCGATCTTCCCGCTCGGAAGTGATTTAAAGCGCAAATGACCGGCCACGTGAGGTAGCTTATTTATACTCTCCGAAAGAGCGTCTATAGAGCGATATACACCAGGTGGAACTTGGTCTCTATCAGAGCGTCTCCGTGTTAAAAGATTTAAACCCGATAAATCATAATCACCATCCTCAAAAGTTACGAGATTTCCTACAGTAGGAACATGTAAATGAGTCATCGGATAAGCAATTTCCACAAGAGAAACAGACCATTCTCCGTGCAAACGTGTCTGACACGGTAGCTTTGTAATAAATTTTGTCGTCGTATAATTCGGAAAATACTGCATACTACTGTTACTCGGTAGTACGACAAAAAAAGAGCTATCCTTGGAGCTCATATTTATCAGGGACGGTGATTCCGTGCGTTCTTCCTCTTTGTCCTCTTCTTCTTCTCTTTCGTCTTCTCAGATGACGTAGGTACTCGTACTCGCGATAATTCTGCCTCGTATAAAATACCGTCGATAGTCTCGTTATTCAGATCATGTAAAATATACACGAATGGTTCTCGATTCACTGATATTCGTTGAATCTTGAATAATTCGTTACTCCAACCACGCTCATATCCTTTCACGAAAGCTGCTTTAGCTGTACTGATACGTACCAAGTCACCGACGCTGTATTTAGGCTTTTTAATTTTTTTCGCATTACACTCGTAACGCCGTGCTAAATTGTCTCGGGCTATAGAGGCGTTTTCGAGGGTTACTTCGCTCGGGGGAATACGCGTTCCGGTGTGTCTAGTGTGATTATAAGCATATAAAAAATTTTGTAAAACATCGATGTAACGCTTATTTCGCGTGTATGTAAAGTAGCGCTACATTCGCTCTTTTAGTGTTCGATTAAAGCGTTCGGCAATCGAGGCTTTTATATCAGGGTTGCGAGCAGCGCGAAAATCGATATTCTTTTTCTTGAGAATTTGCTGAAATGGAGTGCCGATAAATTCTTTGCCTCGATCAGTTTGCAATTGCTGCGGGCGACGATTGTTACTGCGCGCAAGTATGCGTGTGAGACCGCGGGCCACGTTTGCGCTCGTTTTGTCACGCAAAACCTCGACCCATGCGTATTTGCTCAGCACATCGATAACAACAAGCAGATACGCGTACCTATCGTTGTACGTGGCTATCGGGCGAAGATCAGCTAAATCAGACTCCCATACATCGTCTATATTACTCACGCTGTACGTACGACGGGGAAATCGTCGTCGCACAAGACGATGCATGTAATATGAATCCTGTGTCTCGAGCCATGGTAAAATATTTTTTCGCGCTACTCTTCGATCCACCAGGGCCAAATTTTTTTCTCGAGAATAGGACGCAGGATGAGTGGTGTCATAATAGATTTTTTAAAGAATTTTCATAATTTTAACGATGACCAGTTAAATGGATTCTTTTTCTTTTTCTTTTCTAACGGTGCGCGAGATCGATATTCTACTTGCGCGATGTTTTGCAATTGTTCGTCCTCTTCTTCATCCCCCTCCTCCCCGTCAATGATGTCGTTTTCAGCCGTGACCATTAAATCTCTGTTTGAGTTTGCGGTCTCGGCCTCGTTGTTGTTGCTACTATTGCTGCTGTTGCTGCTGCTACTATCGCTTTCGCGTGCTAAAATGAGACGCCGCTGCGGTGTCGAGGATGATGTAAGTGTAGGCTCGTGTAGTAACTCGGGATTGCCGATAAATTCGCGTGGCATCTGTATCGCTCGCAGGAGTTTGGCAAAGTGAGATCGTCCGATGGGTTTCTCGCGTTTTCTAGCTCGCATAGCATCGTTAACAAGATCAACGATATTGGAATTTGAAATTCTTCTACCGTTTATGGAAACAACACTATTACGATCCCATGTCATTTTTTTATCAACGGCGCTGCGATGCAAATTGCGAAGCAACGATATTGCTTTAGATTTAAATTTTTTTGGTACGCTATCGATAATAAGTGTGTCATTGAGTCGAGATTTAACTTTGTTCATTAAAACGTCGTCGGATTTATTCTCGTGAATATCGAGTATTGCTATTTTTCGTCTTGATGAAATATTCGGTACTGCATTATCGTACTCGACCATATGAAGATAACGCTGTAAACCCTACTGGTACACTATTCATTTCTCTCTCTCGCTCTTATACGAGTGAGAGTTTAGAATTTCACTCAGCTCAGAGCCGAGGCGCGATAATGGCGTACCGGTAGTCTGTACGGAGGGCAACGGGTCTGCACTAGTAGTAGTAGTAGTAGTAGTAGTAGTAGTAGTAGCAGTAGTGGCGAGTCCAGCGAGACGATGTATGTTGTCATAAGGTATAAGTGCCATCTTTCTGGCATATTCCATGGCTCGTGTAGGCCAAGACAGGCACAAGAAGCAACTTGAGAAATCCGACACAGTGCTCGACGATGATCTTCCTCTTACCGCTCCAATTTCCCCTTTTGGCGGCTAGCCGTCGAAGAATTGTCGCGTGCCTCCGAAGATGATTCTTTTGCACGTTGTTCAGACTCACGTTTCCCTGTAAAACGTTTAGAGCACACTCGCATATACAGCGTTCGAGCGCTACATCTGCTTTGCGCAAAATTGCACGTCGTTGCTCTTGCTTCAGATAACACAGCGCTTGCAATATAATTATTTGCTTTTTATCGAGAGGTCCGAGCAAAGCCATTACAAGCGCATTATTGGTAGATCGCGCGTCGCATCGCGAACTTTCATTGCTTTTCGAGGCACGTAAACGTAATGGTATTGGTCATCGGGAAATATACAGGCGCGAAATCGACAATTATCAGGCGTTGATTGTTTCAAGTCGAATAATAGAAAGCCGTGCGGTGCAGCCGTTGCATCGAAATATACCTCCTGCAAAAATCGCGGATGCTCGGGACATACCTGACGGGCTAGGTGCTGAATTTGCGCGCGATCTCGCGGATTTTAGAAGGCAACGATATAATTAGCGTTTAAGGAGATATCGCGTTGCCCGTGACCCTGATGGAAGAAGTTTTGCGTGATGAAAATGACACTAAGATTTTTATGATGGCTACCCTTGGTGAAAAGATCGACCACAGTATTGTTGGATGCCTCGCGCATTAGATCGTCAATGATCAGAAGTTTAGGTCTTGTATCATTCGAGTAGTCTGCTGCTTGCGGTAAACCCTCGTGAAAGTCGATTTTATCACTGTACTCTGAACACCCGGACTGCCACTCTGAGTAATAAAAAAGTATACGCTTGAACGGACATCCGTCATTTCGCGCATGTATTTAAAGAATTTTTTTACAAAATATGTTTTACCACAACCCGTAGGACCGCTTATCACAGCTGTCCATGGATGTTTCCAACGTGTATCCATATCGATGAGTGTCTATCAAAATCAATCAGCTGACTCTTAAATAAGCTTATACCGCGACGGCGGCGGTGGCGGCGGCGACCCCGCGGCATCAGCTCTTTTCGCGGCCTTAACGAGCTGATAAGAAATAGGCAAGCAAATAGAGGATATGCTCGGTAAAGGAGAAATAATACCCTCCACCTCACCATACAATTGTCCTGTCTGGTTCGTTCCCAAGAAAGCCGACTCTCAGGGTAATAAAAAATGGAGAGTAGTGTTTGATTACCGATCGCTAAACGAATAAACGATTGCCGACGCGTACCTCATACCCAAGATTAACGATATATTAGACCAATTAGGCGGTGCACAATACTTTTCTGTATTCGATTTAGCATCAGGATTTCATCAGATAAAAGTCTCTCCAGAGGATCGTCATAAGACCGCATTTACTACGCCACGTGGCTATTTCGAATTCGTTAGAATGCCGTTCGGCCTTCGGAATGCCCCTCCGACGTTTCAAAGAGCAATGGATCTCACACTAAGTGGGCTCCTTGGGAAAGGACTATTTGTTTATTTGGACGATATTGTCATTTATGCCTACAATCTCAAAGAACACGAGAATATATATCGCGAATTAATTAAACGATTAGAAGCAGCAAATAAAAAATTACAACCAGATAAATGCGATTTTTAAAAAAGAGGAGTCGCGTCTTTAGGACATATAATCGGGAATAATGGAGATCGGCGCGATCCTAAGAAATTAGAAGCTGTACGTGAATATCCCATACATAAAATTGTTAAACATATTCGATCATTTCTGGGATCAACAGGTTACTATACGCGATCCATAGAAGGATGTGTCAAGATATCAAAACCCCTAACGGCTTTATTACATAAAGAAAATATATTTGAGTGGCAACCCGAACAACAACAGTCCATGCGCTTACGCCTCGCGAGCTTTGAGTCTAGTGGAAGAACGGTAGGGCACGAAAAGGAAGCATTGGCTATAGTGTACTCTATACTCCACTTTCGACCATATCTGTATGGTCACCATTTCACTGTAGTAACCGATTGTAAACCGCTGTTGTGGTTCCGACGGGCTACAGATGGAAACCCTAAAATCCTACGCTGGTGACTAAAACTCGTCGAATACGAATACGATGTACTAGTGTACGAGGCCGGAAAAACTAACGTTAACGCCGACGCACTTTCAAGAAACCCCATAGAGGCACTAACTGCCATCGAAGATATTTACATAGTACGCATCAATCGTTTAAAAGGTCACCGCAAACAGGGTCAATATATACTATCGGATACTGTTGAGAAATCAGCAGACGCACGGCGATCGATAATCGCCGTGCATCTACCTGTTGCTACTGGTGTTGTACTGCGCTCGGCTATCGTGCGAAGAGCTGAGGTAGCGCTTCGTGGGCATGCTACTCAAGCGAGAGACCACGATCTCTCGCTTGACTTCAGCATCTCGCAACGACGCTTTCATACAGCTCAGCCACCTAGAAAAATGTAACACTCTCGGGAAAACCGCATAGATAACATCTACCTCTGCTCTCACCTCGGACATTTTCACTGCTTTTTTTCGGATCTACTTGACCAAGAAGTGTTTAACAGGACTCAAAATACTCGGTAAGCGTGCACCTTCATAAGTTAACCATCTTTAATGTTGGTGAGGTGAGGAAATCTCAATTTGTACATCCTCAAAAATCTCACCTCGTGGCGTGCTTTGCAGCACGGTCTGCATTACGTTTCACCTCATATATTTCGGCACACAATTAATATAATTGTATGTGCAGCTTATTAAATTCACTTCAAATTTATTCGTGTAATTTTTTTATATATTTTTTTATAGTAAAGCTAGTCGAGTTAGAATAAAAGATATTACCTACCTATATCTTTGGTCTGGTTATTTCACACCTGTCGTGAGTGAAAACTCATCCCATTCCGATATATTACAGATTAAAGATCACCAGGGAATCCTCAATATTTTGGTTCTTTGAGCCGAACTTCGACTCACGCATAGGCGAAGATCAGGGTTTTCCTACCGTCGACATGCATCTCGGCTCATCGCGACGTGGGACTCCGTGGACAATCCTCGCAGTCTCATTTCATCGGCTCATCGATGTACTCGTCAGCTAGCAGATTGGGTAAAGTAGCGCTTTGCGGAGCATCTTCGTTGTTTTTTTTTATTCAAGGTGCTCTCAGGCCAGTAATGTCCGAACGTAACCTGATGAGAAGAAGACGTTGCTGGTTCTCGATGGCACCACCACTGCGAAGCGAACCCGATTACCAGCGCGCCTGGCAACTGAGCTGTCGCTGAAGGTTCAGTCGCAGCAACGGAGAATCTAGGCGCTGCACCATATCTGGACAAATCAATTTTCATGGCCTTGCTCGATACTCTGATCGTGCAAATCGATGAGCTCCACGCAAACTTTCGGAAGGAGCACGAGCTCCTCGAATGTTCGTGGCTCGTAACTTACCTCGACCACGATTAATTTACAAATGCCTGAGGCTAAGTTGGCGCTCAATGGGAAGATCGCAATAAGGCAGGCCATGCAGAGGCTGGGGCAGCCTCATCGACCTGCAGTAGCGGTCCCTGATGCATCAGGGACCACGCCGCCGAGATCATCTCTAACACCAGGTTAGCCGATGTCGAGCGGCTTATGTACCTGCGCGGCTGCGTCCCGCGGCAAAGCTTATTTCCGGATTCGCTCTCCCCAGCGAATCGTTTAATTTGGCTTGGGAGGCACTCACGTCTCGATTTGAGAATAAGCGGTTGTTGGTGCAGGAACAGTTGGACGCACCTCTCAGCTCAGCACCAATATCTGGAGATGCGAGCTGGCTCTCATCGCTGGTGACGTCTATCTCAGCAGCAAATAAAGTTCTCTCTTCACTGGCAACGAAGGAGGAGCTTCGGGATTGCGTGTTGGCAAGGCAGGTGAGTGGTCAGCTGGACCGAACCACACGTGAAGCCTGGGAGACGTCAGTGGTTCGCTTATCGGAATTTCTGACCTTCGCCAGGATCGAGAAATTCGCCGAGACGAAAATAAGAGCATTGGAGATGGTGCAGGATACTCCAAAATACACAACCAGCTCGCAATGTAGGTCGTCGGCGAATCCTGCTCCTGCGAAGGTCGGGACTCGCCGGGCAACTGTGCACCATGCATCGGCTAGCACAGACCGCAGTGCTCCGCCATCTCGCACCACCGCGCCCGTGTATCCCTGTGATTGTTGTCGGACTCTGGGGTACTTCATCGTTATGTGTCCGGAGTTCCGGCAGCTCACAGTGGCTGCTCGACACAAGATGGCGGATAAATACTGGCTATGTTACAATTGCCTGGGACATCACAATGCCTCGTCATACCGGTCAACACGGAGCTGCAAAGAGTGCTCAGGCAGGCACCACACGATGCTGCATCCAGCAGCGCTGCCTGCAACATCCAACGACGCTGAACCACTCGCTACACAGTCGTTAATACAATAGGGTGTTGACGCAGTCGTTTTCTCATCGGTTCAACTCATACGGACATGCTCAACTATACTAGCCACCGCACTCGCTACTCATTCACTCATCGGCATTATCTCACCAGGCACTACTTTTCATTGATACACGGTCGGTATCGACTTTTATTACGGAAGAGCTCTTCCGTAAACACGCATCAGCGTGATACTGCTGGCCGGCACACTGTTCGAGTTCCTCTCACTTCTTCGTCTGCAAATCTGGGCAACTCATAATCAAATGCGCATCGGTATCTGCAACACATCATACAAAAAATCTCAAAGGAATACGGTCAGCTCTACTCTCAATTCATGGACGAATATGAGCAACTTGGTCACATCCTGAAGGCTTCAACATCTTCTTTAAGAGAGACACAATATTATCTGCCTCATCACGGTGTTCTCAGGCCAGACAGAGTCACCACCAAACTACGAGTGTTATTTAATGGGTCTAGCTCCTCGTCATCTGGACAATCTTTCAATGACATCATGCACAGTGGCCCTATTCTGTTGCTCAATATTTCGGACCTGCTCATTTGGATTCGTCACCAGAGACATATCTTTGCCACCGACGTTACGAAAATGTATCGTGAAATTCGAATTCATCAAGAAGACTGGAATCTTCATCGAATTTTGTGGAAGGATGATCAACTCAACGCAGTGCCATACCACTTAACAAGCGTGACATATGTTTCAAAGGCTACTCCTTTCCATGAAATTAGGACTCTCATGCAGCTCACCGAGGATGAAGGCCATCGCTTTCCACTTGCTGTGCCAGTTATCACCTTTGGCAGGCACGTGGATGACATCTTCGGAGGGGCGGATACCACTCATCAACTCATTGAAATTGCTCCACAACTCAAGGACTTGTGCATGACGGGCGGGTTCCCAATCACCAAGTGGCACTTGTCGGACCTCAAGGTCCTTGCTAGAATCTTAACTTCACCGTGAAGCTTATCTATTTCAATGGACGACTGCGATACAAAAATTTTCGGTTTGACTTAGCTTCCTCCCGAGGATAAGTTTACAATTGCATCAAGGTTCAACTCAACTCAGGAAATTTTCACCAAACGCCTTCTTCTTTCCGAGGTGGCTCAACGCCTTGATCCGCTTGGTTTTGCCTCACCTGTTGTGATCAGAGCCACAATACTTCTACAAGAGCTCTGGCTTCACAAGCTGAGCTGGGATGATCCACTGACATCCCAGACCTCATCACGATGAATTGCAATCAGAGACGATCTTACTTATCTGGGCAGAATCTCAATTCCTCGGTGGTTCAACACATAGAGCAACTCAACAGTGCAATTGCATGGTTTCTTTGATGCATCTCAATTAGCCATGGCTGCAGTGATTTATATCACTATTAACTCATCATCCACAGGAAAGGTAGCTTCACTTGTCCGTTCAAAATCCCAGGTGGCACCGCTCAAGAAGCTCACCATACCACGGATTGGACTGACAGCTGCGCTGTTACTTGCAAAATTGGTTGCATACGTTCAATCCACACTCAAAGTTGAAATCACATAAACTCACCTGTGGACGGACTCGTTGGTAACTCTTACGTGAATCAATGCTCATCCAGCGCGGTGGAAAGATTATGTCCGAAACAGAGTAGCTCAAATTCAGGAAATCATACCTAATGCTCAATGGCGTCACGTGTCAGGCACCAGCAATCCAGCTGATTGTGCCTAACGGTGTATCTCAACATCTCAACTGGCTTCTCATCAGCTGCGGTGGTCAGGTCCATCATGGATGGTGAAACCTGTTGTTTTTTGGCCAACAACATCCACTGCGCATGAATATTTGAGCGTTATGGAAGCCCGACCGGGGGTAGCTCTCCTCGCTGCAATCTGACGCCTGAGTGTCACTGGGATCTCATCCACCGGTACTCATCACTCACTAAGCTGTGTCGTCTCACCTCATTTTGTGTTAGAGTAGTAGCCAGAATGAGGAGGAGGTTAGAATTGGCTGGAACAGCTCCACTCACGGCACAAGCGATAGCTGCAGCCAACGTCTTCTGGACGAAAGCAACGCAAGCGGTGTTTTTTAAACACGAATTACAAGTGCTGCTATCAGGCTCTTTTTTGCTATCCTCTTATGCCTTCAGTCGACTAACAGCTTTCATCAATCAGGAGGATGTAATCAGAGTGGGATATCGTCTCGGTCAATCCGCGCTCACATACGAAGAAAGGCATCCTGCCATTCTGCCTCGTCACTCCCAGCTCTCAATTCTCATTATCGATCAAGCTCATCGGTGAACTCGTCACGGAGGCCCTCAGCTCACATTAGCTCAAGTACGACTAACTCATCGGATCATCGGCGGAAGAGCTCTTGTGAAAACTCATATTTTCCGTTGCGTCATGTGTGCTCGACAGAGAGGGATTCAGGCTCAGCAATTGATGGGTCAGCTACCTCTGTCACGAGTCATACCAACGCGTGCGTTTACACACACCGGAGTCGACTACGCTGGTCCTCTCACACTCAAACCTTGGAAGGGGCGAGAAAAAAAAACACACAAAGGCTGGATCTGTGGCTTTGTGTGTTTCGTCACTTCAGCTCTCCATCTTGAGGTAGTTAGTGACTACTCAGCTGATGGCTTTCTCTCGGTGTTCAGGCGTTTCTCATCTCGGCGCGGTCTTCCTCATGTCATGTATTCTGACTATGGCACTAACTTCGTTGGAGCTCACCAAGCTATACATCCGTTGATGAGGAAAACCTCTCATGAACATCACGTCATCGCATAGTCGCTCGCAAATCATTAAATTGCATGGAGGTTCAATTTCACCTCACATATTTCAGCACACAATTAATATAATTGTATGTGCAGCTCATCAAATTCACTTTAAATTCACTCGTGTAATTTATTTTATATATTTGTTTTGTAGTAAAGCGAGTCGAAGTAGAATAAAAGACTACTTCCTCTAACTATATCTTTGGTCTGATTATTTCACACCTGTCGTCAGTGAAAACTCATGCCATTTCTATTTATTACAGATTGAAGATCACCAAGGAATCCTCAACAGATACGGATTTATCTCGGTTATTGGAAGAAGATTCAGAAGAAGAGGAAAATTTAAGCAACGACGTTCCTAGGAATTTCGGTTATCTTAACGATGTAGAAAAATGTGACTGGGTACGCGAGTCGGGTGGACCCTTTCGAACAGATGGGAGACTTATCCTCTCCATACAAATCACCGACCACTGGTCACGAAAACGAAATTTTCCAACGCCCGCAGCGAACAAGGTACCACTAGAGAAACCCATCGTAAAAATAAAAGCTAATATGTCTCGGAAGACGTGCAAGAATAAAACAGTCTAAACTGAGAATAAGCAAGCGACATACAGCGTTGAGAAATTTTCTTTGCCACCTGACACCTTTGCAGATCGACAGAGTAAGCAACACATATGCCGTTGCCAGAACTATCCCACAACGATATGTCTCTTAAGAACGACGAATCTTTCGATGAAAGCGAACTCGAAGACCATAACCCTCGAGAAAACCCAGACAGAGCAATGCAGGGAAAATATGCACGTAAAGAACCCTTCGAAGCAAGCAAAACAGAATCCCCAAACGACGACATGTCCGACGTAGAGGCTTGGAACTGACTTATATTGCCTTCCACCATGCTGCATAAAATTACGAAGGGTAGAGTTATTGCTTCCAACGTTAAACAATCGCGAGACTTATTTTGCACTCGAAAAGATAATTTAGTTTATTTTGTTTCCACCAACTGTGAACCGATAGACACTGGAGCTATTGCAGTACGAGATAATGACAATTTTCCACACTTATAGAATCTAGAATTAGAGAAAGCTGAATTTATTATAAAGTGAGCTCACAGATTCATTATAGCGTGACCTATCACAGATAAGTCTGGAGAAAGTCCCACATTAATTTTCAAAAATATAGTAGAAGCTTTAAAAAGTGTTCGTTATTTAATTGACACGTTATCATTGCAAACCGTCAGTATTGCAAAATCAAATTTTAAGTTAAATGTGCCATGGGAAAATATTATAACTCAAATTCGATTAATATTCGCGCAAAGCGACATTAAAATCAATATTTGTCACGGGTTAGTTAGACAACCCCCAGTGGAAAGACAAAATGAGATTATTGAAGAAATGCCTTCGTCAAACATAGGCCGACACAGAGGTGTCAGTAAAACATATAATCGAATTCGTTAAGTGTATCATTGGAAAAATTTTAAAAACTGACGTCCAATTGTATATTCAACGGTGTTTACAATGTCAATTAAAAAAATTAGTTCGTGTAAAAACTAAACAGCCTATGATCATAACAGATACTCCAGCAATTGCTTTTAATAAAATTGCAATGTATAGTAGCAATCCCCTTACGTAATGCGAAAGCAGTATAACGATAGCGGAAGCATTCGTCAAGCGATTCATTTGTTATTTCGGATCACACAAAGTGATACTCACTGACCAAGATAGATATTTCGTGAGTAATTTTTTAAAACAAATTGGTGAATTGTTTAAAATACGTAAAGTTAGAACTACGGCATTTCACCCTCAATCCTGTGGGTCATTGAAAAGATCGCATCCTGCTCTTGGTGAATATCTTAAACATTTCACCGCTAAACAAAATAATTGGGATGAATGGGTTGTAACGGCTATTTATAATTATAACACGAATGTACACGAAGGTACTAAGCATACTCTATATGAAATGGTTTTTGGCAAGATAGCTCGTACCCCTTCTAGTATGCTCCCTGCCGAGATAGAAAAACTCGCCACGTACGATGAATATCTAACGCAATTGGTCACGCAAATCCATGAAATACAGGGTTTGATACGTCAAAATTTGATAAAGGCTAAAGAAAATTCCAACAGATATGAGGACAAAAAAATTAATTCCGTTGCATTTAAAGTGGGTGAACCAGTATTTTTGCTTAAAGGACCAAAACCAAAAAGACTCGGCGACCACTGCACCGGTCCGCACGAAATAAAGACTATATTAACGAACGGTAACGTATGTATTAAACTCACAAACAGAGACATTACTGTACATTCAAATCAATTGAAGAAATCGAAAATTGCATTCTGAGATTTTCGAAAAAAAATTCCAGAAACATATTTTGCATAAAAATATACGATGTTTATATACTTCGCACTCATGCTGCACTTTCTTTTTGAATATCGTGTAATAATGAATATAGTAGTTACATATTAAAATTGAGAAATACGAATGAAAAACCAGAATAATAAATATATATAATACAGGAGTAAATATAAAATTTACAATAATCACTAGTAATACTCCATATCTATTTTTCATGCATAAATAAATTCTCATCCGTTGTGTGATAATATAACAAAACATATTGTAAATAAGAAGATGAGCACCAGTACTGCATATAATAAATACAGAGGGGCTCGTTCAGCACTACCATGAGCAAATTCGTTCGACAATTATCACCGTTGGTAAGGGACATTTATAGTCTCTGACGAACTTGCTGTCGCATGTTTTTATCATACCGATAAAAGTGATATAGTCACTTATTTGCGCCGTACGAACACTAATACGAAAATGGAAATCGACGATATTCCAATACTAGGACACAACGTTAGCAAAGCAATACCAAGTCGTCCGCCAAATACCGCGCTATAACGTATTAATCAAATAACCCTTTATCAAATAAATGAACATATTAAACACAACAACAACAACAACAACAACAACAACAATAATAATAATAATAATCCCGTGTCGGGTTGCTGATCCCGCATCGGGCGCCTCCCCGGGTTGCGGATAGGGGGACGCCTTCCAGATATGGAAGGTACCGAGAATCTTCGGGGTGGACGAAAATCAAGCAACCCCTTGCGGGGGAGGGGCTAGAATCTTCCCGCGGTAAGGTATGCTTATCGTAGGAGGCAACTTAAATCTAGGAGCTGCCCGTGTTAGAGCCGGGGCACAAAGTGGCTCGATCGTATCGGGGAAGGGGATCGTCTATCACGACTCTTACCCCGCCAGGAACGACCACGGCGCTCCCCGGTTAACGGGCGCCATAAGGAAACCGGGCTGGCGTAAAAACCGGCTCAGGCGGACAAAAACCCCGTTGCGGACTAGCTCCACTCGAGCCAAGGTGGGAGTCAGCGTGCCGAGGGCTGAATGACACTGGGGTTACAGTGTCGCGCACGATGCCCATGGGGACCCGGGCGAAACCCCATGGTATTTAAGCCTTGCCCCCACAATCAGGTTCTGTGGGGGTCGACGCTCGCTTCCTGACTACTCGTGGGAACAAAAATGAACACAAATCAAAACAAAACAAAACAAAACGAACAAATACTAAACGCCGACGGTAAGGCTTCGTCAGGGGCATTAGTGTCGGCGAACGGGGACAGAACAATACTGCGCCTTCCAAGACGAACCAGGACGGACAGCACGTCGAGCGTAGGAAGCGGAGCAAGTTTTACTTCTGCTACCTCTGCTAACGACAATGACAACCAAGGTATGCGCACACAGACAGAACAGACAAAAAAAGTAAAATCAAACCCGACAACACTACAACGGAACGAACCTGGACTAACGGAACTTCTGATGCTGATACAGAAGACAGCAATGAAAATGGACGAGGCAGTCGCCAAACAGAAAAACACAAACATGACGGTCAAACTGGGAATAAAGACGATTCTCGAGGCTGCCGACGCGGCGCTACATAAGTGCACCGAGGCAGCCCCGAAAGGACTCATAACGACACATGACCTGACGGACACAGAAACGGAGACGAAAGAACAGGAAATGCCACGGACGAAACAAAAACGGGAGACGACCGGAACCACTCCGGAGGCCGCGCCCAAGCGACCCCCGAAAACGGAACCGGCTGCAGTCTGGCAGACAGTGAAAAAAAAAATAACAAAAACAGCAGAACGGAAGGACAGTACGCACGAAACAAAAACAAAGACCCAGGCTGAGAGGCGCAGAGCGGCCCCCAAACACAGGGGGACGGCTGTCCTGGTAAAGCCTGGAACCGATAACACGTACTCAAACATCGTACGAAAAATACGGATGTCCGTCGACCCGAAGAAGAGTCACGTGCAGGTGACGACTCTGAGGAAGACGAAAAACGGCCTGTGTCTTCTGAAGATACAGGCAGACGCGAACAGACCAGACGGACGAGACGACTTCCGACGCGTTCTACAAGACGCGATCGGAGCCGCGGGCAGCGTCAGGGCCATGACCTCCAAGGTCCAATTGGAGATCATGGATATGGACTGCGTAACAACCGCGGAGGACGTCGTACAGGCATTCAGACGGGAAACGGGACGAGACGGAGACTTCGGAGTCCATATCTTTGGCCCGAACCGCGCTGAGCAGTACATGGCGGTCTGCGAACTAGAATCCCGGAAAGCCGATGTGCTGCTCCGCCGCGGACGACTTGGTATTGGATGGGTGCACTGCCGCGTCCGAAAAAGACTGTAACAAAATGCCATAGGTGCCTCGGTTATGGGCACGTAAAGGCAAACTGCTCGGACGTGGACAGGACGAAGAGCTGCCGAAAGTGCGGCAGATCTGGACACTACGCTACCGACTGCACGAACGAACCGGCTTGTCCCCTGTGCGCTAAGGCGGGGCACGAAGACGTAGCGCACCTTGCGGGAACCGGAAGGTACGCGGTATTCCGGGCTGCGCTGGAGGAGTGCAGGAAGCAGGCCGGAAGACGGACAGAATAGTTCAGGGAAACCTGAACAGGAGTAGGACAGCAGACATGCTACTACCACAGATAGCTGACGAACTTGACGCTGACATTCTGATCCTGTGCGAACCGTACAGAAGAAGAACGACACAAACGTACATTACGAACGAGACGGAGACCACAGCTATCTGGGTAAGGGGCGCTGCCCAATCTCGAATAACTAACTGCGGTGTCGGGGACGATTACGTCTATGCAAGGGTCGGCGCTGTCACGTACGCCAGCGTCTACCTGACACCCAACTGCACCGCGGCGGATTTCGAGAGAAAAGTAGCGCTCCTGGAGGACGGAATCAGGGATCTGCCTGGAGACGTTATTATCGAGGGCGACTTCAACGCGCGGGCGATCGAGTGGGGAATGACAGCAACGAACAAACGTGGACGGTTACTGCTGGAGATAGCTGCAAGGCTGGACCTGGTAGTAGCCAATACAGGAAATACCGACGTACAGACGACTAGGGTTTGGAGACTCCATCCCTGACGTCACAATGACATCGGACGGAATATCGCCACGGATAGGGCAATGGCGGGTGTTCGACGGCTATACGGCCAGCGACCACCAGTACATTGTCTTCGAAGTGGCAGGACAAACGGCGACGAGACGGACGAGCACCCAGCACCCCCTGCGATGGAACCTCAACAAACTCGACGTACGAAAATTTTCGGAGGAGCTGGTGGCAGCACCAGCACCGATAACAAAAGTCCCCCCTGAGCTGACTGGCCGGCAAAGGGCGGAAAGACTGGTGGACGAGACGGCCAAACTGACGGACCGGCTGTGCAACAGCACAATGCCGAAACGACGACATCGACAGAACAGGCAGCCACAATACTAGTGGACGGACGAAATAGCCGAGCTGCGCAGGGTCTGCTTGGCAAGCCGACGACTAGTCGAGGGCTGGGGGAAGACCCGAAAGGGAAAACCTCCAAGCCACATATAAGACAGCACGGAAAGCACTGACGAGCGTGATACGAGACAGCAAGACGCGTTACTGGAAGAGGCTCTGCGAGGAGGTGGATCAGGATCCCTGGGGTACTGGTTACAAAATCGTGACCGGTATACTAGGGGCCCGGGTACCACCAGAACTCAAAGACGCCGAATTCGCACCATGGATCGTCGACGGCTTGTTTCCTACACACCTAATACGGACGGACGTTACAGACGACACGGACACACCGGCAGCCCCCATCTTCACGGCGGAAGAGCTCACTAGGGCATCCAACGCAATGAAGACTGGTAAGGCACCGGGACCGGACGGAGTACCGGCGGAGATTATCCGGCTGATGGTCAACATGAGGCCGGAGATATTTCTCGACCTGTACAACACGTGCTTGACGACGGGGACGTTCAGCGGCCGGTGGAAGGCGGCGAGGCTAGTTCTTGTCCCCAAAGGTAAGGGCGACCCCAATACGCCTTCAGCCTACCGGCCGTTGAGTTTACTTGACACGACGGGTAAACTCTACGAACAATTACTGAGACCGAGACTGACGGACGTGATACAGACCAACGGAGGCCTTTCAGACCTGCAGTTCGGCTTCAGGAAGGGTCGATCGACGATTGGGCAATTCAAAAAGTGGTCGACTCCTTCCTGGACTTAGACAAACACTGCCACGCAGCACGACCAATCGTTCTGCTGGCGACCTTGGACGTCAGGAACGCCTTCAACTCGGCTAGGTGGGTCGATATCCTGGAGGTGCTTGAAAGCAACTTCGGGGTTCCGGCTTACTTGGTTCGGGTGGTGGAGGACTACCTGAAAAACAGACAGATTACGTACGAGACAACTGAAGGACCGGTGACGAGGCAAATCACCGCCGGGGTCGCACAGGGGTCCATACTGGGACCAGATTTTTGGAACGGATTGTATGACAGCTTGCTCAGGCTGGAAATGCCGCTCGGCGTACTCCTCGTCGCTTACGCTGACGACGTGGCGGCGGTGATCACCGAGCGGTCTCCGGATCTGGCACAGCTAAAACTGAACCAGACGATGCGACGAGTGGGACGATGGATGACGGACCACGGACTACAACTCGCGACAGAAAAGACAGAACTGACGTTCCTTAGTAAAAGACGTATACAGACGAGACTTCCTATGTGGGTCGGGACGGACAAAATCGTGGCCGGGGGGGAAGTCAAGTATCTGGGGGTAACTCTAGATACGAAGATGACCTTCTGCCCTCATATACAAAAAACAGCCCAGAAGGCGGCCGAGAGGATAGCATCCTTAAGCCGCCTGATGGCAAACACGACTGGACCGAGACCGGGGAAAAGAAGATTATTAATGGCGACTGCCCACTCGATCCTCCTCTACGGCGCAGAGATCTGGGCGGATGCCCTGAAGACAAAGAAATACTGCCACGCGATGACGACGGTACAAAGACGGGGTGCGCTGAGGATCGCCTGCTCCTATCGAACTGTCTCTGCACAAGCAGTTTTGGTTGTGGCCGGCGTAATCCCCGTGGACCTCCTAGCTTCCGAACAACAGAGAATCTACGGGAAAAGCGCGGACATAAGACGGGAGGATGCGGCAGTTGCGGAGCGCAACAGGACGATACAGACTTGGCAAGACCGATGGACAGAAGAACGTACAGGCAACTGGACGAGACGACTTATAAAGGACCTGAGACCGTGGATCGGAAGGAAGTTTGGGGACGTGAACTTTTACGTTACCCAGCTCCTGACCGGACACGGCTACTTCCGAAGGTACCTTTACAACATGAACAGATTACGGACGCCAGACTGTAAGTACTGCGGACACGAACGAGACGACGCGGAGCACACATTTTTTGTGTGTGACTGCTGGACAGGACCCCGATTAGAACTCAAGACGATTGTTGGTAGCATCACTCCGGACAACATTGTCCGGGTGATGCTCCACTCAACAGAATGGTGGCAACTAGTTGCCACCTATACGGAGACGATACTACGACGAAAAAACGTAGACGGCTGCCTCGCCTAACCGAGCAGACAGACTGACGTGACGCGACAGGTTACAGACAGCAAGACGAACAGACGAACACAGACAGAACCCCCAGCCAGAAGTAATATCAAAATAGTTCCTGGTCTGGGGGAGGACAACAACAAGGAGAGGGCGGTTTAGTGGGTAGGCCCACTTTTTTGGGAGTCCCACATACCCCCCCAGTTCGAAAGGCTGGGGGATATCTGTAAAAAGGATTCCGCAACTCCTTGTAAATAATAATAATAATAATAATAATAATAATAATAATAATAATAATAATAATAATAATAATAATAATAATAATAATAATAACAACAATAATAATAATAGAAATAATCGAGTGGTAGATCAAGTACAAGAGAAATTATATATATATATTTATTAGGTATAAAGTTACATACTAATAATCTTCGAGTTGTTTGTACGTTCTCTGTACAGCGTACGGAGAGTCTCTGTCACCAGCATTATATCTACTTGCTTCTTACGATACGCTAGCCGGGCGTGCTAGGTGGGGAGAGACTTATACACCAAACCACGCACACTAAGGAAACAGACAGTATAAATGTATATACGTACTCATCATCCAACACGCCACCTTACATTTATATTGTACATTTTGTTTACCATATTTTCTTCTATTCTACTTTCATCGATGTTCTAAATTTTTCGAACTTCTCTTTGCACGATGGTTTTGTGAATATGTCTGCGACATTTTCATCAGAGTTCACTTTCATTACATTTATTATATATTCGCTTACACACTCATGTACATAATGGTAGTCGATTTCAATATGTTTTGAATTCTTGTTAAAGTTCCCATACTTAGCTATATTTATCACTCCTGAGTTATCCTCGTAAATCTTAATTGCTTCTACTGAATTTACGCTGAACAATGTTGCTAACTCTATTACGAATTTCAGCTTACTCACAGCTTCTGACAGCGCTACATATTCTGCATATGTCGAATCCTTTGTTACACATTTTTGTTTTCTCGATTTCCAATGGATTACATTTCCAAACATTCGAATTACATATCCCGATGTTGACTTTCTGTCCAAATGATCACCTGCCCAATCGACATCCACATAACAATCTACAAGGTGCGTACGACCACCCGTCCACCCCTTTTAATTTGCAAAATACACATTTTCGGAAAAAGTTTTTTATACAAAGGTTGTAGGGTTTTTAATGACGCATCAGACAGTGGTATTAGCATGACCTTGAAAAGCGTTGTCAAGGTCACGTAGAGGTCACCTGCGATTTTTTAAATAGAACCCCCAATTTTTTTTGCATATTCTTGTAACTTATCTCGAGAGCTGTTCAAAACGCTATAATAAAGTATTATTCTATTAAGTATTTTTTGAGTTTTAAGGCTTGAAATTTCTTATTTTCAATAATTTGAAAAGACGGTTTTTTGGGGCTGATTTTTTAAAATGGGAATCCCTATTTGTTAATACGGATTTGTATTCTACACGAAAAAAAAGAAGGTTTTGTGAACGGTCATTTTTCACTAAACGCTCTTCACAAGCCTAAAACGGCTTTTAAAATTTTGAAATCTACTCAGATAATTTACGCTGTAGCTTATATCGGGTCTTGTGCATGAGCTTATATACAGTAATGCACTAATTAGATTTCTATATTTGATATCGCTCTCGCATACTTCCGACTTCTCAATTTTCAAGTTTGTTTCCATAGGTGTATTATATAGTTTGCTGTTTCGCAAGTTGTATTTACTCTCTACTGACTCAATATATTTTGTCTGACTTAATTTCATTTCCCGCTTACTATAATCGTATTCCACGATAATACCCAGATATTCCGTTATTTCACCTAAGTCTTTCATTTTTAATTTATTCGACAAAAGATTTTTTATACTCCATGTTTTCTGTTTGCTTATACCGCAGATTAACAGATCATCTACAAATACTAGTAAGTACATCGTATCTCTTCCTTTTCCAAGAGTATATAGCCAGTAGTCTAGATTACTGCTCTTAAAGCCTAGATTCGTCAGGAATTTATCGAGGCACTCATACCAAACTCTAGGAC
Source organism: Cylloceria caligata (assembly GCA_963942595.1). Classification (NCBI taxonomy): domain Eukaryota; kingdom Metazoa; phylum Arthropoda; class Insecta; order Hymenoptera; family Ichneumonidae; genus Cylloceria; species Cylloceria caligata. The sequence continues at coordinate 53,827,841 of OZ012704.1, read as the reverse complement.
TTACTTTCAAACCATATAAGGCTTTTATTAGTTTACATACCCTATTTGTGCCATCTTCGTATGCTTTAGGTTGATGCACATATATCTCAGAGCTTACCTCACCATTTAAAAATGCATTCTCTACGTCCATTTGCTCAATAATCAGGCCCATTTGGCAGCAATATGATAATAAAATTCTTAACGTTTGTATCTTTGCTACAGGAGAGTAGATATCACCAATTATATCTGTCTGTTGAAATCCTCTTACGACTAACCTAGCCTTATATCAGTCATTAGTTTTTCTAGTGTATACCTACTTCACATCTAAGACTTTCCGATTTTGTGCCTTGTCTACTAAACTCCACGTATTATTTTTATTCAGACATTCTATTTCTTTATCCATAGCCTATTTCCAAAATTTACGCTCACTACTATCGACCGCCTCCTCAAAAGTGTAAGGATTATCTGCTCTACAATAATTTGCATATATATTATAATCTTGAAACCTCATAGGAGGTTTTCTATCGCGCGTAGCCTTCCGTAGGTCAGGTTCAGCATCAGATTCAGACTTATTTTCATCAATTTTAATTTTCTCCCGTTTAACCTGATCAGAGATTTTATAGCTTCTATCAGATGATTCATCGTCTGTATCCTCATTATTTTTATCGTCAGACCTATTTTCATCCAGACCAATACATTTTACGTCTTCTTCAACAACATCGACATGTTTAGTCACTATTATCCTATTATTCATAAGGACTCTATAACCTACTCCATTGTAACCTAGCAGAATTCCCATGTCTGCCTTTTAATCCCATTTTGAGACTCTTTTCTGTTCACGCTTCCTTACAAAAAGTTTACTATCGTATAAACGTAGATTTTTCACATTCGGTTGCCTTTTAAAAAATATCTCATAAGGCGTTTTCTTCTCTATAGTATTTGCTAACGTGCGATTTTTTAAGTACGTAGCTGCGCACATTATTTCAGGCCAGTATCGTTTATGTACTTTCGCTTCTGCTAATAAACAACGTGCCATATACATTATTGTTCTATTAAATCGGTCTGCGGTTCCATTTAATTAATGTACGTAGGCTGGATAATTATTAATATTAATACCCTTTTCTTTGACAAAATTCAAAAACCCATTGTTCAAATATTCTTTTCCATTGTCACATCTCAATACTTTAATTCTTTTACCCGTTAGATTTTCACATTCATTTGCAAATTCAACTAGACAATCGAAAACTTCTGACTTATCAGGGGTACAAATTGAAAATGCGGGTTTGATAACAGATGGCGTTACTAACGCTATACGCATCAGGCAGTACTGTGACTATGTTCATGTCAAAGCTACGTCTTATAGCTTTAATTTTCAGTATGTGTCAATTTGTCGCAGTGTCAAATTCATAGTTTTTTTGAGCTCTCAATATGTCGAGTTTCGTGCCAACAAAACAGCATTTGCGGGAAGTTTTAATTTACTTCTTTAATTTGAAGAAAAGTGCTGCTGAAGCACATCGATTGGTCTCCGAGGCTTATCCGAGTCATGTTCCATCGGTTTCAACGTGCGAGAGATGGTTTGTGCGGTTTAGAAGTGGTGATTTTGACGTTGAGGACAAAGAGCGGCCGGGCCAAGTGAAAAAGTTTGAGAATGCTGAATTGGAGGCAATACTCAATGAAGACTCGTGTCAAACTCAACAAGAGCTCGCAGATTCATTGGGAGTGACACAACAAGCCATTTCCCATCGTATAAAAGCCCTCGGAATGATCCAAAAGCAAGGACATTGGGTGCCGTATGAGCTGAAGCCGAGAGACGTCGAGCGCCGTTTTTTTGCATGCGAACTGCTGCTCGAACGGCAAAAACGGAAGGGTTTTTTGCATCGCATTGTCACTGGTGATGAAAAGTGGATCCATTACGATAACCCGAAGCGCAAAAAATCATATGGTTACCCCGGCCATGCATCATCATCGACGGCCAAACCAAATATTCACGGCGCCAAGCTCATGCTCTGTATTTGGTGGGACCAGCTGGGTGTGGTGTATTATGAGCTATTGAAATCGAACGAAACCATCACAGGAGCACTATACCGAACTCAATTGATGCGTTTGAGCCGCGCACTCAAAGAAAAACGGCCACAATACGAGCAAAGACACGACAAAGTAATTTTGCAACATGACAACGCTCGGCCACATGTTGCAGCGCCGGTCAAAACATACCTACAAACGCTGAAATGGGAAGTCTTACCCCACCCGCCGTATAGCCCAGATATTGCTCCTTCCGATTACCACCTTTTCCGATCGATGACACATGGCCTAGCTGACCAGCGCTTCCATTCTTACGAAGAAGCCCAAAAATGGGTCGATGACTGGATAGCAGCCAAGCCGGCCGAATTTTTTCGCGACGGTATCCGTAAATTGCCAGAAAGATGGGAAAAAGTTGTGGCTAGCGATGGACAATACTTTGAATAATTCATTTGTTACCATTTTTTCAGAATAAACGTTCAAAAATAGAAAAAAATCCCGCATTTTCAATTTGTACTCCTGATAGATTTCATACAGTAAATTTTAGCCATTTTACTATAATCGTCGCTGAAAGAGACGAAATATTTTTCGCCATTCAACCCAGCTGTTTTGAAACTGCCACAAACATCAGTATGAACAATCTCCAATATATCGTTAGCTCGGGTTCTATTATTTTCAACGGGTAGGTTGTGCATTTTATTCTCTATACATGTTTTGCATTTCATAAATTCTGTTTCAAGTTCGTTTGGGATACCCTCCAACAGTTGCCTTTTACACTGACAAGGAAGGATAGTTTGGTGTCCCCCTTCGATTTTGATGAAACTCACGTATGTTGTAGAGCATCGAAAACTAAAAAACACGTATTTTTGTTTATCGGCGGAAAACATTTCTAAGGGGTGAAATCGCCCTTCAAAATTAGCATGTCGAGGGGTGATTATGCAGTTTCACCCAGAAGACGTCAACCGATTTTAATGAAACAAAAACAAAAATACTCCTCACTGAAGACAATCAAAATTCCACGTGAAGTTGAAGAAAAAAATTCATTTGCAGGGGTGAACAACCCCCTGATTTTTTAATTTTCCACCCTACACAAAAAACTAACCAACCAAATTGAACAGAACATGTACCATTTGGAAGGGCAAGTTAAAATAAAGTTGACGTATTTTTGCATATTCACAGGAAAATGAGTTTATGGAGGTGAACTACCCATTATCCATTAGTACGTATTGTTGGAAAATCAGCTGGCGCACGGCGATCGATAATCGTCGTGCGCCTACCTGTTGCGCTGCTCTACTACGCGTTGTTCGGTTGAGTCGAAGATAGCCGAAGCGTGGGCTTCGCGAAGCCGAGGATGTGCCTCGTTGGCACGCCGCGTCGAGCGAGAAGATGTCTCTCTCGCTTGACTTCGGTTTCGCTCACCGGCTGTCTCGCTCAACTGACTCCAGCGCCCAACGAAACTTTCATACTCGCAGCCATCTTGAGAATTTGGCACTTTTGCGACACACATCCACTGGACAGCACGCGCATCCATAGGACTCTCAAGCATTTTCTTCGGACATTATTCATCGGACTCGCTCAACCTCTCGCTCTTCAGGACTCATTGCTCAAGGTAAGAGTGCTCTGGCATAATTACGTCTTAATTCACTGTCAGAGAGGAGAAAATGGTACATCAGCACTGGGTCTCACTTGTGGCGTGCGTTGCAGCACATGCTGTACCACATTCTCCTCATGTCGTTTTGCCGGCTTAATTAATATAATTAAGCATGTGCCTCACATTCACTATATTTTCCCCCAGTAAATCTGCTGGGAAAATACAGTGAATAATTTTAGTCAACCGTACAGCCTCAATATCTGTTTGCATTGTGCTACACAGTGCTGATTGCGTGGCTAAGTACACATAAGAAAAACACTCCTGCAATATACACTGAGGGTGCTCTCATTATTAATTCACTGCAACTACTCTGCAATACAGTGCTGAGTGTTTGCAGTGAGTTACGCACATTTTCGCACTCAATGGCATTGGCGTGTCGTGCTGCGTAGCTGTTACTACGTTGCACACACCGCTGTCTCAAGTTCATATTCAGCACACAATTAATATAATTGTGTGCTGCTCACATTACAATGCCAAATTCTAAATTACTAAGTCATTTATGTTTTTGCACTCACCAGTCTGAGCGTGTCGTGCAGCGTAGCTATCACTGCGTTGCATGCACCGCTTGCTCATGTCTTCACTCAGCGCACAATTAATATAATTGTGTGCTGCTCATAGTATGTCAATTCACAGCTCAATTTGTTAATCTTTTTATATAATTTGTATTTGTTTGCAAAATTTTACATTTTGGATAATTTTCTAAATTAAAGTCTTTTTGGTCTGAATTTTCACATAGTTTATTAGACTGGTGTTGTTTTGAAATTGAATTTTGAATACTGCGAAGGAAGGCAGCAATAAACCACTTTCTCAGTATAACATTTATGTGTCTGGTTATTTTCCTCTTGCCTCGAGTGAGTTCTCATCCCGTTCTAATATATTCACAGATCGGTCAAGGTTCTTCCGGAAGGAATTCTCAACACTTATATTTGTGCGTATATTCTTGTTTCTCGTTATTTACATGTTAAAGAGCTGCTTGCGTCCTTTTCACGTCCCGTGTTATCGCTCTCCCCACTCTCCATTCTCTCACATATATTCTTACCGCCTTGCGCATCTACATACTCCACAGTATATAATATAATTTATCATTCCTTTTACAATTCATCAACGTGCACATTACTGTCATAATTTGCAGCAATCATGGTTCGTAAGTCGTGCAGAAATGATACTCTTCAAAAAAATGTTGCAAGCACAAAGACTCCTTGTATAATTACTTTTCTAAGTATAATTACTTTTGAACCATGCATATTTGAAAAGATTTATATATCTGGGTGATGAAAGTTGATTGTGTGCAAGCGATTGCAGTTTGATTATGATGTTCCTCAAGTGTAAATTAATATCAGAATTAAGTAATAATACACTGTCGGAAAAATGCCGTACACAATTTTTCCATATTCGGAAACCAAAAGCGTCGAGTGGTTGGATTATCCCTGTGGTGCTTTTAGGTATTATCTTTGTGATTGTTTTTTTGCCCCAAGGTGTTGCTTTTCGAACAACTTCTGGGCAGTGTCCACTCCATGAGTCTATCAATAATACGCTGTCACGGCCGGTGTTGGGGAAGAATACTTTTTCCAACCAAACTTTGAAGTGCCCTATACATAGGATGATATTGGTTATCGATATAGTATAATTCAACATATGTTCAATATTTTCTGGCAATCATTTTTGTCCATACCTGAAGTAATTTTTCCGGATTTCATTGCTGTTAAAAATACGTTTTTTGGCCTGAATAAATTTTTTTCCACGATTGGACCGAACTCACCCTTTCCCTCTTTTAGAACGATAAAAAGGGGTGACAGTAATTTTCCATCTGCATTTATGGTTGGCTGGATAGTGTAGCTGTGAGTTGTAGATGATACGGATTGTACTACACATTGCACTTATTTAGTTCCTTCAGCCGTCAGAGTCCTGCCAGAGTGGATTTCCAGTTGAAAACCGCTCTGATCCGAATTATATATGTTTTCCGGTCCATATTTTTGAATATATGGTTTAATTTGATTCACGAAGATTTCTGCATTCATCCTTAAAACTGGTTCGTCTTCTATAGTCTTTCGTGTTACGAATTTATTAATTTTCCTGGACACAATACGATGTGATTTCTTGAACTTCCGAAGCCAATCACGAGAAGCTTTAAAACGAATGTCTTCGTGACCTATCTCTTTTTGAGCTTGTAGAGCCCACTTTTGAAGGTCGATATCATGAACAATGAAACCAGCATCTACTGCGGCTTGTATGTTTTTCAAAGTATATTCAGAGATTTGAGCTAATTTCTCCTTGTAGGTCCCACCTTTATTCATTTGATTTGCCCAGCGTTTTAATTGTCGTACAGATTTGACTTTTTTGAATTTCTGACTGACGTATCGACACTGTAATTTTTCTTCTTACCGGATCTCCAGTATTCGATTGCTTTGCGTTTGTAATCGTAGCTTATGTCTTCTTCGTCTTTAGAACAAGTATCAGAATCCACTGGACCTTCATCATGTTGTCAAAGAGTGTCCTCGACAGGATTAACATCATATCGCTTGAATGGCTCTTGAAAATCTAGCGATTGTTCCTCGATAATTTCAACTCCGTTATAGTCGTCCATGCAGTCGACCAGAATTTTTTCGAAATTCTGCTTTACCTCGATTTCTGCATTGTTAATCGGAGTTTCGAGAATATTCATGGCTTCAAATGTAGCCAAAAGAAGTTTAATGACTTTGATTGGATTCAGTTTCATGGTCTATTGATTTTTTAAATCAGATATTATAACTGACGCACTGGCACTCCGTTTAAATGAGCAACTGAAGACCGCTGTATGTATCGCGGTTTTTATATTTGAAAGACTTGTTGTTGAACCACATGTGATTTCAGCAGATAATACGCAGTCCCAGATAGCCGCCTATGTAGAAAATACCTCTTACTGCGTCGAAAGTATTTTTATCATATTGGCGTAGGATTAGATTACTCAAAAGATAAGATCATATTCATTTCGTTGGAATAATTGGCAATGTTCTATAGATGGAACGACTGTTGTATCATCGACTTATTCCGACATTTGCGCCGAATCGAAATACTATCTAATCGAAAGGTCGATAACATATGACGATAAATTATTGATAAGCACAAAATCAGCACAAAGAGTGAGCAAGCAAGCAGCTCTTTAACATGTAAATAACGAGAAACAAGAATGTACGCACAAATATACGTACTAATGGATAAGGGGTAGTTTACCCCCGTAAACTCATTTTCCTGTGAATATGCAAAAATACGTCAACTTTATTTTAACTTGCCCTTCCAAATGGTACATGTTCTGTTCAATTTGGTTGGTTAGTTTTTTGTGTAGGGTGGAAAATTAAAAAATCAGGGGGTTGTTCACCCCTGCAAATGAATTTTTTTCTTCAACTTCACGTGGAATTTTGATTGTCTTCAATGAGGAGTATTTTTGTTTTTGTTTCATTAAAATCGGTTGACGCCTTCTGAGTGAAACTGCATCATCACCCCTCGACATGCTAATTTTGAAGGGCTATTTCACCCTAGAAATGTTTTTCCGCCGATAAACAAAAATACGTGTCTTTTAGTTTTCGATGCTCTACAACATACGTGAGTTTCATCAAAATCGGAGGGGGACACCAAACTATCTTTTCTTGTGAGTATTTAGATAATTAAAGTTTATATGACCCAACATTCGATGCCACTTTACTTTCAGGCTCATATTCTTGTTCTTACTATCAGCAACATTTACCAAAGGTTCTTTGTGTTTTAACTCACTTTTCATTGTGTATAACCCACTCTCTTTGAAGGCTACTACTGTACATTTACCATTCTCATGTATAATCTTTGTTACTCCACCCTTAGAGACAATAATATTTTTATCGATCAACTTTCCATAACTTATTAAGTTTCAATGCATATCTTTTGCATAAAATACATTCCTCATTTTTTCTTTATTTTTCCTACCAAATACGTCAAAGTAGCTTACTACATTTCCAATTTTAGTTGCTTTTACAATTCTATTGTCTCCTAAGTATACATTTACAGGGTCTTTGAGTTCGATACATTTATCAAAATATCTCTCATTATTGATGATATGATCGGTACACCCGCTATCTAATATCCAGTTTATTTCGTATTTGCTTAGTCCATTTGTCTTACTGTTATATGCCACGTAATAGTCGACCGTTGTTACTAATGCGCTCGCACCTGGATTGCTGTGTTCTGTTGTGTCGCGGAATATTCCACTTCACGTATTGTCAGGAATATTCCTTAGCTGACACAGCTAGATATGGAATTCTAAAAGATAGGTGTCATATAAGACAGGATGCGAGGTAGACGCCGACGCAGCATGGGGCGACTCGCTAGGCGATCTACGATAGGCTAAAGCTAAAGCTGCCAACTAAGGGATTTTAGCAAACACAGTTGCTAACTGCTTTATTAAAATCATAATTAAATTAGACTCAACACGAACGGTTGGTTCCTCGTCAAATGCTCGAAACTACGAATTATTGACATCCCTTTATTGACTTTTAGATAGACAACGGAAAGTTGCCGTTGCCTATAATAAATACTTCCATTTGTATAAATTCGCGTTTTCATCGATAACTCGAGATCCATCTCCTTATCGGCAAACGATCCCAAAAATGAATAACTTTTTTATATTATACCGAATACCGAATAATCCAATTACCCGGTACCGGCATAACATTCCCTCCCCCTTAAAAGGAAAAATTTTCTAAAAAATTTTTTCTTCAGTTGGTTTCCCGTACCTTTACAATTTTAATACAATTTTACGGTTCGATATATAATATATAATATATATGTAATAGTATGTTTAGTATTTCCTGCTGAGTGGGATTTTTCCCACAATTTATTCCTACAGGTACTGGGGTTGGCACGACGTATAGCCATCGTCCTTGCTGTTGCATTGGGACGATTGGGGGATGGGTGATTTTGATAATCCTTTTTACGCATTTTTCGCCGTTACGGTGTCTATTTTCGAATAGATTAGGACTTCGCAGGGTGCGTCATTTATAACCGGAATAGTAGGGTGTATTGGTGGGCAAATGTACGATTTGTCCAGTACCTTGCAATTTTTTACGTCATCGGATGTCATCCTTAGGTATTTACGATTGTCGGTGTCAATGACTACGTGACTCCCAGTCGTGTCCACGTGGTCGTACCTGCCGTTGCTTGCTCGCGTGTGTATAGGGTATACTGTACTGTTGCTGCCTGATCAGCGGTATGTCGAGTACTAGTATAGTTGCGTCACCTTCGCTGTAGGCCTTTAGGTCAGCAAGTCGCATAAGTGCTGACGCTTGTCGATGCTCTACAGCGACAGGGACTGAATTGTTTAAGTGTACCTTGTTCCTCATTCTGAGGCTTAACCAATGTAATATAATATTTTTTTCATAAATCGAATTACCAATTAACATGTGTATATCAACCGATTAGAGTGTGCACATTGACTTATTTTTTCCAAAATGAAGTATGCCCTTACAGGCTTTATTTCTTCAATTTACTCTATATAATCTTTTTACTCTCTACGATGAACACGATGGCATGGTCGCAGTCCTCTCTGGATTATACAGCATGATTATACAGCGTAATGAAAGTGCAATTTCTTTTCAATTGTTTCGTTTTTCCTGTTGATAAAATTAGGTCTCCTAAGACCTCTTCCACTTTATTGGAGCTCCCTTCCCTGTGTCCTGAGGGGCTCCTTCCCGCATTTATTTCCTAGCTGATATTTAGTTTTAACTAGCTATAATTATACGAATTCTTCAATTCTTGAGCTATTAGTGCTCGATAAAGAGCTTCAGGCGGTTTGCGTGCACCGCCTGAGTTTTCCGTCCGTTCCGGACTACGTAATTGACAGGGGCCTCTTCTCTACTATTTCGTGAGGTCCCGTCCGCTTCGGGGTCAGCTTGGCTGACCGTCCCTTGCACACCGTCTCGGCACGGAGGAGCACGCGTTCGCCGACGCGGTACTCCTGCACCTTTGCGCCGTGGTCGTACGTAACTCATGGACGTAGTCGTCGTAGGCATAGGTGCTGCGGGGTTCCTGTTTTACGGCCGTCAGTAATTCAGTATCGCGTCCGTATACCAGCACGTAGGGAGACAGTCCGGGCCCCGTATGTGGAGTGGTGTTGTACGTAAACATTGCGTACGGCAGCCTCTCGTTACAGTCTCCTTGATCCTCGCTTATGATTCTGCGAGGGTGCGATGTGACCTTTCCAGGGCGCCATTTGATTCCGGATGGTAAGCCGTTGTCTGTATTTTCTTAATTCTCAGCAGTCGACACATTTCTTTGAAGGTCGCACTGAGGAATTTGGTGCCCTGGTCTGACAGTATCATTTCCGGCGTTCCATGCCGGCAACTTAATTCTTCAACGAGCGCCCTTGCTACTGTCGAAACCTCTCAGTTCGTCAGGGGGATCGCTGCACTGTATTTGGTAAGGGCGTCCTGAAACGTAAGTATGGATTTTTTTCCGGAAGCGCTTTCCGGTAGCGGTCCTACGATGTTGACCACAACTTTTTCGAATGACCTCGAAAGGGTGTCCGTTACCACCATCGGCACTCGTTCCTTTTTCCTGATTTTGTTCTTTTGACAGGATTCGCAAGACGATGTATACTTTTCCAAACCCCTTCTTATGCCGGGCCAGTCGTACTTGGTCCGGATCCGATGTAACGTACCCCTGATACCCTGATGCCCTCCTATGGGGGTGTCGTGGTATTCTCTTATGATTTTCGGGCGGTCATCGATGGAGGGAATGGCTACGCCACTGCGGCAGTTGCTGTACTCTTTCATAATGCTGTCTTCTTCTTTGCTGCTGGAGGTTTGCGGGCTGCGGCCCCCGCTTTGCCTCGCTTCCTCAGCAGGCTTGTGCGGTGCTGGGCCCGCAATTTCTTTGCTCGGTGTTCCCACCGCAGCTCCGCCGTTGCGTCGCTTTCTGTCTCGAGCGGCCTTGCAACGTTTTCCTTTCTCGACCTACCGCGCCTTACGGGTCGGCCATGCTGTGCTGCGCTCGCTCTGTCCTTTTCAGCGATGCTCGCAGTCTTACCCATGCTTGTCTGTACTAGCTTGCGTAGTCTGCCCCTTCCCCGACCGCTCGGCTTCGCGGCGGGGCTGTGGGGTTCAGTAGAGCGACTTGCATGCACGCTGCGGATCTCTCTATCTTCTTCTGAAGCGTTGACAGGCGCTACCTCTTGCTCTGCCTCGTTGCTGTGTTGGCCCCTTGTATTCTCGGCTCTCGGCTTTGTGCGGCTGTCCGTACCCGGGCGCTTGCTGTCCTCTTTTATCTCGTGGGCGAGCTCGACCTCTCGCTCCAGCGAGCTACCACGGCTATTTATGGTATCTTCGGCTGTCCGCTTTGTGCGGTCGTTCGCTGTGCCTTTTTGCCCCGTCGTGCTGTCCTTTTTCGATCCACAGACTACGTTCTCTGCTCTCGCTTGAACCCTTGTAGTAAGGAATATTGGACTTAGCGCATCGTCATTCGTATTGCGCTTTCCTATACTATATTCGACATTAAACTCATGTTCCGCCAATTCGATTTTCCAACGCATTAGTCTCGAACCTGGGTCCTTTACTCCAAACAGCCAGGTGAGTGGTTGCTGGTTTGTCACGACCGTAAAGCGAGTACCATAAATATATGGCCGGAATTGAGCCAGAGCCCAAATTATCGCGAGTAGCTCTTACTCCGTGTGCTACTATGTCGTCGAGGTACACATAGCATTTGACCTGTACCAGGTCTATAAATATGAAACCGGAATTTGCCCATAGATGGCCCTAGCTGTCAATGTAGTTACCGCCAAACCGCGTCATTGACACCATTTCCTTGTTGACATCTCTGACAAAGATTTTCAACTCACAACAATACAAGTTTCATACAACAGCATAGTTTGTAATAGCGTTGAACATGTTGAATTTTGTGCCTGGAAACTACGATTTGCGGACAGTATTGATTTTCTGTTACCAATTGAAGAAAACTGCTGCAGAATCGCATCGAATGCTTGTCGAAGCATACGGTGAGCATGCTCTTGGTAAATCACAGTGCTTTGAGTGGTTTAAAAAATTCAAAAGTGGCGATTTTGACGTGAAAAACGAAGAACGTGGAAGACTACCGAAAAAGTTTGAAGACAGCGAATTGCAAGCATTGTTGGATGAGGATGACGCTCAAACGCAACAACAACTCGCGGATCAATTAAATGTGACACAAGAAGCCGTCTCCATACGTTTGAAAACCATGGGAAAGAACCAGAAGATGCGAAAATGGGTTCCACATGAACTGAATGAAAGACAGCAGGAAAACCGAAAAACCACTTGCGAAATGCTGCTCGCCAGTTACAAAAGAAAGTCATTTCTCCGTCGAATTGTGACTGGCGATGAAAAGTGGATATATTTTGAGAATCCTAAGCGTAAAAGATCATGGATAACTCCAGGCGAACCATCGACATCGACTGCAAGGCCAAATCGCTATGGACGGAAGACAATGCTCTGTGTTTGGTGGGATCAGAAGGGTGTGATCTCTTATGAGCTGCTAAAACCTGGCAAAACCGTTAATACTGAACGCTACCGACAACAAATGATCGATTTGAATCAAGCTTTGCGTGAAAAATGACCAGAATATAAAAAAAAGCAACACAAAGTGATTTTGCTTCATGATAATGCACCATCACATATAGCAAAACTGGTCAAGAAAATGATTGAGGCGTTTAGTTGGGAAATACTTTCGCATGCGGCTTACTCACCAGACTTGGCTCCGTCCGATGACTACTTATTTGCATCGATGGGACACGCACTTGCTGAGCAGCGCTTTACTTCTTACGAAAATGTACGATAATGGCTCGATGACTGGTTTGCCTCAAAAGAGCAACAGTTTTTTTGGCATGGCATCCACAAATTGTCAGACAGGTGGGAAAAATGTATAGCTAGCGATGGGCAATACTTCGAATAAAATATTTTTTATCATTTTCATACAATAAACGTGTATTTTCTATACAAAAATTCCGGTTTCATATTTATAGACCTAGTAGTCCTGCTAACGTGGAGTTCATTAGCCGCTGGCAAGTCGGTGGCGCGTTCTTCAATCCGAATGACATGCGGTTATACTCAAAATGACCCCGCGGAGTAGAAATTGCCGTTTTTCTATGTCTTCCTGCGCCATCGGGATTTGGTGAAATCCAGAGGCGAGGTCCAACGTCATGTAATATCAGGCTCGTCCCAACAGGTCCAATATTTCGGTTATATCGGGCAGTGGGCACGAGTCTCCGATGGTGGCTTCGATCAACTTCCGAAAGTCCACCACTCTGCGCATTTTCCTCACTCCGGCGGCATCGAGTTTCTTAGCCACGACCACCAGCGGCGCGTTCCATTGACTCCTGCTGGGCTGGACTATTCCTTCCGCTAGCATTTTGTCTGTCGGCCTCTCCACTTCTCTTTCCCGTGGGCGAGTTTAGCCTCTCGCTTCGACGAGCTATCGTGGTTGCCTTGGGTATCTTCGACTCTCCGCTTTGTGTGGCTGTTCGTATATCCGATTGCGCTATCTTTCTCTTTCTTATGGTACTTTCTTTCCTGTCCCACTTGGGCTCGTGTGGTCGCATATATGCGACTCAGAGCGTCTGCATCAGTATTTCCTTTTCCGGCTTTCGGCATTTTACCGGACCCCTACCCCGATTTTACGTTCTTCCCAGGCCAGGGATGCGATCCTAGGTCCTTCGATCCGACCTTAAAGGGTGCGCGATGCTGCACCTCTAGATGGAATACACCCGTGTATTCGCACATTATTCCTGCGTGAGCTGCTTGCATTTCACTGCTGGGGGGCACTAAGTCGGGCTTCCGTTGTCTCTGCTCGAGATGCTTGGCCCTCCTCTACGAGCTCTCTGAGCTTACGCGCAGTGCCTTGACCTGGCGGATACGTACGGTCTTCGCTATCTCCGGCGGCTCGCATGTCACCGTCGGCTTCCCCGTCGTATTTAGAAACTTCTAAACTCACTCTTTCGGTTCTTGACGGTGTGGCACGGGGTCTTGCTATGATTCCTCGGACGATCCTGCTAATTGTAGGTAGTCCGACAAATTTATTCTCCTTGGCGGTATCCATGTTAGACCCGTTTCCGGAAGGAAGATTTATCTTTGTAAGCAGGCCTATGTATTTGCACGTGGCGTCAATTCTACTGCGTGGTGACGAATATATCCTCGTCGCGACGTCCCGTAGCGGCATGCAGTGCCATATAACTTGAGCATCTCGCAATGCAGGATGTCCGCTTTATGCTGCTTGATAAAGTCCATGCCAAGTAGTCCGTTGACTTTCAACGGCACATTGTTCGGAAAGATGTAGAACCAATGCTCTACATTTAAAGCCGGTGTCTCGAGCATAATTCTAGCTATTCCTAGTGGAGTAAATTTTTCGCCCGCCACCCCTCGCAGCTCTACTGTGCAGTCTTTCACCCGGGTCTCCGGTTTGAGACAGTCTTCTTTGATGATGCTGCATTGCGCTCCGGTGTTTGCCTTGAGGGTGAGCACCCCGGTCACGGCCAATGGTGTGACGATATCGAAGTCGCTGGCAGTGGCGCTTGACGCCGGCAACGTTACCTGTAGCAGTTACAGAGTCGTTTTCTTTAGCTGGCGTGCAAATCTTCGCAGGGCCGTTAGAATATTCAGTCTTATCGTTCCCAGTGGGCGGGTGTCTGTATTCGCTCGACTAGTTCCTGCTGTTAAAATTGTTTTTTCTGTCTTGCCCCCTGCGTCCCTTTGGCGTTGTGGCTGCAGTGACGTCCGAGCTAGCTCGCTCTTGTTTTGCGACAACCTCTTTCTGCAGTCCTTCCACACGTGGTCCTTCTTCTGACAGTAATTGCACACGATGTCTACGTTGTGTATGGACTTGTTTTGACTGGGCATTGGCAAGCTCACTCTTCCCGATTTCCGGGTGCAGTCTCGAGCCATGTGTCCAGCTTTTCCGCAGGTGAAACAATTTTCTCCCTGCCGGGATGGTGCGCATAGGGACCTTCTGGGGTGGCTTAGTGCTCCACCTACTCCTCCCTTTAGCTGCACCATGTTGGTTATCTCTATGGCCCCTGCCACAGAGTCATGCAGCATTTGGCAATTTCTCGCACGTATCAGCACTTGCACCTGGCCGTGCAGGCCGTTTTCGAAGGTGGCCTGTGCGCTTCGTCCGGTGACACTCTGGACGGTGATCTTCTGATCCTCTGTTTTCAACGGTTCGCAGAGTATTTCGGCGATGTCTACCGTAATTCTCTCCGTTCTTGCCGCGTAGGCGGCGATGTCCTTGTTCTGTCCCTGCCGGAGGAAGCTGAATTCCATTTGCAACGCGGCCAGGAACTTCCGTTGTCCGTACAACGCTTCCAACTCGTCCTGCGTTGCGCCATGGTACTGATGGTTGTGTGCTGCAGTTGTCTTGCTGTGGCACCTTCTAATTTGCTCATGACAATTAATTCAAGGAGGGTGTCATGCTCCTGCTCGGTTACTCTGCGAAAAATCGTCTCGCAGGACTTTAAAAAGAGCGGCAATGCCTTTGCGTCTTTGCCGTCGAACGTTTTCACCATTTTTATTCCGAGGCTGAGGCCGAGCATTTTTGAGGACATCTGCGTCTTCTCTAACCGCGTGCGTCTCGGGGGCTGTACGGGGGGTGGATGGTCTTCCACCCCTGCTCCTCCTAACTATCGCTGGAACTCAGCTATTTGCTCTCTTAGGGGGCAGACGAGCTCGTATTCGTCCGCACCTACCTCGTTTAACGTATCCGCCAAGTTCCGTCTTGCTGACGGTGTTTCAGCCCCTGGAATTCGCGATCGAGTTCGCTTTGACCTTGCTCATGCTCGCGCTGCAGCCTTTCGCACTGCCATCGAGCTTTTACCAAATCACGGTGGCTCCGGTCGATCGCCTCCAACCGATCTCGTACTCTTGAAGTCACCGACCGTGCTGTCGTACCGGTAGCTGTCGGGAAACCTTCGCGATCTATCGTTTGCATGTTTTCGAATTCCCGCTCGTCCATGTCCTCGTCTAGGCGTACAGGCGTTCGTCCGCCAATAGCCATATTGAACACGTCGTCGCTACCTATACTACTGTTATCGCAATACGCCGCACCCGTAAGTGGGTTTATGCCGAACTCAGCGTCCAGTCGGCCTGCGACGGACTCTTGCCTGTCGGCGGGAATTCGACCCGGCGGCGAGAGCTCTGTTAAAGCCCTGCGCGCTTCGTACACGATTTTCCTTACAGCAGCAGCTAATCCGGCTGTGGAGTCTACCCCTTCGGCTGGCATCGTAGTTTCTAACGAATTGACTCTGCGTTTCGATTTCGCTCCCCTAAATCCCGGCATGTTGTTAATTTTGCGGCGAACAAATCTCTAAAATATACCCACAAAATCTCGAAAGAAATATCTCTGGTGGAATATATTTATTTTGAAATTTTTCAAATATCTGTCCTAACTGGTGTTCAATTTTCGCACCTACCAAGCACACACTCAACTCATGCACACGCTACACTCACAATCATCTGACGCCTCGCGTCATATGGTACAGCTCGCAGGTATGCTATATCGATTTATCGACCGCGCACTCAAGCACATTGTCCATCAGCTCACATCCTCGATCGAAGCTCACTCAAGCGGCCAACGCTGCTAGCGTGGCCCCAGCAGCAAGACCACTCACAAGGCTCACTTTCCATCGCTGGCGACGAATCACGACTCAAGCAAGCTGTGACGCACGTCCGCCCTCTTGATACTCTGCCTCGTGGTCGACGGATGTGGCCATTGTTCTCACTCGAGTCGTTCGCGCTACTCGTTCCCGCGTAAACTCACAGAGATATTCATTAGGTCCACTCACTTTGGTGTGCATTCAGTGTTAAAGTGTATTACATTCTTGGTCAAATTACCCGTGTTTCAACTCAGTGTCAGTGTGAATCACAGTAAACCAACAGGACTATTGCAACATTCATATAAACGTCAACGGCGTGGTTCGTCGTTGGTAGCAGAGACGCCAATCTGCCTCGCACCGTTCGTTGGCGTTAGCTCACTCACCAGCCTGCCGTGTGGCTTCACTAGAGCTCTACAATCAGACCATATCACCAAGGATCAACCACACGGGATCAACAAGTCAACTCAGAGGCCTGGGAACCCACTCATCGCCAGTACATCAACACACATGCCAGACAAATCACAATATATATTTGTTGTATTCACCAGGTATTTTTTTATGCAATCACTGTTACTTAATTAAAATAAACATTACATTTATTATTGTTAATTACTGCGTGCATTTAATTATTTATACTTGTCCCCAGGATCCTTAATCTTACTATTCGCATCTGTCACTCGACATGCTACGTGTGAATGCATCGACTTGCTATCTGTCGACAGATTAAAAATATTTCAAACTCAGTCTCAATCATTTGCATACATGGTTTGGACTTTCGAGCTAATTCCAATTCACTCACACTCATTATCATACAACTGGCTTTGGTTTATATCGGCAATATGTATTAGTATCACGTAACCACCACTTACGGAAGGATGATCTGGTGGATGGTTCTCTCCATGGCGATGTTCTCGGGTGCTGTCGATTTGGTCTCCTGCAGCTCCTTTCTGTTGATGGTCCTTGACGTCCTTCCTGATGCTGTTGGCCCGTTTCTTCGCTGGTTCCTGGGCTCTTCCTTAGCGTGTTGCCATTGGTTGCAAGACGGTTTCGTCTCAAGTAGCTGCTTCGAGTACTTGGTTGCACACTTTGTGCGTTTTTTCCTCCACTTGACGTGACACCATCAATCGGGATTTTTAAACGGTTGACCGATATGTCACACCGCACCGACGTACACTTCGCGCCTTCGCGTTAGCGAATTCGGGTTTTCACGAACTACAGTGGCGTCCTTTGCACGAGTCGTAGTCGTCACTTCAGAGTCACACTTATTCACTTTGTCCAAAACACTTTTTGTCCAAATAAATCACGTATCACTTAACTTCAGCAGATCCCACCGCTGCCACCAAATGTTATGCTGGTACCGGGTAATTGGATTATTCGGTATTCGGTATAATATTAAAAAATTATTCATTTTTGGGATCGTTTGCCGATAAGGAGATGGATCTCGAGTTATCAATGAAAACGCGAATTTATATAAATGGAAGTATTTATTATAGGCAACGGTAACTTTACATTGTCTATCTAAAAGTCAATAAAGGAATGTACAATAATTCGTAGTTTCGAGAATTTGACGAGGAACCAACCGTTCTCCTTTAAGTCTAATTCAATTCTGATTTCAGTGAAGCAGTTAGCAACTGCGTTTGCTAAAATCCCTTAGTTGGCAGCTTTAGCTTTAGCCTATCGTAGATCGCCTAGCGAGTCGCCTCATGCTGCGTCGACGTCTACTTCGCATCTTGTCTTGTATGACAGCTATCTTTTAGAATTCCATATCTAGCTGTGTCAGCTAAGGAATATTCCTGAGAATACGTGAAGTGGAATGTTCCGCGACACAACAGTTCTCGTTGATTTTCCCGATGTGCGCCTGCTCTTATTTGGCCGCGCCAACTGCTGTGTCCTCTGCCACAGTTGCCTCTTGCGGCTCCTTTTCTGCCAAGTGTTGCTCCTCGCCCAAATCCGCCATTGCTTCCCGCTTGGCCGCCATATTTGCAATCTCTCTTTATATGACCAGTCTTTCCACACTTGTGACACACCCGCTCTTTCTGGCTATTATTCGCAACAAATGCATTCGATCTTCTTTCATTATTATCATCTTTATGAAGCTTTAATTCTGTCATTTGAATTTTATTTTCCACGTACTCCACAGTTTGATCATCCTCCTTCAAGGCATCTATTAAATCACCTATATAGCTGTACGATTCAGGCAATGTGTTGAGCATATAGTTCAGTTTTTCCTTTTGTGATATTTCAGCACCCGCGTTCTTCAGCTCATTTACCGACCGTTCAAAGTCACAAAAAAAAAGGGCGCGGAATCACTATAATCTTTAAGTCTTAGTTTTTCCAACCGATTTCTACATACAATTTGTAACGCTGTTGACTCTATCAAGTACATCTCATCGAATTTTTTAATTATATCGTATGCCGTTTCTTTATCACACACAAATTCCAATTGCTTATTTGATATTGCATTGTAGATATAGTTTATTGCTTTTAAGTCGTTCTTGTCCCAATCATCTTTGTCTGTTGCTATTTTAGCCCTGATTATCAATCCTCCACATTTTTTAAATCGCAAAAACATCATAATACGTTTTTTCCACATGCTGTAGTACTCTCCATCAAATACAGGTGTCGTGATATCGGTTTTGGCTATCTTGTATGACGGCTCGCTCTCGGACGTTCCTTCGTGTTCGCAGAGGCGGCACTTTCTTGAACGCACTCGATTACACGATATTTTTCTTTACATGATCGCACGAACCACTAAATTTCAGCAACCACGCTCTGCTACCATGTTCAAATAATCGAGTGGTAGATCAAGTCCAAGAGAAATTGAATATATATATATTAAGTATATAGTTACATACTAATAATATTCGAGTTGTTTGTACGTTCTCTGTATAGCGTACGTAGAGTCTCTGTCACCAGCGTTATTTCTACTTGCTCCTCACGACACGCTAGCTGGGCGTGCTGGGTGGGGAGAGACTTATACATCAAACCACGCACACTAGGGAAACAGACAGTATAAATGTACATACGTACTCATCATCCAACAACAACAACAATTATATACGAATAATAATAATAATAATAATAATATATTCTTTCCGAGAGGTGGTGGAAAATCTTCAAAAAGACAAAGAGGAGGGACCGCACTCCTCAAATTGTGGGATTTGTACGCACTAAAAACCACTAACCCTTTTTCCAAATGTTGTGTAACGACCCCGGAACCGCTTCCGCATTTCGTCAGGGTCGTTCTGTTTCTTCGCCTTCCAGGACTCTTCACTCTTTCCTGCTTGCTTATGGCCGCGGTCCGGCGCAAGCTGTGATGTTCTGCCCAATTACATTCGCAGATACGCTAATGCCCTAACTGCTTTCACTGATTTCTGCGCTAGTTTCTCACACTGCACTGTTCACTCTGTCCACGATTTCAGACTAGCTGTTGTCTGCTCCGGCTATTACTCTGTTGTTTTCTTCTTGTTTCTTCTGGCGTAGAACTGTTTCGGCAAAATATGTCACCGCATCCCACTTCTCCGCGCTGATCAGCATCGATGCCACTATGTTCTCTGGGGTGATAAGACATAGTGACTCCTCCATCCTTTCCCTCTCATCCCTCCATCGATTACACTCGAAGAAGGTGTGATGAGCGTCGTCGCGTTCAGAAACCCCGTAGATACATCGCGGATTTTCCACTTTCCCGATCTTGTGAAGGTATGCGCTGAAGTAGCCATGCCCGCTCAATAGTTGGGTTAGGTAGTAAGTCACTTCCCCATATTTACGATCTGTCCATAGGGCCAGATATTTGATGAGTATGGCTGTCCATCTTCCTCTTGCGTCACTGTGCCACATGCCCTGCCAAAGCTCCATGGTGTGATTCCTCTCTTGTTTCTTCATTTGTTGTCGATTGTGTTCAGCTCGTCGTAGGTAGACTCGTTTCTTCTCTCTCGCGAGGAGCTCGACGGGTACCACTCCAGCAATGACCAGGGCCGCCGGTCCTGATACCGTTCGGTATGCACAAGCCACTCTCATGGCTCCTCTTCTTTGTACCGCGGCTATACGCTTCCTTCGGCTTTCCGCTTCCAGTGCGTCCGCCCAGATCTCTGCTCCATACGGGAGAATCAAGTGCGTCACCGACATTAGAAGCCGGCGTTTGCTGGTCATTGGTCCTTTCACGTTCGCCATGAGATGGCTCAGCGCTGCTACCATAGTCGCCGCTTTGTCTGTCGCTCTACTGATGTGTTCCCAGAAGGTTAGTTTGGTGTCCAGGGTGATGCTGAGATACCTCACTGCGCCCTTCGTTTCCACTTCTTCGTTTCCGACGCGCATGCGCAGTATGTTCGGGATCCTCTTCCGAGTGAGAACTACTATCTCCGTCTTCTGCGTGGCTAGGCTGAGGCCATGGTCCCCCATCCATTGGTGCGTCATGTCGCACCATCTTGCTGAATTGAAGGCATTCTTCACGTCGAGCGTAGCCAATACCACGATCTCTCGGGAGTAATGGTTGCTCTCCTGCGTTGCCTCAACTGTCCTCATGACCTCTTGAACTGCGTCTACCGTGGATCGTCCTTTCCTGAAACCGAATTGTCTATCGGACAGGTCACCTGCTTTCCGTATCGCTGTATGTAGTCGCGGCCTTATCATCCTCTCCAGCAATTTCCCGGCCGTGTCCAACATGCACAGCGGCCTGTAGGTTGACGGGGATTTAGGGTCTCCTTTGCCTTTGCTGATTAACACCAGACGCTGCGTTTCCCAGCGTTTGGGAAAAACTCCGCTCTTCAGGCAGCAGTTGTACATGTCGAGAAGCAGTTTCGGGCGGGCGCCTGCCACCGCCTTTAACACTTCTGGCTGTACGCCGTCGGGTCCTGGGGCCTTCCTGTTCTGCAGTGATTGGACCGCGTCCATCAGCTCCTCCTCATTAAATGACGTAATGTCCTCAATCCTGATGTCGAAGTCCTTCTCGCTCCTCGGTGGGTGAGTTGGGAATAGGGTATCTACAATGTTTTTCATCCTATTCAGGTCCATGCTCTCTCCTTCCGGGAAAGCTTCTAGTTTCCGCGTCACTATCCTGTAGCCCAATCCCCACGGGTCGTTATTCACGTCCTGTATAATGGAATTCCAGCGCTCCGTCTTGCTGCGGCCAATTTGACGCTGTAGGATCTTCTTGGCACCTTTGTATTGAGCCGCGATGACCGCTGCCTCATCAGGATTCCTTCTTCGAGCTCGGGTTGCTTTCCTTCGCAGTCAGAGGCATCGTTTTCGCTGACTGGCGATCTCGTCGGTCCACCGATACGCTGCCTGCTTGTTCGCTGGTCGCTGCTTTCTCGGCATTGACGCTCTACAGGCTTGCAGTACTAGCTGCATCGTTTCGTCCACCAATTCTTCTGCACTTGAGTTTTCAACGTGCGTCGAGATTCTCCGTCCGTTGAGTATCGCTATACCCAATTTACTCTCGTCCATTTTGGCTACGTTCCATCTTGTTGGTAGGTCCCTGTTGATCCTTGGTGCGTTTCCTTCTTCAAATAATTCGAACGTGATGTATTGATCGCTGCTGGTGAAGTTCTCAATCACCGTCCATTTTCTCACACATGGCACTGCGCGTTCCGATGCAAACGAAATGTCTGGTATCGTTCCCCCGTAGCCTGGACGTCGGAAAGTCGCAGTCGAACCGGTGTTGAGCACTGTGAGGCTTAATCTTGAAACCATTTCCATTATTCGCCTGCCTCTGCCGTCCGGATGCGGCATGCTGAATGAGGCATCGCGCTCGCGCATTAAAATCTCTAGCCACGATGATTTTTCCTTCCATGTCCCGTAGTTGGTCTTCCAGGCTGTTGAGCTTCTCTTCAAATTACCCGATGCCTTCATTGGGCGTGAAGTAGCAGGTCACGTAGTAAACATCCCTCTGTTTAATCCAGACAAATCCGTTTCCTCTTCCGTGATCTTCTACTCGGCCTTTTCCGGGATTCGGGACCCAAATGGCTGCAGTGCCCAGGTTGTCCGCGTATCAGTTCGCAATTACTTCAGCACGATATTGTTCACTGATAATAATCACATCACATGTTTTTTCGCGCACCAGTTGTGTCAGGAGGTCGTCGGCCATCCTGCTCCTGTTCAGATTTCCTTGAAGTACCCTTGTCATTTCGGGTTCCTGTTTTTAGCACTTTCCAAGGCTCTCCGAAAAGTGGCACATTTCCCTGTTCCCGGCACGTGGGACGATTGCGCTTTGTCCGCGCACAAAACACACCGCGCTTCCCTATCGCACTTAGCGCCTTTATGACCGGTTTCACCACACTTATAACACAGTTTACTTCTATCCGGACCACTACAGTTTTTGGCTTGATGCCCATACCCTAAGCACCTGAAGCACTGCATTACAGATATCCGTTTCCGAATTCTATAGTTGACCCACCCAACTTTGATCTTGCCCTTGTGGATGAGTTCTGTTGCCTTTATTTAATCCATCTTGATAAGAGCGATTTTCTGGCCCCTATGAATCGTTTTTGGCACTCGGACTTTAACATTATCTACTTGTCCCGGATACTTGCGTGTTAAGGCGTTGAGCACATCTTCTTCTTCCGTTGCTCCGTCGAGGTCTCTAATCTCGAGGGTCATCTTCGGGATTTCGGGTTTTCCCTGTTATGTTATTATTATTATTGTTATTATTATTATTATTATTATTATTATTATTATTATTATTATTATTATTATTATTATTATTATTATTATTATTATTATTATTATTATTATTATTATTATTATTATTATTATTATTATTATTATTATTATTATTATTATTATTATTATTATTATTATTATTGTTATTGTTATTATTATTATTATTATTATTATTATTATTATTATTATTATTATTATTATTATTATTATTATTATTATTATTATTATTATTATTATTATTATTATTATTATTATTATTATTATTATTATTATTATTATTATTATTTGTAGGTGGAAAAACCTTGAAAAGGCACCGGACTTCCACTTGTCCGGTAGTGTGGGACTTCACCCACTAAAAAACCACCTACTAACCACGGGGGGATACTAGACCGGGACTGCGTTAGCATTACTTCGGTCTAGCCCGTGCTACTTTACCCGTCTCGGGTTGTCGTCTCTTTCCGCTTATTGTTCTAGAGGGTCCGTTAGGCACCCCTGTTCTTTTTTTATTCGGAGTATCATTTCCACGTAGGTTCCTACTGCCGACCACTTCGATTCCTCCAGTAACATCACCTCTACAATGTTATCTGGCGTGAAAGCTCCAATTGTGGCACTGAGAGTCCTTCTTTCTTCTCTGAAGTGATCACATTCAAAAAACGTGTGATAGGCATCATCCCGATCTGCTGCGCAAAGCCGACAGTCGGGTGTTCTTACCTTCCCCATCCTGTGCAGATACCCTCTGAAATATCCGTGTCCCGTGAAGAACTGTGTGAGATGGAAATTGATTTCACCATGTTCGCGACCTATCCATGGGCATAGGTTCCTGATTAATCTGGCTGTCCATCGGCCCTTGTCATCCTCGGTCCAGCGTCTCTGCCATCTCTCTATCGTTCGTTCGCGTGCCTGGGCCGCAGTTTCTGCTCTACCACGATCTGTGCTCCCTGTGAAGATTTCCTTGCGTTCCCGTGCTAGCAGGTCAATGGGGGTCACACCCGCCACAACCAGAATTGCCGACTCTGATACCGTCCTGTAGGCACAGCAGATTCATAGTGCTCCTCGGCGTTGCACGGTTGTCATCCTCGTCCTGTATTTCTTAATGTTCATGGCGTCGGCCCATATCTCAGCCCCGTACAGTAGGATTGAGTGAGTTGTTGCCATGAGCAGCTTCCTCTTGGTTGGGCTGGGTCCTCCTATGTTGGCCATAAGCCTGGCTAAAGAGGTTGTCACCACTGCCGCCTTATCAGAAGCTTTACTTATGTGGTCCCAGTACGTCATCTTGGTGTCGAGCGTCACTCCCAAGTACCTAGCCGACCTTTTCGTTTGTACCGTCTCGGCGCCAACGATCATAGGAACGATGGTCGGTATTCTTCGCTTAGTTAACATGACAATCTCCGTCTTTGAGGCTGCTAGCTGAAGCCCATGCTCCTTCATCCACTTGTTGACTCGTCTCATTACCTGGTTGAGTTTGAGTTGCGCCAGCTCTGTGTTCCGGGCTGTGATCACCGCTGCGACGTCGTCAGCATAGCCCACCAGGAAGGCCTCTTCCGGCATGTTTAGTCGTAATAGGCTGTCGTATGACACGTTCCACAGATCGGGGCCCAGTATGGATCCTTGCGCTGCACCAGAGGTGATCTCTTTCACCTGGGTCCCTTCTTCAGTCTCATATACCAGTTGCCGCCCTTTCAGGTAGTCCTCGACCATCACTAGCAGATAGCTCGGTATCGCGAAGGTTTGCTCCAGAGCCCTCAGCATGTCTTCCCATCTTGCCGAGTTAAAGGCGTTTTTTACATCTAGTGTTACCAGCAGAACCAGGGGTCTCGCCTGGTGGCACGCCGTTTCGGCCCTCGCAACTGCTCGTACTACCTCCAGAACTGCGTTCACTGTCGAATGTCCCTTTCTGAAGCCATGTTGCATATCGAGGGCACATGGGTTGAGGTTATTGTCACCCAAATTAAACTTCGAAGAATGATTACAACGTATTATAAAAACAAATATCATTACCTTAACAAACGACATACATTGATTCCGTATAGTAATTTATTCCGAGCAAGGAACGCACATTATTGTCGGATGCTGTGCACGGACATTGGCACGAGTTGTGTACTCGGAACGACGACTTTATTTACCAAATACAAATCAATCTCTCGAACGATCGAGATTCAGAATGTACACTAGTTCACGGTGATGATTATACCCTTATTTTTATTACAATAGTGATAATTATCTAGTCATGAAGCTCGTGCCGGTTCAAGCATCGCGTATTATTTGAGAGTTTATTGCTGAACACCAGTAAACGGTTACGCGAGAAATATTTATTGTTCGATAAGTGTTTCGAATTGAAATGAGGGCACAGCTATCCTACATAGTTATCAATATGTACAT
Organism: Cylloceria caligata; assembly: GCA_963942595.1. Taxonomy (NCBI): domain Eukaryota; kingdom Metazoa; phylum Arthropoda; class Insecta; order Hymenoptera; family Ichneumonidae; genus Cylloceria; species Cylloceria caligata. The sequence continues at coordinate 53,802,537 of OZ012704.1, read as the reverse complement.
ACATTGATGGATAGAAGTAAGTAAGCGACTTAGCTATAGAAACGCTGTTGACTGACTCGATCCGCGTACGGGGGACGGGGTCGGGTGCAGGAGTCGCGTTTCCCGAATGACCAATGGTCTGGTATGTGAACGGTCCTCACCACGTTAAACTCGTCTTCAATTATGGCTTCTCCCAAGGATTTTCCCTGAAATAAATGTCTTTGTAATTCCTCAATGCCTAAAAAGAATATCGTAGATAGTACTCAATGCCTAAAAAGAATATCGTAGATAGTAGGCCTCACCTTTGCGCTAAGACCAGGCGGAACCGATCGAAAGATCAAACACCTTACCGTGCAAGACTAGCGCAGTAGGCCCTACCACCCCAATAGGCCATACTACACGAATGGCCCAAGACGCCAAGAACGCCACACAATGGGGAAAAGACGAGAGAAATTGTAGAACCCTCGCGGTTACACAAACCAAAGAGACAAAAGAACAGGGTACCTTCACATGAATCTCCGCAAACTACCCCCACTCACAAATAAACGTTATCATTATGAAAAACACCTAAACAAAGACAATCTCTCACAAAAATTGATGAACAAATAATTCTCGAGAAATCACCTAAACCGAGAACCGAACAGAAAACAGAATTTCACAAAAACCAGTGAGGAAGACATAAAAAAACTTCAAAAAACGCAAATTTGGCAGATAACTCATCTAAAATAACGATAAATTGACTATCACGTAGTAGGCTAAGATCAACGTTTCACGAAGATATAAAAAAACAGCGAATCACCAACAAATAATAGCAAAAGAAAGTTTGAACCTCCAGCAGGTAGAAACATAACACTAAGTCGCGGAATTCAACCTACCAGAAACTCGGTTCAAACCCCAGGAAAACAAAAAACCGGCCAAATATATAATAGAAATTCAAGACATAACGGTACATCCACTAAACTATATAAACCGCGTCAGGACAAGCCTCAAGGCTCTTATCGAAATTACTCTGCAAGACGAAGTGCTGCTCGATAGCACACCCAGACTGTACATAAATTTTTATTTAATCATAAGACTAACCGTTTTGGAAAAGCATGGTAGAAACCAGTCTTTTTCCGATCAACTGATTCCCCTGCTTTGCGCTTGGCCGTCAGTTGACCGGACGAACTAATTAGAGATACCCTGCGAGGAGTAAGGCTCCTCTGCACAGCGCTTAGCCACCGCTACTCACAGCGTTAAGGCACTCTTCCACTAACGAGTCCCCACGCACAGCGCAGTGGCTACTCGTCTTTTGGAAAGTGAAGCACGTGTGTCACTAGGTTAAGGGAGTGGCATCCCGTCTTGCTGCACCACGCGCGCAAGATTCGTAGGGTGTACCTGCGTGGGTGGGACCACGTCAGGGCCAGCGGCCAACCACCCCCGGTCACGTACTGATCCCTCGGCAGATCACGTAAGTAAGAGACCTTGTCGTAAGCTCCTTAACGGCACGATAAGGTACCTTAAAATAACATGAATCAATGCTTCAGTATCAGGGGTACAGGACGAGCTGGTTGGTCATCGCTGCGAACCCGGTGTCTTGCGCGAATAGTGAGCTATAGCTAGGGAACCAAAACAATAACAAATACGAGTACAATAGGTAGGTAAACTCACACTCCCTATCCAACATTACAATTCTCGCGACTCTATACTAAACTCACCACGGAAACACCCAACAAGGCGGGACCCTCGAGAGGCGAACCACGCGAACAGGTCACATACTAAAAGATGCGTTAGAAAAAACATATAAATCCAAAGCAGGCCGCCGCACAGTGGGACAGATCTGAAAAAATGTGGCCAAAAATCGAAAAAATGATAGTCTCCAAATGAGTTTAGTACCATAGAATCTTGTAGAGGGGGCTTTGGTACTTGTTATTCCAAAAGGGAAGTGAGATATCTTTTATACCTGAGACGCTACGTTAGTTCAAAGTTACCCATTCTCGGCACAGCGTAAACCACGCGTAGCGGCTCCGCAATTCACTGCTACTTCAAGTGCGTGTAACTTTTTACTCCAGTGTCCATTTTCAATTCTGTTTGATGGAGGGTGTTAAGAAAGGTATGTAGAATATTTACGTATAGAACGTTTTCATTCATTTATACTCGCGTGTGTTAGAAATCATGTCAAAGATGTGTCTACATATTGGTTTTCTTGTAAAAATGTTTACTGTAAATTAGCAAAAAAGTTATCTATTCAGCGGGAATCAAGAAGTTGAGATATGGAGCATATAGTTTACAATGTTTTGTAATAGAATCTGGAAGAATATTCTGCCCGTCTCTGCCTCTGTACTTTTGAGGTTAGAAATACGCGACGCCGAGCAGCTGCTTTGTTAGGTAAGGGTCAACGCAGAGGCACACAGCAGGGGTCCGGGACTACCGGCTATTGAAATATGTCGAAAAGTATACCGTTGCTTTTTTGATAATTTTCATATATATACCGGGTGTCTTATTTTAATGTATTATTAAATTTGTATCATTTTTACAATTAAATCATTCGAATAACACTCCGCGAAAATGTTATTGTGTATACATATAATTTTCCTTATTTATAATTAAATAAAGATTATTATATGAGAAATGTGTTTTTACTAAATATTACATCGCATTATGTCTGTATTTTAGAATCGCGTATTGATCAAATAATCTGTACTCGTCGAGAACTGTTCGAGATCATACGGAACGATTTGAACTCGGACTTGCCAACGCAACTTAAATGTTTGGAACAACATTTTGTTACAAAGATGGAATGTTGTTTTCAAATTCATGAGGAGGATCGACAATCTTTGAAGATCTTGTTGTCCAACCTTAAAAGGAGATGGAAACGATCTCAAAGAACAACAGAACGCTTTCTTGAAAACAATGAAGAGTGGCTTTGTTCTTCCACGATTATTAACGTGAGTATTGAAATTTAATACAGAAATATGTAAATTTAATTCGAATTATTAAAAAAACTTAAAGTTTTTGGCTTGATGCCCATACCCTAAGCACCTGAAGCACTGCATTACAGATATCCGTTTCCGAATTCTATAGTTGACCCAGCCAACTTTGATCTTGCCCTTGTGGATGAGTTCTGTTGCCTTTATTTCATCCATCTCGATAAGAGCGATTTTCTGGCCCCTATGAATCGTTTTTGGCACTCGGACTTTAACATTATCTACTTGTCCCGGATACTTGCGTGTTAAGGCGTTGAGCACATCTTCTTCTTCCGTTGCTCCGTCGAGGTCTCTAATCTCGAGGGTCATCTTCGGGATTTCGGGTTTTCCCTGTTATGTTATTATTATTATTATTGTTATTATTATTATTATTATTATTATTATTATTATTATTATTATTATTATTATTATTATTATTATTATTATTATTATTATTATTATTATTATTATTATTATTATTATTATTATTATTATTATTATTATTATTATTATTATTATTATTATTATTATTATTATTATTATTATTATTATTATTATTATTATTATTATTATTATTATTATTATTATTATTATTTTATACAAGGAGTTGCGGAATCCTTTTTACGGATATCCTCCAGTCTTTTGAACTGGGGGGGGTATGTGGGACTCCCAAAAAAGTAGGCCTACCCACTAAACCGCCCTCTCCTTGTTGCCCTCCCCCAGACCAGGAACTATTTTGGTATTACTTCTGGCTGGGGGTTCTGTCCGTGTTCGTTCGTTCGTCTTGCTGTCTGTAACCTGTCGCGTTACGTCAGTCTGTCTGCTCGGTTAGGTGAGGCAGCCGTCTACGTTTTTTCGTCGCAGTATCGTCTCTGTATAGGTGGCAACTAGTTGCCACCATTCTGTCGAGTGGAGCATCACCTGAACAATGTTGTCCGGGGTGATGCTGCCAACAATCGTCTCCAGTTCCAGTCGGAGTCCTGTCCAGCGGTCGCACACAAAAAATGTGTGTTCCGCGTCGTCTCGTTCGTGTCCACAGTACTTACAGTCTGGCGTCCGTACTCTGTCCATGTTATAAAGGTACCGTCTAAAGTAACCGTGTCCCGTCAGGAACTGGGTGATGTAAAAATTTACGTCCCCAAAATCCCTTTCGATCCACGGTCTCAGGTCCTTTATTAGTCGTCTTGTCCAGTTGCCTGTCGCTCTTTCTGTCCATTGTTCGTGCCAAGTCTGTATCGTCTTGTCGCGTTCCGCGACCGCCGCATCTTCCCGTCTTATGTCCGCGCTTCTCCCGTAGATCCTCTTTCGCTCGAAAGCTAGGAGGTCCACGGGGATCACGTCCGCAACCACCAAGACTGCTTGTGCAGAGACAGTTCGGTAGGAGCAGGCGATCCTCAGCGCACCCTGTCTTTGTACCGTTGTCATCGCGTGGCAGTACTTCTTTGTCTTCAGGGCATCTGCCCAGATCTCCGCGCCGTACAGGAGGATCGAGTGGGCTGTTGTCATTAGGAGTCGTCGTTTTCCCGGTCTTGGCCCGTTTGTGTTGGCCATTAGGCGGCTTAAGGATGCTATCCTCTTAGCCGCCTTCTGGCATGTTTTTTGTATATGAGGCCAGAAGGTCATCTTCGTATCTAGGGTCACTCCCAAGTACTTGACTTCACCTCCGGCCTCGATTTCGTCCGTCCCGACCCACATGGGTAGTCTCGTCTGTATGCGTCTTCTGCTAAGGAAAGTCAGTTCTGTCTTTTCTGTCGCGAGTTGTAGTCCGTGGTCCGTCATCCAACGGCCCACTCGCCGCATCGTCTGGTTCAGTTTTTGCTGTGCCAGGTCTGGAGACCGCTCGGTGATCACCGCCGCCACGTCGTCAGCGTAGGCGACAAGGAAAACGCCAAGCGGCAATTCCAGCCTGAGTAAGCTGTCGTAGAGTCCGTTCCAAAAGTCTGGTCCCAGTATGGACCCCTGTGCAACCCCCGCGGTGATTTGTCTCGTCACCGGTCCTTCAGTCGTCTCGTACGTGATCCGTCTGTTTCTTAGGTAGTCGCCCACCACCCGAGCCAGGTAAGCCGGAACCCCGAAGTTGCCTTCAAGCGCCTCCAGGATGTCAACCCACCTGGCCGAGTTAAAGGCGTTCCTGATGTCCAAGGTCGCCAGCAGAACGATTGGTCGCGCTGCATGGCAATGTCTCTCCAAATCCAGGAAGGAATCGACCACTTTTTGAATCGCTCCTATCGTTGATCGTCCCCTCCTGAAGCCGAACTGCCGGTCTGAGAGGCCTCCGCTGGTCTGTATCGCGTCCGTCAGTCTCGGTTTTAGTAGTTGTTCATAGAGTTTACCCGTTGTGTCGAGTAAACTCAGCGGCCGGTAGGCTGACGGCGTATTGGGGTCGCCCTTACCCTTAGGGATAAGAACTAGCCTTGCCGTCTTCCACCGGTCACTGAACGTTCCCGTCGTCAAGCTCGTGTTGTACAGGTCAAGAAATATCTCCGGCCTCAGGCGAACCATCAGCCGGAGAATCTCCGCCGGCACTCCGTCTGGTCCCGGCGCCTTGCCAGTCTTCATCGCGGCAGTCGCTTTGAAGAGCTCCTCCGCGGTAAATATGGGGGCCGCCGGGGCCTCCGTGTCGTCTGTCACGTTCGTCCGTATCGGGTGGGTCGGAAACAGTCCGTCAACAATCCGTTCTGCGGTTTCGGCATCTTTGAGTTCAAGTGGAACTCGGGCCCCTAGTTTGCCAGTCACAATTTTGTAACCGGTTCCCCAGGGGTCTTCGTTCACCTCCTCGCAGAGCTGCTTCCAGCATCGCGTTTTGCTGTCCCTTATGGCGTTCGTAAGTGTTTTTCGTGACGTCTTGTAAGTGGCTTGGAGGTTTTCCCTTTCGGGTCTTCCCCCAGCCCTCGTAACTCGTCGGCGGTTCGCCAAGCAGAGCCTGCGCAGCTCGGCTATTTCGTCCGTCCACCAGTATTGTGGTTGCCTGTTTGGTCTATGTCGTCGTTTCGGCATTGTGCTGTTGCACAGCCGGTCCGTCAGTTTGGCCGTCTCATCCGTGAGTCTTTCCGCCCTTCGCCGGCCAGTCAGTTCAAGGAGGACTTTCGTCATTGGTGCTGGTGCTGCCGCCAGCTCCTCCGAAACCTTTCGTAAGTCGAGTTTGTTGAGGTTCCACCTCGGGGGGTACTGGGTCCTCGTCCGTCTCGTCGCCGTTTGTCCTGCCACTTCGAAGACAATGTACTGGTGATCGCTGGCCGTATAGCCGCCGAAAACCCGCCACTGTCCTATCCGTGGCGATATTCTGTCCGATGTCATTGTGACGTCAGGGATAGAGTTTCCAAACCCTGGTCGTCTGTATGTCGGTACGTTTCCCGTATTTGCTACTACCAGGTCTAGCCTTGCGGCCATCTCCAGCAGCAGCCGTCCACGTTTGTTCGTTGTTGTCATTCCCCACTCGATCGCCCGCGCGTTGAGGTCTCCCCCGATGATAACGTCTCCAGGCAGATTCCTGATTCCGTCTTCAAGGAGCGCCACTTTCCTCTCGAAATCCGCCGCGGTGCAGTTGGGTGTCAGGTAAACGCTGACGTAAGTGACAGCGCCGACCCTTGCCCAGACGTAATCGTCCCCGACACCGCAGTTAACTATTCGAGATTGGGCAGCGCCCCTCACCCAGATAGCTGTGGTCTCTGTCTCGTTCGTAATGTACGTTTGTGTCGTTCTTCTCCTGTACGGTTCGCACAGGATCAGAATGTCGGCGTCATGTTCGTCAGCTATCTGTGGTAGTAGCATGTCTGCTGTCCTACTCCTGTTCAGGTTTCCCTGAACTATTCTGTCCGTCTTCCGGCCTGCCTCCTGCACTCCTCCAGCGCAGCCCGGAATACCGCACACCTTCCGGTTCCCGCAAGGTGCGCTACGTCCCCGTGTCCCGCCTCAGAGCACAGTGGGCAAGCCGGTCTGTTTTTACAGTCCGTCGCGTAATGTCCCGTCTCGCCGCATTTCCTGCAGTTCTTTGTCCGATCCGCGTTCGTGCAGCTCGTCCTTGTATGTCCGTAGCCCAGGCATTTGTAGCATTTGGTCACCGTCAATCGTTGTCGTAGTCGGCATCGCACCCATCCTATCCCGATCCGGCCCCGGTCCAGCAGCACCTCGGCTTCCCGTGTCTCGAGGTCGCAGACCGCCATGTACTGCTCGGCCCGGTACGGGCCGAAGATGTGGACACCAAAGTCGCCGTCTCGTCCCGTTTCTCGTCTCAGCGCCCGTATCACGTCCTCCGCGGTGGTAACGCAGTCCAGGTCCATGATCTCCAGTTGCACCCTAGAAGTCACGGTCCTTACACTGCCCGTGTCCCCAACCGCGTCCTGTAGTGCGCGCTCAAACTGTTCTCGTCCGTCCGTGTCTGTCTGTATCTTGATGAGACACCGTCCGTTCTTGGTCTTCTTTAGAGCCATCACCTGTACATGACTGCTCGTCGGGTCGACCGTCGTCCTTATCTTCCGTACGATGTCCGAGTACGTGTTGTCTTTCCCAGGCTTGACCAGTACAGCCGTTCCCCTATGTTTGGGGGTCGGTCTGCGCTTTTCAGCCTGGGTCGGTACGTTCGTCTCGTCCGTTTTGTTTTTCGGTTCCGTCGTTTTTTTCTTCTTTTTTCGTTTCCTCACGGTTGTCCAGGTTTCGGCCTCCTCCGTTCTTGGGGGTGTCTTCTGTCGGGCCTCTGGTGGGGTCTTCGTCGTCTCCCGTTTCCGTTTCGTCGGTCGCGTCGCCGGTTCCGTTGTCTCCGTTTCTGTCTCTGTCAGGTCGTCTGCCATCATTTGTCCCTTCGAGGCTGTCCTGTTTTGCATGTTTAGCGCAGCGTCGGCGGCCTCAAGAATCGTCTTAATGCCGGTTTTTACCGCCATATTCATATTTTTCTGTATTGCCGCTGCCTCTTCCATTTTCGTCGCGGTATTATTATTATTATTATTATTATTATTATTATTATTATTATTATTATTATTATTATTATTATTATTATTATTATTATTATTATTATTATTATTATTATTATTATTATTGTTATTATTATTATTATTATTATTATTATTATTATTATTATCATTATTATTATTATTATTATTATTATTATTATTTATTATTTTTTTTTTTTATACAAGGAGTTGCGGAATCCTTTTTACGGATATCCTCCAGTCTTTTGAACTGGGGGGGTATGTGGGACTCCCAAAAAAGTAGGCCTACCCACTAAACCGCCCTCTCCTTGTTGCCCTCCCCCAGACCAGGAACTATTTTGGTATTACTTCTGGCTGGGGGTTCTGTCCGTGTTCGTTCATTCGTCTTGCTGTCTGTAACCTGTCGCGTCACGTCAGTCTGTCTGCTCGGTTAGGTGAGGCAGCCGTCTTCGTTTTTTCGTCGCAGTATCGTCTCTGTATAGGTGGCAACTAGTTGCCACCATTCTGTCGAGTGGAGCATCACCTGAACAATGTTATCCGGGGTGATGCTGCCAACAATCGTCTCCAGTTCCAGTCGGAGTCCTGTCCAGCGGTCGCACACAAAAAATGTGTGTTCCGCGTCGTCTCGTTCGTGTCCACAGTACTTACAGTCTGGCGTCCGTACTCTGTCCATGTTATAAAGGTACCGTCTAAAGTAACCGTGTCCCGTCAGGAACTGGGTGACGTAAAAATTTACGTCCCCAAAATCCCTTTCGATCCACGGTCTCAGGTCCTTTATTAGTCGTCTTGTCCAGTTGCCTGTCGCTCTTTCTGTCCATTGTTCGTGCCAAGTCTGTATCGTCTTGTCGCGTTCCGCGACCGCCGCATCTTCCCGTCTTATGTCCGCGCTTCTCCCGTAGATCCTCTTTCGCTCGAAAGCTAGGAGGTCCACGGGGATCACGCCCGCAACCACCAAGACTGCTTGTGCAGAGACAGTTCGGTAGGAGCAGGCGATCCTCAGCGCACCCTGTCTTTGTACCGTTGTCATGGCGTGGCAGTACTTCTTTGTCTTCAGGGCATCCGCCCAGATCTCCGCGCCGTACAGGAGGATCGAGTGGGCTGTCGTCATTAGGAGTCGTCGTTTTCCCGGTCTTGGCCCGTTTGTGTTGGCCATTAGGCGGCTTAAGGATGCTATCCTCTTAGCCGCCTTCTGGCATGTTTTTTGTATATGAGGCCAGAAGGTCATCTTCGTATCTAGGGTCACTCCCAAGTACTTGACTTCACCTCCGGCCTCGATTTCGTCCGTCCCGACCCACATGGGTAGTCTCGTCTGTATGCGTCTTCTGCTAAGGAAAGTCAGTTCTGTCTTTTCTGTCGCGAGTTGTAGTCCGTGGTCCGTCATCCAACGGCCCACTCGCCGCATCGTCTGGTTCAGTTTTTGCTGTGCCAGGTCTGGAGACCGCTCGGTGATCACCGCCGCCACGTCGTCAGCGTAGGCGACAAGGAAAACGCCAAGCGGCAATTCCAGCCTGAGTAAGCTGTCGTAGAGTCCGTTCCAAAAGTCTGGTCCCAGTATGGACCCCTGTGCAACCCCCGCGGTGATTTGTCTCGTCACCGGTCCTTCAGTCGTCTCGTACGTGATCCGTCTGTTTCTTAGGTAGTCGCCCACCACCCGAGCCAGGTAAGCCGGAACCCCGAAGTTGCCTTCAAGCGCCTCCAGGATATCAACCCACCTGGCCGAGTTAAAGGCGTTCCTAATGTCCAAGGTCGCCAGCAGAACGATTGGTCGCGCTGCATGGCAATGTCTCTCCAAATCCAGGAAGGAATCGACCACTTTTTGAATCGCTCCAATCGTTGATCGTCCCCTCCTGAAGCCGAACTGCCGGTCTGAGAGGCCTCCGCTGGTCTGTATCGCGTCCGTCAGTCTCGGTTTTAGTAGTTGTTCATAGAGTTTACCCGTTGTGTCGAGTAAACTCAGCGGCCGGTAGGCTGACGGCGTATTGGGGTCGCCCTTACCCTTAGGGATAAGAACTAGCCTTGCCGTCTTCCACCGGTCACTGAACGTTCCCGTCGTCAAGCTCGTGTTGTACAGGTCAAGAAATATCTCCGGCCTCAGGCGAACCATCAGCCGGAGAATCTCCGCCGGCACTCCGTCTGGTCCCGGCGCCTTGCCAGTCTTCATCGCGGCAGTCGCTTTGAAGAGCTCCTCCGCGGTAAATATGGGGGCCGCCGGGGCCTCCGTGTCGTCTGTCACGTTCGTCCGTATCGGGTGGGTCGGAAACAGTCCGTATTATTATTATTATTATTATTATTATTATTATTATTATTATTATTATTATTATTATTATTATTATTATTATTATTATTATTATTATTATTATTATTATTATTATTATTATTATTATTATTATTATTATTATTATTATTATTATTATTATTATTATTATTATTATTATTATTATTATTATTATTATTATTATTATTATTATTATTATTATTATTATTATTATTATTATTATTATTATTATTATTATTATTATTATTTGTAGGTGGAAAAACCTTGAAAAGGCACCGGACTTCCACTTGTCCGGTAGTGTGGGACTTCACCCACTAAAAAACCACCTACTAACCACGGGGGGATACTAGACCGGGACTGCGTTAGCATTACTTCGGTCTAGCCCGTGCTACTTTACCCGTCTCGGGTTGTCGTCTCTTTCCGCTTATTGTTCTAGAGGGTCCGTTAGGCACCCCTGTTCTTTTTTTATTCGGAGTATCATTTCCACGTAGGTTCCTACTGCCGACCACTTCGATTCCTCCAGTAACATCACCTCTACAATGTTATCTGGCGTGAAAGCTCCAATTGTGGCACTGAGAGTCCTTCTTTCTTCTCTGAAGTGATCACATTCAAAAAACGTGTGATAGGCATCATCCCGATCTGCTGCGCAAAGCCGACAAAAGCGAACGAAAAAGAGATATTTTCGCGATGATTCGACAATTGGGAAAACCTACGATGTTTCTTACTTTAAGTGCCAATGAAATCGGATGGAATAATTTACTACAATTACTGTACAAATTAAAAAATAATGGAGCTGAAATTTCTACAGAAGAAGCTGCGTCACTGGATTATATATCAAAGACTACACTTGTGAATGAAGATGCTGTGACTTGTGCTATATATTTCAATAAAATAGTCAATATATTATTTACTATTCTCCAATCGAAGAAAAATAGCCCATTTGGAAATTATCATGTTATCGACTATTTTAAACGGATTGAATTCCAAGATCGTGGTAGTCCTCATGCACACATTTTATTGTGGTTCCATAATGCTCCATCAGAAGCGCTTAGTACAGAGAACCAAAATGTTATAAAGATGATCGATGAATTAATTTCGGTTTCTTCATCGGAGGCTTCTGGATATATTCGTTTGCAAACTCACAAACATACTTTCACCTGCTACAAAAAAATAAACGCCAACCAACCTCAGAAATGTCGATTTGATGGACCGTTCATGCCATGTAAATTCACCACGTTTTTACAACCGATGCAGAAAAATCACCCAGGATATGCCAGTTATGCTTAGCGTTATAAAGAATTACAAGCCAACCTCGAGAACAACGATTATGAAAACATTAAATCTTTTTAAGAAGAAAATAAAATTTCTTCTGACGAAGATTACTTTCGTATTCTTCAAGCTAGAATTATTAGACCTAAAGTGTTTTTAAAACGACAACCAAGTGAAAAATGAGACAACCCTTACAATCCTTTCATTTTCAATATATTACAATCAAATACAGATATGCAATTTATTATCGAGGAATTATCTTGCGCCGCGTATGTTGTTGATTACGTTAATAAAAGTAATAGAGGTATTAGCAACTTACATCGGCAAATTCTTCAAATAATGGATGAGCACCTAGAGTTCGATATAGTTGAAATAACAAGGAAAATGAGTGTGAATATGCTCAATACTGTTGAATTGACGAGTCAAGAAGCAGCGTGGTACCTACTACGTGAACCTATGTCAAAAAGTTCAGTCTCCGTAGTTTATATCTCTACCGTTTGGCATATTGAACGACAGCGAACACAAAAAGAATTGGATGAATTGAATACCGATGAGAATTCAACAAATATTTGGAAGCAAAACTGGTTCGACAAATACAAGCAGCGGCCAGAAGAAATGGAAGGATTATCACTTGTACAATTCGTTGCTAATTATACAAAAAATTCACAAGGAATGTATGTTCGTCGAAAGCAATAACGCATCATTCGTTATAGAAATGATGACATAGCCTCAGATTTCAATGAGTATAAAAGGGAAATGGTGACTTTAGACATCCCATTTCGAAATGAAGAAATCGACATTCTTGAAGAGATGAAATTTATCAGGATTTACAACGAAAACGAAAATGATATTTTGGAACGTCGTAAAGAGTTCGAATCGGATTTAGACATTAACAAAACCATAAAGATTTGTCGAAAACTATGTCGTGAAGATGGACAAGCGGATGATAATGATGAGATCCATGATGTAGCCACCAGATTTCCAGAAGCGAATCCATTCCAAGCATTATATGACAATCCAAATTCGGACGTAAATAGTGATTTACGCTTAGCAACATTAAGTAAACTTGGTGCCATTGCCAAACGGAAAGAAAGTCTGATACCTAATGAACAATTTTATAACCTGATGAAAATGGCAAACCAAAAACAAAAGGAACTTTTGATGCATGTCGTTTACAATCGTCAGTTACATAATTCCTTGCCGTTGCAATTATTTTTTACGGGCCCTGCCGGATGCGGTAAAACGTTTGTGATCAGACTATTGATGGAAATTTATAATCGGTATGCTGAAAACGATGGATTTTGCAACGCTTATATCACTTGCGCTTCAACTGGTAAAGCTGCTGTGGCTATTGATGGGACAATAATACATACTGCACTAAAAATGAGTCTTTCAAAGGTGCTTCCTTTGTCAATTGAAGTGGCACAGCAATATAGATCACTGTTTAAATACGTTCGCGTTTTGATTATCGATGAAATCAGTACGATTGGAGCCGAGTTATTGTCTCAAATAGATTCGAGATTAAAGCAAATCACCGGTAACTTTCAAGACAATTTTGGAGGATTAGATTTAATTTTGATTGGCGATCTACGTCAACTACCGCCGGTTCGCGCTACTCCGATTTACAAGCAAATCAAGCGACAAACAGCAGGTCCACCACTATGGCGAGGATTGAAATTCTTTGAACTCAGCGAAGTAATGCGACAAGCCAATCGAACTTTTTCAACAATATTAACAAAAATTGGTGATGGACAGCTGTTATATGAGAACGAGTTGGAATTAATTAAATCACGATTTTACTCCGCAGAAGAGGCTAATAGAATTTGTCCACACGATATACGATTGTTCTTCGATAACTATTCAGTTACTGAATACAATAATAAAGTTTTAAATTCTGCAGTTGAAAAAGTCATTTCACAAGCAACGGATGTGTATATTGGTTGTCAGAGTGTTGAAAAGCACACTTCCATGCGTCAAAAATTACACAAAATGTCAACAATTGATACAGGAGGTTTGCCATATGAAATTACATTGGTTATAAATAAACCATACCTCATAACAACAAAATTGATTTATATCGAACATAACGATAAAGGAGAGATAGGTCGTTTATGGCTGGAATTCCCTGGCTCTCCCAGAACTGATGAAAAAATCTGAAGAAAGGCAGCGGCATTAATACAAAGGCAAAATCTTAGTCGATTGGCAGTACCAATAGATCGGAGAACATCCTCTATACCATTAATGCCTAACAAAACAGTGATCGTAAAACGTAATCATTTTCCACTAGCCTCTGCGTGTGCAATAACAATTCATAAGTCCCAGGGAGGTACATTTGATGAAATTGTATACGAATATGATAAAACACATGCTCAACAGCTCCTGTACGTAGCACTATCATAAGTAACATCGATTCAAGGGTTACATATTGTTTCGAAAAAAAATTATAAAAAATGTTATCATGGTCGAAGAGCAACAGTATCCACACTGGAATTGCGAGCTGAATTTCAAAGGCTGAACCTGAATCGACTTGAGACGATTGAGATATTATTATTTGATTTCATAAATACGCGGAAAGGATTGTCACTATTTACCTTCAACTGCCAAAGTTTACGTGTTCATGTACAAGCTCTTCAATTAGACAAAATATCATCGTCGTCGAATTTTCTGATTCTTTCGGAGACATGGGTGGATAATGACAACATTGTAGAGATTCCAAATTTCGATATAAAGGACCAAATATAAGGGTAGGTGGTGTTGCAATCTACCATAATGTAAATGATGGAACCCGTGTTGTCACCCCACAAATTGACATCAATGCACTTCAACTAGAATCCTTGTCGGTTCAGGTTTCTAAAGTGGGAGAAATATGTGCTTGCGAAAGCAAATTAGACCATGGCACATTTGTAATTATTGTGGCGATTTACATTTCTCCCAACCAATCGATGGCAAATATTATTGAATTTATCCACGAGAATTTGATAAAGTACACACCAAAAGTATCGCAGATTTAAAAAAAAATGATGATAAAATTCCAATGATTTTGAGTGGGGATTTCAATGTGAATTTTGTATTAGATACGGCGCTCCCTTTGATTCAATTCCTCAATACAGAATTAAATTAAAAAATGTGCAGCAGTCGTACTGAATCGACAACGCGATCAAAAACTGTTATCGACGCTGTCTGTCAATGATATGTTGATAGAATTCAAACAAGAGCATTCGTGTTCTATTTTAGTTACCATAAGCCACTCGTGTCATTCGTGGAAATAGAAAACATGGAGTCGGAATAATAAACTGTTAAAAACTTCGAAATTTTGTACCAGTATTATGATTATAAAACCCTCTAATCATCCCACTCCTGATACTACGTTCGTCTCATTCTCTTGCTGCTGAGATTCCGGAAAGTTTCACTTCTACTGCGTGTGAACTGCACACGTTTTTTCCTATTAATAATACTCCCGAGCGGGCGATGTTCGGATCGCCGTGGGAACATGAAGGAAACTGTTTTATCGACGAGAGGAGAGGTCTCGAGTCTCCATAGTCGTCAGACTAGAAAGCTGTAGCCAGAACTCTGACGTCAGCGCTCTCGTAGAGAGGATCACGCCTGAGATCATCCCAGCATCATCTCATAGGGATCGGAAGATGAAATCATCCCTGGCAGCATTTGAATTCTCACTGCGCTGCTGAGTTTATCTCGTTTCGTTCGTTTCATGCTACTGCTACGTACGAGGCATCGAAACTCTCCCTAGAACCCTTGCTGGCTCGGATATTAACGTCGGTCACAAGTACCGTTACAATGCATGCTTTAAATGTTATTGGTTGCTACGATTTGGAGGGTGGGAGTTGATCGGCTTAAACAACGAGAGCCAACGTATTATCGGGGACTCTTGCGCCATATTTTCTATAACGAGGACGTATATACCGGGTCCACTGCCATGTCTATCCGACGAAAACCGACGCCTGCCCCCGCGATTCTGGACCACTACGAGACTATTTCTCGAGAGGCTCCCGATACTGCAACCTTCCGGTAAGGCCGTCATTCGTCTCTGGTTTGAGTGTGGGAGTTAGCTCCAGTAATTTTGGTGAGAAAGCCCAAGCGATATTATCGTGACGCCACGTTGTCGTGCCGAAAATCTAATGTCTTTTCGATAATAGCGGTCAAACAGTTACCGCCCGGTATTTCAAGTTTGAAATAACTCGCTTCCCACGAATAACAGGATCGCCGAGGGGTTCCATTTATTAATTCTTTTAATATTTTATTATTATAAAGTCGAGTGCGTAGAGTTCATGTATGTCATGTAACGGTGATTCGAAACGTGAGCAATATTGTGTGCAGGAGCGGTGCGTCGCTGACTTTGAGCATACCGTTGGGAGAGTCGCTCCCGGTTTGAATGTTGCGAACTTGTAAGCTCGGCTATTTATTCGGACTTATTTAGTTTGTTTTATTTCTTTCCTTTCAATTATTGTGTTTTATTTCTTTCATTTCAACTATTCTGTTTTATTTCTTTCGTTTCATTTATTCTGTTTCATTTCTTTCGCGTCATTTATTCTTTTTTATTTATTTAGTTTTATTCATTTGGAGTTGTTTATTTGTTACCTCATTATTCTGTTGTATGTAGTTAGTTTCCTTTATTTTTACTCAGTTATTTCGTTTTATTTCTTCCGATTTATTTATTCTGTGTTGATTAATTAGTTTTGTTTACTCTGACTTATTTATTCTGACCGATCTTCTGATTGTCTTTTATTTAATTTTGGTTTCGCGCGTACCCGATAAGGCGAACGGTTGTGCGTTTGGAGACGGATGCGAATGTTTTCCTGTTGTCACCAGTCGGAAATTTATTGTTAACCATTGTGGAAAAATAAAATTGGCGGGAATCTAGCACGTTACCACGCTTCCCGACCGTGCTATGGAGAGCGGTGACTTGGCTCTCATTTGAGATTACGAAGATTAATAAATTAACTATTTTACTCTTGATTCCCTAACTGCCGTGTTGAGATTTTCTTCGCGAGTCACCTCTGACAAACCCATCCCCTCTACCAATTGCCAAGGCTGCAGTGAAGCTGAGCCGGCCCCGTGTATACCGCGTGCAAATAAAAATTGTCTCGTGAAATAAATTATTTCTTGGGACTGGCGCCCGGCACGCGAAAGCACGGGCTTTTGTAACGATACGCAAGAGCTGGAAGTGGATGAGCTGGGAAAATTGGTTAAAACGCATATTCAAAACTATGCTTCGGACCTCTCTACTTCTATCGGTAGTGCTTCAACGTGTATCATGAAACTTGTACGGAACTTCTCAGTGACAATACAAACAATCCGGTACAGTTCGTAAAACGGTCTCTTCTCTCTCGGAAGCCATTGTGTCGGTTCGCACGCCTCGTTGCGCGCTTCGGTGATATTGAGGAACCAAGTAGACTAATTCTCGCCTTCTTTAATAACAAACATTAATCCGTAATATTTCTTTTATGTACTCCATCGATTTGTGTGTAATTCCCGTCAATAAGTCCTCTTCTCGTGGAATATGGATATAATTGAATCAGGCCTTTCGATCCTTTCATTCTGTTCCGATCAATGCAAATTGCCTCACATTGAATCTCCTCATCACCAGAATTTCCTTCGCCCTTCTCAAAATAGAGTGTAAACTTTAAGAACAAATTTTTTTTAAAGTGAAACGGAGTTTGAACGTTGAAAGAAAAGATTGTAATGGTATTTTTATATTAACATTCATTTTATTTATCTAAAGGTCTAGAATTTGGGCTGAAACAGTGAGAAAATTATTTATAGACTTCTTTAATATTTAAAGGTAGGGTTATTCAATTATGGCAAAGAAATCGGCGGAAACGATTCTAGTGGTACTATCTGCCAGCACAATAAGTTCGTGTGTACGTGAAATGATTTTCTATCCGGACCTTCCGTATTTCTTGTAGTGTAGTGGTCCTTCTCCTGGGGTGCTTTTCGCTACCGCGGTGAACCTAGTAACACTCCAAGGTTGAGTTTCCCTATCTGACTGAGTTTCTACGAGGGCCACTGTAAACGCCTGCTGCCAGCACGCGGATAGTTTTTGCTGGCCAAAACTGGTATATCAGATATCATATTCCTTTGATACGTTTCCACGATCCTCTATCTGCGGAAATCCGTCAAAAGTGTTCGTGCCGTCCGTGGTTCACGTTTAAGTCTATTTTTCTGGTGGTGGTGCCTCCGGACTAAAAATTGTGATCAGTTTTGGGTTGTCATGCGGACAACCGTATTTATTTGTTAAGTGTTCTTTTTTTATTTATCAGGTGGAATACCCCGTCTGAGTGCCCTGCAACCATTCGAGGGCCAGGTGGCTTGATGTGGTCACTCGACCAATTCTTATAGTGAGTCAAATTTTTTATTTATCTATCTTTCTGCCTGCTATGGCACGTATGGTCACGGCACGCTGTGTGATTTTATACTGACGTGCCTTGGCTCAGTTGTTCATATCCCTTTTTGAGATCCGAATTTCTAATCTCCTCCCCTCGAATTTTCTTAATTTGTAGACCCTAGTGCTGACCTTTTAATTATCCTTTACGCTTAATTTTATTCACCCTATCTCAGCATTTTACTCTGTTCCGTATCCCGCATGCCGGTAGCTCACCAGAAATAGAAGGAAGGAGTCATCCTTCTATTTTTGACTTATTGCGTCTTATAACAATTTTCGCTTTTTAACATATAAGTCTCCTAGTCTTTCCTCTATGAAATCTTCTCTCCTACTTCCTGGGAGTAAGACGGCACTAAATCTATTTTATTAAATAAATTCGTCCATTAGCTCCACACTGGCCTTTTCTTATTGTTTCTGTCTTTACTATACTCGCCGGCTTATTTGTACAAAATTATTCTACTTCATCTTTTCTACAGTTCTCCCTGCCTTCATATTCCTTCGAAGTCCCTGGTCAATCTCGTTTGTCTCCCACCTTCTAATGAGCGAAGAGACTCTTGCATGAGCAAGGAGTGCGATAACACTTGTCGTCCTGTCGTCTGTACAGACACATCATTACTATAATAAAGTATCTATCGAAGTATCTTGTGCGTTCATATATCCTGCAACGTCTTATCTTTTATACGCGAATCCTACGAGGCCAAGTACCGGGGACACACCTACAAAGGAATCTCACGATCACCTCTTAAAAATAAAAAGAAGATGAGTAACTATTTATATATTTATATTTGTAATTCACGACTCGCGCAAGATCCTATGCCATCCACTGCGTTGGTTTCAAAAGCAAAGCGATATGTGTGTAACGAAAAGATAAGCTATAGATGCTGTTCATGAGTTTGAATGAGAGTGTGGACTTGGTGCACGAGATTAAAATATAATTATCAGATTGTTAAAATAAATGGCTCTTTACACGTTGCCCTATATTCTAATCGTATAAAACTGTTTTGACAACCCTAAGAATCAGAGGGTTAGATTTGTTGATATATATATTACACATTTGTAACATGCGTAGTGCTCGCTTGAAGTAAAGTACTAGTTTTGTTTTAATTGATATTATGTTGTTTATTCATCCTATAATCTTATCTCGAAATGCCTTAACCCTAATTATTCATATTTCGGGGTTTGCAGTCATTCTTTTTCTCTCTTTTTAATGTTTAATCCTTACGTTTTGATTGATGCTGCTATTCATGGTCATATGATTTCAGAATAAATAAAATAATATTACAATGTTCATGCGTGAATGAGCCATCGGTGTGTGCGAGCGGAGTATGACTACATCAGAAGACATTGTAGCTTAGATATATAAACTTATTATTAACAAGTTATTTTGTTGAACTACAAACAATCGTTTTTAATTAATAATATCAATGATCAAAAGATAAATCATAGCTGTAGATCTGTCAATTGAAGCATGAAATATTTCTTTGGAGTTATTTTTCAAATAACGCATTAGAGCTTTGATCGTTTAGTTAAAAGATACTACCAAACTTAATCGAGCCTTCATATAGTATTAATATTATTGTACGTTGCAGAAATTAGCACGCAGTTTAACACATTGTTCATTCGGTGTGCAGTGGCTTATGCGGGATCACTTGACAAGTCGCTTCTTAGTTTCTGCAATATAATATTAGATCAAGTTATCCTTCTTATGTTATAATCATGAAAGTTATATTGTAGTTCCTGAAAATTAATCAGAATGAAATAAAACGTAAGACGCATTGTTATTGCGTTTAATTGGAATTTCTGGATTTAACCTATTGCAGTCTAAATTCAGGATTCAGATATATTTTAATTTTTTCTGTTTTTGAAATTTTGGAATACAGACTTTAATTCGAATAGCGAGCATTAGACATCATTACTCAAAAGGATCATTATTGTTCAGCTTGTAGCGTTTTCGAGTTTAATACATTTGAAACACGTACTTGTTATGCCGGTACCGAGTAATTGGATTATTCGGTAGTCGGTATAATATTAAAAGTTATTATTTTTTGGGATCGTTTGCCGATAAGGAGATGGATCTCGAGTAAAAGATGGAAACGCGAATTTATATAAAAGGAAGTATTTATTATAAGCAACGGTAACTTTCCGTTGCCTATTTATATATTAAAGTAAGAAGTACAATAATGCGTTGTTTCGAGTATTAAACGAGGAACCAACCGTTCTCTTTTCAATCTAATTTAATACTGTCTTTTCGTAAAGCAGTTGCTAACTGTCTTCACGAAAATCCCTTAATTCGCAATTTTAGCGTTAGCCTATCGCCGAACGCCAAGCGAGTCGCTCATGCTGCGTCGGCGTTCTTGGGGTCGTTCATACGATCGGGCATTGGACTTCGTTTCTTGTCTTGAACGAATTCCAATGTTTCTTTACTATGGAATATTCCCGAATATACTAAATACGGAGTGGAATATTCCGCGGCACAACATCCCTCCCCCCTTAAAAGTAAAAATTTTTTCTTTAAAAAATTTTTTCTTCGATTGGTTTCTCGTTTGAAGTTATATAACAATACAATAAAATTTTTCATTTTTTCATTTGTAACGATGAAGTTTTTCCTTTTGCTTCTTATCGTTTTTCGTGCCGAGCGAGTCGTTCTCGGTTGGGGGGACGGGTGCATAACCTGGCCAGCTCGGATCGCGGTTGCTCTTCTGGTTGTTGTCGTCCGATTGGCTCGAGGTTGATGTTTACCTCGGCTGTTGCCGGGGTCGTTGCCTCGCTTGTCCTTGTTGGTGTTCGGTTTCGTTGATACCTATAACATTTAAACAGAACATAGCCAACCAAGGCTATTGGTGCTACTGCACCCAGTGAGTAGAAACTCATATTGTGGATGTGTTGCATCCCGTCTCCGGCAGTATTGAGGTTGTCCATGATTTGGTCGGCTCAAGCTCCGAGCTTTTGAAGCTCTTCTGGGTCTCGCAGCACGCTCTGCAGTAGATTTGTCCTCTCGGTCTGCGTAGGGGGCGCCTGGGCTTCAATTTTCGTTAACGTTAAATTGAACGATGGGAGATAGTTTTCCCGGATAATCTGTGAGGTCCGCCCGATGGTTTTTATGCTGAAATCTTGGGCGGTTACTATACATACGCCTACCAAAGCCAGTATGCCTGAATTTTTCTAAATTACCATTACTATGTATGACATGTTTTCCTTCGTGCTTTTTCAATTAAACAAGTTTTCATTTTACCTTGTTTCTCTTATTGGAGTTCCTTACCTTGCGCTTTGCGGAGCTCCCTACCCGCCTTTATTTAGCTTTTATTTCATTTTAGTGCTCTATAAAAAGCTTCAGGCGGTTTGCATGCACTGCCTGAGTTTTTCGTCCCTTTCGGATGACGTAATTGACGGGGGGCCTCTTTTCTACTATTTCGTGAGGTCCCGTCCACTTCGGGGTCAGCTTGGCTGACCGCCCCCTGCGCACCGTCTCGTCGCGGAGGAGTACGCGTTCGCCGACGCGGTACTCCTGCACCTGTGCGCCTTGGTCGTATGTAGTCTTCGACCGACTTTTCGCGCCTTCCAGGTTGTCTCGTGCTACAGTCCATGCGGCGCGTAGTCGTTCGCGTAACTCTTGGACATAGTCGTCGTACGCATAGGTGCGGCGGGGCTCCTGCTTCACGGCGGTCGGTAACTCCACTTCGCGTCCGTATACCAATACATGGGGTGACAATCCGGTCCCCGTATGTGGAGTGGTGTTGTACGTAAACATCACGTACGGCAGCCACTCGTCCCAATTACCTTGATCCTCATTTATGAAATTTTTCAGATATTCAGCGAGAGTGCGATGCGATCGTACTTGGTCCGTAGTCGTATTTGGTCCGAATCCGATGCAGCGTACGCCTGATACCCTGATGCCCTCCTATGGGGGTGTCGTGGTATTCTTTTATCATTTTCATGCGATCTTCGAGGAAGGGAATGGCTACGCCACTGCGGCAGTCGCTGCGCTCTTTCGTAACACTGTCTCCGTCTGTGCTGTCGGAGGTTCGCGGGCTGTGGCCCCCGCCTTGCCTCGCTTCCTTAGCAGGCTTGTGCGGTGCTCGGCCCGCAGTTTCTGTACTCGGTGTGCCCACCAGTGGCTCCGCCGTTGGGTCGCTCTCTCTCTCGAGCGGCCTTGCAACGTTTGCCTTTCGCGGCCTTCCGCGCTTCGCGGGTCCGCCATGCTGTGCTGGGCCCGCTCCATCCTTGTTAGCGGTGCTCGCAGTCTTACCAGTGGCTTGCGTTGCTTGCTTGCGTGGTCTGCCCCTTCCTCGACCGCACGGCTTTTCGGCGGGGCTGTGGGGTTCAGTAGAGCGTTCTGCAGGCACGCTGCGAATCTCTCTATCCTCTTCTGGCGCATTGGCCAGCGCGGCCTCTCTCTCTGCCGCATTGCTAGGCTGGCCCGGGGTATTCTCGGCTCTCCGCTTTGTGCGGCTATCCGTACCCGGGCGCTTGCTGTCCTCGTCTCGCTCGCGGGCGAGCTTGACCTCTCGCTCCAGCGAGCTACCATGGCTATACGGGGTATCTTCGGCTGTCCGCTTTGTGCGGTCTTTCGTTGTGCCTACTTGCCCCGTCGTGCTGTCCTCTTTCGACACACGGACTTCGTTCTTCGCTCTCGCTTGGGCCCTCGTATAAGGCATATTCGACTTAGCGCATCTCCATTCGTATTACGCTTTCCTGCCTTGTACTCTACGTTAAACTCATGTTCCGCCAATTTAATTTTCCAACGCATCAATCTCGAACCTGGGTCCTTTACTCCGAACAGCCAGGTGAGCGGTTGGTGGTCCGTCACTACTGTGAAACGGGTACCTTAAATATATGGCCCGAATTGAGCTTGGGCCCATATTATAGCGAGTAGCTCTTACTCCGTGTGTTACTATGTCGACGAGTTATAGTGGTTGCCTTGGGTATCCTCGACTCTCCGCTTTGTGCGGCTGTTCGTATACCCGATTGCGCTATCATTCTCTTTTTTGTGGGACTTTCTGTCCTGTCCCACTTGGGCTTGTGTGGTCGCATATGTGCGACTAAAAGCATCTGCATCAGTATTTCTTTTTCCGGCTTTATGCATTTTACCGGACCCATGCCCCGATTTTACGGTCTTCCCAGGCAAGGGTTGCGATCCTAGGTCCTTCGATCCGACCTTAAAGGGTGCGCGATATTGCACCTCGTGCGTGCGCTGTCGCTTGTTCCCTCGTAGTTGGAATACACCGTTGTATTCGCACACTATTCCATCGCGAGCTGCTTGCTTTTCACTGCTGGGGGGCACCAAGTCGGGCTTCCGTTGGCGCTGCGCAAACCGTTTGGCCTTCTTCCCCGTGCTCTCTGAGCTAACGCGCAGTGCCTTGACCTGGCGGCGACGTACGGTCTTCGCTATCTTTGACGGCTCGCATGTCACCGTCGGCTGTTGCTCTTCCCCGTCGTATTTAGAAACTTCTAAACTCACTCTTTTTGTTCTTGACGGTGTGACACGGCATCTCGCTATGATGCCTCGGCCGATCCCGCTCCTTGTAGGTAGTCCGACAAATTTATTTTTCTTGGCGGCATCCATGTTAGGCCCGTTTCCGGAAGGAAGATTTATCTCTGTAAGCAGGCCTATGTATTTGCACGTGGCGGCAGTTCTACTGCGTGGTGACGAATACATCCTCGTCGCGCCGTCCCTTAGCGGCATGCAGTGCCCATACAACTTGAGCATCTCGCCATGCAGGATGTCCGCTTTATGCTGCTTGATAAAGTCCATGCCAAGTAATCCGTTGACCTTCAGCGGCACATTGTTCGGAACGATGTAGAACCAATGCTCTACATTTAAAGCCGGTGTCTCGAGTACAATTTTAGCTATACCAAGGGGGGTGAATTTTTTGCCTGCAACACCCTGCAGTTCCACGGAGCACCTGCTCACCATGGTTTCGGCCTTGAGACAGCCTTCCTTTATTATGCTGCACTGCGCTCCGGTGTCCGCCTTAAGGGTGAGTACCCCGGTTGTGGCCAACGGTGCAATTATGTGAAAGTCGCTGGCCGTTGCGCTGGACGCCGGCAGCGTTACTTGCAGTAACTGCAGCGTGGTTCTCCTTTTTCTGCACGCAGGTTTCTGCTGGGCCGCGAGCGTGTTTATCCTCATGGTTCCCAGCGGGCTGGCATCGGTCTCTGGTCGACTCGTTCCGGAATTGACCGTAGACTTTTCACTCTGACCTCCGAAGTTCCTTGGACGTCGATTATGCTGTGGCGTCTGTGCTGGCTCGTTCTTACTTTGCATCAGTCTTTTCCGGCAGTCCTTCCACATGTGGCCTTTCTTCTGGCAGTAATTGCAGGTTATTTCCACATTGTGGATTGACTTGTTTTCACTGGGTACTGGTAGGCTTACTCGTTCCGATCTGCGGGTGCAGTCTCGAGCCATGTGTCCAGTGTTTCCACAGGTGAAACAATTTTCGCTCTGCCGGGATGATGCGCCTTGGGACCTTCTGGGGTGGCCTAATACTCCACCTGCCCCTCCCTTTGGCTGCACCATATTCGTGATCTCGATGGCTCCTGTAACGGACTCGTGGAGGGTGGCGTAATTACGAGATCTCACCAGAATTTAGACCTGCCCATGCAGTCCATTTTCGAAGTTGGCCTGGGCGCTCTTCCGTGTTATTTTTTCGACGATGCGCATCTCCAACATCGAGGTGGCTTCCTCGCAGAGTTTTTCTATTATATCGACGGTGATACGCTCAGTCGTGGCGGCGTATACCGCGATGTCCTCACCCTGGCCCTGCCGGAGGGAGTTGAACTCTACTTGTAACGCAGGCAACAACTTCCGCTTTCCGTACAGGGCCTCCAGCTCGGTTTTAAGCTGCGCTACCGAGAGGATGACTTTATGCTTCATCTCTCTGGACGCCCTTCCCTCAAGCTTGCTGCTGAGCACCAGTTCCAACAGGATGTCTTGATCCTGGGGCGCTACTCTCTTGAAAACTGCCTCGCACGATCGCAAGAAGGCATCTAGTTCGTCAGCGTTGCTGCCGTCGAAGCGCTTTATATTTTTCAAGGCCAGCTCCAGGTCGAGTGTCCGACTCGGTGTTTCCGACACCCTCCGTTGTTCCCTCTGGAACACGGGATCCGCAGGGGGATAATCCGATTCTTCAAATCGGGTTTGCCTCGACCGCGGACGTGGTATTGGACGTTCTTCCAGCCCTGTATATCCCAGCCTCTGCGATAGTTCGGCGTTTTGCTCTCGTAGGGACCGGATGAGTTCGTACTCGTCCGCACCTACCTCGTTGAGCGTGTCCGCCAAGTTCCGTCTCGCCGACGGTGTTTCGGCCTCCCTGAGTTCGCGATCGAGTTCGCGTTGGCCTCTATCGTGTTCGCGCTGCAGCCTCTCGCACTAGCGTCGCGCTCTTTCCAGTTCGCGTTGGCTTCGGTCGACCACTTCCAACCGATCGCGTACTCTCGCTGGTACCGACCGGGCTGTCGTACCGGTAGCTGCTGAAAAACCTACACGATCTATGGTTCGCATGTTTTCTATTTCCCGCTCAACCATTTCCTCGGTGATGTGCTCGGGAGTTCGCTCGCCAGTAGCCATATTAAACACGTCGTCGCTACCGTCACTGTCGAAATCCCCGAACGACGCACCCCTACGTGGGTTTACGCCGAACTGGGCCATTAGTCGGTCTGCAAGGGCCTCTTGTCTCGTCGAAGGGATTCGCCCCGACGGCGAGAGCTCGAATAGCGCCCTGCGCGCTCCGTAAACGATGTCTCCTACTGCCGCAGCTAAACCGGCTGTAGGGGCTACCCCTGCGCCAGGCAACGTTGTCTCTAGCGAGTTGCCCCTATGCCTTGATCGGGCTCCTCTCGATTCTGACATGTTTGCTAATTTCTCGGCGAACTCTACTTTAAAATATTCCCACAAAATCTCAAGAGAAATATATATCTAGTGGAATATTTTCCCAAATATCGGTTCTACGCTGGCTTTGGCGAAATTATTAATTTTGTTTTCAAAATTTCAAAATATTTGTCCTATCTGGCTTCAGTTTATCGGCTATATGTATAAGTATATTGTAACCGCCACTTACAGATAGATGATGTTGAAGATTGTCCTTTCCATACTGTTGCCGACTTGTTGTCCTGTATCTCTGTTCGGTCGATGGTCCTTGTCGTCCTTCCTGACGCTGTTGACCCGTTTCTTCGTTGGTTCCTGGGTTCGTCCTTGGTGCGTCGCCAATAGTTGCGCGACGGCTTCTTCTCGAGTAGCTGCTTTGCGTACTCGGC
Source organism: Cylloceria caligata (assembly GCA_963942595.1). NCBI lineage: Eukaryota > Metazoa > Arthropoda > Insecta > Hymenoptera > Ichneumonidae > Cylloceria > Cylloceria caligata. The sequence continues at coordinate 53,776,491 of OZ012704.1, read as the reverse complement.
TGCACACTTTGTGCGGTTTTCCGCGACTCGACGTGACACCGTCAATCGGGACTTTAAACGGTTGACCGATACGTCACCCCGCACCGACGTTCACTTTGCGTCTTCGCGTTAGATTAGTCGGGTTTTCACGAACTACACTGGTGTCCTTGCACGCGTCGTAGTCGTCACTTCAGAGTATTCTCAACTTTGTCCAAAACACTTTTGTCCTAATAAATCACGAATCACTTAACTTCGGCAGATCCCACCGCTGCCACCAAATGTTATGCCGGTACCGAGTAATTGGATTATTCGGTAGTCGGTATAATATTAAAAGTTATTATTTTTTGGGATCGTTTGCCGATAAGGAGATGGATCTCGAGTAAAAGATGGAAACGCGAATTTATATAAAAGGAAGTATTTATTATAAGCAACGGTAACTTTCCGTTGCCTATTTATATATCAAAGTAAGAAGTACAATAATGCGTTGTTTCGAGTATTAAACGAGGAACCAACCGTTCTCTTTTCAATCTAATTTAATATTGTCTTTTCGTAAAGCAGTTGCTAACTGTCTTCACGAAAGTCCCTTAATTCGCAATTTTAGCGTTAGCCTATCGCCGGACGCCAAGCGAGTCGCTCATGCTGCGTCGGCGTTCTTGGGGTCGTTCATACGATCGGGCATTGGACTTCGTTTCTTGTCTTGAACGAATTCCAATGTTTCTTTACTATGGAATATTCCCGAATATACTAAATACGGAGTGGAATATTCCGCGGCACAACATACTCATATTAATAATTTTTAAGATTCACTTGTAGTTTGTTTACTACAAACAGGCTAAAGTATTCGAACAAAAAATTAATATTTAATTATTTATCTAATGGATGAAGAATTTATGGGCTGAGTTAGAGGGTAATGGGTTGATTACAACGTCGAAGATTCATATTAGTTAAATTAACGTTATTCGCTTCTTCAATTCTGACTAAATAATGTAATTAGTTTTCACGAAACATTTTGTAATATATTAGGTGCGCAACTAAGTTCCCGCTGTTTTTTTTTTTTTTTTTATGAAAATGCAACTTTATTGTGAAAAAATGTTTACAAATGAATCATTCAAAATATTGCCCATCGCTAGCGACAACTTTTTGCCATCTTTCTGGCAGAGCTGGAATACCGTCACGGTAGAAGTGTTCGTCTTTTGAGGCTATCCACGAATCAAGCCATTTTGAGATGTCTTCATATGAGCTGAACTGCTGATTAGCCAGACCATGTGCCATCGAACGGAACAAGTAATAATCGGACGGCACAATATCTGGGGAATATGGCGGGTGGGGTAGAACTTCCCATTTGAGCGTTTCTAAGTAGGTTTTAACGGGTTTGGCAACGTGAGGCCGAGCGTTGTCATGCTGTAGAATCACTTTTTCGTGCCTCTGCTCGTATTGTGGCCCCTTTTCGCGCGGTGCTCGGCTCAATCGCATCAATTGAGTTCGATACCGTTCCCCAGTGATGGTTTCGTTCGGTTTCAACAGCTCATAATAAATAACACCGCCCTGGTCCCACCAAATACACAGCAAAATCTTCGCAGCGTAAATATTCGGCTGAGCCGACGACGTAGAAGCATGACCGGGCAGTCCCCATAATTTTGTTCTCTTTGGGTTGCTGTAATGAATCCATTTTTCATCATCCGTAACGATGCGATGAAGAAAACCCTTCTTTTTTGCCGCTAAAGCAGTTGTTCACAGGCGAAAAAACAACGCTCAACGTCTCTTGGCTTCAAATCATAAGGAACCCAAGTTCCTTGTTTTTGAATCATTCCCAACGTATGCAATCACTTGGAAATGGCTTGGCGGGTAACTCCTAATGCTGAAGCAAGCTCTTTTTGCGTTTGGCACGGATCCTCATCGAGCTATGCCTCCAATTCAGCATCTTCGAAGGTTTTTGGCCTTCCTTCACGCGAACGGTAGTCAACATCAAAATCACCGTCTTTGAAGCGACGAAACCAATCACGGCATGTTGTTTTACTTAGAGCAGCATCTCCGTACATTTTTTGGAGTTCTCGATGCGCTTCAGCCGCCGTTTCCTCCGAATGAAAGAAGAAAAGCAACACATCCCGCAAATGACGATTATTTGGCACAAAATCAGACATTTTCACACAACCAAAAGTATATGACGCAAAAACAAAATCACTAATGTGTCAAAGCGGTTTGTTTATCATATGTCTAAGCTTGGTTCATGACGTTTTGGTTATGTCTCAATCGACCAGCACTTACTACTGGAGCCATCTCTTGAAAAACAGCGGGAACTTAGTTGCGCACCTAATAATATGCATATAAGTAGTACAGTAGCGGACAAAAGTTTAAGACGATGAATTACAATTTGGTTCATAGATCTGTCATACAAGTACTAACGTTTCTTTCGGCTTGTTGTTTTTTTACAATACATGTGTACGTTTGACCTTCATAATGTAGAAGTCTCGGTCGTCAAATGTAAACAATATAGATTATACAATTTTTTTTTTCTTCCAACCATCTGTAAACAGCGGACATTAGTTTAAGACGATCTGTCGAACAAGATACCCGTAGTCGATCCACGCAATAATTTGATATATTAATACTGTAAATAGTTTGCGGTGTATCATCCAGTGTCTTAAGTTTAATTACGTACGAAAAGAGTATGGGTAAAGCCCGTAATTTGTCATCAACTGAACGAAAACTAATCGTGTCTCTACGGAAGCAAAAAGAGACATTTTCTTCAATTGCAACTCAAATGAATCGATCAGAAACTTCTTGTAAGCAAGCGTGGTACAAGTTTATGAAGACTGGGGACTATTTTGATCGACCAAAAAACGGTAGACTGCGGAAAACCACGCCAACGCTGGATCGTCGGATTCATCGATTAAGCGAGAGAGATCGTTTTTGTTCAGCAGTCGATATCAGAGCTGAAATATCCAGTAATAATAATGCACAAATTAGTGTAAGAACTGTCCGAAGACGATTAGACGAATTCAATTTGAAAGCACGAAAGCCGAGGAAGAAGCCGATGCTCAGTAAAAAGAATAAAAAATTACGACTGCAATTTGCTAAGGCTCATCGGCATTGGACAAGTGAGGATTGGCAAAATGTGCTATTTTCGGACGAATCCAAATTCAACCGAATTTGTTCTGACGGGATACTGTATGTAAGACGTCGAATTGGCGAAGATTTAAATCCTCGATGTGTTTTACCGACAGTTAAGCATGGAGGTGGAAACGTAATGGTGTGGGCATGTTTTTCTCGCAATGGTCCTGGACCAATACGCCGAATTAATGGAATCATGGACCGTTTTCAATACTTGGATATATTGAAAAATACTATGTTACCGTATGCCTATGAAAATATGGGTGATAATTTTATTTATCAACAAGATAATGACCCAAAGCATACGGCTCGGGTAGTGAAAAGTTTTTTTCAAGATGAAAAAATCACTTTATTACCGTGGCCGTCGCAGTCGCCGGATTTAAATCCAATTGAAAACTTATGGTGTACCATAAAAAGAAGGGTTCAAAGAAATAAACCAAAAAATTTTGACGATTTGTACTCTTTGGTTGAAAAAACGTGGAATGAAACAACTGTGGACGACTGCAAAAAATTAATTGATTCAATGCCTCAAAGATGTGCTGATGTGATAAAAAATAATGGACTGTGGACAAAGTATTGAAGGGAGGAAAATATCTGTATATTTTCTACCAAAAAATATTTTTTTACGTATAGTCTTAAACTTTTGTCCCCGAAGATATCAAACAAATTTATGTTTTCTTTGTTTATTGTATCTAATGTTGTTACGCGCAAAATTGAATTTATGTAATAAATATATGAATTAATGATTAATTAGCTAATACAAAAAAAATCCACTGAGTCAATTCTTTTCATAAAAAAATCAACGATTACTTTTTTTTTCCTCTCCGTCTTAAACTTTTGTCCGCTACTGTATGTGTACGCCTTTGCTCCATTCCACGCCTTGCCTCACCATGCGACCACTGGTGATATAATTTTCCCACCTTTTAAAAAACGGTAGGCCTAATAATTCCCCGACCTCTGATTGGTCGGATAATTTTCCCACCCTCTATTTCTGGCTACTCTAAACGATGGGCCCCACAGTGGTGGGACTGATTTGTATAATGATTTACTAATAATTCCCCGACTATTAATTGGTAGCTTAGTTTTCCCACCATTGAGTTTGTCAAGCTAGCAAAATGTTTCCACAGTGGTGGGATCGACATGAGAAATTTCTCCGAACCCTGATTGGCTAGATTATTTTCCCACTCTGATTCTTTATTTTCCGGGACAAATTCTTTCGAGCTGGGAACTAGAGACGTTATACAAGTAGTAAATTATCGAGAACATACAGAAAAGATTAAATACACCAATATTGAGTACATAAGTTTATTCATAAAGAGTTGAAAAATCCGGATGAATACATGGTCATCTGTGATGGGAGTGAATTTTCCGGTTGTAGAACAGTACGGAACCCGCTGTAGACGTAAGGTTCACGAAGGGTGCATTTTTTGTAGTATACAGTAATAAAAAAGATTTAAAGATAGCGGTCTATCAGCATGATGGCTAGATAATCTAGACAAAGACAAGTAATGTTTGGGGACCCCGTATTAAAAAACGATATTAGTAACGAGAGCGTTAGTAGGATTAATGTAGGCGTTAACGACGACGGCGAACATGTTTTACCCGTGTTTCACCCGTGATGTAGGTCGTAGGTTTAAAATTGTAGGCGAAACTCAGGATTTTTTTTTGACACGGTTCAAAGTTAGAAGTCGTAAGTAGTATGTATGCACTTTTGCTCCATCGCACTCCTTCCCCCACCACGCGGCTGCCCCTACCATCCCACTTTACCACCGCCGCGTTACCCACTCTGCTTAACCAGTGTCGGTAACATGGATATGGTAAATTGAGGTGGTGTGGGTACTCTGGTAAACAAGGAAGATAAATAATATTGGATATAATATTGGGTCTGGGAAAAAGTTCGTGGAGTTTTTCCCGATAGATGGCATCAATAGCAAATAAGTCAGGAAACACAAAAGAAGCTCGATGTCGAGCCGTCACAAGCGTTCGCGAAGCCAGGATTGACGGCGAAAAAGGTGATGCTGTGTGTGTGGTGGGACTGGAAGGGAATCGTCCACCATGAGCTACTTCCAATTGGTCAGACGATTGATTCTCAACTCTACTGTGAACAACTAGAGAGATTACCCCAAGCAATTGAAAGAAAAAGGCCCGAATTGATTAATAGGAAAGGTGTTGTCTTCCATCATGACAACGCCCGACCACACACTTCTTTGATGACCCGTCAAAAATTGCGAAAGCTTGGTTGGGAAGTTTTGATGCATCCACCGTATAGTCCAGACATAGCACCCTCTGACTATCACTTATTTCGATCTCTGCAGAACTCTCTAAATGGAATTAAGCTGCTTTTAAAAGAAGCCTGTGAAAACCACTTGGTTCAGTTTTTCAACCAGAAACCACAGAAGTTCTTCACCGATGGCATCATGGCTCGACCCGAAAAATGGCGAAACATTGTCGATAATAATGGAGCATATTTGGTTTAAATAAATTCATTTTCACACTATAAGAAAACCAGTTGAATTTTACTAAAAAAACGCCACGAACTTTTTCCCAGACTCAATATTTGTAACTCATCCTTATGCTGGTGGCATCGACGACGGCTCTCCAGGGTGACGGACACAATAATTCCGCCATGGCGCACGCACGCACGCACGCACGCACTCTCGCTCTCTCTCTCTCTCTCTCTCTCTCTCTCTCTCTCTCTCTCTCTCTCTCTCTCTCTCTCTCTCTCTCTCTCTCTCTCTCTCTCTCTCTCTCTCTCTCTCTCTCTCTCTCTCTCTCTCTCTCTCTCTCTCTCTCTCTTTCACACTTTTACTTACACATCAGCATCCGCAGGTAAACGTCAGTGATTAGATTATCGTTATCACACGTTTCTTCGATCAGATCTCGATCTCCGTCCTCGTCAATTGCATGATCGAGGCCGAATAATACGTACTTCACGAGCAATACCGGTAACGTACTAATCGGCGGCTTGGGGTGAAATAGCTGCGGCCAGGCGACGTATATCGATTCCTCGAAATCGGCGAGCAGCACCGCGCAACACCCGTCATTATCCACGTCGATAATTTCCTCGAGCTCAGCCCTTTGATTACGTAAAACCACACAAGCCACCCCAGCGCACAAGTCCTCGAACATAAAAAACCTTCTTTCAATGAACTTCTTAATCTACAACCTGTCCAAATTATCCTCCAGATCGAGTACTGCCGAGCACATTAGCTCCGTCCGCAGGCACACAGTATTGTCATTCACACTATAGATCATCCGACACGCAAAAGTTTCGGCTAGCTCGCCGTTTAGATATCGTGGATACATTTTTTTCTACTATCGATGTGCGCTGCTAAATCCAGACTGAATGCTCTCGATACTACTGGCGTGTATCAGGGATGCTTAAATATAACAAACCCCCCTCTGAGTCATAATTAGGTATGCAGCGCTTTGAATGCATCATCAGCGGTTTTGCACGTGCGTATCGCTTTCCGCCGTGCCCCTAGCGAAACGCTTGCTCTACAGTACCAGGTCTATAAATATGAAACCGGAATTTGCCCATAGATGGCCCTAGCTGTCAATGTAGTTACCGTCAAACCGCGTCATTGGCGCCATTTCCTTGTTGATATCTCTGACAAAGATTTTCGACTCACAACAATACAAGTTTCATACAACACCATAGTTTGTAATAGCGTTGAACATGTCGAATTTTGTGCCTGGAAACTACGATTTGCGGACAGTATTGATTTTCTGTTACCAATTGAAGAAATGCTGCTCGTCAGGTACTAAAGAAAGTCATTTCTCCATCGAATTGTGACTGACGATGAAAAGTGGGTATATTTTGAGAATCCTAAGCGTAAAAGATCATGGGTAACTCCAGGCGAACCATCGACATCGACTGCAAGGCCGAATCGCTGTGGACGGAAGACAATGCTCTGTGTTTGGTGGGATCAGAAGGGTGTGATCTATTATGAGCTACTAAAACCTGGCGAAACCGTTAATACTAAACGCTACTAACAACAAACGATCGATTTAAATCAAGCTTTGCGTGAAAAACGACCAGAATATCAAAAAAGGCAACACAAAGTGATTTTGCTTCATGATAATGCACCATCACACACAGCAAAACTGGTCAAGGAAACGATTGAGGCGTTTAGTTGGAAAATACTTTCGCATGCGGCTTCCTCACCAGACTTGGCTCCGTCCGATTACTACTTATTTGCATCGATGGGACACGCACTTGCTGAGCAGCACTTTACTTCTTACGAAAACGTACGAAAATGGCTCGATGACTGGTTTGCCTCAAAAGAGCAACAGTTTTTTTGGCGTGGCATCCACAAATTGTCAGACAGGTGGGAAAAATGTGTAGCTAGCGATGGGCAATACTTCGAATAAAATATTTTGTATCACTTTCATACAATAAACGTGTATTTTCTATACAAAAATTCCGGTTTCATATTTATAGACCTGGTAAAAGGCGCAGAATATGATACCGCACCGAGAGGGACTGCAATTACAAATTGATAAAATTATAATATAATTGTATATAATTATTGTAATAATTTATATATAATTATAAAATAAGAGACACAGTGTCACGAGGTATTTGTTTTTAATTAATCAACATTTTATTTAAATCACTTTACACACATTTATCGTCGCATGCATCATCCCTGCAAACACGGTAATCTTTGCTCGGAGATGCCTCCATCATTAAATTTATTTCTATCACTGTCCGATCGACGATAGGTAAAAGCATTGCAATATTCACGTACTATTCTATCGTTTTTCATTACACTATCGTTAAAAGAGATTATTAAATCGCGACATGTTAAATCCGCACAACATACGATGCAGGAATACGATGCAAAATTGCCCACAGACATTTGACGTACCATATTACTCTATTGCTGCTTGAGGCCGTAACGATAGAACTTACAGTTTCTTCATAGCCGTGCGAGATGTATAATCGGTGGTAGCCCGCAGCTATCAAAGGACATTCCTTTTCCATGATGGTTAACGTATATGGCGATCCAGTGCTCTCTAGATCCGTCGTGGTTATCCGCGTTAACTACGAGTCTGGCCGGTGACGACCATCCACGAGGAATTCTGTCAGCTCTACTCCAACGGTTAAAAGTGGTAGATACTGCAGACTCTCGTAGATTTGTGTTCATGCTGAACACATAGTCAATGATTAAATGATGAGCTATACGCTTTGATATACGTATATTTGACAAATTTATTTCACAGCATCGTCGATCGGTTCACGTCTAGAAGGTTAAGATTTGTTCTCTTTCTTATTCTCTTCCTCTTCGTCTGTCGACTAAACAACCATGTACGATTCTCCGTTCAACGGGTGCTCGCGAAGCCAGTTTTTTATTTGGAAAACCTGGCGCATTGCACAGACAGAAGACGCTGTATCGTTTATCATAGCGTGTTTGAAGCATTTTCGCAAAGATTTCGGCATAAATGTGTACAATGGAGCGCCCTCCTCATCCTCAAAGTTGGGAATTTCACGACTCGTGATATCGCAAAGAAATATAGCGTTCTCGTGATCGCGTGTATAGATACGTCTTGATTTTCGCGAAATTTCACGCGCTAGCGTATGCTTGTTTGCAGCTCACATCGCCCTCATTCGAGACAGTAAAAATATTGGGAGAGATAATTCTTCTGGCTTCTCCAATTTTGTAGTAATTCAGCAAGGTGATACGGTGGTGCGACTATCCAATGAGCAGAGTACGGTCTATACACTGCACCACGGCAATTTCTTTCGGATTAAATTCCGAGTGTTTACCACGCATTCCCTGTATATCCATGACGATATCCATTTTCACGTCTAATCAGTGCAAATACTCAAGTTCGACTGATTAGTTACTCACAAAGACGCTTCTATGTCTCTTAGAACGAGACAATTTTATTCCGATATCAGCACATTTTTTCATTTATCCGGTAAAATCCACCATTACCTGTCGAGAGGCATCGATTTCAAGAACATTATCATATTCCGCGTAGACAACACAATTTACCATTAAAGCAAGCGCATCCTCAAATTGTACCTCTATTCTCACACTACCATGCTTTATTAAATTCCAATGTGAATTGCTGTTCGCCAAAAGATAGGGTGTCGAATCGAAAGCAAACAGACAGTATCTATCGCGATAATTATCGCGATAGATCAAATTACCATCGTTCAAGAAATGTATTCCAGTTCGCGAAAACAACGTTCGAAAAGCATCCACATACAGATGATTTTTCGTGAAATCAGGTTGTAACTGTTATGCCGGTACCGCATAATTGGATTACTTGGTAATCGGTATAATATTAAAAAGTTATTATTTTTGGAATCGTTTGCCGATTAGGAGATGGATCTCGAGTAATCAGTGTAAACGCGAATTTATGTAAAATGGTGGTATTTATTATAGGCAACGGCAACTTTCCGTTGTCTATTCAAAGTCAATAAAAGAATGTACAATAATTCTGTTGTTTCGAGCCCGTTGCGTATAACCAACCTCTCTTGATTTAATCTACTAATAGACTGATCTTTCGGGCGAGTCCGACCCGTGATCAACCGTTTAGGTGACATGTTAAACTTTTGACTGATTTCGGCAATGCAGTTATTCACTCCTTTGACCGAAATCGAATGTCGCAATGAATTTCACAATAAACATCGTTTGCAAATTCCAGCAAGTCGTAGCTCGAGCTCGCAGCGGTCATTGCTCGCAGCTCGTTGCTTACGTTTGCACATTTTTTCTACTTCGGTGAGTGGCCTCACGCGAAGAAGGAACAATGGCGAAACAATTAATTCGCGGCACAACATCCCTGCCCCTTAAAAGGAAATTTTTTTTTCTCTAAAAAATTTTTTCCTCGGTTGGTTTCTCGTATCTCCACTTTCAATTTGATATTTTATATATCGGACAATATAGCAAACAATACAATTTTTATCATGGTTTTGACCATTTTTTGCTGTTTATTCTTCATTGTCGATCTGGCAATCGCACTCGGTTGAGGGGGCGAGTTTCCCAGGCCCTAGCCCGCTCGGATCGTAGTTGTCGTCCGAGCGGCTCGAGGTTGACATTCACCTCGGCTGCTGCCGGGGTCGTTGCCTCGGTTGTCCTTGTCGGTGTCCGGTTCCGTTTGTACCTGTAATATTTAAACAGAAGGAAGCCGATAAAGGCTATTGGTGCTATTGCACTCAGCGAGTAGAGGCTTATGTTGTGGGTATGCGGTATCACGCCTCCAGTGGCGTCGAAGGTTTCCAACATTTTTTCTCCTCGATCTCCGAGCTTTTGCAATACAACATATTCTTCGACCGTCTTTTTGCGCCTTCCAGGTTGTTGCGTGCTACAGTCCATGCGGCGCGTAATCGCTCGCGTAGGTCGTGGACGTAGTCGTCATAGGCATAGGTGCTGCGAAGCTCTTGTTTTACGGCGGTCGGCAATTCAGCCTCGCGTCCGTACACCAACACATGGGGAGACAGTCCGGTTCCCGTATGTGAAGTAGTGTTGTACATAACCATCGCATGTGGCAGCCACTCGTCCCAATTTCCTTGGTCCTCGTTTATGAAATTTTTTAGATATTCGGCGAGGGTGCGGTGCGATCTTTCCAGGGGGCTGTTCGATTACGGATCGTAGGCTGTTGTTTGTATCTTTTTAATTCTCAGCAATCGACACAACTCCTTGAAGATCGATTTGAGGAAGTTTGTACCCTCATCCGACAATATTGTTTCCGGCGTTCCGCACCGGCAAATCAATTCCTCTACTAGTACTCTAGCGACTGTCGAAGCCTCTTGGTTCGGCGGTGGTATTGCCGCACCGTATTTCGTAAGCGCGTCCTGGTAGGTGAGTATGTATTTTTCTGGATGCGCTTTCCGGTAGCGGTCCTGCGATGTCGACCGCTACTTTCTCGAATGCTTTCGATGGGGTGTCCATTACCACCATCGGTACTCGTTCCTTTTTTCGAATTTTGTTCTTTTAGCAAGACTCGCATGACAAAATTATATTCTTCCAGATCCCTTCTTATGCCGGGCCAGTCATACTTGGTCCGGATCCGATGTAATGTACGCCGTATACCCTGATGCCCTCCTATGGTGGTGTCGTGGTATTCTCTTATTATTTTCAAGCGGTCATTGGTACTGGGGATAGCTACGCCACTGCGGCAGTCGCTGTATTCTTTTGTAGCGCTCTCTTTATTCGCGCTGCTGCACAGTGGGCTGGGAGACCCGGAAAAATGGCCAAAAGTCCGTCTTAAGATCATTTTGATTTGAACTGTACAATTACGTACTAATATAAGGTTTTTGAGGTCGCTGATTACAAATATGTTATTAAAATCATGAAATTTAAAATAGCGGATTCAAAATGGCGACTAAAAATTGAGAAATAAATTGAATTTGTTCAAAATGGCTTATCACTTTTTAAAAAATTTACTTGCTATACTATATGATGTTGATATAATGTGATTTATCGATTTATATGATATTTTTATTGTAATAAAATATATTATTTTGTAAATGCGCCGGCGATTAGCCTAAATACAGTTTCCGAAGTCCACCACGAGGAGGTTGCAGTACGACTTGAGACTCAATTTAATTTTTTTTTCTTTTTATTTTTTTTATTATTATTTTTTAATTATTAATTTTTTTTTTGTTTTTTTTATTTTTTTGATTTCTGCATTTTTATATATATATCACGCTTGTGTTATGAAGCCAGTACTATCTTTTGTACTCTTAGCATTCTTCATCCGATAGTTCTAGTTTATCTAACAGCTGCTCATCAGTCTCTGATAATCCAATCCAGTCCAATTCTGCTGCTTCCACTTCCTCAGTATGTGCTTCGAAGGTAGTACTATGTACATTAGGAATTAGAAGCAAATTTCTGACTGCATCAGGTAAAGACAATTGTTTCCTTTTTCGAATTCGAGAATCAAGACACATCGTTGATAAAATGGGATCTGACGAATCCAATGCTCTGTTGAACATATCAGTGAGGTTTGCTATACGGCTATGCTTCCTGAAATGAAACTGTCGAAAGTTCTTATAATTTTTATTCCTAGCTTCGGAAGCTTCTTCTCCAAGCATCCCTAAAGGAAATGCACTATTTCGAATAATCTGGCTAGAATGTATTAAGATTTTGTGCACTGTTGGTGGCATAGGATACCATTTGTACTCAGAAACGTAAATCTCAGCACTAGATCTACAATATTCTTCGAACAGATTTGCATTGAGAGGAAACTTACAAGAAAGAGCAATTAAAATAATTCGAAAGTTTTCAATCAATGTTTGCTTTAGACCAAGACAAGTAGCAAACAGAGCAGGATCTTGAAATGCTCTACGAGCAGTGTTGTCGTCATTGCTGTTACCATAACCGCCTTGTTTAGGCATATCGACTTTTAAACCTAACTTTTCCCAAAGGATTTTTTGAACGTAAGCCTTTCGTTCTGCAAATTTAATTTTATCGTCATTGAGTCTCACTTGCCATTTTTGTATGTCCAATCTATATGCAATATGTAGACAGCATTCTAAGAATCTGATCCATGCGTGTAAGGGACTAATTCCATATTGAAGAGATTTAGAATCAGGCTCAAATAAAGTTTTGGTTGGTGTATGCGATAAATCATTAAAATATTTCGGCGTAGCATGGCAAATAGGACAACTTTGCATTGACGTATTCGTAATTATGGCTAGTACTTTACCATCTATTAAGGTAAGGTGTAATGCAAAATGAACAAATATAGAACGATCATCCAATACAATTTTCAACGTTTGCAGTTGTTTAATTTCCTTTGTTATTTTATTATACGCGGTCATATGTTTCTTAAGAGTGATAAATCTAAGCGACAATGATTTGACCAAATTTTTGATGTAAAATTTTTTGGCAGTTCGCAACCCGGTTAGAGTCAGCGCCACCTAAGATCCCTGTGTTATCGATCTCAGAAAGATCTTTAACAATCGAATCATTAATTATTTTTGTCAACTCTGATTGCCTCACTCATTCATTAAGAATTAATGAGGCAACCAGAACTGACGATTTTTTACTTTTTAAAGAAATCGTGAAAAAATATTGCCACAGCCCGGGTTCGAACCGGGAACTCCAGAATTCTAGCCTGGTACGTTACCAATTACGCCACCGCGGCTCTAGCAACATCAATTCACGATCTCTATTTTAATGTCAATTAATACACCTTTGTTATTTTATTATACGCGGTCATATGTTTCTTAAGAGTGATAAATCTAAGCGACAATGATTTGACCAAATTTTTGATGTAAAATTTTTTGGCAGTTCGCAACCCGGTTAGAGTCAGCGCCACCTAAGATCCCTGTGTTATCGATCTCAGAAAGATCTTTAACAATCGAATCATTAATTGTTGTTTAATTTCATTTTCATATTTTTCCTTTTGCTGTAGTATGACATCCTTTGATTCTTTGATATACCGTAGCTCAATTGGACGACAGAATCTTTCAGACTGCGAATTGTTGTTGTTCCATATTATTAATCCATTTTCTGTGGATAATCTTAGTGGGATCAGTGTAGTAGCGAATAGGTTCTCATCGGTTACATTTTCATTTTTATGCTCACTTTTGTACTGTTGCTTATAAGAAGAGAATCCACTACTACCGTCAAAACCCCAAGAACATGAAAGTACTATTTCAATTTCTGTTAAATTCGAAATATTTAAAGCATGAAGAATAACTTCTTTTTGTAATAATACAAGCCGCTCGGCAGTGTGGTTTAATAATGCCTGAAGTGGAACCTTGGCTACGCACTCATCAATGAAAATAGTCTCCTTCGGCGGTCGTAATTGTGCTTTGGCTACTCTAATCTCATCATAAGGTGGCCAAATATCTGCACCAGATGATTTTGATTGTAATCGCATATCAGTATACAAATTTCGAGATACAGAGTGATCCAGTATGAATCCCAAGGCTTCTAACGGAGTCTTTTTTCTAATTTCAGTTATAGTCGTATTTAATAATTTTCGGATCTTTTTGGGTCTTTCTGGATTTTTAGAAAGTTCATTTAGAATAGAAGGCAAATCTTTTTCTCCCGAACGTCTTGCTGCATGCCGACATGCTGCAAGAATTCTCCACGGATCGTGATTATGTTGAGCACTAATTTTTGCACCCTCTCGACGCTTCGATCGATCAGATTTGTCTTCAAATTCTTTAATTGGACGACCAAAATCAATTGTAGAATTACAACAAGTTTTTTCATTGTGCCAATCATTAATTAATTGCAATGCAGGAACGTTAAAGTTTGAGTCCAGCCACTCGCAATTTTTCAATTCAAATCGTTCTTTCATTCGTTTGGCAGCTTTGAATTTAGCAGAACATTTAGCTGTTAAAGATGTGATTGCATTTTTCAAAGATATTATAGAATCGGAATGCACATTCGAAATTTGAATACTCATTTTAAGAAGAATATAATTAATAACAGAATTTATATTCTTCTCTTTTGAATACTGCTCGAAAATCTCCCTTTTTGTAAATTCTGTCATTTTCTCGAAGTAAATATGCAGAATAATCAAAATCAATATAAATATTAGAAAATGAATACACATTAACAACGTTTCCCAATGAAATATTGTTGAAGAATCGATAATGTATTATTATACTGTGCGTATTGCGTATGGAAGGTGCATAAATGCGGCAACATAGGACGGCGCGACATACATAAGCAAAGCCCGGATAGTTATACGATTTCCCGCGTAATCGCGCGCGGAGGTATCGCGAGACCCAGACAACCGTTCGGTCAGGCAATTCGCACCGTGCCGATCGCATGAGAATGTAGCTGCAGTCGATCCCTTATTACGGACAGATGAGCGCGTTTCGGACTTGCACCGCGCTCTAGCGCTCGCGCTGCATACGAATGTGTCGGGTGTTCGCAGAAGTGAGATAGTAATATTTCTCGAGGAGACCGTGCGAACGTGAATTCGGATAAATCAGGTGCGGTTGGCGGGCGTCAGGTCACGTTAGATCGCAAACACGCAGCGGTGCTTCGCGCGCGACACGGGAAATCGCACGAACCACAAGTACCGAGCGCGGCGTACGAACTTGAGTTTCACGGTATTTCTTTATCACATCTGAAAACGGGCAAATTTGGGCAGGTTAGGATTGTAGTATATTCCATACACTTTAGATTAGTGTATCATAAATATTTTTTTGAAGTGGAGTTTTCTGGAGTAATCGAACGGTAGCAGTCAACATATCTAAAAATTACGCAATTCACGAGTAAAGCACCTTATTTATTAGATTAGTGTGCGTATCTTTTTAACTTTTTCTATCTTCCGATGAAGTTTCTATATCAATGTGTAAAACAAAATAAAAAATGCTTATTAAAATAATTTATAAAACTGATAACTAACTGCAACAACGTAAAGTTTCTAATGAATAATTAATTCGCTATTTTCGTATTCGGATACATACCAACTAATTAATATGCGTAAAAGTTGTTTCATATGTTCATTAATATGTCTAGATAATGATGACATACAATTTTTTCTCCCATTTCGTATGTGACTTTTGGCCATTTTTTCGGGTCTCCCAGCCCACAGTGTGCTGGTGGATTGCGGGCTACAGCCCCCACCGTGCCTCGCTTCCTCAGCAGGCCTGTACGGTGCTCTTCCCGCAGTTTCTTCGCTCGGTGTGCCCACCGGTAGCTGCGCCGTTGCATTGCTCTCTGTCTCGAGCGGCCTTGCAACGTTTTCTTTTCGCGGCCTTCCACGCCTCGCGGGTCGGCCGTGCTGCACTGAGCTCACTCTGTCCTGTTCGTTGATGCTCGCATTCTTACTAGTGCCTTGCTCTGCGTGCTCTAGCGTGCGAGGTACGCCCCTTCCCCATCCGCACGGCTTCGCGGCGGGGCTGTGGGGATGAGTAGAGCGACTTGCATGCACGCTGCGGATCTCTCTGTCTTCTTTTGAAGCATTAGCAGGCGCTGCCTCTCGCTCTGCCGCGTGGCTGTGCTGGCTCGGAGTATTCTCGGCTCTCTGATTTGTGCGACTGTCCTTACCCTGGCGCATGCTGTCCTTTACTGTCTCGTTGGCGAGTTCGACTTCTCGCTCCGACGAGCTACCACGGCTGTAAGGTGTATTTTCGGCTTTTCGCTTTGTGCGGCTATTCGCTGTGCCGAGTTACCCCTTCGTGCTGTCCTCCTCAGATCTACAGACTTCGTTCTTGGCTATCTCTTGGGCCCTCGTAGTAATGAATATTCGACTTAGCGCGTTGGCATTCGCGTTGCGCTTACCTGCCTTGTATTCGACATCAAACTCATGTTCCGTCAATTTTATGTTCCAACACATCAATCTCGAACCTGGGTCCTTTACCCCAAGCAGCCAGGTGAGTGGTTGGTGGTCCGTCACGACCGTGAAACAAGTACCATAACTGTATGGCGGGAACCAAGCAAGGGCCCAAACTATCGCGAGTAGTGCTTTTTGCGTGGTTGTATAATTCAATTTGGCCTTCGACATAGTGCGACTCGCGTAGCATATTGGCAAATCATCCCCGATCTTGCCTTGCAATAAGATTGCGCCGAGCGCCCTGTCTGAGGCATCTGTTGTTACAACAAACGGCTTCGTGAAGTCGGCATATTGCAGTATCGGAGCTGTGGTAAGTGCTGTCTTCAGTTCTTCGAAGGTAGTATCCCTTACTGCTGTCCACTCGAATTTAACCCCTTTCTAGGTTAATTCCGTGAGTGGCTTTGCGGTTTTCGAGAAATCCTTTATGAATTTCCGGTAGTCTCCGGCTATTTGAAGGAAGAATTGTACCCCCTTCACGTCTCTGGGCACCGGAAATTCCCTTACCGCTTCCAGCTTCTGGGGATCAGCACGCACACCCTCTTCTGAGATATTGTGGCCGAGGTACTGCGTTTCTTTGCGCAGGAACTGGCACTTACTCGGTTGCACTGACAATTTGGCTTCTCTCAGCCGCCGCAGTACCTCTCTCAGCCTGTCCTTCTGTTCCTTGAAGGTTTTCCCGTGGATTACTATGTCGTCTAGGTATACATAGCATTTGACTCCTTGTAGTCCCGCCAGCGCAGAGTTCATCAGCCTCTGGAAAGTCGGTGGCGCGTTCTTGAGTCCAAAAAGCATGCGGTTGTACTCAAAATGACCCGGTGGAGTTGAAAATGCAGTTTTTTTTACCTATTGCCGCATCGTCGAACGGCTCGAGTTTCGCTGTGGGGCGTTGCACCTTGACCACCTGTTCGGTAGTGTTTATTAAGCTGATAGCACAGCTACTACCACGCGGCGACGTAACGCAGGCGCCCATGATAACCCCGTCTTCGAGCTCTACTCTCGAGAGCAATCCTACGAATTTGCTCGTCGTTGCGGCATAGGTGACCGTCTCGCTGCGTGGCGGTAAAGATATACTCGTCGTGCTGTCCAGCAGCGGCATGCGGTGCCCGTACAACTTCAGTATCTCTCCGTGCAAGATATCCGCCTTGTAATATTTGATAAAATCCATGCCTAGCAGTCCATTGACCCCTACCGGCACGTTATTCGGAACTGTGTAGAACCAGTGTTCTACATTCAGAGCCGGTGTCTCCAGCACAATTTTTGCTATACCGAGGGGGGTGAATTGTTTACCCGCCACAACCTGCAATTCCACGGTGCAGCTTCTCACCATGGTCTCGGGCTTCAGGCATCCTTCCTCTAGTATATTGCACTGGGCCTTAGTGTCCGCCTTAAGGGTGAGTACCCCGGTGACGGCCAATGATGCGACGATGTCAAAGTCACTGGCCATAGCGCTGGACGCTGGCAGCGTTACTTGCAGTAATTGCTGCGTTGTTTTCCTCTTCCTGCGAGCGGGTTCTGCTGGGCCGTGAGCGTGTTTAATCTCATCGTACCCAGCGGGCTGGCATCGGTACTTGATCGACCGTTGCTGCAGCCACTGTGGACTTCTCATTCTTTCCCCCTGAGTCCCTTGGACGTCGGGGATGCTGTGAGGACAGAGCAGGCTCGCTCTTGTTCTACGACAATCTCTTCCTGCAGTCTTTCCACAAGTGGCCCTTCTTTTTGCAATAATTGCATACAACGTCGACGTTGTGTATGGATTTATTTTCACTGGGCATCGGTAGGCTCACTCTTCCCGATCTGCGGGTGCAGTCTCGAGGAACGTGTCCTGGCCTCCCGCAGGTGAAACAATTTTCTCCCTGCCGGGATGGTGCGCCTTGAGACCTTCTGGGGTGGCTTAATACTCCACCTACCCCTCCCTTTGGCTGCACCATGTTGATGATCTCTATGGCCCTGCCACAGAGTCGTACAGCGTTTGGTAGTTTCTCGTACGTACCAGCACTTGCACCTGGCCGTGCAGGTCGTTTTCGAAATTAGCCTGTGCGCTCGTCGAGTGACACTCTCGACGGTGATCTGCAGGTCCTCTGTTCTCAACGGTTCATAGAGTATTTTGGTGATGTCTACCGTAATCCTCTCCGTTCTTGTCGCGCAGGCGGCGATGCCCTCATTCTGTCCCTACCGGAGGGAGCTGAACTCCATCTGCAACGCGGCTAGGGACTTCCGTTGTCCGTACAACGCTTCCAACTCGCTCCTGAGTTGCGCCATGGAACTGATGGTTTCGTGCTACAGTTGTCTTGCTGCTGCACCTTTTAATTTGCTCATGACAATTAATTCCAGGAGGGTGTCATGCTTCTCCTCGGCTACCCTGCGAAAAATCGTCTCGCAGGATTTTAAAAAGAGCGACAATGCCAATGTGTCTTTGCCGTCGAATGTTTTTATCATTTTTATTCCCAGGCTGAGGCTGAGCATGTTTGAGGGCGTTTGCGTCTCCTCAAACCGCGTACGTCTCAGGGGCTGTGAGGGGGGCGGACAGTCCTCCATCCCTGCTCCTCCTAACCGTTGCTGAAGCTCAGAAATTTGTTCTCTTAAGGAATGGATGAGCTCGTACTCATCCGCACCTACCTCCTTTAACGTGTCGGCCAAGTTTCGTCTTGCCGACGGTGTCTCTGCCTCCCGGAGTTTGCGATCGAGTTCACGTTAGCCTCGTTAATGCTCGCACTGCAGCCTTTCATACTGACGTCGGGCTCTTTCCATTTCACGGTGGCTCCGGTCGACCGCCTCTAACCGATCGCGTACTCTTACGGGTACCGACCGGGCTGCCGTACCGGTGGCTGCAGGGAAACCTACGCGATCTATTGCTCGCATGTTTTCGATTTCCCGCTGAACCATTTCCTCAGTGATGCGTTCGGGAGTTCTGTCACAGGTAGCTATATTGAAAACGTCGTCGCTTTTGTCACTGTCGTGGTCCCCAAATGACGCGCCCCGGAGTGGATTCACGCCGAACTGGGCTGTCAGTCGGCCTGCCAGGGCCTCCTGCCTGTCAGCGGGGATACGTCCCAACGGCGAGAGCTCTGTTAGCAGCCTGCGCATTCTATACGTGATGTCCCATGCAGCCGCAGCTAATCCGGCTGTGGAATCTACCCCTTCGCCAGGCAACGTCGTATCTAGCAAGTTGCCCCTACGTTTTGGTCGGGCGCCTCTGGATTCCAGCATGTGGCTAATTTCGCGGTAGCCTTTACTTTAAAATATTCCCACAAAATCTCAAAAAATATATATATCTAGTGGAATATTTTTTCCAAACTACGGATCTGACTGGCTTTGATTATACAAGGCTATATGTATATTTATAATGTAACCGCCTTTTACAGCATGATGATCTTGTAGATGGTCCTCTCCATGGTGGTACCTCGAGTACTGTTGACTTGACGTTCTGCAACTCCCCTCTGTAGATGGTCCATGACGTCCTTCCTGGCGCAGTTGACCCTTTTCTTCGGTGGTTCCTGGGCTCGTCCTTAGTGCGTCGCCAATGCTAGCGTGACGGCTTCGTCACAAGTAGCTGCCTCGGGTACTTGATTCCACACTTTGTGCATTTTCCGCGACTTGACATGGCACCGTCAGTCAGGACGTAAAACGATTGACCGATATGTCACACCGCACCGACGTACACTTCATGCCTTCGCGTTAGTTGACGTGTCTTCTTCTTTGTATTATTTTTATTATTATTATTCTTCTTCTTCTGTATTATTTTTCTCTTTATTACATTTTTCTTTTTACGGCAGATACGTCGTGGTTACGTTCGGTCGATGAATGAGCAGTTCGCGAAATTTTGCGCTTTTTATAACCGTACCCCTGCATGAGTGTGTCAATTTTGTCAGAGGCCTTGCATTTGAGATTGCCGCCAGATTCTCGCGCTCTCTCGCGAATAGCATCTTTCACAGCATATTTCTATCGAGGATATCACCGGCTACGTTTACATCAGCACGCAAAACCTCTTTTCCAACTGCTTTAGCACCCTTCTTTAAAAGTGGCAATACTCGACCAAACAGGCCCGCGAAAAAGATGCCGATACCGTGTCCTCGTTGATTAGGCGTTCCGATATAAACATGGCTAATACCGCCATACCCGCGACGGCCCCATCCGTGCTACACACTGTCAATATCATCCATAGTGCCGTAATCAATCGTGGGACCTTTTGAAATGTAGTGTCACAGTCAACGTTCTCTGTTCGAATGGTATGAGATTTCCAAACACGTCTCTTATATCGATCTCGATAGTGTGTAAATTGCTGCGCAAGAGAGGTATATATCGTGGCGCCGAAAACGATTTATGTTTTATCGAAGTGTACTGAAAGTCGGCAACATCAATGGGAAAAACTCGTAAGAGGGGTGTTTGTACATCGCCTGTAATATAGCTCTTGCAGATATCGGTGTATAGAAACATGCTGCCCGGTGCACCAACGGTGAGAGATGCAGGCCTCAACCCCGTGTATTCGCTAGGCGGTTCTATCATTACAGACTTACAGGCCTCTTCCAAGAATCCGAGTAACCTTGCGATAGCGGGCGATATGCGAAAGTCGTAGTATCGTAGATCGCCACATACGCGCACCACTTCGACCTGACCTCTCGGAAGCGATTTAAAGCGCAGATGACCGGCCACGTGAGGCAACTTATTTATATTCTTCAAAAGAGCGTCTATAGAGTGACATATACCAGACGGAACTTGGTTTCTATCTACGCGTCTCCGTACTAAAAGATTTAAAGCCGATAAATCATAATCACCATCCTCAAAAGATACGAGATTTCCTACAGTAGGAACATGTAAAAGAGTCAGCGGACAAGCAATTTCCCCAAGAGAAACAGACCATTCTCAGTGCAAACGTAACTGATGCGATAGTTTTGTTATAACTGCAGCCTACCGTTGCTCGGCAGTACGACAAAAAAGAGCTATCCTTGGAGCTCATATTTATCAGGAACGGTGATTCTGATCGTTCTTCCTCTTTGTCCTCTTCTTCTCTTTCGTCTTCTCAGGTGACAAAGGCACTCGTACTCGCGATAATTCGGCCTCGTGGAATATACGGTCGATAGTCTCGTTATTCAGATCGCGCAAAATATACACGAATGTTTCTCGATTCACTGATATTCGCTGAATCTTGAATGACTCGTTACTCCAACCACGCTCATATCCTTTTACGAATGCTGCTTTAGCTGTACTGATACTTACCAAGTTATCGACACTGTATTTAGACTTTTTAGTTTTTCTCGCGTTACGCTCGTAACGCCGTGCTAAATTTTCTCGGCCTATAGAGGCATTTTCTAGGGTCACCCCACTCGAAGGAATACACGTTGCGCTGTGTATAGTGTGATTATAAGCATATAAAAAACGTTGTAAAACCTCAATGTAACGCTTATTTCGCGTATATGTAAAGTAACGCCACATTTGCTATTTTATTGCGCGATGAAAGCGGTCGGCAATCGATGCTTTTACCAGATCTATAAACATGAAACCGGAATTTGCCCATAGATGGCCCTAGCTGTAAATATAGTTACCGTCAAACCGCGTCATTAGCGCCATTTCCTTGTTGACATCTCTGACAAAGATTTTCAACTCACAACAATACAAGTTTCATACAACAGCATAATTTGTTATAGCGTTGAACATGTCGAATTTTGTGCCTGGAAACTACGATTTGCGGACAGCATTGATTTTCTATTACTAATTGTTGTTCAGTTTTCACACTTACCAAGTACACACTCAACTCATGCACACGCTACAGTCACAATCATCTGACGCCTCGCGTCATATGGTATAGCTCGCAGGTATGCTATATCGATTTATCGACCGCGCACTCATGCATATTGTCCATCTGCTCACATCCTCGATCGAAGCTCACTCAAGCGGCCAACGCTGTTAGCGTGGCCCCATCGGCAAGACCACTCATAAGTCTCGCCTTCCATCGCTGACAGCAAATCACAAGCAAGCTGTGACGCACGTCCGTCTTCTTGATACTCTGCCGCGTGGTCGACGGATGTGGCCATAGTTCTCACTCGTGTCGCTCGCTGTACACGTTCCCGCGTAAAGCTCACGGAGATATTCTCTTGTTCTAATCACTCTAGTGCGGATTCATTTCTGTAGTGTAATACATTCTTGGTCAAATCACCCGTGTTTAAACTCAGTGTTAGTGAAACTCATAGCAGACCATCAGAACCACAGAGCCAATCACATAAACGTCAACGGCGTGGTTCGCGCGTTGGCTGCACAGACGCCATTCTGCTCAGCACCGATCATCGGCGTCAGGACCCTCATCAGACTGCCGTGTGGCATTTTTCGAGCTCTACAGTCAGACCTTATCATCAGGATCAACCACACGGAATCACCAAGGCAACTCACAGGCCTGAGACCCAATCACCAACAGTGCATCATCACGCAGGCCAGACCAATCACAGTTATATATTAAACACCCTCACCAGGTATTTCTTCATGCATCGAATGTTAAATACTGTCAATAAACGTTGAACTTATTATTGTTAAATTACTGAGTTCATTTAATTAGTTATACTTGTCACCAGGATCCTTAATCTTACTATTCGCATCTGTCACTCGACATGCTACGTGCGAATGTATCGACTTGCTACCTGTCGATAGATTAGATATAATTTACTCACAATCATTAACATACATTTTTTGGTTCTTCGAGCCGGATATAATGTACTCATACTCATTAACATACATTTTTTGGTCCTTCGAGCCGGATCCTGGTCAAGTATATAATTTTATGCCTCGATACTCACATGAATCACCAATCAACACATGTAATACACTACAGATTGCGCAACTCAGCATGCATCGATACAAGACAATGCTCAATAATAATAAAATACTCACCCAAGTGCACTAATCATTTTTTGTAAACCAATCAACAGGCTCAACTAGTTCAAATCATGGCTGACGATAAGAAAGCGCAGTCAGACCAAAGCAAATCCTCGCAGGAAGGCGACTCACATGATGGTGATGTGGAAGCAATCGATGAAGCAACAGTCGTTACCGAGACACTCAATGTACCACCCACGGTACAGAGACCACGCACCAGATCACCATCACCAAACACCAATCAAGCTAACCTCATGGAGTATAAGGTCGCATCACAGCATGCGAGGATAGCAATGATCAACCAGCTACACGATCACCTGCAAAACTCACCAGGCAGCGTTTCCGAAGAACTCAACGGCCAGTTAGAGATTTTAAATCGCACTTGGGACTGTTTTTGTAACGAGCATGATCAAATGGGAGAAACATGTAAACGTGCTTTTCTCACTCACCCGTATGTTACAGAGAAGGTGTACCAATCAGGCTTTGATAGTTACTTCAAGGCACTCACAATCATCCTGCGAGAGAAGGCAATCGCAAAAACTCAAGAGACCACATCAAACAGAGCTGATCAACAGAGTCAACCAAGTCAGCACAGATCAACATTGCCGAAAATAACGTTGCCGGAATTTGACGGTGATTTTACAAAGTGGCCGGCATTTAGAGACTTGTTTGCCTCAATGGTGGTCGACAATGAACAAATCAGTGATGTAGAGAAACTTCACTATTTAAAGATCAGCCTCAAAGGATCAGCCGCTCAACTGATCTCCAATGTGCCGATCAACAATGATTCATTCAACTCATCGTGGCAAATAATCAAAGACAGATTTAACAACAAGGAAAGACTTATCCTGTCTTATGTTGAGAAACTCCTTAGCAACACTCGACCAGTGGCGAAATCTGCAGCCGCACTCAACACATTAATCAGCTCAACGAAAGAGATAATCAACGCACTCAACGTTCTCGGAGTTGATACAGAATCTTGGAATTATGTATTAATTTTCGTAGTTGCTCAACGCCTTGACACGTCCATGCGTGAAGCATGGGAATACAAAAGGAGTGCACACAAGCAGCCAACCTCGTTTGAAGATTTGATGGGATTCATCGAATCCAGAGCGAGAGCTTTAGAAGTCATCCCAATCAACCCTGATCAATCGGCTGACAGAGCCAGCAACATCTCAAAACACTCAACAAAATCTGCACTTCTGCCAGCAAGACCGGCTCACTATGCGTCCACTCAACCGAGGACACACCAGTATCCATGCGATCACTGGGGTGGTTCGCATTACATAGTGAGCTGTGCTAAATTCAGAGAGCTACAACCTGCAGATCGCCACAAAGTTGTGACTGAACACCGACTGTGTTTCAACTGCTTTGGTCATCACAACCTCCACTCGTGCCAATCAACCATCAACTGCAAGACGTGCGGTGCCAAACACCACACGATGATTCATTTGCCATCCACCGCAAGAACCACACCAAAGTCAAATCAACCAAGCACCTCAGCTACACCTGCCACAGCTTATCCAAGCACCAGTTCACGTCAATGAGAAATTGACGTGCCATTTTGCCAACTCATCAACTCACACGGTAGAACAGCAGTTCTACTAGCAACGTGTCAAGCATTACTCATCACATCTTTCGGCACTCACCAAGTCAGATTACTCATTGATCCAGGATCAGAGCTCACCTTTGTCTCAGAACAACTTGTATCGGATCATGGGCTTACTCGTCAACACTCATCAATTCCAGTCATTGGCATCGGAAACACGAGATCAACACAAACAAGAGGTACCACCACATTAACATTACGATCAATTCATTCATCACGTGGTGTTACCATCGCAGCTCACATACTCAATAAGTTGACGAGTACACTGCCATCAGTATACACACAACCACAAGAGTGGCCACACATTTCATCACTGCAATTGGCAGACCCTGACTTCTTAACACCACGGCCAGTAGATATCATCGTCGGGGCTGATTCATACGGGCTTATCATCCAGCCTGGCATCAAGAAACACTCGGACTTCTTACCGATTACACAATCAACAATCTTTGGGTGGATTATTCTTGGTCCAGTCCCAGAGAATTATTCAACACCAAGCAACTCATACCACATCGCAGTAGAATCATCAAACAAGGAAATTCAAGATCTTCTCACGCAGTTCTGGGTTCAAGAAGAAACACCATCGACAATAGATCACAAGCTCACCCCAGACGAAGAAGCGTGTGAAAAGCATTTTCAAACGACTCACACTCGAGACGAAGAAGGACGGTACATCGTGCGAATCCCGCTCAAATCATCACCATCGAGTCTAGGAGACTCAAAACTCACTGCTCAACGATGTCTACAACGACTCATGAATAAACTCTCAACAAATAATTCATACACCAATTTATACAACTCATTCATGAAAGAGTATGAAGAGTGTGGTCACATGATACGTGTACCATCCTACCACCAGTCAACTCAAATGAGCGAATCTGTTCATGACTATTGTGAAACCGAGACGACCTTGGAACATGATGCAGTAGCATCAGGAGGGTTGAGGGTCTCGGAAGATCAATTGTCAGAACACACTTACGCTCATCCTCCATATTATCTTCCTCATCATGGTGTACTGAAAGAAGATCGAATCACAACAAAGTTGAGAGTTGTCTTCAACGGATCCAGCCCAACGACGTCGCAAGTATCACTCAATGACATCCAGCATGTTGGAGCAAAATGTCAACGTGACATCTCAGACGTGCTCTTATGGATCCGACAGCACAAACTCATCTTTTCAACAGACATCACAAAGATGTACAGACAAATCAAAGTCCACCCGGACGATTGGGATTTGCAACGAATCATATGGCGAGATGACCAACTCAATATGGTGCCATATCACCTAACAACAGTGACGTATGGAACTCACTCAGCACCATTCTTAGCAATCAGATCATTGCTTCAACTAGTGGAAGACGAAGGTCATCGCTTCCCGCTCGCAATTGAACCACTCATGAAAGGCAGATATGTTGATGACATATTTGGAGGAGCTGATCAGCTTGACACACTCATCGAAATCTCAAATCAAGTCACCCAGCTCTGCATGGCGGGCGGGTTGCCTCTAGCAAAATGGCACAGCAACATCGAGCAATTCATCGAGCATATCGACCACCACTCACCATCAAACTCACACTCATTCGAAGATAGCAGTACCAAGTTACTCGGCCTGTCATGGATACCTCGTGAAGACGTATTCAAGTTCCACGCAAAGCCTCCATGCTCAAGTTCCAAGCTCACCAAGAGAATCATCTTGTCTGAAACAGCACAACTCTACGATCCACTCGGGTTTCTCTCACCATTCATCATCAAGGCCAAATCATTATTACAAGAATTATGGCTGGAGAAACTCAGCTGGGACGATCAAGTTTCAGATCAGATACACACCAAGTGGACGTTGCTCAGACAAGAGCTCACTCAAGTCGATGAAATCTCAATTCCACGATGGATTCAACTCACAAGCTCAACACTTGTGGAGTTGCACGGATTCTCCGACGCATCTCAAATAGCAATGGCGGCTGCTATCTATATCAAAACAACAACTCCAGGAGAAGAAACCAAGGTTACACTCATCTGCGCGAAATCAAAAGTAACACCACTCAAGCGACTCTCCATCCCTCGACTCGAGCTCACAGCAGCACTGATCTTAGCAAAGCTCATGAATTACGTGCAAACAACCTTGGAACTCACCAACACTCAAACGTTCCTGTGGACTGGTTCCTCAGTAACGCTCACCTGGATTAACTCACACCCATCACGGTGGAAGGACTTTGTCAGGAACAGAGTGTCAGCAAGTCAAGAACTAACTCCAAACAGCGTATGGAGAATTGTTCCTGGCAAAGACAACCCAGCCGATTGTGCTTCAAGGGGCATCAGTATCTCCCAGCTCCAGAAGCACCTCCTGTGGTGGACAGGACCACAGTGGCTCACAGGCGATCAATGTTCATGGCCAACTCAACACTATCAACAAGACTCACAGACTCATCAGGAAGAGCGACCGGGGCTCGCATTCACAGTGGCAACAAATCAAGCCGTATATCATTGGGAGATGATATACAGACACTCTTCTCTCACTAGACTACTCAGAGTAACCGCAATATGCTTTCGAGTAAGTCAACTCATCAAGAAATTGCCAAACTCAACGCTCTTTAACCCTCTCTCGCCACAAGATATTGAGAGAGCAAGAGTATTTTGGATCAAAGCAACTCAAGCAGCATATTTCTCAACAGAGCTCAAATTGATCACCATAGCTCAACTACCAACAGCTCATCCCTTCAATCGCCTGACTGCCTATATCGACACTCAAGGCATCATTCGGGTTGGAGGAAGATTGACCAACTCACAACTGGAACTTGAAGCAATTCACCCAGCAATACTCCCACGACATTCTCACTTCACCACACTCATCATAGCAGATGCACATCACAAAACCATGCATGGAGGCACGCAACTCACCCTGAACTACACAAGGCAATCGTACTGGATTATTGGTGGTAGAGCTCCTGTACGGTCGCATATACTCAGCTGCATGAAATGTGCTCGACAACGTGGCGTCAGAGCACAACAACTCATGGGTCAATTACCAACCAAGAGAGTCACCCCAGCACGACCATTCTTCTATTCAGGTGTGGACTACGCTGGTCCACTGACCATCAAAACCTGGAAAGGTAGAGGCGCCAAACAACATAAAGGATGGCTGTGCATTTTCGTGTGCTTCGTCACCTCGGCCTTGCATCTGGAGGCCGTGAGTGACTACTCAACTGACTCATTCATCGCTGCATTCAGACGGTTCACTGGACGCAGAGGCATCTGCAACACTCTCTATAGTGATTGCGGCACAAACTTCATAGGAGCAGATGCCATACTCACCAAACTCTTCACTCAAGGTACAACAGAATCACTCTCACTGCATTGCTCACTCACCAGTGATGGAACTACATGGAAGTTCAACCCACCAGCAGCTCCACATATGGGAGGAAAATGGGAAGCAGCAGTCAAATCAGTAAAATATCACCTGAACCGAACAGTAGGAGACATCGCACTCACGTTCGAGGAATTAACTACGTTGCTCATCCAGATCGAAGCAACGCTCAACTCACGACCATTGGAACCACTCACAGAAGACCCTGAAGATACTTCAGCACTCACACCAGCTCACTTTCTCATAGGAGAGCCGCTCACAGCCATACCAGAGCCATCACTCACAGATCTGAACGTTACTAGACTATCACGATGGCAACTAATACAACAAAGGCTTCAATATTTTTGGTCCAAATGGTTAACTCAATATCTCCAGTGCCAACTGTCTACATCGAAATGGCATCATCCATCTAACATTATCAATGTCGGTTCATTAGTACTGATCACTGATGAGAGGTCTCCGCCATCAAAATGGCCTCTCGCCAGAGTCACTCAACTCCATCCAGGAAAGGATGGACTGACCAGGGTAGTGTCACTTAAAACTGCAACAACAACACTCGTTCGACCAATCACCAAGCTCGCCATCTTACCAGCTCAAACTGAATGAAGAACAGATCACATTTAATCATCAACACCGTTGCTGATGGCGGGCGGAATGTTCAGTTTTCACGCTTACCAAGTACACACTCAACTCATGCACACGCTACAGTCACAATCATCTGACGCCTCGCGTCATATGGTATAGCTCGCAGGTATGCTATATCGATTTATCGACCGCGCACTCATGCATATTGTCCATCTGCTCACATCCTCGATCGAAGCTCACTCAAGCGGCCAACGCTGTTAGCGTGGCCCCATCGGCAAGACCACTCATAAGTCTCGCCTTCCATCGCTGACAGCAAATCACAAGCAAGCTGTGACGCACGTCCGTCTTCTTGATACTCTGCCGCGTGGTCGACGGATGTGGCCATAGTTCTCACTCGTGTCGCTCGCTGTACACGTTCCCGCGTAAAGCTCACGGAGATATTCTCTTGTTCTAATCACTCTAGCGCGGATTCATTTCTGTAGTGTAATACATTCTTGGTCAAATCACCCGTGTTTAAACTTAGTGTTAGTGAAACTCATAGCAGATCATCAGAACCACAGAGCCAATCACATAAACGTCAACGGCGTGGTTCGCGCGTTGGCTGCACAGACGCCATTCTGCTCAGCACCGATCATCGGCGTCAGGACCCTCATCAGACTGCCGTGTGGCATTTTTCGAGCTCTACAGTCAGACCTTATCATCAGGATCAACCACACGGAATCACCAAGGCAACTCACAGGCCTGAGACCCAATCACCAACAGTGCATCATCACGCAGGCCAGACCAATCACAGTTATATATTAAACACCCTCACCAGGTATTTCTTCATGCATCGAATGTTAAATACTGTCAATAAACGTTGAACTTATTATTGTTAAATTACTGAGTTCATTTAATTAGTTATACTTGTCACCAGGATCCTTAATCTTACTATTCGCATCTGTCACTCGACATGCTACGTGCGAATGTATCGACTTGCTACCTGTCGATAGATTAGATATAATTTACTCACAATCATTAACATACATTTTTTGGTCCTTCGAGCCGGATATAATGTACTCATACTCATTAACATACAATTGTAGAAAACTGCTGCAGAATCGCATCGAATGCTTGTCGATGCTTACAGTGAGCATGCTCTTGGTAAATCACAGTGCTTTGAGTGGTTTAAAAAATTCAAAAGTGGCGATTTTGGCGTGAGAAACGAAGAACGTGGAAGACCACCGAAAAAGTTTGAAGACAGCGAATTGCAAGCATTGTTGGATGAGGATGACTCTCAAACGCAACAACAACTCGCGGATCAATTAAATGTAACACAAGAAGCCGTCTCCATATGTTTGAAAGCCATAGGAAAGAACCAGAAGATGGGAAAATGGTAAAATGGGTTCCACATGAACTCAATGAAAGACAGCAGGAAAACCGAAAAACCACTTGCGAAATGCTGCTCGCCATCTAACGTAATTCGAAGGTGTACGAGGCTTCGCGCAAGCGAGCGGCGCTTTCCTCTCCCCAATCGTCCGCCGACTTAGTAAGAGATAGCATCGTGCGAGAAGTAAGGATCATAGCCGTACAAAGAAACTAATTAATATTCAAAGTAACCGCAAAACTGTACCAAATAGAGAAAAACAAGTACGAATGATTTCAAGTCAGTGAATCGCTACTCTAAGGACGGTTGGGCCGGAAAAGGTACGGTGAATATACCGGAAAAGTCCGATCTACCGAGATAATTACGCCAATAAGGACGTATTCCGATGGTCTATTCGTTCTCAATAATAACGATTCCTTCGTAAATCATCTGAAGGAATTCACGTGTCCGTATTGAAATCTACTAGAAGATCGTCAACCTGCGTCGGGAATTTTCAAGCTTGGCCACACCCAATGCCATAATCCTTCGAGCGGCGAGAAAGATATAGCTCACGCCTAACAACAATAGATACATTGGTCGATGGGTAATGGATACGGTCGACCGCAATAACGAGGCTCACGCGTTCTCCCGCTAAACTCAGATAAGTGACGCGTCTTCTCTAACCTTGTACATTATTATGTGGGCTAAATTGGCCAATTGAGAGTATATGTCTGACAGAGTGGATTCGATGATTCATTGGAGTGTTTGAAGTTTATAATCTGTTAGTGAGATTTTTGTCGCCTTGTTAATGTTCGGATCAAGTGTGGTAATTGAATTTATACCCATTATTGAAAATTAATATGTCCTGATTGATGTTTCCTATGTGATGAAATTGTTGATTAATATGTCATGAAAGACTGAGTATAATGAAATATGGATTTAATGTGTTTTGAATGATAAGCGTTATCGATATCGAATGTGTTCGGAAGGACTTATTGATATTTAAAGTGTCATGATAGAACTAATTACGATGAATATGTCTGGTTTCTAGAATTCATGCAAAGGCTTGATATTTAATGTGTCATGATAGAACTAATTACGATGAATATGTCTGGTTTCTAGAATTCATGCAAAGGCTTGATATTTAATGTGTCATGATAGAACTAATTACGATGAATATGTCTGGTTTCTAGAATTCATGCAAAGGCTTGATATTTAATGTGTCATGATAGAACTAATTACGAGGAATATGTCTGGTTTCTTGAATTCATGCCAATGATTGATATTTAATGTGTATTTATGAAGGGGATTTTGATTTGAATTAATGACATAAGTAATTGAAGGGCTTATATGCGAATGGCCTAATGTATAAATTGTTGGAATAAGCGATTTTCTTCTCGCTCACTAGCCATAACTGTTCGCACTCAAGTAATGAGACGTAACAACTCATATCAGTTTGTACTAAATTTGTGAAATAGTGCCAACTACGTTCACCTCTCGTGTATCCCCCCCACTAATGAGATGAAATGTTGTCTAGTCACGCCTCAGTCGTGCTTTTGCAGGTGTATGGTCTGAACTATGGATAAAAATTGTATTGTGTAAATTAGGAACTGATTACTCATAAAGGTAGATCATCATATTTTGTAATACATTCTTTGATTATAATAAATCTAAAGAAAGTAAACTCAAACAAAAAACAAAGCAAAGAAAATAAATATTACACAATGCTCTATGTTTGGTGGGATCAGAAGGGTGTGATCTATTATGAGCTACCAAAACTTGGCGAAACCGTTAATACTGAACGCTACCGACAACAAATGATCGATTTGAATCAAGCTTTGCGTGAAAAACGACCAGAATATCAAAAAAGGCAACACAAAGTGATTTTGCTTCATGATAATGCACCATCACACACAGCAAAACTGGTCAAGGAAACGATTGAGGCGTTTAGTTTGGAAATACTTTCGCATGCGGCTTACTCACCAGACTTGGCTCCGTCTGATTACTACTTATTTGCATCGATGGGACACGCAATTGCTGAGCAGCGCTTTACTTCTTACGAAAATGTACGAAAATGGCTCGATGACTGGTTTGCCTCAAAAGAGCAACAGTTTTTTTGGCGTGGCATCCACAAATTGTCAGACAGGTGGGAAAAATGTATAGCTAGCGATGGGTAATACTTCGAATATTTTTTATCATTTTCATACAATAAACGTGTATTTTCTATACAAAAATTCCGGTTTCATATTTATAGACCTGGTACATCGGAGTTACGAGCAGCTCGAAATTCCTTATTCTTCTTCTTGAGAATTTGCTGAAATGGAGTGCCGATAAATTCTTCCCCTCGATCAGTTTGCAATTGCTGCGGGCAACGGTTGGTACTGCATGCGAGTAAGCATGTGAGCCCTCGACCCATGCATATTTGCTCAACACATCGATAACAACAAGCAGATATGCGTACCCATCGTTGTACGTAGCTGTCGAGCGAATATCAACTAAATCAGTCTCCCATACATTGTCTATATTTACGTACATTGTACGTACGACAGGGAAATCGCCGTCGCACGAGACGATGCATGTTATATGAATCCTGTCCCTCGAGCAACGGTAAAACGATTTTTCGCGCCACTCTCGGATTCAACTGAACCAAATGTTTTGCTCGAGAATAGGATCTAGGATGAACGGTATCATAATAGATTTTTTCAAGAATGTTCATAATTTGAACGCTGACCAATTACATGAATTCTTTTTATTTTTCTTTACTAACTGTGCGGAGGACTAGCATTCGCTGGGGTGTCGTTGGCTCTCTACTTGTGCGATACTTTGCAATTGTTCGTCCTCTTCTCCCTCCACATACTGCCCCTCGATGATGCCGTTGTCCGCCGTGAGCACTAAATCTCTGTTTGAGTGCGCGGTTTCGGCCTCGTTGTTGCTACTGTTGCTGCTGCCGCTGCTGCTGCTGCTGCTGCTATCACTATCTCGTGGTAAAATGAGACGCCGCTGCGGTGTCGAGGATGATGTAGGTCTAGGCTCCTGTAGTAACTCGGGATTGCCGATAAATTCACGTGGCATCTGTACGGATAATAAGTATGTCATTGAGTCGAGATTTTATTTAGGCGACCTACGAGCATTGCTATTTTTCGTTTCGACGTAATATTCGGTACTGTATTATCGTACTCGACCAAGTAAAGATAACGCTGTAGAACCTGCTGGTACGCTGTCCATTTTTCTCTCTCCCGCTCTTGTACGAGTGAGAGTTTAGAATTTCACTCAGCTCAGAGTCGACACGCGATAACGATGTACCGGTGGTCTGTACGAAGGGCGAGGGCTCTGTAGTAGTAGTATCAATAGTAGTAGTAGCAGTAGTATCATGAGGAATGAGCACCATCTTTCTGCCGTATTTCATGGCTCGTGTAGACCAAGACAGACACAAGAAGCAACTTGAGAAATCCGACTCAATTACCACTCCAATTTCCCCTTTTGGTAGCTAGTCATCGAAGAATTGTCGCGTGCCTCCGAAGATGATTCTTTTGCACGTTGTTCAGACTCACGTTTCCCTGTAAAACGTTTAGAGCACACTCGCATATACAGCGTACGAGCGTTACATCTGCTTTGCGCAAAATTGCACGTCGTTGCTCTTGCTTCAGATAACACAACGCTTGCAATATAATTATCTGCTTTTTATTTAGAGGTCCGCGCAACGCCATTACAAGCGCATTATTGGTATATCGCGCGACGCATCGCGAACCTTTATTGCTTTTTGAGGCACGTAAACGTAATGGTCTTGGTCATCGGGAAATATGCAGTCAATAATCACAAGTTAAGGCCTCATATCATTCGAGTAGTCTGCTGGTTGCTGTAAACCGTCGCGAAATTCGATTTTATTACCGTACTCTGAATACCCGGACGTCCACTCTGAATAATAAAAAATTATTTAATAATTAATTAATTAATTAATAATTAATACTGAATAATTTTAAAATATTTAAAGAATTTTTTGACAAAATATGTTTTATCACAGACGGTAGGACCGCTTATCACGGCTGTCCATGGATGTTTCCAACGTGTATCCATATCGATGAGTGTCTATCAAAATCAATCAGCTGACTTTGAACCAAGCTTATACCGCGACGGCGACGGCGGCGCCGGCAACCCCGCGGCATCAGCTATTTTCACGGCCTTTATGAGCTGATAAGGCGCGGCGCGCCTGTACTAGCTGATGAGGCGCTTGCCCGGGGTATAAGCTGATATTTATTCCGTATGTAACTTAAATAACGATCATTTTAATTTCTTGCAAATAAAGCAATTTTTTTATTTTACTATTCATACAGCTTTATGTGCAAAATTTACGCATCATATAATTCTATACAGCAATATTATATACACGGAGATAGCACGAGAAAGTCGGAACAAAAGGAAACACTCAATAAGAAAGACGGGATAAAAGGAATCAACAATGAGAAAATCAGAACAAGAGAAACGGTAAAGAGATAGCAGCTACTGCTACGAATAGGAACACAAAAACAACGAGCAGACAGCACTTTTATACATAATAATCCGATATTTAAATTTTTTTACGTAATGTAATCACCCATAAAACTACCAAGTCTATAAATATAAAACCGGAATTTTTGTATAGAAAATACACGTTTATTGTATGTGTTCGAGAATTCAGTTGTTGGAGAGGTAGTGGACTGTAAATATTTGTAGATTGAATTAAAACGCAGTACACGGATGTTAACAACAATAGCATTTATTTGCTGCACCTGTCAAATGACAGTGGACACACAAATACATAAATAAATACTGGAAAATGTAGAAAATAATATGGAAAAAGCGTATAGGGAAGAGAATAGATGAGGCGTTCGGAAAAGAGAAGGTAAATGAGGCGTTCGTCTTACCGCACACGATTATACTAATCGTGTGCAATTGCTGAGACTTGCTGTCTCGATCAAGCTGATGCCGGGTCCACGACACGATGAGCCAAATGAGGATGTACCGGTGTGCCGACGTCAATATATCAATGCAGATATGATGGCTGGGTTGTGTAGACTATAGGTCGGCTGAGCTGGTCGTTGAGTCTGAATTTTATGCACTTAATCGTCGAGAGAACGCACGAAACTCGATGACGGTGAGAGCTGTACGAGAGCAAAACGCAAGATGGCTGCGTTATACGAAGCAGCCCTTTTCTCGCCAAGCAGTCGTAGTTCGTTTGCGCGCAGCGACCTGTTACTTGGCACGCTGACCTAGTGTAGGATTTACAGCTCCTGCGTGGTGCTGCCGCTGAGTGGCAACAGCAAGCAGTTGCCCATGCTAACCTGCAGTGCGCAGTCTCGCTACGCTTAGCAGAACGTTCAAGCATTCTCAAACAGTATGAAAATGATAAAAAATATTTTAGTCGAAGTATTACCCATCGCTAGCTATACATTTTTCCCACCTGTCTGACAATTTGTGGATGCCACGCCAAAAAAACTGTTGCTCTTTTGAGGCAAACCAGTCATCGAGCTATTTTCGTACATTTTCGTAAGAAGTAAAGCGCTGCTCAGCAATTGCGTGTCCCATCGATGCAAATAAGTGGTAATCGGACGGAGCCAAGTCTGGTGAGTAAGCCGCATGTGAAAGTATTTCCCAACTAAACGCCTCAATCGTTTCCTTGACCAGTTTTGCTGTGTGTGATGGTGCATTATCATGAAGCAAAATCACTTTGTGTTGCCGTTTTTGATATTCTGGTCGTTTTTCACGCAAAGCTTGATTTAAATCGATCATTTGTTGTCGGTAGCGTTCAGTATTAACCGTTTCGCCAGGTTTTAGCAGCTCATAATAGATCACACTCTTCTGATCCCACCAAACACAGAGCATTGTCTTCCGTCCATAGCGATTTGGCCTTGCAGTCGATGTCGATGTTTCGCCCGGAGTTACCCATGTTCTTTTACGCTTAGGATTCTCAAAATATATCCACTTTTCATCGCCAGTCACAATTCGATAGAGAAAAAACTTTTTTTTGTACCTGGCGAGCAGCATTTCGCAAGTGGTTTTTTGGTTTTCCTCCTGTCTTTCATTCAGTTTATGTGGAACCCATTTTCCCATCTTCTGGATCTTTCCCACGGCTTTCAAACGTATGGAGACGGCTTCTTGTGTCACATTTAATTGATCCGCGAATTGTTGTTGCGTTTGAGCTTCATCCTCATCCAACAATGCTTGCAATTCGCTGTCTTCAAACTTTTTCGGTGGTCTTCCACGTTCTTCGATTCTCACGTAAAAATCGCCACTTTTGAATTTTTTAAACCACTTATAGCACTGTGATTTACCAAGAGCATGCTCAACGTAAGCTTTGACAAGCATTCGATGCGATTCTGCAGCAGTTTTCTTTAATTGGTAACAGAAAATCAATGCTGTCCGCAAATCGTAGTTTCCAGGCACAAAATTCGACATGTTCAACGCTATTACAAACTATGCTGTTGTATGAAACTTGTATTGTTGTGAGTTGAAAATCTTTGTCAGAGATGTCAACAAGGAAATGGCGCCAATGACGCCGTTTGACGGTAACTACATTGACAGCTAGGGCTATCTATGGGCGAATTCCGGTTTTATATTTATAGACCTAGTATATACTTTTTTGCGTTGTACTAATTAGCGTATTTGACAATAGCCATACATTACAGTACAGTATTCCCCTGCCGCTTTCACTTCGTGCTAACCGGTTCGCATGAATTCGATTCTTTACACGTTACTACCTGATGATATTCCGTGCGTCGAATAGCGTCGAATTAAAAAATAATAGGTACACTCCTAGCTCTTGTCACGAAGGAGTGTATTGCTACATCATTTACGTGACGGTTATTCGCAAAGTTTAGCGTGATTCTCTTTACTTTACATTTTTTAATAATCGTACCGTCGGGTTTACGAACAAGGTATGCGTAAAATTTTGGTCCTCCCGAAACCAACGAAGCCCCGAGCCCGTCAAGATAACTTTATAGTTTTAAGTGAGCCTATGCTATCGTGTATGCTGCAATCACGGCATTCAATGTCGGGGATGGTTGGATAGCATCGCGGTTGCGTACATAGTCCATATACATGAACTTGTGATTAACCGGTAGCATTCCCGATAATCCCACTAGTAAATTCATTAGCTCCGAGCGCGTGAAAACGATAACGGTTTTCGTGAGATTCTCGCGTTGACAAAACTTTCCACAGAATGAATTAAGCCCTCATTTTGCGAGCTATGATAAGCCCGGATTCGGCTGCAGAACACTTCGCTCGAGATATATACCCTCAGACTCCTTGTACAACGCTATAAAACGCGCTATTGCTACCTCGTCATCATTACACTCTGTTGGCGCTCCACTCGCATCCTGTTTGATTTTTAGGTATGTGTCGATGTAATCGGCAAAATGACCACCTCATCGCGTTTTCGAGTCATACTGCGTAACAACGTATTGCCACCTTCTATCCGAGCGAGACAGCTTTTCTCAGCTCGTCCACGACTCATGTGCCGTCAAATGCTCGCTCAGTCGTGTCATCATGAGTGCAGCCCGCGGATGTGATCCTTTCGATCTGCGAACATCGCGGACATCCATGCCAAAAGCAGCCGTGAAATTGAAGAATATGATGGACCCCTGCCTCCACGTAGTAACCGTCGACCGCCGGTCGGCCGGTCGGAGTGCGATACTCTCTCGTACGTCCAGCATCAACGATAACACAGTTGCGCTCACGCTCAAGCCATACGACGGCCTTCCGCGATTGCTTATCGCACCAGCGGTAACCTCCTGGTGGTAACACCGCAATGCGATCCTTCTGTAGAAAGTTTTTTCAAAGTACTCTTGTACATGCTGATGCTATCGTGCAAGCTTCTGTAAACTGGCACACGCTTCCGCAACGTATAAGTAATTCTCGAAAAGCTAGACACGCGCGTCTCAAAACCGGAACATCTGTACGACAATAATGCACAAATTCCATTGCAAAATCAAATTTATAGTCGACGCGACTCGATTCTTCCTCATACCATTTTAAAAATCGCTCGCCATCCAATGAGAACATGGTATCGGGTGACCAAAAATGCAGAGCAGGTAGAGGACCTGCGAAATTCCGATATTCCAAAATGTGGAATAAATGCGGAAATGTACCTTTTGCCACCTCATCCGCGAAACCGAGGGCCTTAGGTGAAATGCTAAGAGCCATGAGTGAATAGTTTAGACTATTGAGAAAAATGACATTGCCAATCTTCATCGAGATATTCTTCGTACTGTTCATAATCAGACAGGGCAGCTGTATTTTTTGCACTTCGATTAGATACCGTATAATAAACGGCGAGTCGAAACCTCTTGCATCATGAGCAATACAGATGGTCTTTTAAAATTTTTGCGATAAAAACAAATTCATTCTATATCTGTGATTTCAAGACATGTCATACATACGCATTGTGAAACACATAAATTCTTTTCTTCTTTACCTTTTGCGCCTTTGGTTTCTTGAGAGGTGCTACAAAACACGCATGCATAGTCGGTCGAGTTTGCCTGCATGTAATACAAAACGATATACCACATACACGTATCTTTTTATCTGTAGTTTTAATCATACGCGAGCGGCCTCTACATATTTTCAATGCTTTACAGACACTGTACCGTTTATATTTACGAGACGTAATGCCCGCGGAGTCCTCACCCTTGTGATGAGCGAAGCAAAAACGCCAAAAAACGAACGATTACAGTCTGCGCAATACTCAGCCTGAGAGTGATGAGAACGCTCGTAAGAGAAAATAAAGAGCGTACGATTAATTTTACCTATTGTCGAGAGTACAGATTTTCGCCCATCGTACAGAGCCGGAACGTGTTTTCCGAAGGTAAGAAATTCATAAACAACGATCGCTATACCCTCGTGAGCCAAGTACTCCTGAAAGAATTGAATCTCGCGCACCTCGCAACCTCTAGACGGTGTCGTTACCCCCGCGTTACGCGTGAACTCTAGCACTGCTGTATATTGCGCTCCTCGAAGCCCGTTCCGAATTTGACACCATCCGCTGTGTAGTATCTGCAGCATGTGTAGAATTTGGCTCATATACAGCCAATATTTTTTGGAGACCGCGTTGACTTTCCGGAAATCGAGGCAAAACCGATAGGTATTATTCGGTTTCTTAATCATTGTAATTGGCGTTCACCAATCATTGCACGAAGGCTCGATAACGTCAGGCTCCAGCATGCGGTCGACCTTGGCATCATCAACGTCACGTATAATCGATGTCACGGGATAGTAACGCTGTTTAATCGGCT
The DNA here is from genome assembly GCA_963942595.1 of Cylloceria caligata. Lineage (NCBI taxonomy): Eukaryota > Metazoa > Arthropoda > Insecta > Hymenoptera > Ichneumonidae > Cylloceria > Cylloceria caligata. The sequence goes on along the minus strand of OZ012704.1, from coordinate 53,737,108 downwards.
CTGCGTTGCCGACGTCGATTCTATGTTCAGTCAGGTGCGTCAATCCCGACACGCCTTAAGCTTTGGCAGCTCTACCCGGATAAATTCTATCAAACGTTCAATGGCCACTAAAATTCCATCCTGTCCCAGATACGTGTGCGTGGAGCCATTATCTACAATCGTCGGTAAAATATGCCCCCTAACGGAACTTTTAACGATAAGAACTATTCGCAAGCGCACGGTATTAAATGTACTGCATGAATATTCCGCGAAATCGACAGATGCAGTCGGTAACGCAGGTGGCGCTTTTCCCGAGGAAGACGGAATCACCACAGCTCCTACTGGCGACACCCGGAAGCGTTTCCCGGACAACCATGGGGAATATTCGTGGTTACATCCGACTTACCGCATTTGAAACAAAACCGAGTTCGGGGGGCCGTACACCCAATGGTTAAGTGACCTAGCTTCCGGAAATTCCAACAAATATTTTATTGCCTCCAGGCGCCACGCCTCACCCCTGATGGACAAAGGTTAACGGTTTTGGCGGCGGCGACGGAGCTGGTCACGCTGGCCTAGGCGGAATAGGAGGACGGGATAGAACCCCCGACGACTTCGAGAGCGGCACACCTGGTGCTCGAGAGGATTCACCTCCACCCCCCCCCCCTCCCAGCTGATGGCCGAAACGGCGATCTATCGCTACGCGGGATCCTCTCACTACTCTCCCTCGGAAGAATGTTTGTGTGCGCGGCCACGGACTATCCAAGGTGGCATAACTCGCCTCGCGGCTGGTCGTCAACTCTGCGGGTGCATGATACGCGAGATTCAGGAACAATGATCGCTTATCATACTACGCTTATTATAATACGATAGTATTGCTCCAACAACCCTCGCAAACACGTTAAATAATCTGACACTGACTCGTCTTCCCCCTGGGTACGTCGCAAAATTGCTTCCCGTAACGCGAATTAAAAATCGGGATTGCCAAAACGATCGGACCACGCCAATCGGAAAGACTTAAAATTCCCAGAGCGCGGTCTCTCAATACGGAACCACACTGCCGCCATACCCGACAGGAGAAACGGCAAACAAAAGAAAACGTCTTCATCGGTAATGGAAACAAGCGCGCGACCTTCCTGTAATCGCGTTATAAATTCTTCCGCGTCCTCGCCCCGCGCTCGTGAAAATTTTTTATTTAATTTTCTCATTAATTCGTAAGGTCTCGAAGCCGGATACCTTCCCCCCCTCGAATATGGTGCACGGGAGTTCGTGGTGACGACTGAAAATTAGGGATCGCTCAATCCTCACACGGAAACGATATCGTTTTTCCAAAATTCATCGTAAAATGGTTCCGAGTAATAAGCATAAAAAGCACAATAACATACGTGAAAGTAAGGGTATAATTTTTACGATTAGGCGAAGTCCACCGGAAAATCAAATAAATCAATGAATAAATAAATAAATAAATAAATAAATAAATAAATAAATAAATAAATAAATAAATAAATAAATAAATAAATAAATAAATAAATAAATAAATAAATAAATAAATAAATAAATAAATAAATAAATAAATAAATAAATAAATAAATAAATAAATAAATAAATAAATAAATAAATAAATAAATAAATAAATAAATAAATAAATAAATAAATAAATAAATAAATAAATAAATAAATAAATAAATAAATAAATAAATAAATAAATAAATAAATAAATAAATAAATAAATAAATAAATAAATAAATAAATAAATAAATAAATAAATAAATAAATAAATAAATAAATAAACTAAAGAAAATGTTGGATCTTCAAACAAAACCAATGTTCTCGTATACGAAAACCAAAGTACAATTTACCCAGGGAAATTCGGATTGGCCGGGTTTTTTACACAGCCACGGCGCGAACCGTGCGGTCACTCGGTGCTGCAAATGCAATAAAAGAATAAAGGTAACGCTACCTCGCTGCTCGAGAACCACCAAGTTCTCCTCGTCATGACACATATCTGGCTTCTCACCCCAGCTCGGTAGCGCTTTCCTTTCCTTTTTTTCTTTTCCTTCGATTGACTTCTAGTCTCCAACGCCGTTACTTTTCTACATTTTTCACCAATACGAATACGTTAACATTAATCCGGCACCAGAAATTCACTACCGGATATCCCCACGTCACATTACTAATACTGACCTCTCAGCACAATAACGTTCGCTCCTCGCGTACGAAACCCAAAAAACACAATTTCTTTACTTTGCAACTAACGTTGCGCGCGATACTCGATCTCAAGAGACAATGGTAGGCCCAACCGGTCAATAGCATAGCAGAAAGTCTCCTACAGCCTGGCTTAGCTGTGAATGTGACCCTTCGCACCTCACTAATTGGTCGAGGCACGACACTACTACCCAGCCACTGCCGCTAAGCTAGACGACCACTCGTCTATGCGATAACTCAAGAAATAGATATATATTTTTCCCAAGAAATGGATAGATATTTTTCCTTTCTTTCGCGTAATAAATAGGAACCCCAACCACCAATATATCCGACATGGAACACAATAAACGTGTAAGCAATAAATAAATAAATATCCACGGGAATCCTATACAAATTTCCACAAGAAGAAAGCAAAAATATAATTTATAAAAAAAAACTTAATTAAGTGCGCATGTTGAGATTGTTGGCTAGCGAGAGCGAAACACCTGATGTGCAATTATTTTATAATGACGCCCCACGCTGGGCGCCAAATTTGTAACCAATTTTCCCGATTCCACCGCTTCCAGCTCCTACGGATGGTTACAAAAGCCCGTGCTCCTGTGTGCTAGATGCCAGTTCCGGGAAATAAATTATTTCCCGAGACAAAATTAATTCGCACGCGGAATACACGGGGCCATCTCGGTTTCGCTGCAACCATGGTAATTGGTAGAAAGAATGGGTCAGTCAGCGATGTCTCGCGCAGAAAATCTCAACACGGTAGTTCAGGGAATATAAGAAAAAGAATGAATAATTTATTGCAGATGGTGAACAATATGATTAGCCGAGAGCCAAGGTGGGACTCTGGGAAGCACGGTGCTAGATTCCCGTCAAGTCAATTTTCCTTACACAATATAACAAGATATTTCGGGCTGGTGACAACCATAAAACACTCGTGTCAGTCTCCACACGAACAACAAATCGCCTTATTGGGTACGCGCGAAACCCGAAATTAAATACAAGATGGGTCAGAATAATCGAGTAAACGAAATTAATTAAATAACACAGAATAAATAAATCAAAAGAAATAACTAAATAAATAAAACACAAGAAGAAGTCGTCCATAATAAATAAGTCCGAATACATAAAACTAATTGAATAACACCGAATAAATAAATCGGAAGCAATGAAACGAAATAACTAGGTCCAAAGAAACAAAAAGAACTAAATAAAAAAAAACGTGTAGTTCACAGGCGGTAGAAGTGAAACTTTGTATTCTGGGTAATTTGCGATGGAATGAGACGTATATACACTATGAAGAGGTAAGCAAAGAGATAGGGAGAGATTGATTAATTTCTTGTTTATTGCTTAAAGAGGGAGAGGGAGAGAGATAAACAATGTGACTGGAGGTAATATTTTATGAAATATAGAAATCACTATATTTAATATAAAAATTATTTTTTATTATATAGCTCTTTACAGCGGTGAAATTAGCTCATATAGCTATATATTATCATTAGCTCATATATTATCATTATTTTCATCATTGTCGATTTCCAAACATGTTACTAACGGCTTATGGTAACTAAAATATGATACAAATGGTTTGGATTGAATTTTATTTTAAAATCTTTGAAATACTGCATCTATGGTAGTTCCTGATCTTGTTGGCTTATTTCTGATATTTGACATTTGTAAACTGAAGGTATTATTAAAAAATTCTATTAAAGATAATGAAGTTGGTTCGGCAAAATGTATGTTAAAATCTCCACTTAAAATCATTGGTAAGTCGTGGTATTTTTTTTTTAAGTATCACGGACACCTCTGGCGTATATTTAATTTAATTTTCATGAATGAATTCGATGATAGATTCTATTGCTTTATTTGGAGAAATGTATATAGCAACAATTAGAACCGTTTGCCCGTCTTCTAAGATGCTATGACAAGCACATATTTCTTCTATATTAGAAAGATGCACGGACAATGATTCTGTTTGATGCGTACTTATATCCAATTGTGGAATAACAATACGAGCACTGTCATTCGTATTGTGATATATCGCTACTCCACCTGCTCTAATATCGCGTTTAACAATCATGACAATATCGAAATTCGGAATATCAATATGATCGTCATTATCCAACCATGTCTCAGAAAGTATCAAGAAATTTGATTTTATTGCAATTTGTTGGAAAATCAGCTGGTGCGCGACGATCGATATTCACCGTGCGTCGACCTGTTATTGCTGTGTAGCGAGCTGCGCTCGGCTATAACGGAGATAGCCGAGGCAATGTCACGCAAGCATGCTGCTTGAAGCGAGAGGCTATCTCTCTCGCTTGACTTCAGCGTCGCACAACGACGCTTTTGGAAAGCCTAGCCATCTTGCAAAATTAGACACTTTCGTGAAAACCCGCTTGGACCGCGCACACATCCTCTGTACACACCTTCGGACTTTTCACCATCTCACCGGATCTTCTCAACATTTACGTGCTCACCAGGACTCAAATACACGGTAAGAGTACACGGTTACAATTTCTCCAAATTCAATGTCGGTGAGGCGAGTAAATCTCATCGGTGCATCCTCATAAAAGTTTCATCGCGAGGCGTGCTCTGCAGCGCGGGCTGCACCACGTTTCACATCAAACTTTTAGCACTCAATTAATATAATTGTATGTGCTCTCATTTATTCACAGTACTTTCTCTCAATTAAACGTGCTGCGAATTTACTGTGAATATATTTTCTCATCTGTGCATCCTCAAATTCTCATTTTGTGTCGTGCTCTGCAGCGCAGGCTGCATCACATTCACCACTCAGGAAAAGGCAGCACACAATTAATATAATTGTGTGCTTCTCCTCAAATTAGTCATTCAGAATTCACTTTACATTTATTTGTAATTTTTATATATATTATTTTGCACCGATGAGGTCGATGGTAGAATAAATGACCATTTTTTCTACCAACATCTGCTAGTCTGGTTATTTCATCCCCTGCCGTGAGTGAAAACTCATTATTTTCAATATATTTCAGATTCGTTCCACTAAACCAAGGAATAAATCCGCAACACAATTTTATCCGAATTTATATCTGCTACATGAGCACGTAGACTTTGACAATTAAATGAGAAAATTGACATTTCTGATCTATTTGTAATGAATTCTGTCAATAATCCTCCGATTGTTTGCAGTCTGTTCAATGAAAGCCTTTCGAATTCCGCTTGCAAGCCCATCAGAGATGCCGCTCCACGTCGCCCATGATAAAATCGTTGATCTCCATTATTAGTAATAATATATAAACTTTCATTTCCATAAATTCCATATTGCCCTCTTCGACACCAAGTCTAATGGTGGCAAAAACGTTAGCACGGCTTGGTACTTGAATCCGTTGTACGTGGGCATCAAAGAAATATCATTTCTATTGAAAGCTTGTATGCACGTGTTAGAAACTAATATATTGTCACCTACGTTAGCTCCAATTATTTGATTAAAATTTTTTTGATGTTCTAAAGCCGGTTCTTTCAAGTCATTTTTAAACCATAAACAGTCGCATACGGAGCATACATGACCAAAGGGATTGTCGTATAATTTTTTGCGGAAGTCTTGATGGGCGATTCTATTGCGGTGAAATTGTGTATATGGGAAAGCAGGCTCCACGTCCATTTGATGATCACCTAAAAATTACATTGACAAATAAGCATTAGTAGTGATAAACCCCTCGAACATGACATAATGATAGTTATGAATATCAATAGTAACGTAAAGTAAATTAATGTAAAGTTAAGTTGTAAATTAGAAAATAATACAATATAGTAAATAAGAGTATATATTTTGAAACGTTTCGCGATTATTATCGTCGCTATGCACTTTAAGTATTGTTTGGTGCACGTTGTTTGAGCGGTTAAGGTTATCCTAAACCATCGGTGAGGACTAGTGGCTCGAGGTGGGTTCGTACTCTGGGCTGGATGTAAAGAGTGATGTTTATTGATTTATGAGTGTGTGTGGTAGATTCTATTATTATTTATTCTTTTTAATGTTTGAGTAAGAGACCTCAGGTTGGATTTTTTGAGTTGCATCGGTCCGTGGTGGACATGCGGTTAGTTGTTTGCAATATTTTGTAAGGAGACTGGAATGGAGATTGATGGTTCAGGATGACGATCTCGTATTATTTGTACGGATTTTCCTAAGAATCGTGTCCTGGCGCTATTCTACTCTCAACTGTAATTCCAGAGATATAATCAGAGAATAAATTCCAGTGTTTCGGTTTGGACTCTAATATTCGTATGACGATGAGGTCTCGTGCATACGGAGCTTAACACTCAATTTATTTAATTTCGGGTGGTCGCGTTTCTTTCTATGCGATGCTTAAAATTACGTATGCGGATTGATTTCCGGTTGTATCGGGTTGTGACTCTATTATTCGTAAAGCGATGAGATATCGCCTTTACGGAGATTAACACTCAATTTATTTAATTTTGGGTTGACGCGTTTCTTTCTACGCGATGCTTAAAACTACGTATGCGGTTTGACATGGTCTCAGGATATATTCTGTGTGGAGCTTTTCCTTCATTGGTGTGCTTATCTCCTTCTGCGCCTATTAGGCTTTACAAAGGGGTGGGGCCTGCTTAGTTCTTATTGCCAGTGCTTGTCCTCATACGGGGCGTTCCGTTGTACCATCGTAAAACGTACAGGTCAGCCCTTGTTTAAATCATTGGACGTTTAGCCGGCGCTTGACTATGTTGATGTTTTGCTTTAAAGAGGAACCTCGTGGCTTGCCTTTCGAGGCTCCGCCCTACTGACGTTTACGTGGTGAGCTTGTAGTGGGATCGCGAGTGTCGTACTGTAGGTAGTGTGTGTGTGAATTTACCTACCTATCTTACTCGTCTTTGTTATTGTTTGGGTCCCTAGCTATAGCTCGCTGTTCGCACAAGACACCGGGTTCGCAGCTATGACCAGTTAACTCTTCCTGGACCCCGGATACTGAGGTCTTTATTCGCGATTAATTAAGCACCTTATCGTGCCATTAAGAGGCTTACGATTAGGTTCCTTAATGATTGCGAGCAGCCGAGGTATCCGCAAGTATCAGGCGGTAGTGGGTGCTGGCCCTGACGTGGTCCCACCCACGCAGGTACACCCCACGAATCTAGTGCGCGGTGCAGTTAGTCGGGATGCCACTGCCTTGACCTTGTGTCACTCGGGCTTCTTCACACTCCAAGAGACGGATAGCCACGACGCCGTGCGTGGGGACCCGTTAGTGGAGTGTGCCCTGACGCTGTGAGTAGGGGCGGCCAAGCGCAGTGCAGGGGAGCCTTACTCCTCACAGAGTATCCTGATGAGTTCGTTCGCTCAACTGACGGCCAAGCGCGGTGCAGGGGAATCAGTTGAGAGAAAGAACACTGGTTCTACCATGCTGTGTCCCAAACTGTTAGTTATTGCTGTTTGACAGGTTCATTCGATCAAACGACGGCCAAGCGCAATGCCGGGGAATCGACTTGATCGAAAGAACACTTGTGGATTTTCCGAGTGATTTTATCTATTGAGTAGGCTGTCGAGCAGCACTTTGTCTTGACGTTTGAATTTTGACAAGAGCCCCGAGGCTGATCCCGTCGCGGTTTATATAGGTTGGTGGATGGACCCCGGGGGGGTGTTTTGTGGTAGGTCACGTGATGTTTGTCGCACTTCAATCACTAGGTGAGAGAGGTGCGGGGTGACGTGTAGGTGTTCCGTTACTCCTTAAATTTCTATATTTAGCCCGCTCTTTGTTTCCCTTGGGGTTTGAGACGCGGTTCTAGCGAGGTTGTATTTCGTCAGCTAATGTTATATTCCTACCTGTTGTAGGTTCAAACTCTTTACTGGTGGTTTATATCGTTAGGTCATGATTTTTCCAGAATTCGTGCCCATATAGGTCTTGTCCTGCTTCTCGTGCAGTTGCCTGTATGTTCAAATGGTGACTATTCACCGAGGATTGTTAATTATTGTTAATTATGTCTTCTTTGGGAGTTTTCTAGGGATTTTTTCCGGATTTTTATGTTATTATTGTTTTCATGTATTCTCCTGAGTAAGGGTTGTCTTGTTCTCTATTTGTTTATTAATATTCGTGAGAGATAGGTTTGTTTAAAGCTTTTTTCTTAATGTTAATGTTTTATCTGTGAGTGGGGGTACGTGGCGAAGCTTCATGCGAAGGTACCCTGTTGATTTGTCTCGGTTCTTCGTGGAATCTCGAGAGTTCCAGGCATTCTTTTCTCTTTTCGCCGTGCTGTGGCGTTCTTGGTGTTCTCGCCTTTTGAGTAGTATAGCCTATTTGGGTAGTGCCGACTGCGTTAGGCTTGGCCCGGTTTTCGTATATGGCGGGGGCTATTGCGCTGGTCTAGTAGGCCCGGCGTGTGCTTGCTGTTCCGCCTCCTATCTAGTTGGCTTCGTCCGGGGGGGTTCCCCATTGCGTGCTCTGTTTTGTTTACATGGTGGTCTACAGGCTAGGCGGGCCTTTTATTTACGCCATTGTTTTTAAGGTGTGTACTTACGATTCTACGTGCGTACCCGCTTGTCTCTTCTGTTTTCCTCGTTCGGTAGCTGCTTCTTGGAGATGTTATGGATTGTTTTGTCTCCCGACAACTACTTGTCTGGTTGTGGTATGCTATGTCTTTGTTTTAGTTAGTACGAGTTGCTTTGTTAGATTGAATTAAGGTTGTTGGTTATAGTAGCGGATCGCCTTAATTGCGTTCCGTTACAATATACCAGGTGTATGCATAAGTTTTTTCCGGTTTTTTGGTAAAAAAAAAACACGTAATTTTCAAAGGAAATTAATTTTTGTTTTATTCAAAATATTGGCCATCGGCTTCTACACATTTCGCCCATCTTTCAGGTAACTTATGAATACCATGCCAGAAAAACTGCTTGTCTTTTGCGGCAAACCATCCGTCGAGCCATTTTCCAACTTCCTCGAAATTGCTGAAGTGCTGCTCTGGGAGCGCGTGCCCCATTGATGCGAAGAGGTGATAGTCAGATGGCGCCAGGTCTGGCGAATACGGCGGGTGCGGAAGGATGTCCCATCCAAGCGATTTCAAGGTGTGTTTCATTGCTTTTGCTGTGTGAGACGGCGCATTGTCGTGTAACAAAATCACTTTGCCATGTCTTTTGGCCCATTCCGGTCGTCTTTCGATTAATGCGTGGTTTAAATTAATAATTTGTTGGCGATAGCGTTGTGTATTAACGGTTTCGCCGGGCTTCAAGAGTTCATAATACACAATACCGCTCTGGTCCCACCAGACACAGAGCATGGTCTTCTTGCCGAAGCGATTTGGCCTTGGTGTTGAAGGACCGGCTTCGCCAGGTGAAAGCCACGATTTTTTCCGCTTCGGGTTTTCAAAATAAATCCATTTTTCGTCACCCGTCACAATTCGATGCAAAAATGATCAACTCAAACGCAACGGCAATTAGCAGAAGCATTACATGTTTCACAAGAAACAATCAGCAGACGTTTACGATAATATTAATATAATTAATTAATTAATAATATATATATAATATTATATTAATTAATTATATTAATATATATATTAGGTGCGCAACTAAGTTCCCGCTGTTTTTTTTTATGAAAATGCGACTTTATTGTGAAAAAATGTTTACAAATGAATCGTTCAAAACATTGCACATCGCTAGCGACAACTTTTTCCCATCTTTCTGGCAGAGCTCGAATACCATCACGATAGAAGTGTTCGTCTTTTGAGGCTATCCACGAATCAAGCCATTTTGAGATGTCCTCATATGAGCTGAACTGCTGATTAGCCAGACCATGTGCCATCGAGCGGAACAAGTAATAATCGGACGGCGCAATATCTGGGGAATATGGCGGGTGGGGTAGGACTTCCCATTTGAGCGTTTCTAAGTAGGTTTTATTCAATTGAGGTCGATACCATTCCCCAGTGATGGTTTCGTTCGGTTTCAATAGCTCATAATAAATATCACCGCCCTGGTCCCATCAAATACACAGCAAAATCTTCGCAGCGTGAATATTCAGTCGGGCCGACGACGTAGAAGCATGACCGGGCAGTCCCCATGATTTTGTTCTCTTTGGGTTGCTGTAATGAATCCATTTTTCATCACCCGTAACGATGCGATGAAGAAAATTCTCCTTTTTTGTCGCTGGAGCAGTTGTTTACAGGCGAAAAAACGACGCTCAACGTCTCTTGGCTTCAAATGATAAGGAACCCAAGTTCCTTGTTTTTGAATCATTCCCGACGCATGCAATCGCTTGGAAATGGCTTGGCGGGTAACTCCTAATACTGAAGCAAGCTCTTTTTGCGTTTAGCACGGATCCTCATCGAGCAATGCCTCCAAGTCAGCGTCTTCGGAAGTTTTTGGCCTTCGTTCACGCGAACGGTCGTCAACATCAAAATCACCGTCTTTGAAGCGACGGAACCAATCACGGCATGTTGTTTCACTGAGAGCAGCATCTCCGTAAACTTTTTGGAGTTCTCGATGCGCTTCAGCCGCCGTTTTCTTCGAATGAAAGAAGAAAAACAACACTTCTCGCAAATGACGATTATTTGGCAAAAAATCAGACATTTTTACACAACCAAAAATATATGACGCAAAAACATAATCACTAATGTGTCAAAGCGGTTTATTTATCATATGTCTAAGCTTGGTTCATGACGTTTTGGTGATGTCCCAATCGACCAGCACTTACTACTGTAGCCATTTCTTGAAAACCAGCGGGAACTTAGTTGCGCACCTAATATATATATACCTACTTGAATTATCTCCAACATTTGTTGCCGATACAGCATTTTCTACAGCTGTTCTAACCTTCAGCACCTGTCGCGCACGAAAATTACGAACACGTTCTGTAGAAGTCTTTGCCGTTTTTTTCGTTTTATTTTCAGCAGCTTTTTTTCTAGCACGATACTTTCCAATACGATCGGCAGTTGTTTTCGGCATTATTTAATACAAATGCACTATATTAAATAGACAAAACGCAATAATTTTTAAAAGAACCCACTGGACACAATGATGCGACGCTATACTGTGCTCGATGTTTCTCTCTGTCACACTCTCTCTGCCCCTCACTCTAATACATATATCAGGTGGGGTGAAAAGTTCGTAGGCTGACACATAGATGGCGCTACTAGTATTAAATCCATATGATTTTTAGTTGACCCTAACCTTCAAAAGACACGTGTATAAATTTAACAGCTGTCGCACTATTAGTTTGTGAGATAAAACATTTTGAGTGAAGCAACTTTTGTTAGTTTGAAACAATGGATAAAAGAAATTTCGTGTGTTAAAAAAGCATTGCTTTTTGGCGAAGAAAAATACTGTTCAAGCCAAGACTTGGCTTGATAAACATTATTTGGACTCTGCACCAGAAAAATCAACCGTTGAGAAGTGGTTTGCTAAATTTAAGCGAGGCGAAATGAGCACCGAGGACGATGCACGCAGTGGACGCCCCAAAGAGGCTGTTACCGATGAAAACATCAAAAAGTCCACAAAATAATTTTGGATAACCGTAAAGTGAAGTTATTCGAGATAGCTGAGACCCTAAAGATATCAAAGGAACGTGTTGGACATATCGTGAAAGAATATTTGGGTATGCGAAAGCTGTGTTCAAAGTGGGTGCCGCGCGAGCTCACAATCAACCAAAAACAACAACGAATTGATGATTCTGAGCAGTATTTGGAGCTGTTCTATCGTAATAAACCCGAATTATTGCGTCGATATGTGACAATGGATGAAACATGGCTCCATCATTTCACACCGGAGTCCAATCGACAGTCAGCCGAGTAGACTGCATGTGATGAACCGACTCCAAAGCATGGAAAGACGCAACAGTCGCACAGTGGGGCCGATTCCCGAAAAGCTGGGCAAAAGTCGAAAAATGAAGTTTCATTTTATAGGATTTACAGTACATAGGTAGATAGAGTAATGTTTGAAGAATATAATGGAACATTTTATAAGGGCTAGTGAAGTATACCTGGCAAGTATAAGCCAGTACAAAAGAGACCTTCGCGCAAGTAATAGCTCGATCGTTCGAGCTCATATTCAAGCGTCATATGAAAAAATTCGTAGAAAATCGTAAAATTGGTGTTTCTGAATTCTGCAAAATGGAGGTTTCAGGTTGAAGAAAGTAGTTTATTATCATATGCGTCGAAAATTATAACAGATACATATAAATTAATAGCTAAACAATGTCTAAACTAGAAAAAAATTAAAAATTATGTGCAATCATTTTAGAAAAACAGGGAAAAAGTTCAAAGTTCCGCAGTGTTCCGCAACGAAACAAGTTTTAAATTAAAGTTTGCACTGTTATGTAACAAAATTAGTAAAAATCAGCTGCAGCTAGCTGCAACTTTGTTTTTAGTGCACATTTGAATATAAAAAATTACAAATTCACATTAACCACTTGTTGCACGTTTTTTTCAAATGAATATAATTTTGTGAAACTTGTTACTCGGGGGTTTTTAGGGTCGCTGAATACGAATCCGGTGGCAAAAAACCAAAATTCAAAATGGCGGATCCAATATGGTGGACGCAATTTTCGAAATCGGTCGGATTTGCTTGAAACTTGTTACTCGGGGGTTTTTGGGATCGCTGAATACGAATCTGGTGTCAAAAATCAAAATTCAAAATGGCGGATCCAATACGGCGAACATAATTTTCGAAATAAAACCTCTATTTTTAATTTTGTTTTTTCTTGGCTATGCAACGTGAATAGTTCCGTAGCGTTGTGGCTTACACGCTGGACTCGTACATTATCGTTCTCGGTTCAAATCTCGTGTAGGTGATTTTTTATTATTTTGCATAATAATTATTTAATAAAATTGTAGTTAAATTAATTCAGCAATTTTCATAATTTTAATAATTATTTTAATGTTATAAATAACTTATTTCGTTTTAGAGTATATATTGTTGGATTCTAACATTTATAGAGGATAACGGAACATTTGAAAAGAGTCGATTGTATACATAGACCGACCTGCAATATATAGGTCTACCTATACATAGTGGAACAGATAGACTTTTTGCGAAGGTAATGGACGAAGATGTTATTAAAAGGTTCCATGTTATTTTACAAGCTATTTCAAGTGGTCATGAAATTAATGTACCACATTTCCAAGAATACACAATACAAACAGCTCGAAAATTCGTCGACTTATATCCCTGGTTCTAATACATGCATACTTCTGTTCACAAACTTTTAATTCACGGCTCTGAAATAATATAATCTGCTTTATTGCCAATCGGACAAATGTCTGAAGATGCACAGGAGTCTTGTAATAAATATATTAAAAGATACCGTGAAGATTTTGCACGAAAATGCAGCAGAACAAAATCGATGGAAGATCTTTTCTTGCGCTTGCTAGTGGCATCAGATCCGTATATATCAAGCTTAAAGAAGGTGCCACATAAGAAATTAAAATCCTTATTTCCGGAAACAATTGCTTTGCTTACTTCACCAACTCTTTATGCGTCTACTGATGATTCTATCTCTTCTTTTTCGATGTCGTCAGATTCTTCAGATTTTTGTACAGACAATTCGACTGATGATGAAGACTAGTTTTTATGTTAATATTAGAACAATATTCTTGTTAATATAAATTTATTTTTTCAATTTGGCTTTGTACTGTATTTCTCAAATAAATATGTTAGTATTTAAAAAATCGTGTTCCTTATTACACTTTATTATATATTTGAATTATACATTTTTCAATATTTTTAGAAATGATTAAAAATGTAATTACTTATCTGAAATATGTACAAAATATTTCTTTTAAACAAGAAAATCATTATTCTGTAATCCAAATACATTTATTTTAAAACTGTAAATCAAATTATTATACAGTAATCTTAAAAAATGTTTACTTAAACTAAAATAATTATAAATTAACTGTTTGAACATGTTGATTTTATTTCACAAAATCTATTTTGTTTCAGAAAATGATTTGAAGAAATATGTGCTTCAAAGAAAAAATTACTTGCATGTAACTGAAGTACATTCACTTCAATGAAAAAAGGAAATGTAACTTGTAAATAGTATAAAATAAGTCTTTCAAAAGTGATTTTAATCAATATAATTATAGATGTTAAAGTAGATGTTTTATTACTTTTTATCAAATATATAATTTACTTACAGATTTATAAAAAGTTAATAAATTTTTATAATCGCTATTTTGGATCTGCCATTTTGAATTTTGTCTTTTTCACATCGGATTCATGTTCAGCGACCTCAAAAACCCCCGAGTAACAAGTTTCAAGCAAATCCGGTTGATTTCGAAAATTGCATCTGCCATATTGGATCCACCATTTTGAATTTTGTTTTTTTCACACCGGATTCGTATTCAGCGATCTCGAAAACCCCCAAATAACTAGTTTCAAGCGAATCCGGCCGATTACGAAAATTGCGTCCGCCATATTGGATCCGCCATTTTGAATTTTGTTTTTTTCACACCGGATTCGTATTCAGCGACCTCGAAAACTTACAAAAACCAAGTTTCATACAAATTCAATAAACATTCCGTATTATATCTGATTATTTTCGGTTTACTATCGCCATTTTGAACCCGCCATTTTGTTTTTTTACAATTTTGACTTCAGATTTGTAATCAGCGACCCCAAAAACCCTTATATACTATATCTCAAACAGAATGAACTACGTTTTCGACTTTTGACCAGCTTTTCGGGAATCGGCCATACTGTGAGTCGGCTGGCAAGGTTATGGCATCAGTATTTTGGGATGCGCATGGTATAATATTCATCGACTATCTTAAAAAGGGAAAAACCATCAACAGCGACTATTACGTAACGTTATTGGAGCGTTTAAAAGACGAAATCGCGGAAAAACGGCCCCATTTGAAGAAGAAGAAAGTGCTGTTTCATCAAGACAATGCACCGTGTCACAAATCAATGAAAACGATGACAAAATTGCATGAATTGGGCTTCGAATTGCTTCCGAAAGTTTAATCTAATTTATTGAACAGTGAGAGGCAAGAGGACTCACGTAAAACAAGCACCCCGATGGGAACAAAAACTACTACGCCCACGTTGTTGTTCCTGGGTAACGCTAAAAGTAGTTGTTAACTTATTGATAAACGAATACATGCTTTCGATTGCAGCGCCATGTGTGAGACAATTTCATATCAACAATAAAGTCGAATCAATGGATTTTGTCATGGAAAACCAGGGAAAAAATAGGGTTTTCCAATCACGATTTTGA
Organism: Cylloceria caligata; assembly: GCA_963942595.1. Taxonomy (NCBI): domain Eukaryota; kingdom Metazoa; phylum Arthropoda; class Insecta; order Hymenoptera; family Ichneumonidae; genus Cylloceria; species Cylloceria caligata. The sequence continues at coordinate 53,721,743 of OZ012704.1, read as the reverse complement.
AGCAACTTCCATTTTCATCACATTGGGGTAGGGATGGGGGGAAGGTCAATCGAGTTTCGTATCGCTGAATAGCTTTTTGAAAAATGAAACATGTCTTTTTTCTTTTTTCGATCCGATGTGAAATTTCTTGAGATATTCGCAAAAATCAGGTTTCTTGCGATTACAGCGCCATCTATCACGAATCGAAAAAAAATATTTCAGATAAAAGTTACTTATTTTTTTATGGGGAATCCGAATCTGCAATAAAAAATAGGGTTTCCCATGTACGATTTCAAAGTCGCCCCCACCCCACCCCAGGGGGTAGGGGTGAGGGGTCGACTTTGGTATCATTGGATGACTCCCTTCCAGGCGAACAAATTTTATTCAGAACTTTTTTGATCCGATGCGTAGTTTTCGAAATATTTCAATGTCTTCAGATAAATCGGCCACCCTGTATATTAGATATATATATATATATATATATATATATATATATTAGATATATATATTGTAACGGAACGCCAGTAATGCGATCCACTACAATACCGAAAGAAGAGCGAACCCTCCCACTAAAAACTAGAAAAGACCAACCAAAGCCAACTAAGACAAAAATGCACAACATACCAAAAGCAGACAAAAGAAGAAAATCATCGATAATTAATAAACAAGTAGTATGCGTAGCCAAAACAATCCACGACGCCTCAAAGAAGCACCATCGGACGAGGAGAACAGAAGAGATAAGTAGGTATACACATAGAGTCGTAAGTACCCACCTTAAAAACAATGGCGTCAATAGAAGGCCCACCTAGCATGAAGACCATCACGTAAACAAAGCAGAGCACGCGAGGGGAGCCCCTCCCGAACGAAGCCAACTAGACAGGAGGCGGGACGGCAAGCACACTCTGGATCTACCAGACCAGCGCAATAGCGCCCACCCTACACGAAGACCGGGCGGATCCACTCGGAAAGCCAAACACCACCGGGCAAAGACGAAGGCAGTCGGCCCTACCCCCAACAGGCCATATTACTCAAAAGGCAAAATACCAATAACGCCACAGTACGGAGAAAAGAGAAAAGAATTTGTGGAACTCTCGAGGTTTCACGAAGTCTCGAGACAAAACAACAGGGCACCTTTACATGAAGCATCGCCACATACCCCCACCAACGGATAAACATTAACATTAGGAAAAAAAACACATAAATTAAGCCAATTTCCCATAAAACTCAATTAACAAATTAAGACCAGGGCAAGCCTTACATGGGAAAACTCGCGGAAACGAGAACAACATAAAAATCAGGGGGAACATCTAAAAAACACATCAGGAAACACAAAATGATCAATAATCAATTCATTCTGGCGAATCTCAAACCAGGAAGCAGACGGACGAACACATACGAGGTATAGAAAAACCCACATGTGACGAAATTAGTAAAGAACGTCAATCGAACCACAAAAAACATCAAATAGTAGTTTGAACCTCCAGCTAGTAGGAATTTAACAGTAACCAACAAAACTAAGACATAACGGAATACCTACACGCCACCCCGCACCTCCCTCACCTAGTGATTGAAGTGCGACAAACATCCACTAAACTATATAAACCGCGACAGGACAAGCCTCAAGGCTCTTGCAAAATTCATACGTCAAGACGAAGTGCTGCTCGACAGCCTACCTAGTAAATAAGATCATTCGTAAAATCAACAGGTAAAGGATACGTATCTTTCGATCAATCGATTCCCCTGCATTGCGCTTGGCCGTCGTTTGACCGAACGAAACGATAAACAACAGTAACTAACAGTTTGGGACACACAATGGTAGAAACCAGTGTTCTTTTTCTCAACTGATTCCCCTGCATTGCGCTTGGCCGCCCCTACTCACAGCGTCAGGGCACACTCCACTAACGGGTCCCCAGGCACGGCGTCGTGGCTATCCGTCTCTTGGAGTGTGAAGAAGCACGAGTGACACAAGGTTAAGGGAGTGGTATCCCGGCCAAGTGCACCGCGTACTAGATTCGTAGGGTGTACCTGCGTGGGTGGGACCACGTCAGGGCCAGCACCAACTACCACCTGATACTTACGGATACCTCGGCTGCACACAATCATTAAAAAACCGAATCGTAAGCCCCTTAATAGCACGATACGGTGGTTTAATTGATCGTGAATAAAGGCCTCAGTATCCAGGGCACAGGAAGAGTTAGTTGGTCATAACTGCGAACCCGGTGTCTTGTGCGAACAGCGAACGGTAGCTAGGGACCCAAATAATAACAAAGACGAATGAGATAGGTAGGTCAATTCACACACTCTACCTCACAGCACGACACTCGCGATCCCACTATAAACTCACCGCGTAAACATCAGTAGGGCGGAGCCTCGAAAGGCAAACCACACGATTACTCCCAACAATAAAATGTCAAAATAGTAAATCACCAGGTAAACGTCCGATGATTCAAGCAAGGCCGACCAGTACGTCTTACGACGGTACCACGGAACGCCCCAATATGAGGACAAGAAGGCAGTAAGAACCGAGCAGGCCCCACCCCCTGTAAAATCAAATAGACGCGTGAGGAAACCAATACACCAATGGAAGCAAAGCTCCGCATAGAGGATATCCTGAACGCATACGAAGCCTAAATAAATCCGCATATGTAATTATAAATATCGCGTAGAAGCAAACGCGACAACCAAAAATAAATAAATTGAGTGTTAAGCTCCGTATAGGCGATATCTCATCACCATACGAATAATAGAGTCACTACCCGAAATAACTGGAAATAAATCCGCATATGTAATTATAAGAATCGCGTGAAAGCAAACGCGCTGACCCGAAAGAGATAAATTGAGTGTTAAGCTCCGAATAGGCGATTTCTCATCGCCATACGAACAATCGAGTCATTGCCCGAAATAACCAGAAATAATTCTGCATACGTAGTTTAAGAAGAATCGCGTAAGAACGAAGCGCGATAAACCCAAATAGAGAAATTGAGTGTTGAGCTCCGTATAACGATATCTCATCGCCATACGAATTATAACGTCAATAACCTCGAATACCGGAAGCGGTTCCGCATACGTAATTTTAAGAAAACACATCGCATAAAACAATCGAACGCAATCGAAGGTTAGAACCCGTACAACGCGACAAGATCGTTATACACGGCCACGAACTTCCTTCCATCCTCTTCACAAAAATTAACCAACAATTAGTGCCTTCAGCATAACAAAACAAAGGATTACCCCACACATACAAAAGACCAATGATGAAAGGGTAACAAACCGCATGTCCACCATGGACATATGTGACTACATAAACCCAGACTGAGGTCTAACAACAAAAACAATTAAAAAAAAAATATAACAATAAAATCAGTCACACGAACAATAGACACAACTCATCCCATCCAGCCCAGAGCACGAACCGTTTCGAGCGACCAATCCTCTCCCAACAATCTAGGAAAGACTGCGCACGAAATAAAAACAAAAACTACGCGATTTCACACAGCCGCTTAGCAGACGCGCATCGTAGCGATAAAATAAAGTGCATCACAAAGGAGTAAAATCGCGAAACGTTTCAATATATATATATATATTAGATATATATGCGCAGAACATAGGGCGCATATACAGCACAGAAAAACGTGTCTTATACCTCTTAATGTATTTTGTCTCTCCATTTCTCTCTTTCTCTCTCTCTCTCTCGGGTGGGGACGCTACGAACCACCGCACAAAGTGGAGACGGAGTATAAGGAAATTACATAGAGATGTGTTTTGTTTCATTCTCTCCCAGGCCAAATCCTATTAATCTATATCGTTTGTCTCAACTTCCGTTACGCTTTTTCGTTTCATAACATCCAATTCACAACGTCCCAAATTTCACTTCAAAAAGATATTAAATAGTGGTCAAGACGCAGTCAAACAAGGACAGATCTCAATTTCGTTCTCAGTTTAACACATAGTCATGCTCCATACGTTAAATCTAACGAGCTCAAATTTTCAGTGGTAAAATATTAAAAAACAACAACGAAATAAAACCCCTTCGGCGAATTCTTTCGTCTTCGGAAGCGAAGTACTTGTAAATTCAAAATACCGAACGGTAGCTGTTTGACCGCTATCAAAAAGACGTTAGATTTCCTGCACGACAGCGTGCCATCCCGGTAATATCGCTCGGGTTTTCTCACCAAAATTACTGGACCTCACACTCAAACCAGAGTCAAACGACAGCCTTACCGGAAGGTTGCAGTATCGGGAGTCCATCGTCGCACGTTTAGTAAAGCGTCGCAAGGCCCGTTGGACTTGGCGAACTATATATTGGAATGTCCTGTATTGTGCCTCGTTTCAATAAAGTTGTCCGCGGCTAAGTATCTACTTCTGCGAGACCATTTACATCGCCTGGTCTTACCTATGTCATCCAGAGCCTCTAGCAAGTATGCTGCCGGCTCTTGTCATGGAGTGCTCAATATACGGGCTCGAGTGCGGGGATGTTGTAGGTATTGAGCAACTCATCGAAGAAGCGTCCGGTAGTGATGCCTTGATCGCTGTCATGATGTGATCCCTTGCCGGCAATAATGCTTCGCTGGTTCGCTTCACGAACGGGTAGCGCGCGGATGTGGCAGCGGCTATTATAGGCCCTCGGTCATGAGATAGACATTGGTTACGATATCGATGCCGTGGACGAGGGCTTTGACGAGGTGACCCTCTCGGACGCGGACGTAGCAAGAAATTGAAGACACGGTGCTTTGTGCGTGTGAGAGTGAGTACATTCAAGAGACTGGAATGTAAAATCGCGGCGGAAGGAGGGTGGATGCCGACAACAGCTGGGATGGTGAGTACATCATTTTACTCATTTTTTCCAAGTATGTGTACACGTTTGCTCCATCCTGCTTTTATCTTTACTCTTCCTTGTTCACCAGAGTACCCACACTACCTTCCTTTACTATCTCCACGTTACCGACACTGGTTAAGCAGCGTGGGTAGCACGACGGTAGAAAAGTGGGGTGGTCGTGGTAGCCGCGTAGTGGGGGAAGGAGTGGGGATAGGAGTGGGGTGGAGCAAAGGAGTACACATACTATTTACGTAGACGTAAGAAATCTCGTAAAGTGGCCGTCAAACGTCTCGTTAAAAGTAAGTCGTCAACCCTACCACCTACCTTACCGACCCACGCCCAATTCCTACTGGTTAAGAATCACCGTCGTAATGCAAGAAGACCAATAATGAAAGGGTAATAAAACGCACGTCTACCACAAACACATGCAAAATCAATAACCAACGTAAGGTCTCTGAACAAAAAAAAATAATAATAAATAAAAATCACGTCTAGTTTAAAACTCCGCCTCCAAATCCAGCCCAGAGCACGAATCCTTTCTGAACCGAAATCCTCATAAAACTCCATTCTCCAGTGGCAGGGGAGAGGAATTCACTCGGAATAACATAAACAACGTAAATTTCGCCGAGACTTAATAAAAATACGCGAAATCAACGCGAGAGACCTTCGAAAATAACATAACGTCGTTAGAACATCAAGAGGACAAAAACGCGAAACGTTTCAATACATGTAGACCGTTATTCTTTAATACCGATGGTCACATACAAGAAGACTCCTGGCAAAAGTTACAGGCTGCTTCATTAGTGGTCCCAGAACCTCCTTTGGAAGAAAAGTGATCCACCGGTATAGCATACATACATCGTTCGACGAGACTAGCAGTAATCCTCAAAAAATAAATTCACGGGCTATTATCCATATTGGTTATTGCAAAGGTTATTTCTCTTCAGCCCCAGTTCCCCAGAATCATTCACAATATGATGAGTTAGGACTCAGTGGGCTGAACGGACCCATTGATCACCATGATCCACTTAGATCATACAGGTTATCAAATATATACCCAGTTATTGCGCACCATGGCGGCGCTTTATTCATTGTCACAATACGTTCATCGACCACGGAAGAGTATTTTTACCATTATATTGTAAAGCTCAATCGGAGCTGAATTTCTCAATGAGGTTCTTTTCATGAACATCCAAGAATGACAATGTTTATCAATCCTAGTTGGACATCTACAACATTATAGTGAGGACCGAATACTCTCATACGGTTAACTCACACACAATTAATAGCATTTACAGGATACCTTCATTCACAGAATAACAATAATGCACCCTCAAGCAACACTCACAAGGGGACCTCCAGGTACGTGGAACACCGATTCGGACCAAATTTTTTTTACAGGTAGGTCGCACCCAGGGGTGCAATAGGTGCAAGTAATAGGATGCAATTCTCAGCCGTTTTCGAAATATTAAATATTAAAAATTTCCGAGCGTTCATATACTCTCTATATACTCTCTGCGTTAAATCATATCCAACAAGAGCGCGTAGCGTAGTCGGCAACGTCTCCGCTTCGTAAGCGTTGGATCGTCGGATCGAATCCCGGCGCAGACTTTTTTTATTAAAATTATTATTCTTATTATTTAATCATTTCTACGGCAACTACTATGCGATAATATTAATATTTCCGTAAAGGAATGAATAAATATTTTTTATTGTTGATCATTTTGGTGTTATAAGGAAAAACGAGCAGCTTTTTTTATTTATTTATTTTTTGGTTGAAAGGTAGGGAAAGAATTGGGACAAATGGATACACGAGTTAAAAAGAATAACCAATCTTTTTATTAACATTTCATTGGTTATCACAACTACAAGAACTAGGGTAGTACTGATCACAAAAACATAGAAAACAATAATTATGTCGGCATCGGGCGCACGTAATAAATGCCGAGTTTCCGCAACCGCAAGGATTTTTCAAGACGTCAATCGCGAAGCAAACCTCGTTAACGTTTAGGAAAGATTTCCTGTCGTCATATAATTAGTTAATTTATTAATTTATTAACCTGTTAACCGGGCGGGACGTATAAATACGTCAAATATACTTGAAATATAATATAATTCCCCGGTTAACAGGTTAATTTATTAATTTACTAGTATCGTACCCGGCTTCGCCCAGGTTTATTTTTAGTATCGTTACCTTAAATAAAACCAAATGCTATGATTTTTAAATAGAATTTGTATTTATTGAACGTTTAAACATTATCATTAAAGTATAGTTTACCAAAGTCAATCCTTCAACACCTGTGTATAAACAATATTTTTTGTTGACTTATTTTCATCTGCCAGCACATATAAGTTTTTAGGTGTCGCCGCCCGTGACATTGCCTTGACTGTTTACTGCTTGACTAAAATGTGAATTGCATTGAAAATTCACGTCAAACAAAAACAGACATTTCCGTTCACTGTATCATAGTAACCTTTTCTTTTTTTAAAAAGCGCAAGCTATACCTACTACGAAGAATAACTTTGCTTTTTTAAAAATTAAAATTAAACGTCAAAATTCAATAATACTCTTAGAAAATTCAAATGTCCGTAACTCCTTAAGGAGTCAACTTGAAGAGCTGAAAATAGTTGCGTTGACCTAGAAATCAGGAGACCTTTCCAAAATGTCCAAGATCACCTTCCTAACACGCTCCGTCTAGGAGGAGTTGAGGGATGGAATCGACACATTAAGAATTATAGTATAGATTAATTTATTATTCATTCCTTTACGGAAATATTAATATAATTGCAGTTGCTCATTGATTCCTGGGGCGGCCAGACGAATCCATTATTATATGACGAGATTTTCACCGATGAGCATTTATTACGTGCACCCGATGCCGACATAAGTATTGTTTTCCATGTTTTTATGATCAGTACCACCCTAGTTCTTGTAGTTGCGATAATCAATGAAAAGTTAATAAAGAGGTTGGTTATTCTTTTAAACTCGTGTATCTATTTGTCACAATTCTTTCCCTACCTTTCAACCAAAAAATTAATAAATAAAAAAAGCTGCTCGTTTTTCTTTATAACACCAAAATGAACCACAATAAAAAATATTTATTCATTCCTTTACGGAAATATTAATATTATCGCATAGTAGTTGCCGTAGAAATGATTAAATAATAATAATTAAATAAATAATATCAAATTTGGTCCGAATTGGTGTTCCACGTACCTGGAGGTCCCCTTGTCAGACAAGCACTGTGACTCTAAATCAAAGTCACCGGACAATAACACATACACAAAGTCTTTCATAATTGGTCGAGTGTTCAGTAAGGCGAAAATGTACTGACCCTGCCGGCCCCCAGCAAGGACATCAAATATCTTTTTGTATAAAATTATTTATAATTATTATTTTCACTCCTAGCAAGTCACACTGGCCGCAAGAGTTTTATATCCACGCGAAGAGACTAGGGCCGTGATGTTACAGGAACCGTAGTCCGTGGTAATAATGGATATTATTTCTCACGCATAATTCTCACGTCGATCGTGGGTTGTTTACCAATGTTTTCGATTGACTTTCAAGACTTCGTGGAATTCCGGGTAAAGATCTGGGCGAGAAGAGCCGACGATCCCATCAGTCCTTTGTATTCTTGACAGTGATGCCAGATGAAGGAAATTTTTTCCCTATTCGGTACCCTCTCTACTGGGTCTGCCTTAGCGCCCGCTACGCGCGCACCCGGCGCACCGACCAATCAACAGTCAGGCAGCGCGGACGTTTCTCACTACGCCGCGCGCTGTTCAAACGTTCAAAGTACAAAATAAATAAATGCAATTATTAGCTGTACTATTATTTCTGTGTACTCTTAATCGATGAATAAAATGTTTGTTTTCATTAATTATTGAAATTGTCGGTCTTTTTATGTGTTTTTCATTAGTATTAGTAAGAAATTCATGACGTTGTAGCGGTTTTTCAGTAGGAATCGGGAAAATAAATCTTGTAGTGTCAATGACATGGATACTTAGTGAGTCGTATAACGATATTTTTCGATTTTATTTTTTTGTCGCAGCAATTCACTTTTCAAAAGTGAATCGTCGTGAGAAAAAAAAATTTCGAATTAACTAGCTCGAGATTCAAATCTGCTATTTTCGGATTATCAGTCTGGAACGCTACCACTGCGTTACCCAGCTTCTCTGGCATTTGGTGTTGCACTATTTAAATCACTTATCCGTGCTGACGTTAATACCGTTAATCATGTGCATTTTCGTACATCAACACATAACTGCTTTATGACAGTATAGTCTGTTATTTTATAGATTCTGCTTTGCGGGGAAAGAGCTTCCAGTATAGTAACGGCACAAATAAAGAGAAATATATTTATTTATTATTTATTAATTTAGAAAGATATAATATTGGGTCTAGGAAAAAGTTCGTGGCATTTTTCGCGATAGATGGCATCAATTGCAAATAAGTCAGGAAATACAGATCGCAGCGACACCACTAAACGCTCGTTGGAAAGGTGACACTTCGAACGTTACTTTGAGTGTATAAACATCGAAATTGGTGCAGTGGTTAGAAAGTGGTTTGCGTTTGAAAAGGGAGAAAAGTAATAAAAAATTGCGCTATATTTTGCAATATTATTACGACAAAGGGAAGAACGCTGCGCAGGCTTGCGAAAAAATTTGTGCTGTGTACGGTGAAGGTACTTTATTAAAATCTGCTGTGCGGAAATGGTTCGCTCGCTTTCGTTCTGATAATTTTGATGTGAAAGATGAATCACGCTCTGGTCGTCCAATCACTGAAAAAGCTGATGAAATTCTTGAAAAAGTCCAGCAAGATAAGCATATCAGCAGTGTCGATATTGATATGGAGCTAGGCATTGACCACAAAACTGTTCTAAACGATTTACACAAAGCTGGCTACAAAAAGAAGCTCGATGTATGGGTTCCTCATGAGTTGAGCGCGAAAAACATAACAGACCGAATTAACATCGGCGATGTGCCGCTGAAACGCAATGAAATCGAGCCATTTCTAAAACGTGTCGTAACCGGTGATGAAAAATGGATCACGGTTTTATTTTTTTCCAAATTTGTAACTTGGCTTTTATTAACTTTTCATGACGCATTCCATTAACCTAAGACAAAAACAAAAATTTATTAACTTTTTTATTTGAAAACATTATTTATTATTTATTTGAAAAAAAAATACTGTTCTTGCCAAATCATATTTTATTTGTTGCTCTTAGTTTAATGAAGAAATAAGACGTTTAATTGTTGGAGGGATGAAGAGGGGTCTTTCCTGTGTCCGTATTTGCTTGGCTATACAAACACAGCAACGGCCCCACGGGTGGGTCCTTTGCAACGACCTCCACGTAGAGCATTACAAATTTTTTTTATTCAACAAATTGTATTGAACCTTTCGTGTAAAGGACTATAATCATTTCATGAAAACCCGCGCAGTGGCTGTTGTGAAGTGGGTGGGGCGAAACAGCGTGAAGCGCAATCAAGACGAGATTGGTTACGAGCGGTGCAAGCCTTCCCCTGACACGCCTAGCACGGGCATCGTGGCGGAGGCAGAGAGATTGGGGTCGGCTGGCATCACCGCCCCTGTGCTTCCATGTAAATCTCTGTTTGCTGTCGCTGGTAATATCACAGAATGGCTGGGAAAATGTCAATGTGCTGATAAATACTTTTTTTCTAGAGGATATAAAGGCGCCCGTAGACTAATGATTACACAGCTGTGATTTTCAGTAGAGATGACAGGTCCATTGACATCAACCAAAATATTCCAGGTTAATAAATAATATTTTCTTACTAAATATTCTCTCCAATATCGAATGTCCATTATATACTTTCAGATCGAGGCTTGGTGTAAAGCAAATGTATTAGATGCATATATTGTTCTATTAATACCAATGTCTCCTTTAGTGTTTGCAGTGACTGGCTTCTGTTGATTGGCTAGCAAAATGTATTTAAACAATAAATGTCTCGATACTACCCCACCCAGGATGTCAGAAACTTCGTTAATTATATTTGATATTCGTGCAACGACGCCATGCTAGTTGCACATGATGGCTATAGGTAAAGGTATATCATAATTAAAAGCATTTCAAATTAGAACAATATAACAGTTCTTTGTAACAGAGTAATAAAGCATATAGCATAACAATTTGCTTTACAGATTGATGCTGAGATGAGCCTGAGCTATATGAAGAAGTTTGGTCTTCTCGAAGCTTCTCTTCAATTGTCAAAGGATTTTCTGACAGCTCGGCAATTTTCAGAGATAAAGTTTGGCTCGGAGAAAAAAAAATACAGCGAAGAATTTCTTGGTTCTCAAGCAGGTAATGGTACACACAACGCTGTCTGGGATGTCCAAGTATTGAATCAGTGTTTACCTCAAATCAGAATTGATATGAACACAATAAAATATCACATCAAGTGTGACTAAAGTTTTGAACACCAAGGCACTTGCAGCACAATGTCCCTTGTCAGATGCTTTCAAGCATGTTTCCACAACCATGATTGAAAATTTGCCAATGCCAGGGTTGATTTCAAAATCTTATAAGAATTGTACAGGCAGAGTACTAAAATTGTAAGGCTGCTTACTCGGAGAGGATGTGAGGCAAACCTCTATTGCCAGAGAACATAAATGTACATTTCTGTTCTCTGCTATTGCACATCAACTGACAACTTGGCAATGATTTATAATAAGTTATTTTTTTTACCGAACAACGCCCCTGTCATTATTGTTTGATGCAGAGCACTTAAAATGGGTTGTATTTTTTGGGTAATAATATATATGAATTAACAGATTTAACCTCAAACAAATCTCATTGAATTTCCTTCATGCTTAGGACAAATTTATTCTTGTATCTTTCAATATTTACTTGTGAAATATAGTTCGGTGACCACTTTATTAGGCACGATACTTCATTTTTGAAATCTGCTGAATCCATTGCAAATTTTATACTTCAGGTCTTAAGATGGTAACATGAAAAATTACAATTGAAATGTGGATAGGATATTTTTCCACATGATCCTATACTGATTTTTAAAATTAATAATCATTAGAAGGTCGGTAACCTGAGATTTTTTTAAACCCAATGTTATAAATAAGAACTGGTTTATAAAGAAAAAAATTCTGAAGTTCATGGTCTTACTATCGGATATATTTATCTCATTTATGGATTGTCAAATTTCAGATTCATAGCTTTATGTAGAAGCTCTCACTGCCCATGCGGAGAAAATCTGTAAATTTAACCTCTTTCAATTACCCCTTATTAACCTTTAGAGGTGATCCTTAAAACACTTTCTAGATTTTGAAAATACACATAAATGCTAAATAAGAGTGTTCTGACTGAACGAACACAGAAGATACAAATGTTTCAATAATTAATCCTTGAATTCAGATTCACTTCTTCAAGGGTTGATTGATTAAGACAAAATGCTGAATTATGTTGTCACCCATTTTTATGGATCAGTTTCATAAACAAAAACTGAGTCAATGTACATTTTATCCCTCTTCACCCCTGTAAGCGTCTAATTTCGAGAAATTCCTTCTTAGTGGGTACTTACGTCATGGAAGGAATATTCTCCCCTAATTTCATATCTCTTGGTTCCAACAGTTTGGGCTTGGCACTGGTGAATTAATTAGAACTTTAGTTTATATTGTAACCCAGAAAACTGGAATACATGAGAGACAATCCGGAAAAAATACGGGGATTCGAATGCGCGAATTTCCGATTTTCAATCACCACTGAGCTACGCCAAGTACCACACTTAATCTGAATCGTATCCATATATTGAACATTCCACCACGTTACAATATATATATGTAAATAGATAATGCTGAATTAAAATGTAGTAATGTGGCGCGCGTATACTAAACAATTCAACCGTTTGTTACTCTCACACCTGCCATCGTAATGTTCACTTTGAGCTCCAGGACCAACTTCTGTGGTGGAAGAGTCTGCGGTTAGTGCACTTCAGTGACGTGCGTAATCTTACGATATCATTGAGCAGCTGAATTCTCAAATGCTTGGGCAATTGCACGATATATTTAAAAATCATTGTATCAACTGCGAATGCGAGTTATTAAAAAACCATGTTTTTTTGCTTCACAACGAATAGGCGTTTTTATTTAAATCCGCTTGTGTTAGTTTATTACTCTCTCATAGCTAATAACTATAATGGTAATTATAAATTATACATTTATACGTTGGTTATACGTGTGCAAACGTGGCGGAGACATTTCGCGTTACGAGGGTTGCAACCCTCTCATGACTTTAATACGCTCTAGTTGTTTATATGTTCCACACATTACTTTTTACTAATTATTTTTCAAAATATTCACCCCTATTGGCAGTAAAATACTTGCATATTTCATTGAACATAAAAATAAAGTGTTGCGAAAATTAATTTATAAAGTCATGAAAATAAAATCAATGATTCATTATAAAATACATTCTCTAATGACTTTCTCTTCAATTGTCGTGAAAAATCGTTTTTTTTTCTGTTTGGATTTAAATGTCGATGTTAAATTGCCAATGAGATGACGTTTAAAAAAAATTACTATGAAATAGTTTATGGAACAAATAAATAGTGTCAGTTGAAGTGCAGTGAGGCTCCTCGCGCCTATAGATACGACACGCGTGCGCGGTCCCGCGGCCTCCAGACGAAAGCAGACGTTGATTCTCTACGTTGTCCGCTTAGTACCATCGCGTTTGTTATTTTGACACGTTCTCGGACATACTCTCTCAAACTCACGCATTTATCGTACATACACACGCAGTCGACCTTCGAGCGACTTTTCTGTCCTATATTATTCGTTATCGCAATTTAATCTAAATAGACGATAAAAAGTACGAGCTAATGGACTCTGCACACTGCGCGCGATCAGCGGTGAGCGATAGCGAATGAGCTCTGCTTTTCCGAACTTCATAATCGTCGCGAGCTCCCTCGCAAGCTCTCATTGGCTATCGCTCATCGCGCGCAGCGTGCAGAGGCCATAAGTTATCCTTACTGAGATCATACTAATACATCACAGGGTTACATAGACATTAGTGTTTTTTTCTCTCTTTTTCTTCGTTGTAGCTATTTTTTTTAGAACACGTTCTGAACCTCAATACCTCATCATTGTTTTTTACTGCATCGACATGGTCAAAACTCTTTCCAAGGATTGGATCCTCGAATCAAGTACAAAAGTGCGTTATCCAGTTCATGATTATTGAGGCATTTTTGCACGTAGTTAAAAAAATATTGCTGTTTAATGCTGTAGATTCGAAATTTTCTCTTACTCTCTTGCGTTCACTTGCGGATCTCAAGGCAAGAGAGATATGCTGCTATCCTTTGACTGCACACGCTCGGAAAATTGCAATATGCCTCTATTTATCAGCTTTGTTCGCATAATTCAGCAACCACGAGTATCCATAGTTGAGTTTCGAGCTACAGACCGAAGAATGAATACGAAGAAAATTACTTGTAACCACCCGTCGTATTTTTTGGCTATAATCTCAAAATAAAAAATATGAAGTTGGCAAAAAAACGTGAGATAATTGATGAATTATCGTTATCCGGGGCTAGGGGAAGAGATTGCTTGGTGTATTTAAAGTGTATATGGAAAATTCTTGCATTCGACATTTTTACTGTATTTTCTCTCGTCGTCCAGAGAAATATCTACTAAAAATGAGGATAATATACTGCATATCCAAAATATGCACAATTATACTCATTTCAAGATAAATTCTGCTTTTGCATAAGATATTACGTGTATTTCAGGAATATCATTTTGAGGGCGGTCAAAATGGAAATACGAGAAAACGAAAAATTGGTGGGATGTGTAGGCAGGCAGAAAAGTAGCGGAAATCGAGAAGCCAGATGTACTTGAGTTTCAAAACACTGAAATAAGAGGAAGGTAAAGAGAGAGAATAAAATCGAGGAATAATGATTTGGCATCGGCTACACTTTCGCAAACTCGCACAGTAGACTATAAAAGATAACGTACTACAACTATTTTGAAGACTCTGACGAAAACATGAAACTGACCGATTGCTCTGTACTCCGTGATTTAGCCAGCTCATTTGAAATTTAATCGTGAAATTCGAGACTCAAAGAATCTTCAATAAAATTACATCGCAGTGTATGCGACGCGGTCCAAATAATAAGACATTACCGTACGGAGAGTTCCGCCCTTGATTTCCGAAAACGATGCAACGACGAAGCGTGGTAGGACTAATCGCACAACACTCCGGGTATCAATTTTGAAGAATTATTAAGAACCAACGAACCATGTTGAACCAAAATCGTGCGACGAACATTTATTTTTAAACGTGTCATGCGTTCACGACGAAAGGAATAAAAATGAATTCTTTAAAGATGTTCGTTAACGAAATAATATTTTTTTTACATTAAAAATCTTCTGGAATTGCCCGTTTCTAAGTTACCGCAAGCATTGCGGTATTTGAAGAAGCGCGAAGAAGCTGCCTTAAAGATGTTTTCTGTTTCCTCAACATTTTTTATCACCTTTCAGCGATTTAATGCATTATCATGATCAAGTCAATTTTAGGAGTCCAATAGCCGATCAAGACTTCACAGAAAAAAAACTCTCTCTCTCTCTCTCTCTCTCACGTTCTATATGTAATTAATCCTAATCCCTTAGACTGAAATTGTCGCATACTGATTTCGTTATGCACATGCCTTTTTCTTTTTCTGTCTGTAAAAGACTGCCCGAAAAAAAAACAAATAAACGATGAATATATTACAATACATTTTTACATATGTCTCTTGCTAATTCTACCTCGCCTCCGATATAAGCAATCACGCTCCGTCTCTCATTGTCTTTTTCCGCCTTGCTCGCGTCACCAAAGAAGTTCACGAATCATCTATAAATTTATCGCAGCTACAGATATTTTAAGAAAAAGAAGAAAAAATCCGTAAATATGGACAGCTTTCGTCATCCTGCAGTGAACGAGATGTCATCGAATCCGGGGACAACTGATTCTGAATGATCGATCCTCCAATCGAGGTCATCTTCCTCCTCTCCCTCTCCGTTTATTAACTCTATATTTATATTGAGTTTCGGTTGTGTTTTGTGCATGTCAGGCGGATAAATCTACATGAATGGTGCAACCAAAGAACTTGGGCGGTCCTCCCGACTTTTGATCTGGAAGCCGCGTTAATTTTTCATTAATATATTTAATATAATAATCATTATTACGACCCCGGTGTTTTATATTCCCAGAATTTCATTTTTCGGGAGGACGGCCGCAAATTTTTTTTATCTCGCGAGGTCGGTGATACGAATACATAAGTAAAAAAAAATGACAAGATAATGAGGAGTAAAAAAAGACAGAGAGGGGGGGGGTTTAGCTGCGTATCTGACCCGCGTTGCGGGAAATTTTCTCCGGTAGTTCGACCATGTTCTTTGTGCTGCTGTTCAACGAACGCTTGCGACTCTTCATGAAATCTGAAACAGGCAGAAAATAATTGTCCTTTATAATAAGTTAATTAGTTCACGCCTTCTTTCCGCCTCCATTACTTTCTTACAGATGAATCTTGTCATAAAAAATTTTTTTGAGACTTTCACACGCGCGTGCGTATGTTAGTGTGAATAATTTGAAGGATGACTTGGGCTATCGAGCTGAAAATCGTAACACAAGTAAAGATGAGACACCCGTTTGTTTGATATGATTTTTGTACAAATTTGTGCTCAGGTATGCTGATAATTCGAATTTTCGAAAGAATGTCCATGAAGACATTCACGGTTGCAAATTTTCAGCGATTGACTCCGTGCATGAAGGAGTCAGCGTCGATTGTGAGGAGTTTTGGCGATATTGTAACCGCATCAAAGCGTAGGTTTTAATGAACGAATGCATTATTTTTAAGTTCTTAACATATATAATAGTATGGAACTCTCATTGGAATGAATTGAAAATATGAATATAAACAAAATTTTTTTTAAATGTTATTGTACTTTAGCGATATGATTATTATTGTTATTATTAATATTACTAATTTCGTGGTAAAATATATATAATATTAGACTGTTGACGGACCAACCAGCATTTCATTGTTTGTTTTTTCTTTATAGAGCATGTTTTTTTTTCATATTCTTTATTATTAGAACGAAATTTCAAGCAATAACGCACGAAACATATTTTAATCCTCAAAGAGCACTGAAAGGCAAAGCTCTTTTAGTGTGTCAGGTCATAAGAGTGCAGAAGCTGCAAGATACAAACTTAAGCGCGTTAATCGAGTGCAGTGTCATATGCCAGACAGATTATCTTGAATTTCTTACAAGAAGGACATACAGACTATCTTGCATTCCTTACATCTTGTTACCTGGAGAAAGGAAACTAATTTATTTTTTATTCGAGTAAATGTTTCAGATTTTTTATCGAATTTTTTTTACCATTGTTTTTTTGACACCGCTATCTGTCTTTTAGTGCGGCTATACATTTCGACAGGCGGGCAAATACTAATGAGCGGTATAGTAACACAACTATACATCACTACTACCAGGTCTATAAATATGAAACCGGAATTTGCCCATAGATGGCCCTAGCTGTCAATGTAGTTACCGTCAAACCGCGTCATTGGCGCCATTTCCTTGTTGACATCTCTGACAAAGATTTTCAACTCACAACAA
The DNA here is from genome assembly GCA_963942595.1 of Cylloceria caligata. NCBI lineage: Eukaryota > Metazoa > Arthropoda > Insecta > Hymenoptera > Ichneumonidae > Cylloceria > Cylloceria caligata. The sequence goes on along the minus strand of OZ012704.1, from coordinate 53,704,320 downwards.
TACAAGTTTCATACAACAGCATAGTTTGTAATAGCGTTGAACATGTCGAATTTTGTGCCTGGAAACTGCGATTTGCGGACAGCATTGATTTTCTGTTACCATTTGAAGAAAACTGCTGCAGAATCGCATCGAATGCTTGTCGAAGCTTACGGTGAGCATGCTCGTGATAAATCACAGTGCTTTGAGTGGTTTAAAAAATTCAAAAGTGGCGATTTTTACGTGAGTAACGAAGAACGTGGAAGACCACCGAAAAAGTATGAAGACAGCGAATTGCAAGCATTGTTGGATGAGGATGACGCTCAAACGCTACAACAACTCGCGGATCAATTAAATGTGACACAGGAAGCCGTCTCCATACGTTTGAAAGCCATGAACTGAATGAAAGACAGCAGGAAAACCGAAAAACCACTTGCGAAATGCTGCTCGCCAGGTACAAAAGAAAGTCATTTCTCCATCGAATTGTGACTGGCAATGAAAAGTGGATATATTTTGAGAATCATAAGCGTAAAAGATCATGGGTAACTCCAGGCGAACCATCGACATCGACTGCAAGGCCAAATCGCTATGGACGGAAGACAATGCTCTGTGTTCGGTGGGATCAGAAGGGTGTGATCTATTATGAGCTGCTAAAACCTGGCGAAACCGTTAATACTGAACGCTAACGACAACAAATGATCGATTTGAATCAAGCTTTGCGTGAAAAATGACCAGAATATAAAAAAAAACAACACAAAGTGATTTTGCTTCATGAGAATGCACCATCACACATAGCAAAACTGGTCAAGGAAACGATTGAGGCGTTTAGTTAGGAAATACTTTCGCATGCGGCTTACTCACCAGACTTGGCTCCGTCCAATTACTACTTATTTGCATCGATGGGACACGCACTTGTTGAGCAGCGCTTTACTTCTTACGAAAATGTACGGAAATGGCTTCATGACTGGTTCGCCTCAAAAGAGCAACAGTTTTTTTGGCGTGGCATCCACAAATTGTCAGATAGGTGGGAAAAACGTATAGCTAGCGATGGGCAATACTTCGAATAAAATATTTTTTATTATTTTCATACAACAAACGTGTATTTTCTATACAAAAATTCCGGTTTCATATTTATAGACCTGGTATATATCAGGTACGAGGGTGTATTTCGGAACTTTTACTACAGATGCGTATGCAGAAACTTATCCTCTAGTCCTAGCACCTGCTTATTATGTTTTGTAGCTTCAAGCCTCGAAGACTTTATGAAAGCTCCATTTGGGCAAAAATATTCAGAGGTCTTACAATTTTTCATTATTAGCAAACAATAATAAAAGTAAATAATAGAATAAAATGAAGAATCGATTTTTTTTGGAAATTTATCATACTTTTTACCATACATTTTTTTTCTACTTCGAACTTCTATTTTCAGGTCAATATATTAATATTTCATGGTCGCTTGAGTGACAAAGCCACTTACAAGGAAGGATAGTTTGGTGTCCCCCTCCGATTTTGATGAAACTCACGTATGTTGTGGAACATCGAAAATTAAGACACGAATTTTTTGTTATCGGCGGAAAAACATCTCTAAGGGGTGAAATCGCCCTTCAAAGTTATGCATGTCGAGGGGTGATTATGCAGTTTCACCCAGAAGTCGTCAACCGATTTTAATGAAATAAAAACCAAAATACTCCTCATTGAAGAAACTTAAAATTCCACGTGAAGTTTTAGAAAAAAATTCAGTTGCAGGGGTGAAACTGCATAATCACCCCTAACTTTGAAGGGCGATTTCACCCCTTAGAAATGTTTTTCCGCCGATAAAAAAAAATACGTGTCTTTTAGTTTTTGATGCTTTACAACATACGTGAGTTTCATCAAAATCGGAGGGGGACGCCAAACTATCCTTCCTTGTTAGACTAGCAGGTGTACAAGTATAAAATGCGGATTTTTTTTCCAACAAAATATGTTAAATTCGGAAAAATGATAAAAAGTGCTTTATTCAAAGTATGCTCCATTGCGTGTTGTACATTTTCCCCATCTTTTGGGCAATTTGTGAATACCACGCCAGTAAAAATCTTCCCGTTTTTCTGCGAATCATTCATCGAGCCATTTTTTTACATCTTCGTACGAACCAAAGCGCTGCTCAGCAAGTGCGTGACCCATCGATGCAAACAAGTGATAATCGGAAGGAGCCAAGTCCGGTGAGTAAGCCGCATGGGGTAGAACTTCCCAGCTTAGTGCTTCCAACGTGTCAAGAACCGATTTTGCCGCATCTGCCCGTGCAGAAATTTAGTCGGGCAGCCATGATAAAGTAAAGGTCCATTTCAGGCTTAATTGTGGAATCCATAGAAGGGAACCTAAACAAGGATCTAACTAGGGCGAATATAGGCGTCCACAAAGAAGTTATATCGGCATGGTCAGGGATGCCATAGTTAGGGCACCCATACCCCGCCTCTTTTGGACCTGTGAAGATCAACGTAACATGATACACCGACTTATTGTAAGGAAAGGAAGAAAGGGCCTATGTAGGCACTGTCATGGAAATAATTTGGTTCAATCCTTGTTGATTGGTTCTCCCCAATTGGCGCTTGCGCCAGGCGTTCTACCGGTTTCAATTGAAACCGCGGTATCGTGCGTCGAAGTTGCCGGATAGCGCAACATTGTTATCTCTTTACGTCGTGACCGGTCGGTGTGTCGAGTTCGTGTTAAAAAGTGTATTTTCGCATTATTAAAAAACTGTTAGTGTTACATTCGACAAAGGATAACTTTTTGTTCTTATGTGACCAGAAAAAGTAAATAGATACGATCTCAGCACGAGCATTGCAACGCTCTACCACGTTCCTGGCATCATAACCTTAAACGTCTGAAACGTGCTCGGCTTATTGTTTGCTGCAATTGTTACTGTCGCATGCATCGATACATCACAAAAGTAAGTAGTCTGGCCCTTTTTTTCTTCCAAATGAGATTCTCGAAATTAATTGGATTATGCGACGCATGGTGTTTTTTCGATTTTTTTCTCGATTTTTTCTGTCAGAATCAGCGAGATAATATAATGTCGCTGTTACTAAAAGAGTCATTACGACTCGCGATGCAACTTGGTAAAACTATAATGTCCAATGTTTTTTTTCAGTGAGTCGTAACGAGACCTTATTGTACAATTACCAGCTCGTGAACTTTGTCGAGGAAACAATAGCCAATGACAAACGAGCTATTGAATGTGTTCCGAGCTCATGGATATCGGTTGACTCGAAACTTGGATCATGCGTGTCGAGCTTCATGCCACCACCGTATAATGACGAAACAACAGGGTTACTGACAGACTTAATAAAGAATAATATAAGCGCTCTTGAAGATTGGCCGCTGTACCAATGCTCACTGATAGGACATGGAAGTACGTTCATTTTTTAACTTGCTGCGTTTCAATGAACGTCGTATGGAGTCATAACGAATTACTTTATTACAGGAACATATTCGGAGGCAATGAAAAAAATGAAAAATTATTCTACCAGGGTCTATCCTCTTGCTTAAGCAACGCAAAAGATTGGGACGGAAACAGAAACTTCCGAAGACCCATTCCGATTATAATAATGGAGGAAGAAGGCGTGTAAGTCCGGATGAGTGGAAAATGTTCTACCCGTTTTTTTCCTAATTCTTTAGTGACTTCAAGAGCTAGAGCGAACCAAATGATTAGTAATAATCGTCTGAAATAAAAATAAAAAGTTACCTATTAAATATGTTATCTATACAGATTTTATAATTATATGGTTTTATTATAAGGTTTATAACCATATAAATATATAGTTTGATTATAAGGTTGCAATAACAATCTAATCGAAAAGACTGAGAAAATTAAGTAACGAGGTTGATGTTCCACTATTGATGTATACTATAAATAATATACTACAATAAATTACGTACTTCCAATAAAAAATGATGATTATTTTTGTATCATTTATTTCGAATCAGAAATATTAATATCCCCACGAAAATCCATACAGGGCACATATAGGAATACATTTAGGTCCTACCTAGGGCCTTACTAGATAGTCAGGGTTGAGTTGTGGAACCCTCTACAGGTCCACACATATCAGCCTATAAAGGCCCCAGTCTACGAAGTGTGACATACCTAGAGAGGCATTCGTTAGATTTCCCTTCTAGGCCCCGGAAAGAGTTCGGGAAGACTAGAAGGGCCCATAGAAGACCCCTAACTAAATTTCTGCACGGGTGATGGAGCATTGTCATGAAGAAAAATGACTTTGTGTTGCCTCTTTCGGTATACTGGCCTTTTTTCAAGCAGCGAACGGTTCAAATCGGTCAATTGTTGTTGGTAACGTTTAGTATTAACCGTTTCCCTAGGTTTTAACAGCTCATAATAGACCACGCCCTTCTGGTCCCACCAAACACAGAGCATCATCTTTCTGCCAAAGCGATTCGGTCTAGCGGTCGATATGGATGGTGCGCCAGGATGTACCCATGATTTTTTACGCTTGGAATTCTCAAAGTAAATCCACTTTTCATCCCCTGTAACTATACGATGCAAAAAACGACTTCCTTTTGTACCGAGCGAGCAAAATGTCACATGTGTTTTTGCGCTTTTCTATTTGCTTGTCGTTCAACTCATGTGTTACCCATCTACCGGGCTTCTGAATCTTTCCCATCTCTCGTAGCCGATTGGAAACCGCTTGTTGACTAACGTCCAATTGCTCTGCGAGTTGTTTCTGTCTTTGCGAATTATCTTCGTCCAACAATGCTTGCAATTCCACATCTTCGTATTTTTTTGGCGGCTTTCCACGTTCTTTGTTTGCAACATCGAAGTCACTACTTTTGAAACGCTGAAACCATCGTTCACACGTATCTTGCGATAGAGCATATTCACCATAAGCTTCTCGAAGTAATCGATATGATTCAGCAGCAGCAGCAGTTCTTCAAATGAAAACAAGAAATTAATGATGTCTGCGAAAGCTCTTTGTTCGGTATAAATTACGACATCTTGAACACAACACAACACTATGCATACATTTTTCCAATTTATCACTCGTGCGCATCTGACACTTGTTGATGACACAACAAAATGGCGCCGTGTCAAATCTTTATAGCACAAACTGCATTCGTGCGCCATCTGTTGTCTGAAATCCGCATTTCATACTTGTACACCTGGTAGATAGATTAGACTCCATTTACTTTCAAAGTACGGAACTGCTATATATTAACTTAAATTTTGTAGTCTGCGCCGATAATCCTGTACAGATTGAAGTATAAGGTATCACAGTTATCCAGTCCTTTTACAGTAGTATCAGAAGACGAGGAGCAGAAACAAGTTCTACAGCAAATTGTGGTACATTGAATTCATATAATAGGCTAAAACGCCTCGTTTAGTCATAGCATAGTTCATTTATTTCTGTTTTTTAGTTATTATAAAAATATATATTATTATAAAAAAATGCACAAAGTAGTGTCGATGTTTTGGCAATATTAGGGTACGTAAAATCGTTAGGATTGTGGCATTAACCGCTCGAACGGCATGGACGTCATATTAGGTCCTGTGTGAAAAAAAAAATTATTGCGCTCTAGAGTAGACTATATATGATATCTGGGGCTTCTTGACGTTACTGATTATGTAAGTGTGGCAATAAAATGGAGGGGAATGGAAAGAATATACCGAAAATTACAATAATTATTGCGGAGAGTAGCGGCATAAGGGATAAGGCTCGAGCTCGCACGCAGCGCGCCCGGGATCGATTTCTGCTGACACTTTTGGATTTCTTCCAAGTATTTTTTCTGGAATCCCCAGTGGTTCGGTCCCCTCGTGCAAACTAATCCATGGTCAAACACCTCTTTGCAATGGGTGAGCGGTCGATTGTCGGTTTCGGGGATGTCTCCTACGCGGTCCTTATCGCACAGATGATGCCCCCGTAGCCAAGTACCGTCTGGATTATCGAATCACACACCTGAGGAGGTGCTGGTCTACGCGCCTCTGGTGGCCGTGCTTGAGTTTACTCGCATTACCACCGGGGACTTAAGTAGGTACCGACTGTATCGGCGGAGGACCATCCCATTTCTAATTTTTTTTCTTTTTACTATCAATACCTTCATGTGCATCCCGAAAAGGCTATAAAAAAACCTGCGCAAAAAGTTAGCTCGATATAAACTTCGAATAACGTTTTGGGCCTGTTCGAAAACAAAAAACGAAAAATGACTCGGAATAAAACTTACGCATTTTTTAACGAGAAATTAAAAAATACAATAAAAAATAGTGGGTTTTATTTAAAAAAACAAAAGTGGTGCGCCTCAATGGGCCCAACAGAGGCCTCGGACCGAAAAACTGAAATGCTCATCTGATGTTCCCCTTTATGTGCAGCAACATTTTTTCATTAAATTCTTAGTTTTCGATATATTTGAGCAAATTTTTTTAAATGGGACGCCTTGCCTAATATATTCTGTATGAAATGACGTGCCGTAAATATGACTCAAGGTTGCCTTCAATGTACCCTCAATCTAATGGCAGCGTGCCGCAAACTTATTGTTCAGCATACCTGAATCATGACTTCAATTTGCCGACATAGCATATCTAAAACGTGCTGCTTCAATGATGAAATGGTAGTGCTAACATTTTTTCGTCACTGCATGGTTATAGCTTTGTACAACTCTGACACCAAGGTATCAAAAGTGGTTGCCAATATTGCTGCCAAGAAGCCGGATTACCCGTACCGAAATATTGACACTATTGTTCCTACATTCCAACACAATACCTCGTTGTCAGAATTGAGCGTAATCCGGACATAGAAAGTTGCTCACTAGCACAGCGTGCCGTTGCATGGCATACTGTTCAAATCATACGAATGCAAAATGTCTAACTGGGTACTACTCACACCAATAATGGAAAGCTTTGTAACTCTCCGGAAAAACTCCAATTCCACCCATATTCAAGCATGCAAATGAGTATTTGCTACGAAAAGTGTGCTTTTATTACTAATAAAAAAGGAAGCTTCTAGATGCAATGGGTTTTTAAATACATTCTTTCATGAAATTAAAGGGAGAAGGTTCTCCCGATTTCAGTAAAAAATGTGTTTATATACATACAGTTTTAATCGAGACCTTATGTTATCTATAACCCTGCGCAAAGAAAAATCAAAAAACATACCGAATATATGTAACGGAAGTATTGATAAGAGTATGAAAATATATTTGTGGGTACCTGTATATTTTGTAAAATAGGATAAATCAAACAATATGTATATAATTGTACCTAGCGCCTTTGTCATTGATCAATGATATATGACTAGAAAAATGAATTGTCTTTCAATTAATATATACATATATACTTTTTTGTTTATTTCATTTTTATAAAATATGTTAGTTCAGACGTTTAGGACTTGGACTTTGAAAACATGGACGGGGTAGCTATAGATCATGTATATTCGCCACTCGATGCATAAAGCTATGGAGAGTTGAATTAGAAAGTTGAGCAAATGGCGCCTGGAACCTGGACACCACGAGAGTATCGGTGGAATAGTTGTAAAAGGCCAGGAATGCTATTTTTCGTTACGCGCTATATGGAACTTAAACGCGTCGTCGAAGACCTAGGCATTTAGTGTCGTCTTGTGACCGCTCGGCACCTTTAAGGCGAGGCGAAACCTCCACACCACGCATCTAATTCCCGGAACACACTTACTCGTTCTACACTGAAAAAAAATGAAATGAAATTTGGCCAATAGACTGCAAAAATGTGAACCTTTTGGGTGACAAACGTAGAATTTTGAAAATAGAAAAAAAAATTACAGATTAGTTATCCGCAGATACCTGTAATGAAAAAATTACTTTTTAAAATGATTTAAGGCACAAAATGAAAAAAAAAAAACGCCATTTATCATCCCCAAGCCAGCACAAAAATACACACAGTACATCCATTCTGATTGCTATTTAGAAACGAAAAAGTACCAACCGTGAACGGCAACTATTGTTGATAATCTCGAAAAATAAATCCGCGAGACATGGCCGATGGCTCAGCTGTATGAAGATATGGCGAAATATGCATGAGTGCGAACGAGATAGAACTAGTATAGTTTCGCCTCACCTGAATTCCGCGAGAGGCGCTGGTAGTATATTATATAGTTGTCTCTTTCACACACCCGTAGAGTGAAATGCTATTGTTTACAGTTTTAGTTACCCACTGAGTAGGTTTCGCCTCCCTTTAACGGATAAAGTGGTGTAGAACGAGCTCGCAGCAGTACCTACCGTTCTCACGAGGGATTTTACATCCCCTAGTAATTATTTGGCGGAGACGATACCCTACAGTTTTAATTCTGCTTCATGAAAACTAGAGTTACGGAGCACGAACAGGTCTATCAAGATACGCGGTAGCGTCTCAAGACAAGTACTTTTACATCCCACCTTACCGATGATGAAGCAAAGACGTAACAAGGTGAGTTTTCCAACAAGGTACGAAGAGTACACAGTGTGACACTGTGTACGGTGAAAAGCGTTTGTTCCAGCAAACAACTATACACAGAGCAGCACAGAGTGACACTGTGTCGCGTTGTTGGAAACCACACAAGCTCTTATACCCGAAGCAACCTGTTTTCGGCGTCTCTCAAAATCATTTTGTTACTTTTTAAAAAGTTGCGTTAAAATGATTACTTTAAAGACAGATATATTAATTATTTTTTTTATCTGTCAATTGCGTCGAAAAATAAATCTTTTGGAATACGCCAGTAGAAAATATTGTTGTTTTTAGTTTTACAACGAACCAAAACATCAGTCAGTGGTCGTCGTCGTGGTCGTACACCCAGAGAGCACCACCATGTTAGCGACATTGGTAGCTGCCGCAAGAGATACTAAAGATGCAACTTAGGGAAAGAGAGAATAAGAAAGAGTTATAAGTAGTATATGTTATTCATACCTCTGGAAAGTCGGCGATCAACTTTTCGACAATTTTTTGCATTCGTTTGTATCAGGTTTGTACCGTACCACCGTTAATTTCATTTGTATTATACCTTAAGGGCGGTGGAGGGGGGATATAGAGGTTTGGATCGTCCCCTTCTACTCTTGATTCCTATGCATTCAGGATACTAACAACAATATATGTACCAAATTGCAATGCCCTGGAAAAATGCCTGTGGATAATATTGGATGAAACGTCGTTGACACTGCCGATCCGTCTTATAACAATTAGTTATAAATTATTTACTGATCTCGCCTCCTTCTACTTTTGATTCCTATGCATTCAGGATACTAACAACAGTATATGTACCAAATTGCAATGCACTGGAAAAATGCCTGTGGATAATATTGGACGAAACGTCTTTTTCAAAGCCGATCCGCCTTATAACAATTTATTATAAATTGTTTAGCGATATCGTCCTTCTAATTTTTATTCCTATGCATTCAGGATACTTATATCTATGTATGTGCCATATTTTAATAACGTAAAAAAACAAAACATTCACCATCATTGCCGCGAAAATTCTTAGAAATGGGTACTGTATCCTATGAATTGTATTACTGCAAAATTTAGCTAATTTACATCGGCGTTATGTTTAATAACGACATAAGGAGCCCAATGTATTAGGCGGACGCTCCGCGTTGGTGGGTAGCACTGCGGCCCTGGCGTCAGCGGTGCGGCTAGCTTCAGCCTCATATTTCTCGGTGATTCAAACAGGTACAAGCGATTCCTCATTGGTACAAACGGGTACAATCGATTACTCATTGGTGGATTATAAACGAGTACAAACGATATACTCGTTGGTACAAACAGGTACAAACGATTTTTCGGTGGTAGAAACAAGTGCAAACGATTACTTATTGGTACAAACCGGTACAAACGATAACTCATTATTACAAACGGGAACAAATGATTTCTCGGTGGTACAAACGATATACTCGTTGGTATAAACGGGTACAAACTTTATTTATCTTTGAATTGGCGGCGGACCAGTTTTTATACCCCTATATCCTTTTCTCTCCTTGGGTTTAAACGGAATAAAAACTAGCAATGAGAATTACACACCGAGTACAAAACAAATAAAAAAATTGAAAAAAAATTAAATAAAAATATATATTTATGGTACAAACGAGTACAAATGACTATCTTCGTAATGACGTTAGCAAAAATGGTTTAGCAAATATCCCCCTGAAGGTACAGACGAAATTAACGGTGCTACATCCGGTACAAACCTAGTACAGATAAATGCAAAAAAAAAATTACTTATCGAAAAGTTGGTTGCCAACTGCACATAGGGGTTATACATAGCGTTCCTTATTCTTTGTCTCCGCTTTGTACGGTTCTTCAGTCTCTTATTCGGTGCGCGGTAGGACTAAACACATTTATATTTTGTAAATGTGTGCATAATCTTCAAGAAAGACCCAGCCGCAGCGATTAGGGCGAGAATATATAGATAGATAGATAGACAGGCAGATAGATAGGGACTGTGCAAGAAAGACAGATCGCCGCGTGATAATTGTCTAAGAGAAAAATTCGGTTAAATATACAAAGTTGACGATATACAAACGTTAGATCGCTTCGGGTTCAAGATGAAAATGGTAGTTACAAAATGTCAGTGATTAATAACAATGTAATGTACAAAAATACCTAGTTTGAAACCGAATAGACAACTCTTTGCAAAAAGCAGACCAAGTTCACAAAATATACCATGGGTGTATAAAAATTTGAGACAATTACATTTACGTCAGTATTTTTACCTGTTCTTACAAAAAGCTGTGAAATAAATAAATAACATGCAGAGCACGTGTTACGCCCTGTGAGATCCTTCTTTCCCCCCCTTTATTGTCTCATAGGTATGAGCCGGTCACGATGACCGGACGACCAGCACGAGGCAGCTGGGGTAGCTATCCCTTTCAATTAAGTCATTTCTGCGTTCGACAGGGGGGAGACACTCGACCCCTTTTTGTGGCGGGTGGCGCCTAACTGGCATTAGTCATAATAGATTCATCGTACGATTGCCTCTGTAGTTGTCTTTCCTGGGAATTCCCTAATCGTGACACTCGGCGCTAAAGGCGAGGAGAGATAAAATTGAGTATAGGTTTAGGGGAAACACCTATTAACGAGGGCAGTCATAGAACTAGGCCAGTGATTCACGCTCTCTTGAGGGAGAACGGTAAACAAGGTTGATTCACACTCTCTTGATGGAGAACCAACCTCAGGAGAGAGGTGAACGAAGTCGAGCCACGCTAGTCTAAAGAGGGGGGAACCACCCTCGAGGAAAGTGAATGAAGTTGAGACGTGTCAGCCTAAGGGGGGAACCACCCTCGAGGAAGAGGATTCGAAAACTAGAATAGCTTTTCACCCGAATTCGCGAGTTTTTCTAATCAATATTCCCACCAAAACTCAGAGAATATAAGGAAGAGTTTCCACAGTACGAGAGTTCAGTTATTCATTACTATTTCCCGCGGTCGCGTCGTGTAATGTATTGTCCGGCAAGATATAAGTGACGTGTGCCTCGAATAAGTCACTCCGCTTAACCGTAACGGGCCAAGTTGCCTCTCCTACGATATTGTTCTAGACTTTGTGTATTTCTAACTTGTGTTTTGTGGGTTGTGTACGATACATGTACAAATAAATAATACGATAATCTACTTGGATACGATCAGCCAATCTTTCTCCGTACATCGCCAACTAAAGAGTACGAGTCGAAAAGAGAGGCGCCTGCGAGCAGAAATCGACAACACGACAAGGAAGAAGAACTACCACAAAAGAGGACAAGTGTCAACAGTACACCTTCGAGCCCACCTCTATCGACAAATTAATAAATTATGTATAATAAATTATTATAATGAATTATACAAATTAACCCGCGCACAGAAGAGTTGGATTTATTATGCTTCATGGAACAAAATATTCACGGCGAGACACCAGAGTCAAACAACCGCGGAAATAATTTTTACGATTTGGACCAAGAGGACTACGATCCTGATCAAGACTATTTATATTATTAAGATAACGTGCAGTACTACGAAGAGCATACCAATTGGCTGCAAATCGACGAAAAAAATGTATTTCTTAATCAACAAGTACCAAGATTCTATGAGAATAATGATGAATTTGATAATCAACATGTACCGAAAATCTACGAGAATAATGATGAAATTAATAATCAGCATGTACCGAAAATCTACGAGAATAATGATGAAATTAATAATCTGCATGTACCGAAAATTGACGAAACACGTCAAACTTTGCCCCAACGGTGCGTCGGGCCAAAAGTTAAAGAAGCAATTATCAACTATTATGAAACAAGAAACGCACCGGTCTACGCTACGAAATCTACAAATCGAGTTAAAAGAATTAAGGAGCTGCTGTGCGTGGATCATCTGAATCTAGAGAATCGAGAGTGTGTTGAACGCCAGATCAACGAATTTCAAGACAGGTACTACCTGCCTGGGGACCCACTCATGTGTACTAATGCCGTAAAACATCGTATAATAACTACCGATGTGATTCCGATAAACTCACGAAAATATCGTTACCTACCACAACTAAAAAAGGACATTACCCGACAAGTAGACAATTTGCTGAATGACGGGATCAAACAACCATCACTGTCGACTTACAACTCACCCGTGTGGATCGTACCAAAAAAGGCAGACTCAAAAGGTAACAAAAGATGGAGAATGGTACTTGATTACCACAATCTGAACGAGAAAAGCGTGAGTGACGCCTAACTGTTACCGGTTATAAATGAAATATTAGATCAATTTGGAGGCGCTATATATTTTTCAATGTTTGACCACGCATCTGGATTTCACCAAATCCAAATGCACCCGGAAGACACAAGACTACTTTTCTCTACCCCGTATGGTCACTAGGAATTTGCAAGGATGCCTTTCGGATTGAAGAACGCCCCTGCAACTTTCCAGAGATGAAGGGATCAGGTTTTATCCGAAATACAAGGAATTCATGCATTTGTGTATCTAGATGACATCGTGGTTTATGCCATGTCATTGGAGGAGTACGAATTGAAAGTCGATCGACTGATGAAGCGATTGAAGGAAGCGCAACCTCAATTCCAACCAGATACGTGTGAATTCTTGCGACGAGAAGTGATCTATTCAGGACATGTAATAGGAAAAGACGGTGTTAGGCCCGACCTGAGAAAATCATCGCCGTGAAAAATTACCCACAACCGAAAAATGCAAGAAACACGACAAGGACTCGCGAATTATTATCGGCGCTTTATCAAGAACGTTTCCGACATCGCAAAACCGCTCACGCGTCTATTAAAAAGGATGCCCCCTTCGACTGTTACAACTGATGGAAACTGGTGGAATATTAAGTCAAGGTCCTATAGGAAAAGATAGGCCTATTGCATACACATCGCGCATGTTGAATGAAGCAGAACAAAAATATAGTACATACCAGGTGTATGCATAAGTTTTTTCCGGTTTTTTGGTAAAAAAAAAACACGTAATTTTCAAGGGAAATTAATTTTTGTTTTATTCAAGATATTGGCTATCGGCTTCTACACATTTCACCCATCTTTCAGGTAACTTATGAATACCATGCCAAAAAAACTGCTTGTCTTTTGCGGCAAACCATTCGTCGAGCCATTTTCCAACTTCCTCGAAATTGCTGAAGTGCTGCTCTGGGAGCGCGTGCCCCATTGATGCGGAGAGGTGATAGTCAGATGGCGCCAGGTCTGGCGAATACGGCGGGTGCGGAAGGATGTCCCATCCAAGCGATTTCAAGGTGTCTTTCACTGCTTTTGCTGTGTGAGACGGCGCATTGTCGTGTAACAAAATCACTTTGCCATGTCTTCTGGCCCATTCCGGTCGTCTTTCGATTGATGCGTGGTTTAAATTAATAATTTGTTGGCGATAGCGTTGTGTATTAACGGTTTCGCCAGGCTTCAAGAGTTCACAATACACAATACCGCTCTGGTCCCACCAGACACAGAGCATGGTCTTCTTGCCGAAGCGATTTGGCCTTGGTGTTTAAGGACCGGCTTCGCCAGGTGAAAGCTACGATTTTTTCCGCTTCGGGTTTTCAAAATAAATCCATTTTTCGTCACCCGTCACAATTCGATGCAAAAATGATTTTCTTTCGTGGCGTTGAAGCAGCACTTCACAAGTGACTTTGCGATTTTCTATTTGACGTTCATTCAAATCGTGTGGGACCCATTTACCGAGTTTATTGATCTTCCCCATTACTCGTAAACGTCTGCTGATTGTTTCTTGTGACACATGTAATGCTTCTGCTAATTGCCGTTGCGTTTGAGTTGGGTCATCATCCAATAACTCCTGCAATTGCTCGTCTTCGCATTTTTGTGGTCTACCAGAGCGCTCACTGTCTTTCACATTGAAATCACCACTTTTAAATTGTCGAAACCATGTCTCACATGTTCTAATCGATGGAGCGTGTTCACCATATGTTTCTACCAGCAAACGTTGACTTTCAGCAGCCTTTTTCTTTTGATTAAATAAGAAAAGCAATGCGTGCCGCAAATGTTCTTTTTCAGGCACAAAACTCGACATGATCACTGAACGATAAAACAAAGACGCTACTTTTGGCGGACTCAACTTGTGTATGTTTGTAGGTTAATGTCAGACGAACAAAATGACGTATGTGTCAAATTAATACGCTGCGTACTTTTCGCTGGCGCCATCTCTTAGTTAAACCGGAAAAAACTTATGCATACACCTGGTATAGAAGCTGTTGCCATACTACATTCTGTCACTCAGTTCCGTCCGTATCTCTGCGGTCGGAGATTTATTTTGGTGACCGACCATAAACCTCACGTTTGGGTGCATACTTTGAAGGATCCTACCTAACGCCTCACCCGTTCTCGACTCCGATTAGAAGAATACGAATATAACGTGGTTTACAAGGCTGGCAAGTCTAACGTCAACGCCGACGCCTTGTCGCGCAACCCCCCTGATGAGACGCCCTCTCGATCCAAAGAAATGCATAACGGGACTTGCGACCCACCTCCAGTCAGCAACATAGGCTACTTGCATAAAAAGAGTAGTTTTCCCAATTATCAAAAGGATAAAACCCTTCAAGCAAGCTGACGAACCTATTGCTAGAAGACTACGAAGCCAAGACGTCCTTCACGTCACAGGTGATAAAAAGGAGGAACTAACTATGATACCCGATCCGCTCCTTAACCCAATATTAAAGGAACAACCAATCGCCACGCGACTAAGAAGCAAAAAGGAGGCACGCGCAGAAAGCGAGATATACCCGGGACGAATAAACCGTGCTATTGGAGACAAGAAAGAGAAGCTAGGTTACTACCGGACGACAATCATCAGATTATGAGCGCATTCGAACCCTTTTCACCAGAAGGATCATCAGAACCCATCATGGAACGACCGGTAATTTGGGACGACGAATCTCTGAGGGTGTCTGGAGAGTCCGACGAATATACAGGGTGCGCCATCTCAATCTGGTCGATGGAAGTATTGAATAACTCTGACAGATTTTAACCGACCAGCGTCGTACAACACGTTTCGTATAGGTTATTTCAGTACAATTTCAACCATGTATCGCTATACGCCGAAAGAACGCGCTTGGCTTACGCTAATAACGTTAGTCGAATGAAGGAAGCTGAGCCGGATTTTTGGGAGCGAATTCTGATGACCGACGAGGCTCATTTCACCCTTTCTGGCGCTGTCAACAAACAAAACTGTCGCATGTGGGGCACCGATAATCCTCATATTATTCACGAAACTCTATTGCACGATGAGAAAGTGACAGTTTGGGCCGGTGTTTGCTCAAAAACCACCATTGGACCATTTTTCTTCAGAGCTGGTGAAACTGTCAATGGGGATCGATATCGGTGGATGTTGGCACACTTTGTTTTACCACAAATGCGTGAAAAAGGTCTTAAGGAATTTTGGTTCCAACAAGATGGTGCGACATGTCACACTGCGCGCTCAACAATGGACTATTTGCGTCGGAAGTTCCCAGGACGTGTGATATCAAAGAAAGGTGATATTGACTGGCCACCAAGATCGCCGGATTTGACTGCACCGGACTTCTTCTTGTGGGGATTTTTGAAAAGTAAAGTCTATGCCAACAAGCCGAAGACCATAGAGGAGCTAAAAAACAACATTCGAGCCGAAATTGCAGCGATATCGCCCGAGACGCTGGCAAATACAATGGAAAATGCCGAAAAAAGAGCTCATTTTTGTCTCAGTAATAAAGGCGGACATTTGATCGATGTGGTTTTTGAAAACTAATCAAAATAAATTGTAATGAATCAAATTTAATAAAAAAATACGACTTTGTGAAATCTGTTGAAAATTCTCTAAGTTATTCAATACTTCCATCGACCAGATTGAGATGGCGCACCCTGTACAATCAATCGTTTGGATAACTAAAGCGAAAACAGGAGCTGAAAAAACAAAGAAATACGACAACCTAGTAAAGGAGTCACTCAGACGAACCAGTCTAGCCCAATCAATACAAATGAACAATCATTTATGATGAAGGATAATTACTTATACTTTATCTCCGAAACTGGAGAACCATGTGACGAGGGCTCGAAAGTTCTCCATCAGAGACGGACCTTACCCCGATTTCACCACTTAAGGATGGGAAGGATCAGCATCGAGAAAAGTAATTCCAAACATCACGTAGGGATGGTAGTGAGAGATAAGACTGGCATATTACTGAATAAATAGGAATTTTCTGAACTTTACAAACACGCAGCAGACAGCATAAGGAAGGCCGAACTACAGTCCATCAGCATGGCGAAAACTCAGGAAATTAACGGTATTCTATGGGACAATCTTTTACTAATGCTGCGAAAGAGCTTTGGTAAAACGCCTGTCAAACTTATATATAGTATATATATATAAGTTTGACATGGAAGAATTCAATATCTACCAAATGAAACAAGAAAAGAAATCATGACCGAGGCTCACTTATCAACTTTGGGTGGACACAAGAGCATTACAAAAACTTATGACTGAATACGTCAGCGCTACTTCTGGGAAAATATGAAAACAGACGTCCAGGGATTCATCGAGCATTGTTTAGAATACCAATTGAAAAAATTAGTTCGTGTAAAGATCAAACAACCAATGGCAATCATAGATACGCTTGAATCATCTTTCGATAAAATAGCTATGGATATCGTGGGCCCATTACCACCTACTGAGAGAGGACACGAATATATCCTCACAATGCAGGATCTGCTAACTAAATATGTTCTAGCGATTGCGTTACCAAAAGCTACCTCAGCGAATATAGCTGACCCGTTGGTCAAAAATTTTTCTTGTTCTTTCGGCGTTCCAAAAACAATTTTAATGGATCAAGGCGCCAATTTCATGAGCGACCTGATGAAGGGGGTAGCTAGGAAATTCAAGATTAAGCAAATCAAGAAAACAGCTTACCATCCACAATCAAATGGATCTCTGGAACGATCTCACCATAGGTTAGTAGAATATCTTAAATCGTGAGTCGCGATGATGATTGGGACGACATCTTGGAACTAGCTACTTTCTCTTATAATACAAGCGTTCACGAGGGTACTGGGCGTACACCGTACGAATTGGTGTTTGGCAAATTATCACAAACCAGCGGGAACATATATGAATTATTTAGAAGAACTAACAACGAAACTCTACGAAGTACAAGAGGTAGCCAGGGAAAATCTTATTTCGGCAAAAGAGAAATCAAAAAAATACCATGATTAAAGGCAAACCCGCAAACCTTCAAACTTGGGGACTGCGTATATTTGCAACGTGGGAAGAAGCAAGGGAAATTTGAGGATCATTACGCGGGCCTACACGGTGTTGGAAATAAAAAGAGACGCCAACGTTAAAATAAAAATCGGTCGTGAAGTAAGAATAATACACCCGAATCGACTTCGCTACTCGCACATTGAGCCAGATCACAGTAGCGAGTCTGACTAAGAAAAAAAAGAAAAAAATCTTACGGAAAACACACACACACACACACACACACACACACACACACACACACACACACACACACACACACACTGGGTGCGCCATCTTTTATGTCGGTATGCAAACATTGAATAACTGTGGAAAAAAAAAACCGATTTCCATATATGAGGTATTTTCATTTAATTTGGTCCTTTACAATTCATTTAAACTAGTTTTTGAATGCAACATCAATCAAGTGACCGCCTTTATTGGCCAAAGCCGAAGCCAAATGTGCCTTTTTTGCTGCGTTTTCCATCACTTTTTCGAGCATCTCGGGCGGTATAGCGATGATTTTGGCACGAATGTTTGCCTTGAGCTCGTCAAAAATATATCTGTACAGTTAAATAATGCTCTATTTGTAAAGGATTTACGATCTAACTTGCTGTCCATAACCAAAATTACAGACCAAGGCAACGAAGTGACATTCTACAGCAGTGATGAGAGATAAGATCGGAAACGACTGGATAACGGCTGAAAGAATAGGAAATTTATACTACGTACATGAAGCGGAAGAAAAAGCGAAAGCAGCAGTAAACGTAGATACGCTAGAACTTTGGCATAACCGATTTGGACACGTAAATGCTAAGGTACTCAAACAAATGGCTAAAGAAGGCAAGGTAAAAGGGATGATGCTCACCAAGGAAGGCAAGTTATCGACCTGCGAAATTTGCATTTAGGGAAAACTTTCACGTCCATACCACTCAAGATTCAAGAGGAAAGGTGCAACGAGATTCTGGGTATCGCACATTCAGATATTTGCGGTCCGATGCGCACGCAACCAAAGGGAGGTGGCAAATATTTTGCAAATTTTATTGATGATTACAGCGGCTGGTGTCCAGTATATTTCATGAAGAGTAAGGACGAGATTTTTAAGGCTTTTGCGAACTACAGAAACCTGACCGAAACGGAAATAGCCAGAAAAATTAAAGCTCTACAACCCGACAACGGGACTAACAAGGAAAGGTACTTTGGTGTCCCCCTCCGATTTTAATGCAACTCACGTATGTTGTAGAGCATCGAAAACTAAAAGACACGTATTTTTTTTTATCGGCAGAAAAACATTTTTAAGGGGTGAAATCGCCCTTCAAAAATAGGGGTGATTATGCAGTTTCACCCCTAAAAATGAATTTTTTTCTTCAACTCTACGTGGAATTTTTATTGTCTTCAATGAGGAGTATTTTGGTTTTTGTTTTATTAAAATCGGTTGACGCTTTCCGGGTGAAACTGCAAAATCACCCCTCGACATGCTATTTTTGAAGGGCGATTTCACCCCTTAAAAATGTTTTTCCGCCGATAAAAAAAAATACGTGTTTTTTAGTTTTCGATCCTCTACAACATACGTGAGTTGCATTAAAATCGGAGGGGGACACCAAAGTACCTTTCCTTGTAAGTACTGCCGTAAGAAATTCAATACATTTCTGGAACAACACGAAGTACAGAGACGACTTTCCATCCCATACACTTGGCAATAAAACGGCGTTACCGAGCGACAAAACAGGATTCTATTAGATATGTTCCGATGCCAGCAAATTCAGTCAGGTCTTCCACCCTCCTTCTGGGCGGAAGCAGTCGGAAAAGCCAATTACATTAGAAATTGCTGCATTAGCAAAGCGTTTGCTAACGATACCACGTTCGAGGTATAGAAGGTATGCCCGCCAGTCGTCAGTCACATACGTATCTTTGAAACAAAGGTGTTCCTCAATAAAATCCCTATCAGAGGAAAGTCGAACCCAGAACAAAGGAGGGCGTATTCATTGGATATCCTGAGCACGCCAAAGGATATCGAGTATGGATTTCGACGGAGAAAAAGGCAATCGTGTCACTAGATATAAGGCTTTCCAACGCGACAGATCATGTCAAGGAAAATTCGGATATCGAGGGAAGCATTAAAACGGAAATTATTACACAAAAATCAGTATTAATAACGGAGATCGTACCAAATGCCGAACCAACTTTCAGAGAATCGATCAGCCAAAGAGGTCGCGGTAGACCACGGATCGAACGGCTAGGAAGCAGAGGATGACCCCGAAAAAGAGTACCACTGCAACCAAGGTCAGTTGGATTCAGATTCAAGTGTCTCGAGCTACAGTGGAATAAGACGGAAACGACCTCAGAGCTCTCCGCCGCAGATAGAGAATTAACGAACGAGAAGCCGAATTCAATCAGACAAAGAAGAAGAGTTTGAACAAGAAGAGGACGACGAAGTATTCTCAGATTCGGAGAACACAGAAAATGACGAAATCATAGATGCGAGCAAGGAGTATCAAGCCAATCGCTTAACCCTTTGAGTGCCGGGAGCCGATATATCGGTTCCTGCTACACTGGCGAGAAGTGCCAGAGCCGATATATCGGTCCGCGCCTCGTAGCGCTTTACTATTCGCATTGCGGGAGAACTCTATCTCAAAATAAATTTGTAATACGTTATAACTGATCTAATTTCATTATGAGAGAATTAAAAAAAAATAGTTTTTCGTTTTAACTCTTTGTGGACGACGACCTTTTCCTATCGCTTGGAGGTACCGAAAGTCATATAAACATAAACACCGATGGTCGCCACTCAGGCGATATTCGATCTGCGGCGTAAATCGCTGTGGCGTTGGACCCTTATCGGTACTTGTCGACAGTGTTTTATATACACAAAATAACATCGCATTGCCGCAGCGACACGTAGGATCAGTTAGTTTCTCCACGATCGTTGATGTGAACAGTATATTTCGTCATAGTTACAGTTTGAAAGCGTGTTTTGTGTTATTACCGTTGTTTTCTCAAATGAGTACAAAAAAACTAGTGTCATTGTTTAGTTCTGTATTTCATCTATAATACGCAGCTTTTTGAATCATGTAAATATCGTTTCTCGTTTGGTTTTTATAAGCATTTTCCCGAACCCTTGTAAAACTGTGAAATTCGGCCGGTTTTTCTCGCATAGGCACCTCTATTTCGCCCGGCACTAAAAGGGTTAAAGTGCGCGATGAACGCAATTGAACTTAGCGTAGACGATGCATTTAAAGGACAACAATCCACAGCGTGGTAGGAAGCAATAAAATCAGAAATTAAGTCACACGTACAATATAAGACATGGCAAATAACAGATCGACTGTAAGGAAAAATCGTCACATGGAGCAAAACTCGAAAGAAGAAAGGCTCGAATCGTAGCACGTGAATTCGCGCAGCAGCCAGAATGCGACTATTTCGAGACTTTCGCCCCCGCAGTCAGATTCGACTCAGTTCGAACACTCATGGCCCTTGCCGTTGAACATCAGCTACATACACATCAACTGAACATAACTATAGCGTACTTAAACGGTAGAATCAACGACGAGATAGTCATGGAGATACCAGAAGGGCTTGAAGAAGGATTGGCACAGAACAGCGATGTCGACGGGACGCTAAAGGAAATCAGAGAGCGTGCGAGTACGGTGTTAAAAAATGTAAAGGAAGGGAACCAGTTTTGCAGACTCAAATGTGCCATATATGGGCTGAAGCAAACTGGAAAATAGTGGCATAGCAAACTGGACCGAATTTTAATAGACAGAGGACTTATCGCAACCAAAATCGATCCTTGCGTGGACCAGTCAGAAACCAAACATGATAAGCTCCTAGTTCTCGTCCTTGATGATATCATCTTGGCTTCAAACAACTTAGATCTCATCGAGGATTGAAGAGAACACTATCGAGTAAACTAGAAGTAAAGGACATCGGAGAAGCCAACTACTGTCAAGGTATCGAAATAAAACAATCAGGAAACACTCAGCGAGAGAAAATACGCCCTGGAACTTCTTGAAATATACGGAATGAGCGATTGCAATGCGATCTCAACTCTATCGGAACACGGCGTTAAAATGAAGATAACGAACCTGCCAGAACAAAAACTATCAAACCCAAGACTATACAAGGAACTAATCGGTGGCTTCATGTATCTTGCTATAGCAACACGACCAGATATAACCTACACAGTGAGTGTACTGACATAATTCAATGACAAACCAGAACAACAACATTGGAAAGCAGAGAAATGGATACTCCGTTACTTACGAGGCTCCAGTGATTATGGAGTAACGTTCAAGAAATCAGGAAATCCTGCGACCGGATACATGGATGTCGAATAGGGAAATTGTACATTCAATGGACACTCCGACACCGGCTACACATTCATAATTGGGTCAGAGGCCATAAGTTGGAAGGCACAGAACTTACTGCTATTAGGTTATAACCAAGCCCACCAAACTGCATTTATCTTGGTTAGTAAGCGCTTTAATCGTACATCAATACACCAAGCGAATATTAGTATGATTACGCGAGTGATAGATTATATTTAAAGCTTCCAAACGCTATATGAATCAGCTGTGAGTATGACGTACAATTTCAAACATAAACAACGATCAGAATTTTCATTCAGGAGTATTTAGCATCAACTAGAAACGGGAAGCTCTCGTTACTCTGAAATACACACCTTTTGTTCATTTACCTTGACTCCTCGTACCCTGCATATCACCGTCGTGTAACTGAGATGGAGATAAACAGTTGTGTTGGAAAATCAGCTGACGCACGGCGATCGATATTCGCCGTGCGTCGACCTGTTGCTAGTAGGTGATGTGCTGCGCTCGGGTGTCACGAAGATAGCCGAGGCAGCGCCTCGCAAGCATGTTACTCAAGCGAGAGGCTGTCTCTTTCGCTTGACTTCAGCGTCTCACAGCGACGCTTTCGTACTACTCAGCCATCTTGAAGATTTTGGCACTTCTCGCTTATTAACAATAAATTGTTAATAATTATTTTGGAATGGCTAGAGGTCTGAACTCTTTTCGAGGTCATACAGATAGATGAGAACTGGCGATTCCAGTCTTGAGAGAGACCAGAACTTACCTGCTCGTACCAGCACATCACTATCGTATATCTGAATTTGTTTGAGAATCATCGTTCTGCTACGCATGCCCGGACTACTCATGGTAAGCGAACGTCAGCAGGCATGGTGCCAGTATTAAATTGTAATAGGATGTAACCGTCCTATAGCAATAGTCATAAAAAATTCTATAACAATATAAAGAAACGTAGATTTCGACTGCACTGCTTCGACTAATGTAAGCGTCCATATGGGTACAATTATTTCTATGGTGTGTTAAGAAGAAAATATTTTTTTGTGTGTTGAGAAGAAAATAAATTTTTCAGTCTAATAAACAGAAGTGGAAATAAATGCATACAGAGTTAAATTTACAAGGATTGTATGATAAGTAAATGACCTCGGCAAGAGATGGCACCATTAATATTAAATCAATGCTATTTTTTGTGTCACCCTTCAAGTGCCTACTGTACAATTTTCAGCGAGCTGTGTCATTCAGTTTGTGTTTGACAGTCATTGAAATCGAACGACTTTTGCAGTTTTACAAAAATGGAAAAGCTAATAGTGGGCTCTTTCGCTTAATATGTGCAACGAATTCAGACACCTATAGAAGCGTATTCCCTATCTGTGATTTAATTAGAAACTGGGGTAACGCGGGTTAGTTGAACCGCGGCACCCGTTTCTGAGCTTCAAATCAGGCACTTCTATAGGCGTCTGAATTCATTGGTATACGTCAGCGCATTCTCGTACCTTTGCGCATATGGTGCCCAAGAGCCCACTATTAGCGGTGTGAAATTTATCCATTAAGTGGCGAAGGCCTGAGTTCCCTGCCTAATACTCTCACTTAGTCTTCCGAGCCAAATGAAATAATTTTGCATACAATTAATTGTTCGCTTATTTTAGACGATTAGCGATTCATTGTCTTGAAATGTCATCGCAATATGAGTTATCTACTGAGTCAATTTCGAGGACAACTTGCAGATATAAAAATACGCCAAACGGAAAAAAATTCGGTGATGCCGAGACTCCGGAACAGAAAAGTAGAGAGAATTGAAGGGATTGATCAGTGCATCATGACATAAAGGGTGTCCCAGCAAGAGCGCCGGATTTTAATTTGCCGCCATTTTGTTAATACGAGTTGTACGGTGTTTGTCTTTTTACATTTGTCACGTACAGACCACGCGATTTAAGATTATGGAGAACTATTCAAACCAACAACGTTTAATTATTGTAAAAACACATTACAAAAATGGTGAAAGGTTTGCGAAAACAGGTCGCCAATTACGTCAAGTTTTTGGTCGCAATAATGCGCCAAATGAATCGACAGTGAGGCGTTTAATTACAAAATTTGAGACCAAATTTACGCTGATGGATCAGAAGACCATTGTTCGTCGTCGTCCTTGTCGGTCACTCGAAAATATGGCCACAGTAACGGAATCTGTCGCCGAGAATCCAGGAACTTCCATTCGGCATCGTGGTCAACAAGTAAACATTTCCAGTAGCACTATGCAACGAATTTTGGTAAAAGATCTGCATTTGCACGCGTACAAGGTTTAATTGGTGCAAGAAATCAAGCTAAGGGACCACGCGCAGCGCCGTGAATTTGCTGATTGGGTGTTGGAACATCATCAAATTAATGCGGATTTTTCGAAGAAAATCATTTTTTCAGATGAGGCACATTTTCAACTCGACGGAGTGCGGTATCGCGAAATGTTAACGGAGTTTTTGTGGCCCGAATTGGATGTAATTGATGTGGAGGACATGTTTTTCCAACAAGACGGTGCGACCTGCCACACAGCACGTGAAACAATGGTGTTACTGCAGACAAAGTTTCCAGGCCGTGTCATTTCTCGATTTGGCGATCAACATTGGCCACCAGGATCGTGCGATCTAACACCGATGGACTTTTTTCTTTGGGGCTATATGAAGGAAAAGGTGTATGCGAATAAGCCTGAAACAGTTGAACATCTTAAAGAGGAAATACGGTGCGTTATTGGTGAAATACAGCCACATTTATGCGAAAACGTTATTCAAAATTTCAACGAAAGAATAACCCTGTGCCAGAAGTTTCGTGGTGGCCATTTGCCTGATGTTGTATTTCACGGTTAATCGGAACTATTTTTTTTTATGTTGAAATAAAAATGTTTGCTTAATTAAAAAATAAATGTGGTTTTTCTTTAAAATTAAATCCGGCGCTCCTGTTGGGACACCCTTTATAAGCTTGGAGAGTTGCCCTTTAAAAATTTGGAGGCATTCGATAAATTTAATGTCAAACTAAAATCTGACAAATGTCAGTTCCATTATGTAAAGAATAATTATAATTCATAGCTGTTTTCAATTATTAATTGCTCATTCTTTTTTTTTTTCAGATAAATGGCATTTCATTTCTCATCAGTTGCGATACCAAAAATCTTGTATCATCAATAAGTAATATCATCCAAAAGTTCATGATACGCTACTAAGTTCTGAAGTTCGCAGCGGTAAGGCAATCCGGCAAAAAAAAGTATTCAAGACTGATACCAACTTCTATGCCTGTATACAAGATACAATATTCAAATATTCTAATGTAATCATTTATTTACTTACATTATATGTTGTAACGGTATTTCTGACGTTATCATTAATTTTTGTCTTCCGAGGGGAAGAATTCGGGCTCGAACACGGAGATAATTAGTTATAGACTTCTGTAGGAGGTATAAGTAGGGTTTATTCAATAATTAACATAGAATTCTGCAGTGTCCTGCTTTTTGGCGCCGTTGGCCGTACAAGTAATTTGCAGCGTAAAATCGATCTGAAGGTTTCGTGTTCTTCTTTATCTGCGATGATATCGGAGTTTCCCTTATGCGCTCTCAGGATTTGCGGTAAACGTCCCAACTAAGCAGAATCGAGCTCGGCCGTCTTGATCTTTCGCTCGCCTGGCTGCTGATGCGAGGTGTGCTGGGCTTGATTTGCTGTTGCTGGCGCGTCGGTCAGCTAATACACACGCCGGGTCTGTGTCCGTGACTTCGGTGTTTTCCAATTATCCGGAATAATTTGATTTTTGGGTTGTTTCGTGTTCGGGCTCTGTGTTTGTTGTGTTCGTGCCGTTTCCGTGAATCTCAAATGTGTTTTTTCGTGATAGTATCGTTCTTAGATCGCAAGTGATGTGTCTTCTGTCGTGTAAGATGACAGTTTCAATATCTCTATTTTCCAGTGATTCTAATTATTTATCATTTATTTGACGGATTTCTCCAGCAATCTTCGGTGTTGGACCTGGACGTTCCAGTTATTCTTCTGTCTTGGTGAGTTGGTCTAATCTGTTATCTGATCTTTTTCTTATTCTTTATGCCTTGTTAAGTGATGTCGTTCTAATTCGATGCGCTTAACAAGGCTAATAAAATTGTTTCTTTCCTAATTATTTTTCTATTGGTCCTAAAATTCCAAATCAAGTTTTTCTGGGTCAGGTTTGCTGGTGCCCTCCTAATTCTACTTATTAATTAATTTTCCTAGCTTTTTTTCAAAGTTTCACTCCAAGTGTCTCTCTTTTCTTGATGCGGAGACTTATTTTAGTATTCTAAGTCCCCCGTACCCTGAAATTGTATTATAATGTTCTTAGATGTTGCTTCCTTTCTATTCTCACTTTTCCTGTTTTGCACAACTATCTTCTTTGACCGGATTTTGTCTAGAAACCTCTTGGTGCCTAGTATGAGTCTTCCGCTTTGACCGATGTGTCGCGTTAACAGTTCCTCTTACAAACTATTATACTACTTATTTCTAATTATTCTACTTAATCTTTCTTATAATATTTTTCCTAACACGCTTAAACTACACTCTACTCATAGATTTTAATGCCTCCAACTTTCTGTTCCCAGTTTGGTTTTTAGAATATTTTCTTATTTTGGTACGGTCCGTTGCTGATCGCTATTAATCTTTTTATTTGTTTATCCACTAACTTTCACTGTATTTTTTTTTATTTATCAAAATTCTAACAAGTTTGATGGGCTAACTCACACCCTTTTCTATTAAAATCCTTGGATTCGATATGAAATTCCTGGATTTAACAAAAATTTTTACTGCTGTGCACAAGCGAGTTCTTACTTGGTGGACAGTTTTAACGGAATAAGAGAGTTCTTTTTGTTTGAAGCTGTCTTATATACTTTTTCTCTCCTTTCCCACTCTCTTATTTTAACTCCTCTTATTCTAATATCTTATGTAATTTTGTCTGTTTCAGTTGTCCCGCCACCGTGCCCTGCCGTTCCCCTCACCGCTCGAGTGAGGTCAGCTGGTCGCTGACCCGCTGTTTTTCGGCAGTGAGGGAACATTCCTGATACGTCACGTCTTGTGGTGACTCACCACAGCTGTGTCTCTGGGACTTTACTGTATCCAATATAATTTACTATGAATAATTTACTGTGAATAAATTGATTTTTGAGTTAAACGTTTCTTTTTCTTATTCCGTCCTTAATTCTTCATTATAGGTGACTCCGTCACATTTGTGCCTGAGAGTAATATTTTCTTTTTAATTACTATTTCGCAATTATTGTGAATTCTAGAATTGTGACTACGTCACAGTGTATGATACAAATGTTCTCTATGCTTTCAAAACATTTCAGATGCGATTCTGGCAAAGTTAGATGGTACTCCCCACGCAGATTCGATAAAAGAAAACATTTCGGATAGGCTAGCAACGCTCATTAATAGTGCTAAGGATTGGGACGGTCATCGTCAAGACCAGAAAAAAAATGAATCAATCAAAACAATATAGTAAACGTGTTGATATTAACATATTTGATATATTCTTCAACAAAAATAAATAAACTGGTTCTAATTAAAGTTTATTTTTCTAATGCTCATTGGTTGTTCAATACGTAATCCGGCACGCCAGAGAATTACAATATTTCAGAGCCAAAACAAGCTGATATTTATACCTTGCACTGATCCGGCTCAAGTCAGGGCCGGATGGATAAGGCGGCTAT
Source organism: Cylloceria caligata (assembly GCA_963942595.1). Lineage (NCBI taxonomy): Eukaryota > Metazoa > Arthropoda > Insecta > Hymenoptera > Ichneumonidae > Cylloceria > Cylloceria caligata. The sequence goes on along the minus strand of OZ012704.1, from coordinate 53,676,645 downwards.
TTGAGTCGGATGACGCGTATATGTTTCGGGCTGGATGAAGCACTTGATCAGGGCCGAATGAGACACCTGATTAGGGTCAGATGAGGCGTTTGATCAAGGCCGAATGTGTCGCCTGATCGGGGTCGGATTTATCAAAGCGTTACTCCCCTGATATGGTCCGGAGTTATAAGCCTGATGTTGGTCAGATTTGGTATTATGGCAACCTGGTCAGGATCGGATTTCACCCTGAATAAATTTCTGCTTGGGGTCTTCTTTCCGAAGCGATTTGGCCTTGCAATTGATGTTGATGGTTGACCGGGATGAACCCATGATTTTCTGTGTTTGGAATTTTTTTTAATAATTCCACTTTTATCGCCAGTCACAATTCGATGCAAAAAAGACTTCTTGTCGTGCCGTTGAAGCAACATTGTACTGATGACTTTTTGGCTTTTCCATTTGCCTATCGTTCAGTTGATGTTGCACCCATTTTTCTTCCTTTAAAATCTTTCCCATTGCTAAACGGTCGCAAATTATTTGCTGAGCAACGTTTAATCTATCTGCAAGTTGTTTTTGAGCTTGACACGCATCTTCGTCCAATACTGCTTGTAATTGTTGGTCTCTTCAACCAAATCTCTTAAATCAGACTTTTTCGGTGAATCTGGACGTTCTTTGTCTTTCACATGGAAATCATCAGTTTTAAAGCGTTTAAACCAGTGTTCACAAGTACTTTGAGATGGATGTTCGACATAAGCTTCCCGAAGTATACGATAATTTTCAGCAGCACTTTTCTTCCAAATAAAGTAATGGATTAAGGGGTTATGCCACTCGAGAATTTTCGAAAAATCGATTTTTTTTAATGGTCCCTTAGGACTTCAAAAATGATGTCCCAAAATATTATGGCCGGGAAAAATCTCTAAGTACTCGGTTTTCGAATTCTAGTACAAGGCCGCCTGGTCGGCAGTGAGCTTCTTTTGTGAGCGTTAGGGGGAAGGTACTTTAGGGGACTAGAGCAGGAATACGGCAGATGTTATTGAAATCATTTGTTACCTGGCTAGTCTAGACCTCGTTTCAGTCAGTTAGGCACAACCAAGCATTTGAGAAGGACGCCAGTCGACAAACACTCGTTTTTCTCGATACTTCTGTGAACTTTCATTTCTTTTTCTCTGTGTAATTATTGATCTGTTTTTACAATGAGTGACAAAGTCGTGTACAGAGGGAAAGAAAGGAGGAAAAACGGCATCTGGCAACAGCAAGAGACCGAAAACATCTCGAAGAGGACCATTGAATCGCCATGAGTTAGAAGCACTAGATGACTTGAATGCCAGTACATCGGCAAAAAAACTGAAGCAATCGGAAGATCTGTATAATATCGAAGTGAATCCAGCGTTTGGTTATCGTATCATAAATTTTATTGCAGTATTTTCGGCTATTTCGAACGTTGTCGTTTGTAAGGTATGCCAATCGGAAGTGAAGTTTACTGAAAGTAGCGAGCGCGGTTTGGCATTCAAACTAGTAGTGTCCTGTGAGAATCGTGGAAAGACTGAGATACCGAGTTGTCTATTTGATGACAAAGGCTATGAAATCAATCGTAGAATCTTAATTGCCATGCGATTGCTTGGAGTTGGTGTGCACGGAATAACAAAATTCTGTGTATTCATGGGATTACCTCGGCCTATCTTTCACTCATTCTACAATAAGGTTGTCAAAAGAATGTCCACTGCAACCAATCTAGTTTGCAAGAACAGTATGATGAGAGCTACGGAAGAAGAGAAAACCATTTCTATTGAAAATGGAGAAAATGGAATTGTAATATCAGGCGATGGTTCGTGGAGAAAACGTGAATTTACGTCTTTGTATGGGTTAGTGACTCTTATTGATAATAAATGTGAAAAAATCGTTGATTGTGTAGTGAAATCAAAATACTGTTAGGCGTGTGAGTATTGGGCTAAAAAAGAAGATACCGAAGAATATGCAGAGTGGGCAAAAAATCATGCAGAAGAATGCGCTGTGAATCACAATGGATCGGCAGGAAAAATGGAAGTCGATGCAGTTGTTGAGATGTTTCGGCGCTCTGAAACTTTGCACCAGGTCAAATACACTCACCATATTGGTGACGGTGATTCTAAGCCTTTTAAAGGCATTACAGATGCTAAGCCGTATGAGGATTTCACAGTACTCAAGAAAGATTTAACAGTTGTGTAGATTGGACATCTGAAGAAGGGTCGCATTACATAACTCTGGCGGTTTACCGTTTGTGAGTAGTATAATTATACTCCCCACTTTTAATTTGAATGCGTGGATAGGCAAACCGGAAGAACTCGAAGAATTGAGGGATTCGACCTGATAGTGGACAGTCTCATTCTAGTCGACGACAGCATCGATCAAAAGTGCAGGATAAAGCCTCAAACTGATCCATGATAACGTCGTTAATGTTATTCACAAATTCGTTGTTTCAGACAAAAATAGCTTGGTTTTGAAACCAGAAAATCGACATTATTCAGATGCTGTCTATAGTCGAGTAAACCAAATTGACTCCATTATGAGTATGTCCTTGACGGCAACACACAACTGAGGATTGTCGAGCGAGACGAAACACTCGATGCCCAAATCTCTGTTGCCCAGTGTAAATAATCGGCTTGAATAAGATGTTGATATTACTGTCTCCGAACAGGCAGGCGCGGATGTTTGCAGCGAGCGACAGCATCCTCACTTCCAGCCACACGTATGCACGCTTGACATACGCGTTTACCTCATCCGATCGGGTACCGCGTTGTATGACGGGCAAGGTCTGTCTAAAGTCCCCAGCGAACAATAGGGTGACGCCTCCCATCACGAGGTTATTGTTGTGATGATCGTTCGTGCTCTCATTCTTCACGATAAGACAACACATCTGGAAAATGTTGGGAGTGGCGCACACGGCATGCTCATTTAAAGTAACGTTGAGGCAGTGCAAATGTTTCGTGAGGAGTCCTAACGCCGTTCAATAATGTCGCAGCTTTTACGGAGGTACCGACAACGAGGACGATATGGTCTTCGAATCGAAGCTTAGCCAATCTTAAATTAATTAGAAAAACTTTCTATGTCCCACCGAGGGCGTCTGAAAAGAATATCTTGCCCGCTTAATATCAAGCCCTTCACAGTATCGCATTGTATGTAGTTTTTTGAGCGTTTTTAAAGTGCGCTCGTCCCCCACCACGTTGATTTAGAGTTAGAATAAATAGAGACAGAGAGAAAAAGAGAAAGATACAGAGCGATATGAAGTATTCGCACTGTTAGTCAAAGGAAGGCCTATTTCACTTTTCCAGCAAAAGATTTTTCAATTTTCTCGAGCTCGATCAGTGCCAGTTGTAAATATACAGGGTGGCCGATTTATCTGAAGATTGAAATATTTCGAAAACTACGAATCGGATCAAAAAAAGTTCTGAATAAAATTTGTTCGCCTGGAAGACGGTCATCATATGATACCAAAGTCGATCCCACACCTCTACCCCCTGGAGTGGGAGTGAGGGCAACTTTGAAATCGTAAATGGGAACCCCCATTTTTTATTGCAGATTCGGATTCCCCATAAAAAATAAGTAACTTTTGTTGAAAACATTTTTTTTTCGATTCGTGATAGATGGCGCTGTAATCGCAAGAAACCTGATTTTTGCGAATATCTCGAGAAATTACACATCGGATCGAAAAAAAAGCACATGTTTAATTGTTCAAAAAGCTATTCAGCGATACGAAACTCGATTCACCTTCCCCCCATCCCTACCTTATTGCGGTGAAAATGAAAGTTGCTTCAAAATCGTGATTGGAAAATTCTATTTTTTCCCTGGTTTTCCATGATAAAATCCATTGTCTTGACATTATTGTTGATATTAAATTTTCTCACACATGACGCTGCAATCGACAGCATGTATTCGTTCATCTATAAGTTAATAACTACTTTTAGCGTTACCCAGGAACAACGACGTGGATGTAGTAGTTTTTTTGTTCCCATCGGGGTGCTTGTTTTAGGTAAGTCCCCTTGTCTCTCGCCATCGGGGTCCTTGTTTTAGGTGAGACCCCTTGCTTCTCACCATCGGGATGCTTGTTTAAACCCGTGTTTTTTCTTTTTTCGATCCGATGTGTAATTTCTCGAGATATTCACAAAAATCAGGTTTCTTGCGATTACAGCGCCATCTATCACGAATAAAAAAAATGTTTCAGATAAAAGTTACTTTTTTTATGGGAAATCCGAATCTGCAATAAAAAACGGGGGTTCCCATTTACGACTTCAAAGTTGACCCTACCCCACCCCCTGGGGTGGGGGTGAGGGGTCGACTTTGGTATCATTGGATGACCCCCTTCCAGGCGAATAAATTTTATTGAGAACTTTTTTTGATCCGATATGTACTTTTCGAAATATTTCAATGTCTTCAGATAAATCGGCCACCCTGTATGTTACATTGAATAAGTTTTAATAGGCACTACTTTCTTTACTTACAAGGGGACCACATGGTCGTCGGATTTTTGTAATTTTTTATACTCATGGTACGTAAAGTTGAGACCCCAAATATGAATATCCCCAAGTAATACGACGCCATATTCAGAAATTCTCGAGAAAATCGACTTTGAAGTTAGAGCGAGCAACTGAAATAGAGAAACAAAAACCGAATTTTTAACTGAGTGAATAGCTCAGTGGGTAGCGCTGGAGTGTGGTAATCACTGGGTAGTGGGATCGAGTCTCGCTTTGGTCACTTTTTTGTTTTTTTTTCCAATTCAAATACCTACGTATTTTATATTTAAAATTCATTAAATATTTACTAATTACCATATTATTATTAACAAATTATCATTTTTTATGAATATTGCACGTGTTATTACATTTATTTGAAATTAATTTAAAAAAATGACAAGTAAAATTTTGGGAACGAAAATGAAAAAACCTTGGGTAGAAAAATAATGATTTTTATTTAAAGTTACATCGTATCCATTTGTTTATCAACAGGATCGCACGAGCCACAGTGATAAGCGTCGTAAAAACACGGGAAACAGAAATTTTCACGGCATTGAGCACACCGCACGAATGCTGCGTTTTTACAGACGCATTCTTTTTTTAAAACATCAATCGGAAAACAAACTTCATTGACGTTTTCAAAGATTTCTCTAGTATCACAAAGTTTTGAAGCGAACCACGCATATCTGATCATTTTACCGAAGATCGGAGAGGATAACTGATGATGAACGATTGAATGAATTTTAATACAATCTTCTCGATCGTTGATTTCGCGGCCTTCTTCGATCAGGTATGCGCAGTTTTGCATACGCTTGATGAAATTTTTTACTTGACGGTTAAAATAAACATCGCATGGCTGTACTTACGGAGTACATTTCGGAGGAATGACTTGCACGGTGCAAGTCGGCAGGCGCTTATCATCGCAAAAAATTTGATTATATATGACGGGATTTGTTTGTCCACCCCAAGAATCAATAAGCAAAAGAAACTTTTCTTTTTTACATATGGTTGCATAGCGTTGATTAAAAAATCTTTATACAAATTTGTGGTCAACTTTCCCGATTTCGACGATTTCGTCTGTGACGTTTCGGTATAATATTATTTTTCCGCTCCACGTGCAATTTTCATAAAAAATGATAATTTGTTAATAATAATACGTTAATTAGCAAATATTTACTGAATTTTATATATAAAATAACTCTTCGTAAAGAGGATAATATTATTTTTCCGCTCCACGTGCAATTTTCATAAAAAATGATATAATTTGTTAATAATAATATGGTAATTAGCAAATATTTAATGCATTTTAAATATAAAATACGTAGGTATTTGAATTGGAAAAAAAAAAAAAAAAAAAAAGTGACCAAAGCGAGACTCGATCCCATTACCCAGTGATTACCAGACTCCAGCGCTACCCACTGAGCTATTCACTCAGTTGAAAATTCGGATTTTGTTTCTCTATTTCAGTTGCTCGCTCTAACTTCAAAGTCGATTTTCTCGAGAATTTCTGAATATGGCGTTGTATTACTTGGGGATATTCATATTTGGGGTCTCAACTTTACGTACCATGAGTATAAAAAAATTACAAAAATCCGACGACCATGTGGTCCCCTTGTTAGAAAATTTGTGCTCGCGAGCTTAAGGGGAGACGAAACCTCCATACTTACACAGATGTGCTGCTTCTCTTTCCTGCGCCGTGCCCACCATACTAGTTCTACCTCTTTTGCACTCACAGATGTTTCGCCTCGCCTTGTATTGCAAAAGTTAGTTTAATAACGGATTTTACACATTAAAAAGGTCTATCCAATCTAAACTCCTTTAACGATGTCGGCTAAATTAAAATCTAAAGAAATGAATTTCGAATTAAAAATTTATTTTTTTAAATTTCGAATTTTATTATTCTCAAATATTGTCAAAATATGACAGATTCTATTGGTGAAAACGACAAGTAAATCGATGGAATTTGAATTTTTATTTCGAAATGTTGAGTTTCTAATTATATTTTTATCTAAAATATTGCCGAGATATGTCAGATTCTAGTGGTGAAAGCCACATGTAATTCGGTTGGGCCGTTTATTGCGTACATACAGAGAGACAGACATTGGATTTAACATACTCGTATGTAGAGATTGAATAACACGACTCGCATGATGCAACGGCTTGTCATCGAATGCGAAATTAAGCAGTGAGCTCTTTTCGTTCCTGACGGATATGTATTGTTCGAGCTTGTTTCGACGCTTGTGCGAACAAGCAGTGGTGTTTGCACGCACAAGCACCACCGCTGTGGCAAACCATTGCTCCAGATAATTTTCTTTCAAATTTGGAAAGAAATCATACGTCTTGATCGTTTTTTGGAAATCGCCAAGATAAAATGCACGCATAATCGTGGGATGACAGAGCATTGAGATATTTAATTTAGCGCTCGGACAATTCAACTAAATAATTCAATTGTGGTCATATTTGCTTGACCGTAATGTAAAATGCCATTCCTGTATTACAGGCAATGGTCAAATATGTTATAATTTTAAAAGTACAAATTTTGATTAGCGATCTACGAATCGAGAGACATGACAGCGCCTCGGGACAAGTACATTCACGCTTACCATATCGACCGACGGCGAGAAGGACCAAATATCTCTTACGCAAGTCAACTATCATTAGCCGCGTTTTTTAACGGGTTATATTACCATATTAAAGAATTTCGAGAATTGTGAATATATTTTGTGTTGCAGTTATATGCATTAGCACAAAATATTTCGTTGAGAGTCGAAATAAATGCTGTAACTGTTGGCATATCGAAGATATGTTGGTTTGTTAATTTCAGAAAGACCAGTTTTTTCACGTTTTTTATTATTACTCCATATATGATTGTGATCTCCGTGGCACCCCGCACCATATTGCGCTGTCGCTTCGGCCACCTTTTTTCTGTTTTGTCTGCTGAGATAGGATATAAGAGAGATAATAAAGGATAATAGAAGAATGAAATGTGACGGTTCGTGGTGCTGTGTGTGGAATAATTCTGTTGGAAAATCAGCTGGCGCACGGCGATCGATAATCGTCGTGCGCCTACCTGTTGCGCTGCTTTGCTACACGGTGTTCGGTTGAGGCGAAGACAGCCGAAGCATGGGCTTCGCGGAGCCGAGGATGTGCCTCACTGGCACGCCGCGTCAAGCGAGAGGGTGTCTCTCTCGCTTGACTTCGGTTTCGCTCACCGGCTGTCTCGCTCAATTGACTCCAGCGCCCAACGAAACTTTCATACTCGCAGCCATCTTGATAATTCGGCACTTTTGCGACACACATCCACTGGACAGCACGCGCATCCATCGGACTTCCACACATATTTTCGGACATTTATACATCGGACTAGCTCAACTTCACGCTCATCAGGACTCATTGCTCAAGGTAAGAGTGCTCTGGCATAATTACGTCATTAATTCACTGTCAGAGAGGAGAAAATGGTACATCAGCACTTGGCCTCACTCGTGGCGTGCGTTGCAGCACATGCTGTACCACGTTCTCCTCATGTCTTTTTGCTGGCTTAATTAATATAATTAAGCATGTGCCGCACATTCACTGTATTTTTCCCAGTAAATCTGCTGGGAGAGTGCAGTGGGTGTAATTTTGCTCAACCATATAGCCTTAATATCTGTTTGCAGTGTGCTAAGCAGTACTGATTGCTTAGCGGGTCGCACACAAAATCACTGCACTCAGATGTGGGCTGCTGTAAACTCTCATTAATTCGCTGCAATCACTTTGCAATACAGTGTTGAGTGATTGCAGTGAATTACACACAACGTTTCGCACTCAAGGCATCGGCGTGTCGTGCTGCGTAGCTGTTGCTACGCTGCACGCACCGCTGTCTCAAATTCATATTCAGCGCACAATTGATAATTGTGTGCTGCTCACAATGTAATTCTAAATTCCATTTTTTAGTTTATTTTATATATTTGCACTCACCAATCCGAGCGTGTCATGCGGCGTAGCTATCACTACGCTGCAGGCACCGCTTGCTCATGTACTCACTCAGCGCACAATCAATATGATTGTGTGCTGCTCAATAATATTCAAAAGTCAATTGTTTTATTTATTTTCATTAGTTTGCATTTATCTAAATTAAAATTCTGGATGCTTTTCTTATTTAAATTAAGTTTGGTGTGAATTTGCACTGTTAGTGCTCACAACTTTTATATTTAAAACGTGTATTTATGTAAATAAAAGAGGAAGGTAGCGAACCGCTTCCTCAAGATAACATCTCGGTGTCTGGTTTATTCTCCTCTTGCCTCGAGTGAGTTTTCATCGTGTTCCGATACATTCGCAGGTCGGTCAAGGAACATCTGGAGGAAATTCTCAACAAATTCAAATAATATTTTTATGCAGCATTTGAAAAGTATAGTTAGAGCGGTGCAGTGAAATAAGAAATGATCAAGATGATTCTAGATTGAGAAGATTACGTATTTTATGTATTTTAGATATCCACGTAAATATAGTCAAATTAAAAGGCATTAGATTAGAGACAAGACAGAATGTAATATGAATGTGTTTTTTATGCAAGTGCATGCTTTACAGAAACATGTACGTAAATGAAGTGATAATTTTTCTTGTTTTGTGTGGTTAGATTTATAATTTATTATAGTTTACTTAATCCGTGACGTTCAAAATAAAGTTTTGGTTCTCTTTAAATTAATTAATGTACATTAAACTGTCGTTCTGTATACTGAATTTTGTTATTTATATAGGTATAAAAATGTTTGAAATAAAGCATGTATATGTTGTTAGTTCTGGTTAAGTGTGTATACATTAAATTGTGACCATCTTTTTCTTCATATGTAACAGGTGTACAAGTATGAAATGCGGATTTCAGACAACAGATGGCACACGAATGCACTTTGTGCTATAAAGATATTGACACTGCGCCATTTTATTGTGTCAAACGAGCACGAGTGATAAATTGGAAAAGTGTGTGCATAGTGTTGTTGTTGTGTTCAATATGTGGAAATTTATACCGAACAAAGAGCATTCGCAGACAGCATTAATTTTTTGTTTTTATTTGAAGAAAACTGCTGCTGAATCATACCGATTACTTCGAGAAGCTTATGGTGGATATGCTCCATCGCAAGATACGTGTGAACGATGGTTTCGGCGTTTCAAAAGTGGTGACTTCGATGTTGCAGACAAGTAACGTGGAAAGCCGCCAAAAAAATACGAAGATGTGGAATTGCAAGCATTGTTGGACGAAGATGATTCGCAAACACAAAAACAACTCGCCGAGCAATTGGGCGTTAGTCAACAAGATGTTTCCAATCGCTTACGAAAGATGGGAAAGATTCAAAAAACCGGTAGATGGGTACCACATGAGTTGAACAACAGGCTAATGAAAAAGTGCAAAAACACATGTGACATTTTGCTCGCTCGGTACAAAAGGAAGTCGTTTTTGCATCGTATTGTTACAGGAGATGAAAAGTGAATTTATTTTGATAATCCCAAGCATAAAAAATCATGGGTAGACCCAGGCGCACTATCTACATCGGCCGCAAGACCGAATCGCTTTGGCAGAAACACGATGCTGTGTGTTTGGTGGGACCGGAGGAGCGTGGTCTATTATGAGCTGTTAAACCCTGGGGAAACGGTTAATACTAAACGTTACAAACAACAATTGACCGATTAAAACCGTTCGCTGCTTGGAAAAAGGACAGGATACCGAAAGAGGCAACACAAAGTCATTTTTGTTCATGAGAATGCTCCATCACATACGGCAAAACCGGTACGCGACACGCTGGAAGCACTCAGCTGGGAATTTCTACCCAATCGGGCTTACTCACCAGACTTGGCTCCTTCCGATTACAACTTGTTTGCAACGATGGGTCACGCACTTGCTGAGCAGCGCTTCGGTTCGTACAAAGATGTGAAAAAATGGCTCGATAAATGGTTCGCGGCAAAAGGGGAAGATTTTTACTGGCGTGGTATTCACAAATTACCCGAAAGATGGGAAAATGTATAACAAGCGATGGAGTATGCTTTGAATAAAACAATTTTTATCATTCTTCCGAATGTAACACGTTTTTTAGAAAAAAAAATCCGAATTTCCTACGTGTACACCTGGTATGCCATAATCTCCTTTAACCCTTTGCACTCCAGCCTAGTAGGGCATAGAGGCTTTAATGTCGCAAATACGGCGACAACGGAGTGCAAAGGGTTAAATTATTTAAATCTATCTTGTTGACAGTCAATGTGCCATTGCAGGCTGTGCGCTATAGGTCCATAATTCGTTTCTATCCTGCCATTTTTTTTTACTATTTCTGTACTAGACCTTCTCAAAAACCATCTTGTCGATTGTAAATGCCCTTCAAATAGAATCCGAACATTGAAATGGAGAAAAAAGAAATCATTGCATAGAGAAATGATCGAGCATAGCTTAGATATTGAGATACAAAAAAACTTGAGCTTAGACTTTGACATAGAAGAGGATAGCGCATAATTTAAAAAACAAGAGCGCAGTGGAAAAATTGAGCAAGATAGCTTAGTATAAGATCGATTCTTTTAAAGTTCATTTTTACAAACTCCCGACTGCAAAGTACTATAATAAACAAGACTTTAACTTTAAAAAGTTTTCATATGAAAACGAATCTAAAAAGAATGAAATAACTTCCGCTGATAGTTTAGTTAACTTCATATTTAAATCACGATAATTCATTTAATGCTGTCACTACAGTCGGGAGACGTCTTCTTCTGCGTTAGAAAACGTTCATATCGCATATAATGTTTCTTTTAACTTACCGTTTTTTTCGTTTGTAGTACCGTTTTTTTGTTTGTAGTAACTTTGTTTACCTTCTAGGTGTTCGTAGTTCCATTTTTTTCGTTTGTAGTAACTCTGTTCTGTTCTGTTTGTAGTCGCGTTCTTCTGTTTGTAGTACCATTTTTTTGTTTGTAGTAACTCCGTTTCGTTTGTAGTACGAGGGTCAATCAATAAATAGTCGGCCTTGCGCCATCTGTTGGTCGAGGGAAGAAATCGATAGCGACGTTTAGTAGTGCCATCCTTCACATGATTGTTGTCAAAGTTTCAGCTCGCTGCGATGTTTAGTTTGCGTTTGACAGCCATTGAAAGACAAACAACTTTTGTGTTTTTACAAAAATGGAAAAAATTGAGTATCGTGCAGTGATTCGATTTTTGTTTTGGAAAAAGAAAACGAACAATGAAATCAAAACGGAGCTAGACGAAGTTTATATGGACCTTGCACCTTCGTTATCAACCATTAAATATTGGACAGCGGAATTTAAACGCGGTCGTACGAGCATTGTTGACGATGAACATCCAGGTCGTCCAAATGAGATCGTAATACCAGAAACAATTGAAAAATCCACGATATGGTGTTAAATGATCGGAGAATAGAAGTGCGTGAGATTGCTGAGGCCACAGGCATATCATATAGGTCACAAGGAAGCATAGTTTGGTGTCCCCCTTTGATTTTGATAAAACTCACGTATGTTGTAGAGCATCGAAAACTAAAAGACACGTATTTTTTTTTATCGGCGGAAAAACATTTCTAAGGGGTGAAATCGCCCTCCAAAGTTAGGGGTGATTAGGCAATTTCACCCCTGCAAATGAATTTTTTTCTTCAACTTCACGTGGAATTTTTATTGTCTTCAATGAGGAGTATTTTGGTTTTTGTTTCCTAAAAATCGGTTGACGCCTTCTGGGTGACACTGCATAATCACCCCTCGACATGCCTAACTTTGAAGGGCGATTTCACCCCTTAGAAATGTTTTTCCGCCGATAAAAAAAATACATGTCTTTTAGTTTTCGATGCTCTTCAACATACGTAACTTTCATCAAAATCGGAGGGGGACACCAAACCATCCTTCATTGTCAGTGATTTCAATCCTGAGTGATCAGTTGGGTATGAAAAAGTTATCCGTAAAATGGGTGCCGCGTTTGCTCACTGTCGACCATAAAAGAGAACGTGTAGCTGATTCAAAGGCGTGTTTAGCGATCTATAAGCGTGATCCTGTTGAGTTTTTGCGTCGTTACGTAACCGTCGACGAAACATGGACCCATCACTATACACCAGAGACAAAGGAACAATCGATACCAAACTTCACCGATCGAATGTGCTCCGAAGAAGGCGAAGACGGTGCCATCCGCCGGTACGGTCATGGCCACAGTTTTTTGGGAAGCACGCGGCATAATCTACATCGATTACCTTCTGCCGAAAAAAACGATTAATGGCGAATACTATGCAGCCGTACTGACCCGATTCAACGACGAATTGAAGAAAAAACGTCCACATTTGGCGAGGAAAAAAGTGCTCTTCCATCAAGACAATGCACGCGTTCAAACGTGCGCAGTTGCCATGGCCAAAATTCATGAATTTAAATACGAATTGCTTTCGCATCTACCGTATTCTCCAGATATGGCCCCCTCCGACTACTTTCTGTTTCCAAACCTTAAAAAAAGGCTTGGCGGAAAGAGATTTGGTTCCAGAGATGACCTCATCGCCGAAACAGCGACCTATTTTGAGGACCTTCCGAAATCATATTATTCGGAGGGCATCAAAAAATTGAAAAATCGTTGAAATAAGTGTATCGAGCTAAAAGAAGATTATGTTGAGAAATAAAACGATTTTTGACATCGACTCTCGTAGCTTAGTTTCGTTTGTAGTAGCGTTCTTGCGTTTGTAGTGGCATTTTTTTCGTTTGTAGTAACCTAATTTCGATGATGTGTTGCTTTGGTCGTGTGTATTATTAGTATTGTGGAGCTTCGGCAACGAACGACCTTAATGAATTGTAATCTTTCTTTTTAAAGTTTCGATCCTATGGTAGGGATCCTCTTCAGAAATAATTTATTTCCTTTTATATAGCGCTGAATTTAATCAGGTTGTCTTGACACTTAGTCATTGAATACTATGTTAATTGCTCATCTACCAATGTTGTTCCATTTTGATTTGTCTTTGTTGAATAACTGTATTAATAACTATCTTGTCTTGTAATTACTACTTTCTTTTCCTCTTTCATATTTCGGTTGTTATCTGTTTACGAACGGCGGAATAGAGTATTCTCTAGAGTATTCCTGGCTCACATTCTTAACACCATTACAACGCATCTGCCATCATTCGAGTCGCCAGCACGAACATGGCCTCACATAGTGAAGCTGAAGCAGGAATTAAAGAACGTGCTCACAAAATTCCGGGTTCAAGAAGACTTACTCAAGAAGAATTACGAAAATTCGTAATTCAGCATTTTGATATATAGAATCAAAGGAAACTGACCGGTAATGAATATCTGGGAAAAAATTCTGTTGGCCTTTTTGGTTCCACCACGATTGGCAATGGTTTCTTTTATAAATTAAAAGAAAACTAACCTGCAATTAATTTGTAGGAAAAAGTTCATTTATGTACGAGCGATATACGTCCTCAGGAGCTAAGATATAAATTGATCAATTAACATTTACTGTTACGAGTCGACCGGATAATGAAGATTTCCAATTATATTCACAATTTATATCTCAGCTTTTGGGGGTGTACATTGCGTGTAAATTAGCAACGATCCTCTGATAGCTATTTAGAGCGATATAACAAAATTCGAGCCAGTGAACCATGTTAGCATTTTGAGAAAGTTGACCGGATGGTTAAAATGTTATGTCGCTGAAACCAGTAGGCAGTTTAGCACACAGTTTGCTAAACGATGTAAACATTAAATTAACCATTTACATCTCAGCTACTGGGAGTGTACATTGCTTGTAACTTGGTAGATTTTTTCCGATAGCTCTTTAGAATGACCTATAGAAGTTCCAGTGAATGCACACTCCCAGAACCATGTATGCACGTTCCCGGTTGTGACTGAGCGCTGTAAATGTTAACTCAACAATTTTTATCCCAGCTTCTGGGGTTGTACATTGCTTGTAACTTTGCATATCTTTTATGTTAAATGTATAGAGATATATAAAAAGTTTCCAGGCAATGTACACCTCGAGAATCATAAGTGCACGTCTAAAGTTACGGCCGAGCGATGTAAATGTTAACCCCTTGCCCTACCACGTAAGATTCAACAGCGTGGTCCCAAAACGCAAACCGAACTGCCGAGCCTTCGAGCCATTCCGCGCCTCGGCAAATCTATCTTGTACCAATCGCACACGACTTACGTCGGGTGTCGTACCTATTAGAAATACATAATTCGCGAAAAGTATAAATCAATAACACAAATATATTTTTATGTGCGAACGTAGTCAAGGATAACATGCAACTAAGTGCACTAGTCAACACGTTGTGTTTACATTTGGCCCGGAGGACGTACCACGAGCCAGGTCCGTGATAATCAGTTTTGGCTCAAAAACCTGACCACGAGCCTCACTCGTGGTTGTAGGCGAAAGGGTTAATTCAACAATTTATATCTCAGCTTCTGAGGGTGTACATTAGTTATAACTGTGCATGTATCTTATATTGAATGTATAGAGATATGAAAAAAATGACCAGCCAATGTTCACCCTCAGAACATTTATACAGATTAGACTTGGTGAAAGGTGAAGTACCCTATTAAAACAGCACTGCGCTCGGTGGGTGAAGCGGCACGCGAGAACCACTGCGCGCTCGGCGAACTGTCTACTTTATGAACAAAAAATTATTTAAAAATTGCGTTTTCAGATCCTGCGCGAAATCGCAATAACATGGCCCAGCTGTGCATAACTTCCCCTCGTCAGTCTATTTACAATGCCAATAAGTGCGAATCAAATTAATTTCTTAGTCAATCCCTCAACAAAATAAAAGTTTTATAAATATTGTTTCGTTCTAATGTGCCGTAATACGACATCTTCAACACCGGACAAAAGTTTTATCAGAGTACCCGACGATAAGACAATCCGTAAAAAGTGCTAAATGCAGTGACCGATTCTTCTCAGTATAAAAGATATTGCTGCGAAGATGATGTTGATATAAGTATCCAAAACGACGATCTTGGACTAATATTATTTCTTCCACCCTAATAATGCTATCAATTTTGTACATCACAAAAGAGGTTATGTTTGTACTTAATAGTTAACATGTATACCGGATGCTTGCACGTTACTCTAACTTATGAGAAAGATGCGATATCTAGAGTTTTCTCCTGCCAACCGCATTGGACTGATGCTCACCGACACCGACGAGAGGAGCAGTCGCAAAAAGGCAACATCTCCAAGCGATTGGAAATATCCTAGCACCTGCAGCAGCTGAAAAATAGCAACAACGACAACAACTGATGAACTTGTACCACAAAGTTTTCCTTTGTCTGATACCGTTCATATGGCGCTAGCTAGCAAGCAATGTGTCAATTAATGTAACAATAGACAAATTCGTTCAAGTTAGGCTCCATTTTGAAGTACTGGAATTACTTGCTGCATTAAAAAAGAAGGGAGAAATGCTATGACATCACCAATCAGAATAGAATTGCAAACCATGTCTCCGACTAAGTCAATAAAGTTAAACTAACTACAACGCTGACTGTATTCCAACGTAATGACTACCTGATCTCAATGTATGATAAGTACTGATGGTTTCAAACCAGAAATGGTATCATCTACTGACTCAGGTGAAAAAATGCTATATTTTAAAGCAATGAAAAAATGAATATATGATAAGTCTGAATTCCAAATGAAACAAGATTCAATGTTCTATCTCGGCACTTCAAGTACTTACTTCAATCTTGTAAATTTTCTGTCGGAAAGCTTTAGATTCCAGAGAAAAACATATTATTAATAATGAGAAAGATAAGGAGAAACGAGCCTTACAAAATGTTGGGTTACGACTTCGAACTTTCTGTAGCTCAAATAAGTAAGACTTTATCACAAACCACTCCAATTATGGCAGGCTGTATTTAGCAGTTTATTTTCTAGCCACTTAAGAAGAAAATATTGAGAAATCTTCCCATGCAATTTCGGATAAGATATAACAGCGTTCAATCTACCATAGAGTGTTTTGAAATAGAAGTTGAAGAACCATCTGATTCTGTTAATCAAGCCCTCACTTGGCCTGAGTATGAAAAATGCAACACTCTGAAATGTTTGATATCGGCCACACCTGATGGCATTATACATTTTATATAAGAGGGTTACGGCGGTCGGGTTTCAAATAACGTTCTTATACAAGATTGTCGTTATCTCAATATCCTTCCGGAAGGTACATTCGTTCGGGTAGATCGAGGCTGCAGTACAGATAAATTATTTGACCAGTACTGACCGAATGCTGATGACTAGTACTGATAAGTAAACATATAGGGGTCTCAGCCGAGAGTCGGTTCAGTACTGGGGATACACGGAGCCGATGTTGTGTTTTATACTGGCTGCGGATTATTTCATGAGACACCCGACAGTTGTCTCAGTATTGGTTATGTGCTGAGCTGACTTTTGTCGTAAGACTCGAGTGCAGATTAATTCGGCATGAGTCCAAGAATTGGCTCAGTACTGGGCATACAGTGGGATGATATTTGTATTTCGTATGTCGATTGCGCATTGCCTATGCACTACCGTGTCTTGTCGTAATTCTGGGCATGTGATGGGTCGACATATATTGTATCATTGGGGTTCTGACTATCTTGGTATACACCCGACAGTCGACCCAATACTGCGGATAAACTGGGCTGGTGTTGTGTTTTATACTGACTGCAAATTAAATCGGCATGAGTCCAACAGTTTGCTCAGTACCGGGCATACAGTGGGATGATATTTGTATTTCGTATGTCGATCGCGCATTGCCAATGCACGACCGGGAGTTGTCGTAATACTCGGCGCGTACTGGGCTGACATATATTTTATTAATAGCATACCGACTGTTTTGGTTATCACCCAAGAATAGACTCACTAATGGGGACAAACTGGACCGATGTTACGTTTTATACTGGCTGTAATTTATACATTGTTGTTCGACAGCGAATATTTCACATCATCTTTAGCTGTATTCCGACGTACATTTGAAAAAAAAAATCAAAAGCTCAGTATTAAAGAGGTTTCAAAACTCGTACACATACATCGATCGAATTATGATGTGAAGGGAATATATTTTTTTCCTCGGAGACTTTTTCTCTCGACCACCACAAGAAAATACGCGACGACCGAGTGGAGGACTCGTCATCCGATGCCATTCTATGTAGTGTTTTGTTTATATCCAGCAACAAAAGAGTGATAGTAAGCGCGTGCGAGAACTCGTCCTCCGAGGGGTGGAGCAGTCGTACCTACGAATCGAGCATCCAAGCGCGTTAGTGCATTGTTTGTCTATGACTTCGCACCGAACGTTCGCGAAGACATTCGGATATGTTGGTGGGAGCGGGCCCTTCCTTCTGTCTTGTTAGTACCCTGGCTCGAACAGTACAAAAAATAGTAAACGGTAAAAGCTGTCAAAGTGATTGTGGGAAGTGAAAACTAATAAACTGGTAAGAAGAATAAAAATAAAATATTGCAAATCTAATATGGAAAGAGAAAGATGTAATAGTGCAAACGAACTTACATTGTAGTTAGTGATTTTATTTGAAAATAACGAACGCCAGCTTAAAATACTACAACGAAATGTTAACTTGAAAAGTTGGTCCACTGTATTTTTAATAAATACTGTAAATAAAAATTCATAAAGCAAATTTAAAAAATAGAACCAATAAAGAGCGACGAGCAAGGACATTAGCTTTTTTTTTTAAATATCGTTCGAATTAATTACAATTTTCTATCTGTAATAGAATTGAGATGGTAAATTTATTTCGTACACGAGTACAGATCTGGCCAACCCTTGGCCCGATGTCTGCCTTATCTGGCTCATGACTGGCCCAAACCGGCAGCCAAGACAAAATTTTGTGCTTTTGGTGATTGAAAACAGATTCACGGTTATAGCCTTGAGAAACGTATGACACATACATTGCCAATTAAAATTTGATTCAATCAGAATTTCAGTACCTCGAGACACAATTTTTCTTGAATTGAAAAATCAACCATATTAACGTTTTCAAGAACTTTTGTTTCGTACAATAACGATTCCGCAAAGTTATTAAGAAATTAGTGAAAAAAATAATTGTCCAATAAATAATTAGGTTCCTTATCCTTTTTTTTTTCATTTCTAACGAATTCGTTGAATTTTCAAAACCCATCCAAAGGTCAACCATAGTTCAGGTAATTTGTTTTTGTGTTTGTTTCATACACTACAATCATGGTACTGCGTATATAACAATAGATTCCAATTTCAATTTTTAGAAAAAGTCTTATTTCGTCAACTAATGAAGCGAATGGATCAGTCTGACGACAAAAGGGAAAAAACATATAAGCGCCTCTCAAAACAAATTAAAGGGGCGAAACAAAGTATTCTCTATGACTTGAAGAAGAAAACGGATGCCATGATTAATACAATTGTACTGAACGGAGAGCCGGGGCCAGGCAATAACCTGCAAAAATACAAAGAATCATCAGGAATAAAGCTTTCTATTGATAATTACGATGCTTTCGTTGAGTTTGACGCTATTATAAAAGAAAATGAGGATAAGGACGTTGCTTTGGTAAGTGAAAATCTTTAAAAAAAAACTTTTTTTCTAATAACTTGGCGTCAAATGCTGCGGCGTCTCTTGATATTACATTTTCATGGTATCATAAATCCGATTGGTAAATTATTCAATGTTTTCGTATCCCGCATACCGATTGTAGAAGGCGATAATGGCGAATACAATCGGAACGTCCACTGAAGTTAAGGGAAGCCGTGCGTAAAATTCTTGGAGGCTTGATACCGAAGGCTGTTCAAGAACTGTACTCGGGCACTGGTAGAAAAGGTCCAAACGGGGTAACAAAGAATAATTTCAGTGGGACTCACGTATACGCTTTTATGAAACTTAAATTTCCCTTCTGTTTTATTGCTATATATTTTTGAAATCGGTACTTAATATTCGTGTAGGGTAAACCAGCTAATAAATAAACCAGTGTGATTGGCAACACATTTTGTTTTAAATATCCTCACCAGTGTTATAAGCATGCATTATTTTTTCAAATAAATATTGAGGCACAATTTTTTTTATAATAATATTTCAAATTTCACAAAAAGTTCAAATTTTGTAAGATGCAATAATTAAATAAATACATTTTTATTAAAATTTCACGATAATTATTTCAGAAAAATGGGAGGTATACTTATTGCATTAAATTATAAATGGAAGACCGTACTTAAAATCCTATAATTACGTTTTTTCAGATGTCATTAAAGAAAAAATTGAAAGAGTAGATGAAAAAAGCATTGTTTCAGCTACAAGCAGATATTTTTCTGATGCAGGGGACAGTGAGGGCGAAAAAGTGGAAAGAGATGCCAAGAAAGGAAAATAAAGTGGCACGCACGCACGCACACAAATTTATATTATTTGTTTCCCTTATTCGTCTATATTTTTATAAATATAGTTTTGTTGAAGATTCCTGTTGATGGTGTTTGATGGAACCTATAATATATTGAAAATAATGAATATTTACTCGAGGCAGGAAAACAGAAACCTGACTGAAGATGTTAAAAGAGAAAGCGGTTTATTATACCTTCACTGCTAATTTTACCAAATATAAAAACAACAAATAAAATATAAAAATGAATTTGGAATAATTAAAAGATGTCAAGCAAACAATTCTATTAATTGTGCTATGAGTGTTGGTGAGTAGACATGACGCAGCCAGCGCTGCAGAGTATGTCACTGAGTGAGAAATGTGAGAGCGTAGGAAATATCACTCTTTCCCAATAGATTCTCAGTAAATTTACACACAAGAAACTACAGGGAATGAGTGAGAGCACTTGCACTTGAATTGATTGAGTGCTGACATATGTAATGTAAAAGCGTGGTGCGGTCAGCGCTGCAGAGCACGGCACAAAGTGAGACAATTATGAGGATGCACCGATGAGATCTCCACTCCTCACCGTCATTGAATTACGATGAATTATAACGATGTACTCTTACCGTGTATTTGAGTCCTGTCGAGCTTGAAAATGCTGAGAAAATCCGGTGAGCTGGTGAAAAATCCGAGAGTGCGAGAGAGATGTGCCCGCTGTCCAGGCGGGTTTCTACCGAAGTGTCAACAATAGCAATATGGCTGTGTAATACGAAAGCGTCGTTGAGCGCTGAAGTCAAATGAGAGAGATAGCCGGTGAGCGAAGCCAAAGTCAAGCGAGAGATATATCATCTCGCTTAACACGGCATGCCTGCGAGGCACAGCCTCGGCTCCGCGAGGCCCTACTTCAGCTATCTCCGACCCAACCGAACGCCGCGTGCTAGACCGCAGCAACAAGTCGACGCACGGCGAATATCGATCGCCGTGCGCCAGCTGATTGTCTAACAAGTTTTATAAATACCTTACGGATGTTGAGCCTCTTTCCAAATCTCTCCTTATACCCAGCTATACAACCAAAGTATCGATTCAACATATGTCTCAGTACTGGCAACAAATATGGCCCGAAACTGACTATCGGGTAGCACGCGTTGCTCCGCGAAATAAAAGTTAATATTGGCAACGTTCAGATGTAGGATTCGTCTTACTACTGGCGAAGTACCGATTTAGGAATCGTCTCAAAACAAGCAACAACTTCTGGCCCAAAAAGGGGCACATATTCTGATCCATAACCAGGAACCAACATCGGGCTGATTCACGGCAACATAAGTTGGACCGGAGTTAACAACCCAAAATTGTCCCAATACTAATTTTGACTTGTGCAAACGTTGGCTTTTGGTAGTCTGCTAGTATTGTCAGTACTGAGCCAAGTTTAAAGTCTGTATATGGGTATGTACCGGCAATATATTGATTTAGGGCTTGTCTCAGGACTGGAAATATTCTCTGGCCCAAAACTCGGCAAGTGTTCTGAGCCAATACCCGAAAACAGTGTCGAGCCGGTTCACGGCACCATATGTTGGACCGGTGTTAACAACCCAAAATTGTCCCAATATTGATTTTGACTAGGGCTAGTATTGGCTCTTGACAGCTTGCTAGTAATAGCAGCTCTGGCATCAGTACAGTGCCAATGTCAAGCCAGTCTGCAATTCGTACAAACGAAAAAAAAGTTCTACAAACAACTAGAAGGTAAACGAAGTTACTACAAACGACTACAAACAAAACTAAGTTACTACAAACGAAAAAAATGCTACTACAAGTTTCGTTTACCTTCTAGTTTGTTCGTTTACCTTCGTTTGTAGTAGCGTTCTTTCGTTTATACAGGGTGCGCCATCTTAATCTGGTCGATGGAAGTATTGAATAACTTAGAGAATTTTCAACAGATTTCACAAAGTCGTATTTTTTTATTAAATTTGATTCATTACAATTTATTTTGATTAGTTTCCAAAAACCACATCGATCAAATGTCCGCCTTTATTACTGAGACAAAAATGAGCTCTTTTTTCCGCATTTTCCATTGTATTTGCCAGCGTCTCGGGCGATATCGCTGCGATTTCGGCTCGAATGTTGTTTTTTAGCTCCTCTATGGTCTTCGGCTTGTTGGCATAGACTTTACTTTTCAAAAATCCCCACAAGAAGAAGTCCGGTGCAGTCAAATCCGGCGATCTTGGTGGCCAGTCAATATCACCTTTCTTTGATATCACACGTCCTGGGAACTTCCGACGCAAATAGTCCATTGTTGAGCGCGCAGTGTGACATGTCGCACCATCTTGTTGGAACCAAAATTCCTTAAGACCTTTTTCACGCATTTGTGGTAAAACAAAGTGTGCCAACATCCACCGATATCGATCCCCATTGACAGTTTCACCAGCTCTGAAGAAAAATGGTCCAATGGTGGTTTTTGAGCAAACACCGGCCCAAACTGTCACTTTCTCATCGTGCAATGGAGTTTCATGAATAATATGAGGATTATCGGTGCCCCACATGCGACAGTTTTGTTTGTTGACAGCGCCAGAGAGGGTGAAATGAGCCTCGTCGGTCATCAGAATTCGCTCCCAAAAATCTTATTATTTTCAATGTAAAGCGAAACTATTTCAGCGCGTTCTTTCGGCGTATAGCGATACATGGTTAAAATTGTACTGAAATAACCTATACGAAACGTGTTGTACGACGCTGGTCGGTTAAAATCTGTCAGAGTTATTCAATACTTCCATCGACCAGATTGAGATGGCGCACCCTGTAGTAACATTTTTTTCGTTTGTAGTAGTTTAGTTTCGTTTGTAGTAGTTTAGTTTCGTTTGTAGTAACTTTTTGTTCGTTTGTAGTAACTTTTTGTTCGTTTGTAGTCGTTTGTAGTGTCATCTTTTTTCGTTTGTAGTCGTTTGTAGTTACATTTTTTTTCGTTTGTAGTAACTTAATTTCGTTGATAGTTGTTTGTAGTATCTTTTTTTTGTTTATGAAAAAAAATTAATAACAAAAAAATGTTTATAACTTTTTTTCCTTTCAACCACAAACGGAAATTCTTTCACTACAATCAACTACAAACGATTCTCTATACGAATGAACTGCACAATTTGAGTGCCGACAAAGTCGGATACAGCGCTTTTTTCAAAATCCTATAACTTTTTTTGGAGCTACTACAAACGAAAAAATGGTTACTACAATCAACTACAAACGAAACTCTATAATAAAAATTTTTTAATTCCGATTTTCCAAAGTTGAGTGCGAAGTCCATATAGTCCGACGCATGGTGTTTTTTCAATTTTTTTCTCGATTGTTTCCGTCAGAATTGGCGAGATAATAGAATGTCGCTGTTACTAAAAGAGTCATTACGACTCGCAGTGGAAACTGGTAAAACAATAATGTCCAATGTTTTTTTTTAGTGAGTCGTAACAAGACCTTATTGTACAACTACCAGCTCGTGAACTTTGTCAAGGAAACAATAGCCAATGCCAAACGGGCTATTGAATGTATTCCGAGCTCATGGATATCGTTTCATCCGAAACTTCGGTCATGCGTGTCGCGCTTCATGCCATCACCGTATTAAGGGCCGATGTTGAATGTGAACCACACCTAAACGTCAAGTTTTTTTCTGCATTTCATTTGACATTTCTCAATTTCAGACTAACTCAATTTGAATCATGGAAAGATACACAATCGAGCAACGCGTTAAAGTTATTCAGGCTTATTATGAAAATGGGCGTTCAAATCAAAATGCATATCGTGCACTTCGTGATTTTTTCGGTCAATTTAATCGTCCAAATGTGCGTACAATCGGAAAAATCGTGCAAAAATTTGAGCAAACCGGGTCTGTAGTAGATAGTAAAACACCAGTGCATGCTCATACAGCTCGTACTGCAGAAAATATTGCTGCTGTTCGCGATAGTGTGGCTGAAGAGCCGTCCACCTCAACTCGTCGTCGTGCCCAACAATTGCACCTCTCACGCTCGTCGTTGATGAACATTATGCATAAAGACTTGCATTTACACGCTTATAAAGTGCAATTGACTCAAGAACTAAAGCCTCTTGACCATTCCAAACGTCGTCAATGGTCAGAATGGTGGCAAGAAATGGCAACAGTGGATGATCAATTTTCGAAGAAAATCATCTTCAGTGATGAGGCACATTTTCACCTCAGTGGATTCGTCAATAAGCAGAATTGCCGCATTTGGGCGAATCATAATCCAAGAGTGATTGTCGAAAAACCAATGCACCCACAAAGAGTGACTGTTTGGTGCGGTTTATGGGCTGGCGGCATCATCGGGCCGTATTTTTTCCAAATTGAGGCCGGTCAGGCAGTTACTGTGAATGGTGTTCGCTATCGTGAGATGATAACGAACTTTTTATGGCCCGAATTGGAAGATATGGATGTGGGCGATATGTGGTTTCAACAGGACGGTGCCACTTGCCACACAGCTAACGAAACAATGGCTCTTTTGCGCGACAAATTCAATGGCCATGTTATCTCACGTGGTGGCGATGTCAATTGGCCGCCAAGATCATGTGATTTGACACCGTTGGACTTCTTTCTTTGGGGTTATTTGAAAGAAAAGGTGTACGTTGATAAGCCAGCAACAATTCAAGCGCTAAAGGATGAGATAATTCGGCACATTAACGGCATAGAACCTCAATTATGCCTAAGCGTCATCGAAAATTTGGACCATCGAATGGAGGTGTGCCACCGAGGTCGCGGCGGCCATTTGGCCGATATTTTGTTCCATACATAATTGAACCATACCATATTATCATAATAAAAAGAATTGACAATAATTTCCTAAATAATTTGTGTTTTATTCAAAATCAACATCGGCCCTTAAAATTTAACCACCCTTTATAAGCGCTCCTGAATATTAGCCGCTGTACCAATGCTCACTGATAGGACATGCAAGTACGATCATTTTTTAACTTGCTGCGTTTCAGCGAACGTCGTATGGAGTCAAAACGAACTACTTTATTACAGGAACATATTCGGAGGCAATGAAAAAAATGAAAAAGCTACAGAAAGAACCTTACGCTTATTCGACCCATAATGATGAGCATGCACAAAACAAAGCGAGGACTCTGACAGGGCTGTATAAAGCATTGCGCTCAAAGAAGTATGATGATCTCGAAAAAATAATGGACGTCACCAGCACACCAACATTAGATGACAATAGCGACGGCGAGACATATTGTGAGTGATTGAGTTGTTTAGTTATTGATTTTCAAATCAATCATTTATTATTCGTTCGTCTTACACAATTGGATCAAACCCGGTTTCCATTTTAGCTTAAAACATTCGAAGTGATGATGACTGCGCCTCCGAAGTAGACATAGAGTGGACCAAAGCTCGGAAGAAAAAAATCACAAAAAACACCAAAACAGCAGGGTAAAAGGGCGAAAAGACGAAGGCCGCCAATGCGCTATCAACCTTCAAACCCCGGTCAAAAATTGCTCCTCCGAAACAGACAGGAAAGGTCGTCTCAACACCTCGGTCTGCTGTCTCGCATAGCCCACGAAAAATTCCATTTGAAGACTCGTCTCGACCATCGCAGACCAAACCGGTTCCGAACCATTCGCGCAGTGGAACAACTCACCCATCGACGCAATTATCAGTACCGCGCAACAACATTGAGAATACTAATCTGAATAACCTGGTTGATTTATCAACGAACGAAGTAACCAATCATGGCGTGAAATTACCTGAATCTGCAAAAAGTATCGTGTTTTCACAGAAGAGGGTGCAGTGAATACTTTGGACGTGGAGTGCGAGGCCGAAAACGGCCAGCAGCTAGTTTTCTCTAAAGGTATGGATACGAAAACTCGAAAGCTGATAATATTTACAGAAACGTTGAAACATCTTATTTCTTTCATACAGAGATAAAGTTGCTGTGCTTTGCGATAAAAAAAACTAACAACCATAATGATGAATTAATCAGGAGAGATGTAGAAGCTACGCTGAGCCGTGGAACGCAGCATGTGATTGAAAATTAACAAGATGACAATAAAAAAATTCGAAGAAAAGTACAGCTTTCGAAAACCTGGCAATGTGGAAGTGCTCTCAACTTTCGAGCTTCGCTTGGCAGATGACGAAGAATTTCGAAAATATTTTGTAATGTTATTTAATTAAATATAAGAATTGATATAAAAATATTCTGTTTTCCACGAGGATTTGATGGAGATTAATTTAATATAATTGTTTCAAGCTGATACGATGGAGTCTGTTTTAGAGTCAGAAATGAATCCTACAATTAATTGAATTTTTAAAACCTTCATCTCGAGAAAACTGGCAATAAACTGCTGCGCAGTAAGACTGCCAAGCTCGGGGTTGACAAAATGTATCCTAAAAGGAACAGCGTTCTATGCCAATATGTTAGGTATGACTTATTTCATGTGGTCAACATTATTTACGATACGCCATCATAATAATAATATTTTTCATCGCAGCGTTCATCAGTGGGTACTTTATTGGGCCTTGAGGCACAGTCATGTCAGAACACAGTATTCTACCAGGGTCTATCCTCTTGCTTAAGCAATGCAAAAGATTGGGACGGAAACAGAAACTTTCGAAGACCCATTCCGATTATAATAATGGAGGAAGAAGGCGTGTAAGTCCGGATGAGTGGAAAATGTTCTAGCCGTTTTTTTTTTTATCAAAATTCTTTAGTGACTTCAATAGCTAGAGCGAGCCAAATGATTAGTAATAATCGTCTCAAATAAAAATAAAAAGTTACCTATTGAAAATGTTATCTATAAAGATTTTATAACTATATAGTCGTATTATAAGGTTTATAACTATATAAATATATAGTTTGATTATAAGGTTGCAATAATAATCTGTTATTTCTGTTATATTTATGTTATCCTTGGTATTTTTCAAGCGAGTGTTCTGTAACGGAGTAGTAATTTCGGTGGCCTGTGTTCGCTTCATCTCTTATCATCTTTTATTTATTGTGTCAAATAAAGGGTGGTTAAATTTTAAGGGCCGATGTTGATTTTGAATAAAACACGAATTATTTAGGAAATTATTGTCAATTCTTTTTATTATGATAATATGGTATGGTTCAATTATGTATGGAACAAAATATCGGCCAAATGGCCGCCGCGACCTCGGCGGCACACCTCCATCCGATGGTCCAAATTTTCGATGACGCTTAGGCATAATTGAGGTTCTATGCCGTTAATGTGCCGAATTATCTCATCCTTTAGCTCTTGAATTGTTGCTGGCTTATCGACGTACACCTTTTCTTTCAAATAACCCCAAAGAAAGAAGTCCAACGGTGTCAAATCACATGATCTTGGCGGCCAATTGACATCGCCACCACGTGAGATAACACGGCCATTGAATTTGTCGCGCAAAAGAGCCATTGTTTCGTTAGCTGTGTGGCAAGTGGCACCGTCCTGTTGAAACCACATATCGCCCACATCCATATCTTCCAATTCGGGCCATAAAAAGTTCGTTATCATCTCACGATAACGAACACCATTCACAGTAACTGCCTGACCGGCCTCATTTTGGAAAAAATACGGCCCGATGATGCCGCCAGCCCATAAACCGCACCAAACAGTCACTCTTTGTGGGTGCATTGGTTTTTCGACAATCACTCTTGGATTATGATTCGCCCAAATGCGGCAATTCTGCTTATTGACGAATCCACTGAGGTGAAAATGTGCCTCATCACTGAAGATGATTTTCTTCGAAAATTGATCATCCACTGTTGCCATTTCTTGCCACCATTCTGACCATTGACGACGTTTGGAATGGTCAAGAGGCTTTAGTTCTTGAGTCAATTGCACCTTATAAGCGTGTAAATGCAAGTCTTTATGCATAATGTTCATCAACGACGAGCGTGAGAGGTGCAATTGTTAGGCACGACGACGAGTTGAGGTGGACGGCTCTTCAGTCACACTATCGCGAACAGCAGCAATATTTTCTGCAGTACGAGCTGTACGAGCATGCACTGGTGTTTTAATATCTCCTACAGACCCGGTTTGCTCAAATTTTTGCACGATTTTTCCGATTGTACGCACATTTGGACGATTAAATTGACCGAAAAAATCACGAAGTGCACGATATGCATTTTGATTTGAACGCCCATTTTCATAATATGCCTAAATAACTTTAACGCGTTGCTCGATTGTGTATCTTTCCATGGTTCAAATTGAGTTAGTCTGAAATTGAGAAATGTCAAATGAAATGCAGAAAAAAACTTGACGTTTAGGTGTGGTTCACATTCAACATCGGCCCTTAAAATTTAACCACCCTTTACATTGGGCATACTACACTATTATTGATATATCTGCTACTAGAGTACAAATGTCTATTAAAGTACAAAGTTCATTAATTAATTACTGGACAATCACGTGAACGATTAACTTAAAACTTTACACAGAAAAGTTATTCGCAAATATGAACATCCACCATAAATTTCAACCAATTCTAAACATCTTGCTGAGTGTAGCCATCCTCCTCCTTAAGTATTTGGAACCATCACTGCAGCAAAAAAATGTTTTCTTGTTTGCATCGATAATCATCTCATAAAGTATACAGATAGTATACTTTATGATAGACTGTGATGGTCACAGCAGATTTAATTAATTTACAAGGTTCACTTATCGTATAAGATTATTTTATTTCATACAAAGATGTACAAACGAATTGCTCGATACAAATAAATACTAAACAAATTTGTCCTGAGCAAGATGTATAAACCTCTTTTATTTTTCCAAAATATAAGATTTAATTCATTCTTACATCTAGCATATGACAAGAGTTTTGTACAGACAGCTTTTTTCCAAAATTCTTTTGCTGTTTAAATGAGCGTTAACAGAAGGAGCACATCTAGACTTATTTGAACGATTTCCACGTGTTTCGATACCGAAAAATACTGACATGATTTAGTTATTTTTACGACAAACAAACTTCCAATGCAGCTTCTTTATAGCTTTTTATCGAAATATAATTAATGCTTTTTATGTAAGATGTATAGGTAAAGGGGTTGCGACTCTTGTACCGTATTTGCACAAAGTTATTTAGTGAGTAGATAAAGTTGATTCGTCAGTAATTATAACACGTTTTCACTTTTTGCACTTAAAATTGTGGAGTTTCGTTGAAAACACCTACGACCACAGCTGGTGAAATGGTATACTTTATACTTATTGACTTATTCTGTCTTTTTTCAGAGAAACTTTAGCATTTTAATTGTGAGAATATCAAACTATTTCTAACCGTAAACCTTACTAACAATAATAGTATCAGTATAGAACATGCTGCATGCGTAGGTGACGTTACTGCTTTCAGCCTTACTGTGTGTCCACTGTGTGTTACTGTGTTACCAACAGTACACCACGACTGGACCATTGCTGGCTGCCAGCGCTGGTCAGCGGACTCTGACCGAGCGAAGGCTACCAGTAGTACGCCTGGCAGTCAGACATGGCCATACGCAGATGTGTGCGAAGTTGGCATATCAAAAGTCAGTATATAAAAAAAAAAAAAAAAAACGGAGTTCCCTTGGCATGCAACCGAGTTCTGCAGTTATTTATCAAATTTCACAAAAGTTCTGTTCATTTAAGTGGTACAAAACCAATTTTTTATGATTTTATTTCGAATGCACACTCATAATATATATATACTGTGAACTATAAAATGGTATGATGAGTAACGTCGGGTCCGCTTTTGTACTCTATCGAATTTCTAAATGATAGTGCTTATTGTTCAGACTAATTCGCAGCATGGTTCAGATCCCTAGTCATATTAGAGTTATTATAAATAATTGTTGATCACCAACTCAGTTGTACGATCGTGATATGCTGGTACAAAGGGACGAGTTCTAGTCTCTCTCAAGACTGGAATCGATAGTTCTCATCGACCTGCGTAACCTCGAAAAGAGTTCCGGCCTCTAGACATCTCCAAATAATTATTAACAATTGTTTATGAGCATCTCAGCTATACGATGGTGATATGCTGGTACAAAGGGACGAGTTCTGGTTTCTTTTAATGCTGGAATCGATAGTTCTTATCGACCTGCATAACCTCGAAAAGAGTTCCGGCCTCTAGCCATCTCCAAATAATTATTAACAATTGTTTATCAGCATCTCAGCTATACGATGGTGATATGCTGGTACAAACAGACGAGTTTCTATGCCTAACAATACATTACTTGTTGAATTTGTGTATGTACGTGTGCGCGCGCACGTGTGCGTGTTTTAATGCCTAGAAAAATTTAAAAAAAAAGGACCATTTGTTCAGTATGATTTTCTTCAAAGTTTTCGCACGGTTTAGAATAATACTACGTTTTGAATTCTGTGGAAAAAATGTATGGTAATGCTCCAGTTGCTACAGAATTTTTAATATCGAACTAATTAGTTCTTGATATATAAAGAAACGTTTACCAACAAATTGTATTTATTTTGAGCCGAATCTCGCGAAACGCGAATACGAAGATGATACATCCTCATATTATTATGTACGCAATATTCAGTAATAGACTGAATTCCTACAGATTCGCACAAGGATGCACAGTACATCTTTCACATCACTTTATCATTATTTTTTGACTATGACAGAGGTTCTATAAAGAAGTCAATTTCGGCGAATGAGCCGGTATTCTTCAAACATGCAAATCATGTGTTCGATGGGTTACACACGTAACGTGTCTCTTGTAATTATTGGGTCTGGGAAAAAGTTCGTGGCGTTTTTCCCGATAGATGGCATCAATTGCAAATAAGTCAGGAAACAGATCGCAGCGACACCACTAAACGCTCGTTCGAAAGGTGACACTTCGAGCGTTACTTTGAGTGTATAAACATCGAAATTCAGCAGTGTCGATATTGGTTTGGAGCTAGGCATTGACACAAAACTGGTTTGAACCATTTACACAAAGATGGCTACAAAAAGAAGCTCGATGTATGGGTTTCTCATGAGTTGAGCACGACACCGTGATATACCGAATTAACATCTGCGATGCGCTGCTGAAACGCAATGAAATCGAGCCATTACCGAAACGTGTTAAAGCTTCAATTTCTCAAGGTGAAGGATACATGTTGACCGATGGAAATTCAAATGATTCGAGAAGTAGCGTAGAAAGAAATGATTATGTCTTAAATCGCAGCAGAGAAAACATTTGCCCCAAGAAAGATAAATCTGATCAAATGGTACGCAATGATGAGGATGGCAACAAAACAATTCGCGAAGGCATAAACCATGGAATCGAACTAAGCGATGAGTCTAGCGAAGAAAATGAAGCTAGGAACCATTTCAGTGACGAAGATTTTGTCACCTATGAGTATTAGAACCGACCAAAGTACGAGAGACAGACAATAGTCAGCCATTGAAAAATTCTGTTATTCTTTGGTCGGTTATAATAATTAATCTATTGTTGATAGATAGGGTGCTTCGCGGACTTTTTTATTGGAAATGTTCTGCTCTACAAGTGTAGGAGTACAACATTTCAATATGACTAAATGTTTTCGAAGCGTGAGTAAAAAACTTATGTGTGTTCGCACTAGTGTTCGTTCTGGACTTTAGATGTCGCAACTAGTATGCATATACAGAACTGCATCCTCACTTTGATCAGAGTGTTGGTATGGCGGGGCAAATGCATATACATAAAGGCGTCGTAGCGACCACGACTGCACGTCACCGTGGTGCCTTTATCCTTTGACGCATATATCAGCCAAAGTCACAGTACATGTACGCGTGCGTTAGGTGCTCAAGGTATATTGGATTGATATATTGCGGTGGATATTTCGATTAATATAAAAAACATAAATAATATAAGTGAATAGGATATAATATATAAACAAATACGTTTATACGTCAACGTAAAAATAAAAAAAACTATAAAAATAACAAATCAGCAACACCGGTATCCGTGCAACGAAAGTTAATCTTGAAAAATTACAAGTGCTTCCGGGATTCGCCGAACAAGGTAATATTTTCACAGAAGAATAGTAAATGGTTTAAGAATAATAAATAGTAGTAAATTAGGTTAAAATAGGTTAGTAAATAGATTTAAGAATAATAAATGGCGAATGAGATTTAAGGATAACAAATAATAAATGGATAATATATTAAATATGGACGATATTCGATACAAAGTTATTAAATTTACGAAGAAAACGCACCATAAGAAAAAAAGCATCGATTTCGTTCCTACTAGCTGGATATCGTATGATAAACAGCTCGATGACCTCGTGACAAAATGTATGCCACCACCGTACAGTGAAGAAAATTAAGCACTACTGCATGCATTAATCAAATGCGCAGCTCCTCCGCCGGATAGTCGGCCTTCTTATCCGATCGCCATACGCGGTGAGGCAAGTAAGTTATCGCTTTTATGCATAACATTTTTTTGTAAGTTTAGGAATGTCTCTATTTACTTTAATTTTGAAGAAAATTACAACGAAGAAGGAAAGAAGCTAAAACTGTTAGAGAAGCGAGAGTACGCATCATAGACTTCTATAATAGACTGCGCGGTTCTGTAAGAGGCGCTGTCCGCAACACCCGAAAGAGACAGCAATATGAAAAGTACCTGTGTCTCATTCTAACACGCCAGTAGGTGGGGATGTGAAAGAAGAACAGGAGAGTGCATGGAAGAGAGCAGAAGAGAGAACTGGGAAACTGTTCTGACCTCTAACCCTGTGTAGACAGTTCGTAAAATACATTTATTAAAAAAAATGGTTTACTTGTGCTGCATTTGCAAATAACAAGCTGGTGCTATTGCGGATGTTTCTTTCCACAAGCAAGTATCTTGACAAATACTATACTAATTAATAAATATTAAGTGCAGTTCAATATTATAATGTTTACTTGCTTTACAGCTAAATAGAAACTGTAACAATAAAAACTTCTTTTAAAAGTAGAATTATATTTCAGAATTCCCAAACAAGAGGACATTAAGCTACAATGGTTTTAAAAATATAGGCAGAGAAGTAAAGAAATATGCTACAGTTTGTAGCAAGCATTTCAAAGAAGAAGATTTTTATTATACTGGAATTAATTGAATTAAAAGAAGAATGTTACTACCAGGAGCTGTTCCATCTTTATTACTTACTCCTCCCAACAGGTAACTTTTCACCCTAACAGCACAGATATCTGAAGGACATCCAGAGTACAATCTGGATGTACAGAGTACATCCAGAGTGAGGAAGTCCTGAGGACGTTTCTTCGTCCTCAAGATGTCCATAGTACGTCGTGAGGAGATCTTGTGCTGTCTGGGCATTGAAATATTTTAGTACTCAAAATTTTCAATTACAACCTAATGAAATATAATGTATCAATTTGTAATTTACAATTTCAATGATAAGGCTAATCTACAAGTATGACAGAATTATTGTTAATATTTTATATTCCTCAAAACTAATGTTTTTATGTGCATAACTGTATGTCATATATTTACAATTTACAGCAATGATTGTATGCCACCACCGATTTTAAATAACATACCATGCAATATTAATAGTACAACAATTGAAGTCGATCAACGTAATCGGTGCCTGACTGTTATAAACCCAAATGTGACAAATACTATTTTACATACCAGTGAAAGTATAATACACAGGACTGAAAATAATCCTTTAAATGTCTCTGAGAAAGAAAATTGCAGCAACTTTGAAATTGCAGAAAATAAAATTGATGTAATTGATAACTATGATTTTAGTGAAAATAGTGGAGAATGTGGAATAAATGATTCGCCATTTAGTGTTGATTCCACAGAAGACACTCCACAATCAATATTAAAAAGGTTTGTTGTTAATTATTATTTAAGAAAATAAATAGTAGAATAAAATTATTACATGATGTATATGGATATGATATTTCAGGAAAGCAGATGAGCCAAATGTAAATGCAAAACGTTTGTGTAATTTTCGATATATAGGGGACTTACGCAGAGAAGATTTTACTTCTGATGCTAGTTGGAAAGTCGTCAATAATTTTGTTAGTCAAGAAAAAAGCAAGACACTTTGCAAAAACGAGTCAATCGCTTACACAAGAAAGTAAATAATTTACAAGGATTGTTAGATCACTTGAAAGAAAGTGGATTAATTTCGAACGATGCTTCCAATATTATAAATGTGAGTCATCTGTTGAATTAAGATAAATTACATACATATTTTTTTAGTGAGCAATTTAGCGGCAGATTCGAGCAGAGTCTATCGACTAATTCGCCAACAGATTGTACACGAATTCTGCCTCCAATCTACCATCAGTGTGATTGTAGATTCTGTATGCAATATGTTGCCTTTCTGTCAACAAACTTTGCTAACAGAATCTGGTGCTCAAGTATAAATGTTCGTTTTTTTGGTATTCGACAAGTTTTTCCAAATGTCATTCAATGTAATAACAGTTTTTGTCCATTAAATGAAAGTCAGATGTATTTCGAACTAACTTGAGCATGTGACAAGAATCAGCAAACTGCGTTACAGATTAGACTATCTAAGTTAATAACAATAAAATTGTATATTTAACTCTTTGTTGCACAGGTTAACATATATTTATTTATTTATTTATTTATTAACGGGAAATATCCCCTTTATATATATATGTGACACTTTTTTGGCCATTAATTGTTTAATGTCTCTTAACTTTCTAGTCAAGGGTTTTATGTCATGTAATAAAGTCATTACGAGATTCTTGGATGTTTTTCTATGCATACATCATGTCGTACAACTATTATTGTGCATTAGTTATTTGTTATAAACAAAAGAAGTGCAAAAATAAACTTTTTTCCTTTAAAAATCGTGCAATAAAGGGTTAAGGTACATGTAATCTGCTGTTAGAATGTGTACCTATCTGATATAGTACAATCATGTAATAGATTTCTACTTATATAGTTATACATAATAAACTAAAATATTTTACACTTGATAAAAATAAAAATAAATTTATTTATAGGAATTATACTTACTCCATGTACCGAAATATAACGCTTGTGTATTGTTGTAGTACATAATATCTATATTATGTGAATACGGTCCGTTTTTAGTAATAATGTTAATATTGAATATTTTTTGAATGCAGTTTGTATTGTAAGCAAATACAAACCAAATTAAAACCAAATTATTTTGTTAGCACATATATTTATGTGCTAATTATTTTGTTAGCACATAAACGATACGAAAGTGGTATTCAAATATTGATTTCAGTCCTGGCATTAGCAAACTAATTTTAGACAATGTACAAAGCATGATTATCGAAAAAACTGCAAAGGGTGTTAAATTACAATTTGGTTTGAAAGTTGATGAGATGTCCATAAAAAAATCAGTCGAATGGGATGGCAAGAGATACCATGGACAGGTAGATTTAGGCTTGGAAAATGACGAATCTGAAGAAGCAACTTATGCTTTAGTATACATGATTGTATGCTTGAATGGACACTTTAAAAGTCCAATAGCTTATTATTTTATATTAAGTTTGACGGCTGATGTAAGAGCGAACATTACTAATCAAATTTTAACAGTTTTGCATGACAATGGAATTACAGACATCAGATCGATGACATTCGATGGTGCTGCAACAAGCTTGGCATGGTAAAGTGTCTTGGAGCCAACGTACAAAATGTAGAAGAGTGTTCTTTTGAGCATCCGGTAACAAAATCAGATATTGTTGTTATACCTGATTCTTGTCACATGATAAAGTTAGTTTGAAATGCGACATCTGAGTATGTTTTAATTGACGAAAACGTTATTTGCGAAAACTTGTTGAATATCAAGAAAAGGAACATTTGCACTTGGCTACCAAAATTTGTCGTCGCCATATAGAATATCATAAAGAAAAAATGAAGGTAAAACTTGCGTCACAGACATTCATCAATAAAGTTTCAAATGCATTGCTCTTTCTGAAGGATAAATTTCCAAGTGATTTTGCAGGCGCAGGAGCAACTGCAAAATATGGCAAAAACATAAATGACATTTTTGATATTCTAAATTCAAGAAGAAAGTTCGGACAATATTTAACGCAAAACTGTATAATGATAGAAAATCTTATAGAAACAGAAAACAGAATAAATAAGTATATCGATTACATATCATAAAAAATCTAAAAATCTTCGAAAACAAAGCTTCGAATAAAATTACATCCATTTTAATGAGCAAATGCAGAACAGGCTTCTGGGGATTAATAATCGGTATGAAAAGCGCTTTAAAACTTGCACGTAACATTTTCGAAGAAAAATTAATGACATATCTTTTGACTTATAAATTGTCTCAGGATCATATTAAAACCTTCTTTTCTTGTATTAGGAAAATGGGTGGTTTTAATAACAATCCAACTTGTCGTCAATTTAGGTCAAGTTATAAGAACGTTGTTACTTATGTTAACTCTATTGCATCAGATACAGCAAATTGTATACAGCAAGATAATACTAAATTGTTGAAATGTGCAAATTTAGAGCTTCAATGTAATAATGATTCTTTATTTAAAAAATTAAGTAATATATCATTTGAACATGATTATGTAGGCTGTAATGGTTGGACATGGAATGAGTATAATAGTGAAATTGTTACCTATATTTCTGGTTGCGTTGTGAGGTCTATAAAAAAAAAGTCAAATGTGAAATATGTCTTGAACAATTAGAAAACGATACTGTTACCTCGAAGCTCATACAATTAAATAATAGAATACCTCAAGATTTACAAAGTAAAAAGAAAGGCTTAATATCACCAAGTGACGACGTTGTTACAGTGTGCAATACTGCCGAAAAAGTTATTAGAAGTACTCCAAATTTATTTTCTATGAAATATGTACTTGAAAAGCTTATAATTCATGCGAAAAGGTTATTATTTGGTCTCAATTTGTTTTCAAAGATGGACTTATTGCCAGAAAAAGCAGCTGATTCTAATCATAAATTGGATTTGATAAATCTTATTTTACAAAAATATTTTGATATCAGATTGAATCACGAGGCTAAACGTTCACAACATGAGACTAAGAGAATAAGACATTTTCATACTAAATTAGTTTTATTTCAAAATCAATGACTTGAAAAGATTCCATACATAGCATGTAATATTATTGAAATATTGCTGCAATTTGTAACAATATTACAGTAATATTTCTGTTACATTTGTAATATTACGTGCTATGTGGGACAATACATACATTATTTGTGTTAGATTATATAATTAATAAGTTAACCAGTGTCCGATGTATGGAAGTATCGATATCCCCAGTAGCACGCAATGGTTTTACATACGTTTTTAAAACATATCTAACATTTCATAAACGTTTGTAAAACGTGCTACCTAGGATATAACATGTGCATATAAAAAACTCGTAAGTTTATAATAAGTAAGATTTTTATATTGTACACTGAAGAAGTTTTAATTGTCAAATTGGAATTTATTCTATAAGAATTTATTTTAATAAATGTCTTGGGTACGTTATATTGATTGTATTATATTAAAAACGATCTCCCCAGAATACCCACATAGCAATGTAATATTACAAATATCGCAGAAATATTACAGCGATATATTAATATAGTGGCAATATTATAGTAATATTTCTGCGATATTGTAATATTACATTGCTATGTTGGTAATATATATTAATATTTTATAAATTGTAATTACGCCAAAATTTTCTTTTAATATAACGTTAATTCTTTTAATATAAAGTTAAGTATAATACTGATATGTTGACGTTTTCACTTTTTCGCCTTACCGCCTGCTACACCTCTCCTCGAGAACTCCCCTCAAACTTCCGCCCCACTTTCTGCGATGTGCGAGAGAGAGAGTGGTACTTTTAGACTATCTCTGTCCTTCGGTCCCTCGGACAGCCGGCCCATAAGAACGCGCAGTCTATTATATAAGTCTATGGTACGCATATTCCACCGACGAGGAACGTACTGCAAAGGACAAAGCAGCAGTTGCGAGCAGTGTTTACAAACAAAAGCGAAGGACGCGCTAGACGACGATGATGTACTGTGGGACGTGCCTCAATTGGGGGATATAGACAAAAATTCATGTAAGTATGATATGAAAGTCATGAATGAAGGATAATTTTCTCGTACCATAGTTACGCATCATTTTTCGCTGTCGATAGTTTTAAAAAACCTGCGACATGCATGTGAAGAATGTTGACAGGTATCGCCTATTGTATCATAAAATCACAGTTTTTACTTTGTATCACATAATCAAACAGAATGTAAGAAATTTTATCGATTAATATTATTCACTGTGTTTATAGGTGCTTCTTCGTGCAAAATAACGGAAAAATCGAGAAAAGGGCAAACTACGGGTACAGGAATGACAGAAGAATTTAAAGAGAGAGAATATCAATGAATCAGCGTTAGTCGTTGTCTTCGATGAGATGGTTAATGTGATGAAGCCTAACAAAGTCGTATCATCGGAAGGTGGGGTGTAACTATAGATTTTAATTCGGCCATGAAAAATCTAATTATTAATATATGGCGTGACAAATGATATAAGGACCTAAGTATCTAGTTATGACCTTCTAGCATTCTGAATGTCATAAGGACGTATCGAATTAAAAAATATATATTTGTATAGCTTTCATTTCATTTGTAACTTTCATTATATTTTTTATGCATGATTTTTCTTCTTTTGACTGATAAGTATAATTATTAGTGTCCCGGCGATATTAAGAAAAAAAAATCGATACGTCCTGATGGCATTAGCAAAGCTGATTAAAAAAATGCCGAAAGGTCGTATATAATTTTTTTCATTTTTTTTTATCTCCGCGAAACTATATTATAATCGTACTTATCAGTCAAAATAAGAATTATCATGCATGGAAAAAATAAAATGAAAGTTATAAATTAAATGAAAGCTATGAAAAAATATATATACGTTCTTATGGCATTGAAAAATCACTTTTTGGCACTTAGACCTTTTTGCTTTTAGTGAGCGGATATAACATACTCCACGATTTATCGTTATGATGTTACAGATATCATAGATGCGATAAGGAAAGGGTTTCGTTCGCAAAGTTTGTAGTTGATAAGAATATCCACGCAGCTGGGGGAACTGAAGAATATTCTTAGTGATAACACTTATTTTCAATGTTCTGGAACATTCATAATATTTTATCATGCAAATTTGGGATTTTCTTTCGCGAAGAGACACCGCCACCGCAAATACTCACTACTCACTCGAGACTTAATTAACATCACTAATCAAATTATAAGATGCGATAATCTGCACACCGTATTTCACACAGGTCGATCAAATGTTTGCATGAGCTATTATCTCCGTAACTATTATTACATATAGACGAGTATTTATTATACGATGTTTACGTTTCAGATGACCAGCACGTGGCAGCTGATTAACGTA
The DNA here is from genome assembly GCA_963942595.1 of Cylloceria caligata. Taxonomy (NCBI): domain Eukaryota; kingdom Metazoa; phylum Arthropoda; class Insecta; order Hymenoptera; family Ichneumonidae; genus Cylloceria; species Cylloceria caligata. The sequence goes on along the minus strand of OZ012704.1, from coordinate 53,637,558 downwards.
AACACTCCGATCTTACAGGCGGTGAGAGACATATTGAAAAGATTCATCTCAAGAGAGGTTGCACTCCAGTGTACTGCCGTAAAAAGTACTGGAAATAAACTTGCCCTCAGTAAGACAACGTTTTTTCTTGCGCTCAAGGTATATTGAACTTTTATTGAAGAGGAACTCAATGTGAGTCCAGTCAGCGGAAAATATATGGTTTCTCTGGCAAATAATCTTATTTTACAATAATAAATAAACAATCTAAAATTTAGGTATTCGTCGAAAAATAATTCATGAAATTTAACCAAGTTTAATTAAAACAAAAATTTTATTTTATGTATTGTATAGTTATTTATTTTTTTATTTGAACGGAAAAAATTTTTTTTTCCAGACAAAAGCTTCAAAAATGGTTTAAATTTTTATTCATGCTATGTCGGTGAATGTCGAATTTTAAGTATTTTTATTCACGAGATTTTGAACCGCTAAAAAGTAGTATCCATTAAAAAAAATTTTTACAATTAATATTCGTGAATTTGTTACAACGTTTCGACGATTGCGTTTCCCATGGATTGACTACATTTTGCCCAACATTTTTGAATGATATATCCCGATTTGTTTCAATTTGTGGATAAAACCTTTTTTGGGTGTTTGAATTCATATGAGGAAGATATACATTGAATCCCATCATTCCTAACTATAATCTATATTTTTCAAAATTCAAGGGAACTGAAAAAGGGGTTTCAGTTGTCCTAAAAAATGTTGAGCAGGCCATCGGAAAGGTAATAAATAACGTCAAAGACTGGGACAGAAACCGCGCAGCGAGAAAAAAAAATATTGCGTGAAACCGTATTTTTAAGTAAACAATATTTATTGTAAAAATATTCAGGAAAAAAACGGCGCAATAAAGGAAACAATATATTGAACAAAAACCGACGGCTTTTTTCGAATCAATATATATAGAAATAATTGCCAGGCGCTTCCAGGGGAGCCTTAAATCAGCCCGATGGGGCAGCCTGATTAGGGCCAGACCTAGCACCCTAATCACGACCATATGTGACAGCCTGATCTCGACCATACGTGACAGTCTGATCAGGACCAAACCTAACAGTCTGATCAGGACCATATGTGGCAGCCTGATCAGGACCATACGTGACACACCGTTACCGATCGAGACAGCGCCCTCATCACGGCCCTCATGAAATTTCTACCCGGGCTTGAGAGACCAGAATTCGCCCGTTTGTACCAGCATATCACCATCGTATAGCTAAGATATTGATGAACAATTGTTAATAATTATTTGGATTTGGAGAACTCTTTTCTAGATTATTCCAGTCTTGAGAGAGACCAGAACTCGTCCCTTTGTGCCAGCATATCACCATCGTATAAATGAGTTGGTGATTAAAAATGGTTTATAATAATTCTAATATGACTAGGGATCTGAACTATGCTGAGAATTAGTCTGAACAATAAACACTATCATTCAGAAATTCGATAGAGTACAAAAGCGGACCCGACGTTACTTATGGCAACATTGGATAGTTCAGAGCAGAATATATATATGCATTCGAAATAAATTTATAAGAAATTGGTTTTGCACCACTTAATGAACAGAATTATTAATTTGTGTATAGAACTATTAGGCAGGTAGAAATTCATCAAAACTGAGGGTCATTACAAAAATGATATGCTAAGGTAAGTTGGCATATCATTTTTAAAAATCGGTTTATTTTTGTAAATAAACAGAACTTTTGTTAAATTTTATCAAGATCTGCAGAACTCGGTTGCATGGCAAGGGAACTCCACTTTTTTTTTATATGCCAACTTTACACACATGACTTTTTTTTTATATGCCAACTTTACACACATGACATTTTTTTCATTTGTTGCCGTCTCTTTATGGAAGCGATTCACAAGTTCTAAATGTCCACAACTTGATACACCTAACTGAGGATGTAAAAAGATTTCTAGTCGCATTAAGTAAGATCTCAGCTTACTGGGGCGAAAGTTACATTGGTTTATTCACAAAGCTCACTAAGTCGCCCAATCAAGCACTGACTCAAATAGCCAATAGAATATCTGACCTTGAGTTTGGCGACTCAAGATTATTTGGAATATTTTTTAAATATCTGGCGGCTCAAGATTATTTGGAATATCTTTTTAAATACACATTTAAAAAAAAATGGATGATACATTTTTCATAGAAAATTAAATTCCCCATAAATTCATACATGTGGATTTTTCGCCAAATTTGCATATTTCGCGAGATATTTGCGAAAAACTGCGGATTCGTCAAAAAAAGCAACTTTGATCATCTTGCGGCACGTGTTATTTTCATCTTTTCACGAAAAAAAAATTTCCGTCACGTTTTTACATGAAACTGAAACTTTTTAGGGGGCGCCTGAAAAAATTTTATTTTTAACGACCACCCCAATAGCTATACAGTGCGACGTTGGCGGCACCACTCAGTGTCCGCGCGAAGTGTGAAAGGTCACTTTAGTAAACAGACTAAACAGTAGAAAACAATAGAACCTTCTCGTAACCCGTAGAGTGCTGCGTTACGGTTACTGTCCATCTGTTCCATGGAATATTTTTACAACTTCTAATCATACGTACATCATTATTTTAATACAAGTTGGGTTTATTTGGTTTATCGTGTGGTGTGTTAAGCCCGATGCACACCAAAGCGGCGCGCTGCGACGCGCAGAGCAGCGCAGAGCCGCGACCAGAATCGAACCCGTATATTCAAATCGGCTAATGCACACCGGAGCGCCGCGACGCTGCTCTGCACGCCAATGGTGCCATTTGATCTTGTCGATCAACTCCTATCATCCCTTTGTTGTATTCGACGATACACTTTGGTTTCCAAGTAGGATTGTGATGATTTTTGCTTTGCTCAGTCAGTGCTACTGTTGTGTGTTTTGTAGATAGAATAAAAACGTCTCGTTTATCTTTCCATTTTATTGCCAGTAATCCATTGCAGCTTCTCATTTCATATTCCCCTTTTTTAAATTTTGTCCTCTTCCATTGTATATATTTCTTGAAATTGTTGATTAAAATAATTTATCACGGGTTTTATTTTGTTTAATTTATCACTTCTATTGGCCCCATTATTATTTGCAAAATGCAAAAATCTACTTATTTGTAAAATGTTTGGTCCGATAACCTTGCGACGCCTCTGAGGCGTCATATTCATGTTTGGTCCGAAAACCTTGCGACGCCTCTGAGACGTCATTGTAAGCTAAGGGGTTAATTCCAAGACATTACGGGGAGCTTCCAGATGAATCTGAAAATAACTACCGACAGACTCATGGAGACTCAGCATACTGTCCATAATATTCCTCAGAGACTTACAGAGATGATCCATGGTGTATTTAAAATTCTCTTCGGAGGATGGTTACTATTTGGCACAGATCATAATTATGAACTCATCAGAATTGCAATTCGACTGTGCTTATGTCATAATGAGGCAACATCGAATTAAAACAACACAGAAAAGATTCATATCCAATAGAACTATCACTTGCAATAGTTCATATTCGACATGGTTGTTCGATATGCTGAAATTATTTATGTCAATAAGGGCCCATCCGAAGCGTATAGGTAATCTTTTTTCACTGAATTTATGTTAAAGTCATGACATGATTGATATTGAAAATACATAATCTATAAAATAATCTACATTATTTTATGTTCGTAAAGAATAACATATGTACATATGTAAAGGGTGATTTTTTAAGAGCTTGAGAACTTTTTTTTAAAAAAAAACGCATAAAATTTGCAAAATCTCATCGGTTCTTTATTTGAAACGTTAGATTGGTCCATGACATTTACTTTTTGAAGATAATTTCATTTAAATGTTGACCGCGAATGGGCCCTAGAAAAGTTGGCAGAAAATCCGCTTTTTTATCGACAAATTTTGTTCAGCGATGAGGCTCATTTCTGGTTGAATGGCTACGTAAATAGGCAAAATTGCCGCATTTGGAGTGAAGAGCAACCAGAAGCCGTTCAAGAACTGCCCATGCATCCCGAAAAATGCACTGTTTGGTGTGGTTTGTACGCTGGTGGAATCATTGGACCGTATTTTTTCAAAGATGCTGTTGGACGCAACGTTACGGTGAATGGCGATCGCTATCGTTCGATGCTAACAAACTTTTTGTTGCCAAAAATGGAAGAACTGAACTTAGTTGACATGTGGTTTCAACAAGATGGCGCTACATGCCACACAGCTCGCGATTCTATGGCCATTTTGAGCGAAAACTTCGGAGAACAATTCATCTCAAGAAATGGCCCGGTAAGTTGGCCACCAAGATCATGCGATTTGACGCCTTTAGACTATTTTTTGTGGGGCTACGTCAAGTCTAAAGTCTACAGAAATAAGCCAGCAACTATTCCAGTTTTGGAAGACAACATTTCCGAAGAAATTCGGGCTATTCCGGCCGAAATGCTCGAAAAAGTTGCCCAAAATTAGACTTTCCGAATGGACCACCTAAGACGCAGCCGCGGTCAACATTTAAATGAAATTATCTTCAAAAAGTAAATGTCATGGACCAATCTAACGTTTCAAATAAAGAACCGATGAGATTTTGCAAATTTTATGCGTTTTTTTTTTAAAAAAAGTTCTCAAGCTCTTAAAAAATCACCCTTTACATAAAAAAATACATAAAATAATCTAGATTATATTATAGATTATGTATTTTCAATATCAATCTTGTCATGACTTTGACATAAACTCAGTGAAAAAAGATTACCTATACCCTTCGGATAGGTCATATTCGACATGGGTGTTCGATATGTTGAAATAATACATGTCAATAAGGGACCATCCGAAGCGTATGGGTAATCTTTGTTTACTGAACTTATGTCAAAGTCCTGACATGGTTAATATTGAAAATTCATAATCTATAAAATAATCTAGATTATTTAATGTATTTTCTGACGTATATAAAATAATTTTGATTATTTTATAGATGATGTATTTTCAATATGAAATGAATAAGTTGCTCGAGAACGTTGTTGTCAGTGTCGAAAAAGGTCAGTTTTCTTGAGACATATAGCCACATATAGCTTATTAGTCTTTTATCGTCGAAACTGTTAAAAAAAATTTCTCCTCCAATTCAGTATGGTCAATATTTACAGATCGCTCTATATCGGGTGCTTATTTTTTATGAAACTACAAGCAAAAGCAGCATCGCTAAAATAATGACGGCTACACTAAATAAAGCTGTTGAAATGATTAATTCGGGAACAGACCGGAAAATTCACGGCAGGGGAAAAGAGAACTTCAGCTAGATTGAGACTTTCGGGTGCCTACAACATTCGTACTAATTGCTGTTACTGGTTTTTTTCACTGATATTTAAAAAATGTATGTTATTCAGTAATTTCTTTTTCTATATTTTTCTGAAGAATCCCGCAATTTGCCGGGCAAAGTTGGACGTTGGCTTTCGGGAACTCGCGGATGTCTAGTATAGTCTAGTAGAAAACCGTTGGTATTCGTGTAGAAAGATTTTTAGAAAAGTGTAAAACTAAAAAAAAAAAGATTTATTAAAATAAATAAGTATTGCGTTCTGAATTATTTTGGAAAACTCCAAAAAAAAAATTCGATTTTTGCGTGTAACATTTGTTCTTTAGATTATTAATTTTAGTAATTACTGGGCCTAAAAATATAATCCAGAATTGGTCCAGGAATGACGGCCATCGCTGACCAGCCATGTTTTTAGTTGCTGGGCCAGCAGTAAATGCCATTCGTGGCCATCATTGGCCGCCAGTACCGGTCCGATATACAACTACCAGTGCTGGGCCATAGTTATCATTCAGCAGTTACTCCAGCAATGGGCCAGCGCTGGTTGCCATTGCTGCGCCATTACTTACAATTAGTGACTGGCCGCCATCACTCGACGAGTACTGGGCTAATTGTACAACCCTATACGGGTATATTTTTGTGTGGAGCACTAACGAATATATATAGTCCTATAGTAACTCTCGGAATCCATTTTTAAATTGCCTAGAATTACGTTTAAAACTCGTGATCGTGCACGATTCATTTTTCGAAGTATGAAATCGTCCGCACGAAAACCCGACGGCTTTCGCATAACGGTATGCACCACCGTCGCGAGATTCCTTTTATCAAGGTTGCCGTGAGTGTTACCAAAGAGATAACGAAAAGGTCACTGTAAATTGCGTATATGTAAATTCTCGGCTATACGAGCGTAATCGTACGAATGACCGATGTGATTTACGAGGTGAGTCAGAAGCAATCGTTGCAAATTCAAATGTTAGTTGGTACTACTACTAAATGCCGACTACCGATAAATAATAATTTATAATGTGCATCTGCAGATTTTCTGTCAATAAAAAATCTGTATAAAATTATTTAAAGTATCTCTCGAGCGATCGAGTTCGGTAACTCATCTTATTTACGCCCTAATCGTGAAAGATGTTTGGCATGATCAAGTGATAGTAATTGACTAGAAATTCGCTTGACGCACGACAAAGAAAACACAATTCTGCCATATGCGAAAAATAATAAAAATATAGTGACGCATTATTTCCGTGTAACGTAAAAATGAGCCAAATCAGAATGTTTATTTATCGTACAACGATCCGAACGCGTTTTATCAGGATTTTTGTATATATATTTTTCTTCGTTGTTCGTCAATCTATAAACGCCGAGTTTATAATTTGCGTTCGTGCTATATTCTAGTATAAACATATTTAAAATGCTTTTCTGCTCGAATAACTATCCATAATTATTCGTAATTTAAAGATCATTTAAAGATCATCATATTTCCTTGAATATTTCTTTAGTGATCGGATTTTAAAAATCGTATTATTGCTCATTTTGCTTCCTCATAGAGCGAGTCCCCTCCCCCTGTATGTGGGCGTGCGTGCGTGTGTACCTTGGATCCAAATAATTTGAGAACGCTTTGAGCTACCAAGCTGAACTTCATCCCACAGGTAGAGGAGTCAATCTCCATTATTATTTCCACTCTTCAACGAAATTCTTGCAGCCGTGAAGATTTTACGTTTTACAATTTTGTCAAAAATACCTGTTCGCCCGCTAGTTCTTACAATTTTTCAGCTATCGACCTGAATAGCTCTTCACAGGTAAACCAGTATGAATAAATTATTGGTATTAAATTTGCCCAGAATCGATCAAGCCGTATAAATTTTATGGGAATTTGAATACTTCATACTTTACAAAAAAATTACTACAAAGTTCCCGAGTCTACCAAATCTTAATCTACTAAAATTTTGATCAGATAAGCTGGCGAATACAGTATCTAAACTTAAAAAAAAAATTTTATTATTAAAATAAAAATTATTTTTCATATTGCATGAAATTTCCTTTATGAAGATGCAGAAATCGATCCAACATCAGAACTCAAAGGGTTGTTTCTTGAATGGTGAAAAATAGTGAGGAAGCAATATGCAAGATTCTACTTTCCAGATTTTTGATAGAATTATTTAGTTATTCGATCTGAAAAACATTATAAACCTTTCCAAGGTTCCGAGCATGCATTCTTCGAGTAAAACATAGCAGTAGTGTAATTTGATACATTTTTATTTCAATGTTTCCCATTCCTGTTGCAATTTATTGAACGCAGAGAAAACGATATACATCGAATAGTTTCTTACCCGTTATGGAAGATTGTTGTTTCCTCGCAGCAATAAGGACCGGCGTGGTGGGTACCTCTGCGTCGATGCACTTCTTCCTTCCGTACGTTTCCACCGTAGAATCCTCGTCCGAGACATTGGTCGTGATAGTATCATTGGTATCGCCGATTAGGGGTATCCTGGGTTCTTGAGGCGGAGTTCTCTCAACTTTGCGAGAGACGGAGGCGTTCGTTATCGGTGAAGGAGCTGTGACGGTGGCGTCGACGCGTTTTCTTGTCCAAGATTTCACGGCTCCGGCTTCAATGACGGTTTCAAATTTTCTCGGCGTGCCTGGCGCGTGTTTGCGCAAGTAGGCCATACCCCGAAGGGCGTAGGGCTCCGGCACGACATCCTGCAATAAAACCTGCTTCCACTCGAAGCGTGAATTCGTTCGCGGTTTCTCGAGGTGAAAGTCGAAACCCCAACGCTCAGCATCGAGCAGCGACTGCGCTCTGAGTTCACGCTCGGCGAGTGCCCTGGCCGCCGCGTGGTCCACAGGTCCGAACAAATCTCGTCGGACCCGTTCAAGAACCGCCCGACTGGGAGCTACTCTCGCTGCTCCACCGCTGATACCACGGTGACCCATCTCGCTCATCATTGCTGGATTCAGCACTCGCGCGCTCATATTGCTCCCAACAGTGACAGTAACTCAATCTGCTTACTATTTTATACACAAAAATAAGTTTTCGTCTTTTCCTTCCTACCACTTAAGACACACTCCTTCCAAGGTATAAGATTATTCCTTGGCATACGAATAGTGTATCGTTTTTGTTTCTTATGACGACAAAACAGTCGTCATAAATTCACGGTAAATCTCGATTTTTCTCTCAATCAGGCTTTCGTTCTCGTTGCAAGAATGTTTCTCTGAAAATGCCCTCGGAAATGCGAATAAGCCACCTCTTGGGATATTATTCGTGATGGGTGTTGGGCAACGAGTAGAGGGCGGGAAGATAAAGCCGAGAGTTGGCTTCGATGACGCGCTTGGATTTAGGCGCGATGTAGCGCACACGAGGATGGCTTTCCTGGAATTTAGTTCCACCACGGGGCAGAGCGGCGGGACGCGGGAGCTACACTCCCCGACACGATGTCACACGCGCCGCCCTCGTATTTTTGTGTGCGTATTGCACACATGCGCAACACGCAAGCCTGCACGCTCGCACGCACTTGCCGTTTCGTATGGTGGAAGAAGCCTGAGGCACGAGAAAAATTGGCAACGTCGCCGATTCGCCCAGTTCCAAAGTTATGGGAGAGTGTGCGATCCCTGCGTGCTGGTTTTGCATATAGTAAGTGCCGTGACGAATGATGATGGCTCCCGTCGATTCGGCGGGAGTTGTCGAGCACGTTTTCCACTCACTGTGACGCGGATCGATGTTTAAACTTCCTAACACTCTTCGAACGTCGACCCACTTATGAGTCGAATAGTATTTTTATCGTATTACGAGTAGCAACAGCGATCTGGCAACACAGCAGGAACATTCGTTAAATAGGGATTACGAAACAATGGACTATTTTCACGGGTGTTGAATTATTTCCTCAATTACACGTGATATTTTAGTAAGGGACGTCCTCCGACGTAATTATTTGCATTATTATTACTATTGATATACAGGAACGTGTGAATATTGCGCGGTAAAACCACGATGCACTTTTGTGTCTTTATGTTTGGCTCTCTCACTCACGCGGTAGCTCACACTGGGTTTTCTCCTGGCAACGTCGATGCTCTCACTCTGAAGCGTATGCCAGGAGTAAGCGACGAGAAATACGTCCGAGTATCTGGCAACGTCGCTCGTGTACTGATCGCGCGCGGGCGCTACTACACCCAGGGAATGGCAGAGACACAATATATGTGCTGCGTTCGAACCAAAAAGCTTTGGAGAATAGATACTCTCGTCAAATCACTCAATTCACTGAAAACACTTCGTCTTAGAATAATCGTTGTGTTTAGAGAATTTACACTACACACATTAGGTATTACATGTTAGTCTGGCAACAGGAAAAAATCGTTGCTCACGCGACGTGTCTTCTGCGCGTAAAATTTTCCAATGGATGGCATGAGACGCTAGTAGCTTCACCGATATAATTTGCCGCGTTCGAATTTGTTATCAACGTAATAATAAAGCACAATTAACAGATAAATTGCATGCGGCGTCAGTTCCTTTCGTTATGCGCGGTTCACACAGCATATAGGGAAGCGCGTGCGTGCCTCTCGGGTGATCGTAAAACGTTTGAAAACGATTGCGTAGTTACACAGACCCTAAAAGTTCAGACAGCCGCAAGTAGACGAGTTGCACGTGCGAAGCGCTCCCTGGCGACTGACGGACAGAGTCGAAAGTCGAACGCTAATCTAGTTACGGGCGCTTCATCTCCGTTTACGAATCACCTCGGAAGACTTCGGTAGTGTCCGGTCTCTGGCGAATGCGAACCCTCGCCGACGAAACCTTTTCTCGCTTTGGCTTCACAGAATATAACCGCCACTTCAAACTCCCCGCATGTATACCACAAAGAGGATTCAATAATCCTCTTTGGTATACTTGACACTCAGACCACACAACAGTAAACTCGCGCTGCATCCAGGTAAAAATGTTGAGTTTATGATAAGATGAAAAAAAGAACTAAATCGCTTCGAAGCCCCAACATGAGATGCGTTAATTGTCCCACCTCATAAACTAGTAGCCACCTTTCTCCGTTTTTCTTATTTACGCGCAAGCTCGCGCTAGCTTGTCCGTTGAAGTTTACTTAACCTATTTTAGTAGTAACTGCTGTGATGTAACAGTAGATGTAAGAACGTACTGTGCTGAGGGTAAGCAGTACCAAAGAACATATATTACATCTGTTCTGTGGTAGTATAGTGGATATTACGGGTGGCGATTATTTTTACCTGCTTGCACTCTGAGTGTTGAAAGAATCAAGGTTGTGACTGTATTCCTTAGTTAGACAAACAAAGACATCAGTTCTGTCTACCTACAAATTCATGTATTGTGTACTGGATTCATATATGCATATGTACTGGGAAGATTATGCGTTGATTGAGTTACACATGACGGTATATGTACTATATTCACATGCAACTCTGCTTTTCAACTTACCATATCATAACTGTAACACACTATATTGCATTATTGAGATCATACAAGATTGCGCTATGATATGAACTGCATGTTATCAATATGAAAAAAGGAAGATATGACTTGTGTATAAGAGGTGGAAAACCAAGATACCACCAAAAGAATGCTGAATGTGCAGATGACTTTAATTGTTCAACACATTGTAATTCAGTATCCCTCAATAGAATATGGCAACTCAAACTCCTATCTGACATCAAGAAATGCCTCAAGGAAGGGAAATTAAAAAAAAAACCAAAAAGTACTGGGAATGTTAACTTTGTTGTACATTTGTATAACAAAATAAAAATACGTCAAGCGATGTAATAAGTTTGTATATAGTTAGCTAGACACACCAGACATTCAGTGCCACTGATGCATAAATCGTCAAATATATGCGTTAATATTAATTCATCGACATTCAAGGGGTTAAATAATAAAATTTGATCTTCCACAAGCCCTTTATGGGGAAGTGTGTTCAATATTGGCTTCCTTATACAAGAAGCTTTGTAAGAGGTGGAATATGATGAGAAACTAATATGTGCAAGGTTCAATTTTGCAGGCTTGTTCAAATAATGTGTACAATGTCTTTTGCTGAAAATTTGTAAAATTAGTGAATCAACCATTTTTTTAAGGACAAATATTATAAATTTTGATACCAATCGTCAATTCCAAAGGAATTCAAAATCAACCAACCTTGGTCATACCTAAAATTGTGCATAAAATTTGAGTTTGATAGCCTGAAATTCGTACGAGTTAGCAAGTTTATGTCTATAATAAGTATAATAACTATAATATAAAGCACTTTGATATCAAAATGTTTTCATTAATTAGAACCATTCATTTACTAGTCAGGAGACGTTTTTTTCCATGTTTACAAATGTCCTATCACATTTATTTTCTTGTCAATTACTATCCAGGTACCAACTCTTTAATTTTGAAAGACGATTGTGATGTTTGGGTGACATGTCCCTACTGGTAAGGACACTAAATTAATGATTCTATTTCAAATTAGCTAAAATAATTTTATTCGTTTCTTATTTATTTTTATAAATGAAAACTTTTAAAGATCAAAGTCCTTTTATTACAGTTTCTTGCAGTCAAGAGTTTTTGATCATTTAAAAAAGAATTTATTTCACACTTTGTAAAGCAGATTCAATGTGATTTGCTCCAGCACTCCTTATTTTTGCTATATTCTCAATTTTTATCCAAGTAGTTTATATTATTATTAACCAATACAGAGGATCCCAACAACATTCTCCAGAAATTATATTAAAAATATATTTACAGCTATTAGCTATCTTTTTAACATAGTGTAATAGAGAATGACAATGCTGTCAAATAAACTATGCAAGCCTAGCTTATGAAATGAATCATACTCAAGCAGGGACCATTCACCAATGAAATGAAAACTTCAATTTTTATGGTTTTCCACTCAAAAAAGTATGTAAAAGCACAAATTTATATATTTTTTCAAGCAATTTTCCATTCAAAAAAGCATATTTGAACGCACATTTGAAATATTTTTTCAAATGGCAAACCATATAAATTTTAATTTTCATTTGAATGATGCTTATCCTTGTATTCAAGTTGAAGATAAAAAACGACACAAAAGGTATGCAAAACATGTTCACATCAATGAAACATGACACATTATTTTTAGTTCATCAATAAAACTGACATCAATCGCTGTCAATTGAAGGAAACAATGTGAAATTTTTTATTTCATTAATTGCTTTTTTTTTTCAGTTCAGTCATTTTCCATTACTGACAATACTTCCTCTATGAAAAGACACTTTCGTAATCTTTGACTCTTTATAAAAGAAGCATTTTGAATGGACACATACACAAATCTTCAACATGATAACTCAAAATATGTTCGATATGGAAACTTTTTTTGAAAATGTCTTCAAATTAAAAAAAAGTTATTGTTCGTAGATAATAGTTCAATTGTGTGGAAATTATTTGCCTGAAATCTCAAAAATTGTGAGAACTAGCATACACACAGACATTTTCAAAACATTCAAGACTAAAATCTGAACGACTATAAAGATTTTGTTGAAAATTGAATCAACTAATGAGGATTGGTATCTCAAGCTGTTCTAAAGTTACTGATGTTTACATTACATGCACACAAATACACACACATGTCCACATTTTAGTTCTAAATGTGTTTTTTGGGTGACTTCTTTTGGATAACATTCTGAACACGTTTCCATTAAAATCTTTAAAAAAAACATTTTTCAAGAAATCATAGCTTCTTTCATGACAGAGCCAATTTAATTTCTTCGTAGCATAATAAAAAAAATGCATATGAAGGATTATAATAGATGGAGCAGTGAAGTCGAAACATACACTGTAATTTTATCGTTATTGCACTTTTACATCACCATTGCTATGGGATGACTGCATCCCATTCGAATTTGACAGTCACCGAAGTAACAATCAACCAGAAATTCTTAATTGTATGAAACATAATCTAATATCTGCAGAAAATCAACAATGCAGGGAATTTTTCGATATCAAATACATTGCAGACGATGACTTAAAGATATTTATGGCGGCAATATCATTACATACCAAAGGGTGTTTTTGTAAAATGCTATTATCTGTACAAAATATACCCGAACTTATTTATTTATCCAAAAAGACAATGACGGGCGGCCATAGAATCGATGTGTTAAATTTTTATTTTTTGTCTACTAAACAAAGAAATCGCTTAAATCAGCTTATCGCCGCGAAATACAACTTACTCCGTCCTTTTGCCTAATACGCCCGTTGAATAAAATTGACACTGATAAAATTTTAGTGACCTCATCAATTGTAATTCAATTCGCCATGATGGTTGGATAGTAAGTGCTTCCCTTGCGCGTCAAATTTCAGCCCGATATATCTAGCCGCTCTCGAACTAACAGGTGGGCTGAAAAGTTCGTAGGCAAACATAGAAAAAATCTTTTTTTTGATAAAATTTGATTTTATTATTCAATATAGTTGCCTTCGAGGGCGATACAACGATTATAGCGGTCATACAATTTTTCGATACCATTTTTATAGTACGATTTGTCTTTAGCCTCAAAATAGGCTTCAGTTTCGGCGATTACCTCTTCATCGGCGCTAAATTTCTTTCCAGCGAGCATTCTCTTGAGGTCTGAGAACAGCAAAAAGTCGCTGGGGGCCAGATCTGGAGAATACGGTAGATGCGGAAGCAATTTGAAGCCCAATTCATGCAATTTTGCCATCGTTTTCATTAATTTGTGACACGTCCATTTTTTCAAACTAACAAAAGTTGCTTCACTCAAAATGCTATATCTAATAGTGCGACAGCTATTAAATTTATACACGTGTCTTTTGAAGGTTAGGGCTAACTAAAAAGCATATGGATTTAATACTAGTAGCGCCATCTATGTGTCAGCCTACGAACTTTTCAGCCCACCTAAAATACCAACCCACTTTTTGATTGTAGCTGCATTTGTGTTAGAACTTTCAATTCGATAGCTTACAATTTCCATCTCAATTTTATAGTTCCATCAATTTTAAAACAACTTTTTGTAACAAAAATTCCGGTCCAAACGATTTGGCGCACGCACGCATACACTTTTCTCGAAGTTTCAGACGACGTTAAATACCCTAATAATAAAATCTCGATAATTGATTTTTCTCCCGAAAACAAAGATTTCTCTATGAGGAAACAAAAAGAGGTAGAAGATTAAAGTTAGTATAAAAGAGGTAGACTGTAGAGAGAACTGAGATAAATGAAGCGCCAATTTTAGTATTGATCCGGATATAAATTTGGCGGCACGGAGAGGCCCAGCGTGACGGTACAGTGGAGCCATGCACGTTACACATGACTGCTTCCGTGCCGTTACGACATTCGGACAGCACGGCATGCCAACACTCTCCGCAACTCCGCACGGCTGCAGATCGCTGTAGGGCCACACGACGTGCTGGAATCGTGCGGGCCCAGTCTTGGCACGCTGTGCGATCAGAATGTCGTCCGAATCTGGATATACATGACGGCATTCTGTCGGAATGGCATGTCGGCTGTCACGGCACGCTCTTCTAACTGGGGAAAAATATTTAGGCGTGCTACAGACGTCACGTGAGAGATAGTATAGAATCCCGCCCGTAGTCACTTCAAAACAACAAGGAGACACGTATCTTATAATATAGTATATTACTATACTATATTACATATCTTATCGCCTGGTATTCGCGAACGTGCATGTATTTGCGTGATTGCTCCGGGCGCATATGTTACTGATCGCGCAGCAGAGCGCATTATCCATGGTCGATCGAATGCATCACATAATAGGGTGAAGTCGTCAATAAATGAATAGTGACCAGCGAACGAAGTTTTTTTTTGGGGCACATGAGAGTTGCAGATGATTTATCTCGACATTGTCTGTTAAATGCGCTAATTTTCTTGCTATTTGCGATGACTAGTTTGCCACCGACAGCTAATATCGATTATTATTGTATGTTAGGTTAGCCCATTCGTTCACCAGTATATGTGGATTTTCCGATCGAACTGTTTTCTTTTATATACTTTGCAATAAATATACTTATTATAAAGAAGTGATTGCGCTTAACTCATACGATTTGGTTATTTGTTCCATACATTATTTTGTATTAATCATCGTTTTAAATACCCTGTTTTATCGATAGTGGAGTAATAAATATTTTTTTGAAAACGTAAAAAAGAATTTTCTACGCACGTTCATTCAAAAAGGCCATGAAAAAAAATAAATATAGAAAGTAATGGGCCAATACTTTTTCCATTGTTCAATATTTCTAATATTTTATTCGCGACTTAAGAAAATCTTTTGTTTTCTTTTGTTTTTGATAACCTTCATAGACATTCTACTTACCATAGGGCATTCGAATACAGAAATTACAATTAAATAATTTATAAACCAAATAAATAGATTGAGTTAAAATCTAATAGGAGGGTCGCAACTTTAACGCAATATGATCGATGTAAATCAATCCATTTAAATATCATGAGAAAAGTAATTTGTTTCCGAGAGATTTGCGATCTTTTATTTTATTAGGTCGATTTTATTTTTGATGCAATATTTCTCGCGATATTTCATTGGGGGTGTTCAGTCGGGGACGCGCTGATGAGAACCTCTTGAGCCATGCGGGCCGTGAGAAGACTACATTAATAATCACCAATTTACGTTGTTACCGCCCGTGGTTTTATTGCCTTGGGACAGCGGAAAAGCGAATCTCATTTGTGCGTGCATATGCCTGCTGCTACTCGCTACTCGATCCACTTTGGGCTGGCGTGTCGCTCTTCTCATTGTAAACAACTGCTCGTTCGCCCCCGCTCCAGTCCACTCCAGTCGACCACTTAACTCTGGCAGAGTGCGGAGTATGCCGTAGATACGAACGACCTGACCAGTACCGACCATGCTCCACACTACGCGGCAATTGAAATCCTAGCAGGTAGCAGGTACGGTTGACAAATAAAAAGTGGCGGGAGTAAGAGAGTATCACCCCACTAGTGCGTACGGTTTCTATGAATACATGTATGTGTTTCTTTCACTATTTTGTTTCCGCAGAGCATCCGAGTCTCGTTTGCGAAGTTCGTCGATAGAGCTCGCTTGCTTCTAGGAGCGGCAAATATTCGAAATATTCTACTACATACTGTACAATTTGATGACTTTAAAAAATCTATCAACAAATTTATGAGAGGAATGAATTATAGAAGATATTGTCGCAAACGATATATTATTCGCCTCCATACAAAAATTTGGTGCTGCACGATTATCTCGAGTTTTCTCAAAAATGTCGTGGTCATAATTGTCGTTTTATTTGTGCCCTAATTGGTTGCTAGGGAAGTGAATATATTCAAATTCAGTCTTGTGTGAAATCTGAAATTAGACGAGCCCTTCACTTTAAAAGCAAGTTTGTTGTTTGAATACACTTCATGTGTGTAAACCCTGAGGTCACTGTTTACACGGATTATAATATGTTGTTTCTTAACGAAAAACGCGTGTAGATATCACACGGACTACGTACGTTTTTTGTACACACTTTATGTGCATTTCCTATGTAGTAATTTTTCACTGGTTTTAACGTGAGTTAATCTACAACACGCATAAAAATGTGTATAAAAAACGCGTTTTATGTGTCATCACTGTGTACTTTCGCGGACTTATACCGGGTGGTCGATTTAAGTGAAGACGTCTAAATATTTCGAAAAATAAGCATCGTACGAAAAAATGTCCTAGATGAAAAATTAATATTCTTGAGTTGACAATAAACAACGTACATACGAACGTACAATGGACATATATATACAACGAAATGTTCCAATTTATAGAATCTTTTCAGTCTTTGTAGCATCGTTGAAATCGTTTGAGGACACATGCTGTTTTAACCCTTTGACCTACAACCACGAGTGAGACTCGTGGTAACGAATTTGTGCCATAAGCGAAAATCACGAGTCTGACTCGTGGCGAGGAATTTGTGCCATAAGCGAAAACGAAGCGATACCAAGCGAAAAAATCCAACAAGAGCTTGCAAAGTATGTACGAAACATAAGAAAAGGAGTGAAGCAACGTGGGAATGTAAAAACTGTCGAGTTGCGTTACATGCACCTCATTATTTTGAAAGACACCACACAGTTGAAGACTACTAATTTTCTACGAGTTTTTTCAAAACATAATTAATTAAGTATGTTTCGTTAACCATGTTAAGTTATGTTAATTATGTGAACTATATTACTTATGTTAAATTAACTAAGTATTAATTTACAAATTGTTATTGATTCATTATCCACTTTGAAATAATAAATTATTCTCGTTCGCTGATGAATAGATCATTATTACGCCCCAGACGTCTTAACCCCTGAACCTACGATTTAAGTTCGAGAATTTTGGGCCGAAAACGTAAACAAGCTCGCGTAGCCTTCGAGCCATTCCCACGACTTGTCTAGTACGATGATCGGGCGCCTATTTTATAGGCAATAACCCATCAAAAAGGGCAAGGTTTGGCGTTAAATTTTATAAATCGTGTGAGTCCGATTCAGGCTATTGTTATGAATTAAAAATATATACAGGCCACGATAAAATAAACCGTGATGATAGCGCTTCGGAAAGTGTTGTGAAAGAGCTTTCTGAGTCAGTGTTGCACAGAGGTCGCACTTTATACATAGATAACTGGTATTCTTCCCCAAAATTGTTTATGACATTATCGTTTAATTATAAAACAAATGTAATTGGCACAGTACGTGGAAATAGGAAGCATATGCCAAAAGATTTGTGTAATGTAAAACCATTGCAGATTATTAACACTTCGTCTGTAAACGTTGTTTCCGCACCTCCCGTCTGTAAATATGGGTCTTTCGCGTTCGGCCATTATTTCACCCGCTTAATGCACTCAAAAAAAAAAAAAAATCTGAAAAAATTCATGCTACTGTTCGAAATATTCATTTTGAAGTACCAATTATAAAATTCTCGAAAATTAAATTTTTTCATAACTTTTTTGTTATAAATGAAGAAATCGGGAATAAAATTTTAATTTACAAAAAAAATTGTATCTCAGAGAAAAATGAAGATAGCGTAATTTTCCAAATTGCAAATTAAAGGTGAATAGTGTAGCTTTAAGGAAAAAATTATTCCGTACCGTTTGTTTAAAGCTAAATGCTGAAGTTTTGGACATGAAAACAGGCAATAAGTTATGTACGATGCATTGCTATTCACACATTTTATTAGCAAAAAACGTTTTTTTTTCTTTTTTCACAATGAAAGGTATCTTACATTTATTATACAATAACGTCATATTATTATTACAATAACGACGTTCATTTTCAAAAAAACTAAAAAAAAAAAATTCCAAAAAATTTGCTTAATTCCCAAAAATACTAAAGAAAAAAATTCCAAAAAATTTGGTAGGCATACTGAAGAATCACTAATGCCAAAAACATGATAAAGCAAAAAAAAAAAATTTCACTAACTTACCTGTTTACTACACGCCGACCGTAAACCTGGGTCGTTCGTGTCCACGACGAAATCTGTGCGCTCGTCACCACTGCCTGGACAGTACTAAAAATTTGAAACTCGGGGGTCAGTTCCCCCTCCTATATAACTTTTTTTAGGGACAGGAGGAAGCGTCCGCCCTTCCCCTATTTCCCAGGTACAAACCAAAATTGTTTTTGCTCGGACACGAACGACCCAGGTTTACAGACGAAGTGTTAATTTTGTATTACTGATTTTTGTATAAATAAACTTTTTGTAGTGCTTGCATCTACCAGAATTATTGCATCAGGTTGTAATTACTTATCAAATATTCCACAAATATTTATAACCTTAGGAGGACGCCGCCGCTAATATTTATATTTGGCCCGATCATCGTACTACGGATTATGCCCGTAATATTTACGTTTGGTCCGATCATCTACTACGGGCTATGCCCGTAATATTTATGTTTGACCCGATCATCGTACTACGGGCTATACCCGTAGTTGTATATTAAGGGGTTAAAATTACTAATTGTCCCGAAACGTTGTTTATTATTTCGCAATTCCTTTCCGTCATATACATGCGATAAGAAGTATACATTTTGCGCAAGTTCGGGCACACGGCTGAACAGCTGAATAGCGCGGCGCGCGACCGACCTTGTTTACTATGGCCCGCGCAATCGGGAGATAGCGCGTAGGCCAAGGGGTTAATGATTTCCAATTGTCAAAAATAGCCCCACATCAATGTACAGCATAACTGTACGTTGTTGTGTGATAGCAATCTATGTGTGACAATAGGATTTTTTTTATTTGCACACTCAAAATGGGACATTGAACCTCAACACTGTCATGGTCCTACTGCACGTCCCACTTCACGGCATTGGGCGCATGTACTTGGTGAAACACACCTTTCACTTACATTTCAGACACAACCATATGCCCCTCTCCCCTCACACTTTTCACACATAAACGTCTCACAACTTGGCACCATGACAGAATTAACGATATTCTTTGGACCGTTCATTACCCCTGCTATTTATTTAATCATTATTAAGCAGACATATTGAAATTGCAAAGAACACGTGCGTGGTTTTTTACATGTTCGTTTACGAAATGTGTGGTTCGTCTGTGGCATATATTTCTGCTTGAAGTGTGTCAATTTATTCTAGACACATTAAATGTACAGGTATAAAACTTGTTCTCATATACGCGGTCGGAAATAATAATGCGGTTCGAAGTGTGTTCCATGGGCAACGCGGCTCAGATGTACCATAATGAGACTACAAGCGCGTTGATTCAACCCGCATTTCGGATAAGACACATTATTTTAACTCATATAATAACATGCCTGCACGGAAAAAAGGCTTGGTCGGGACGCCAAAACAATTGTTGTTCCTACCAATTGCTATGGTTATATATGCGCCAGACGATTTTCTGATTCACTGCTGAAAATATTTCTCTGAAAATCTCGCAAATTTCTCTAACGTTCTCCATGTTTTCACAGTTTTCATAAGAAGTCATAGTTACCTCTGAATCAGAAATTTCCTAACTGTTCTGCAAAAATCTTACTTCGGGTGATTACTCTTAAAATGTATGAAAATCTCCGTTTATCTCTATTCACTTTATTTATTTCCATTCACTTTTATATTTTTACATGATTTTCTAGAAAGCTTATATTTTTGCTGACGTTCTCAACTAAATTTTCGAAAGTTCTCTCTAAAAATCACTGCGTGCTATTTCGACCGTAGGGTTCATAATTTTTCGGAAAATCTCAGATTTTCAATGCTAAATTCTGCTAAAATCTATGAATTTCGTTGATTTTCCCTGTCGATATCCTCTATATTTTGAAATTATTTTTTGGAAAATTTCCATTTGTACTGAGTTACTTAAGGGGTTATACGCAGTTATGAGGCAAAAAAAAGACGGTTTTTCAAGGATTTATCCTGAAGAGACTTTTGAATTTATTAATTTGAAAATTTTTGTGGTTATAGAAGCATCCTTCAAGAACGTAAACAAATGTTTTATTTATAAAAATGTTGATTATAGGAGGGCGCTGCAGGCGATTTCCGGAACCTCCTCTAAAAAAAGACGATTTACGGTGTACATCGTAACTCAAGATTGGATTACCTGAAATCAAAAAACCAAACAAATTTCGTTAATATATTAGATTATCTAGTAATTAATCGGTCGGCTAATCAAAATATTGAACTTTCACAAAATGGCGGCTTCTCAAAAAAATGGTTTCGATTTTTTATGTAAAATTTAGTCTTAAATTGTTTATAAAATGGAAAATAAGTATCGGATTGACAAAAGGAACGATTAATTACTAGAAAATGTATCTAAGAAGATTGTGTTAAAATTTTAGACCGATCGAACAAGCCGTTTTTGAGATATCGTGTACACCGACTTGAAAAATGCTGTTTTGAGAAAAACGCGTTTAAAGTTTCAAAACCGGTTCACACATAGAAAAAAAATGTTTTTTTCAACTTACATGGTGTCGTCTATTCCAGGGCCATATAATAAACCCTCCATTCCCTCAGCAGCCTCCAGCAATTCAATTTGGTGCTGTCTTCGAGCCATCCTTCCCTCTCGTGTCGTTTCGTGCGCTCTGCGCTCGGATAGCGTAACGCGCTCTTTGTCCTCCTTTTGTACATATGCATGCGCATTGGGCCCCAAAGACAGTCCCATTGCATTCAAATGGTACAAAAGTGAAATTGAACCTTCATTAAACATACCGGCGGCGATATTTGCGGCCATTTCAACAATTTTTGAGCCACTCGGAATGATTTTCGGCGTAATTTTCCAGATGATTTGGTTGTAACTTTCAGGTACAAGGAAAACACTACTACACTCTCACACAATGTATAATACAGAATACAATACACAGGTATATAAAAGGAGCAACGGTCCAGGTAAACAGCTGCCGCTTGAGCCTCTGCCCCACCTACTTTCAAACGCGCCGAGGCGTCTCTACATATATAGGTATAACTCCGAAAGTATTGCTCGGATCGACTTGAAATGTTGTGTGTATACTTTTGAATATATGTACATTACAAAAATGCAATAAAAAAATCGATTTTTTGAAAATCATAACTGCGTATAACCCCTTAAATAAGTTTTCCATAGTTTTACGGCAGACATTATTCGACATTCTTAGCTTGCGTCTTCGACAAAATTCTTCGAATTTTGAAAATCCTTGACTTTTCCTGCCACATTGAAAGCCTTAAAACAAGTTTGGAAGCGCAGCCGTTGAGTTCAAGTTCTCTTCATCGTGGACAGGTTCCAAATAGTCAAATATAATGCTGTATTATCACATTATTTTCCGAGATTCTTCCAAGTTAAAATGTGATGGTAAATACGAGAGCAAACTCGCCACGTAGTGGAGGAGTGGATGAGCGAGGGTCGAATGTTGGGCTTGATACATCATGTGTGTTTGACATTTCGCAATCGTAATTCTTCGGTATTTGTCGGCAGGACGATATACATTAGCGTTTCGTGATGTTATCAATAAAAAAATGAATTCAGATAAATTGTAAAAACAGTAGTTTATTATATGCTATTATTGTGTTAAAAAAAAAATCGCATTATCTCAGGAAAAGTCTACTAATGGAGTATTAGTTGGAATTAATGAATAAATCGCCTGTTCGTTGAAATACTGTGTTCAAAAAGTAAGGTGAATTTTTAATTTAAACTTCCCGCGTTAACCGAATCGGACAAATGAATTTTTTTTCAAGTTGGTAGGACTGTTAGTGACATCTGTGACAAATTACA
Organism: Cylloceria caligata; assembly: GCA_963942595.1. Classification (NCBI taxonomy): domain Eukaryota; kingdom Metazoa; phylum Arthropoda; class Insecta; order Hymenoptera; family Ichneumonidae; genus Cylloceria; species Cylloceria caligata. Next base: position 53,615,084 of record OZ012704.1, on the reverse strand, counting down.
TGTCAATATCATCATTAGTTTTTAGTTTATGCTTGGTTTTGTGAACAAAGAAAAGTGAATTTGGCGATTTTTACGATGTCGAATTTTGTTGAGCAAAGAAGTGCTATTAAATTTTGCTTGCTGAATAAAATTTCCGCCTCTGAAACGTACCGAATGTTACAAAAGGCCTTCGGTGACGAGACTATGTCACAGAAAAATGTTTACAAGTGGTACAAAGACTTCAAAGAAGGCAGAGAACGTGTTCATGATTTGGAACGCTCTGGACGACCATCGACGTCAATTGATGAGCAACACATCAAGAAAATCAAGGAATTGGTGCTCGAAAATCGTCGATTAACAATTCGAGACCTTGCCGACATGCTTGCAATATCAATTGGATCAGTGCAAGCAATTTTGAAGGATCATTTGTGCCTCAGAAGAGTCAAATCGCGTTTGGTGCCAAAATTCGCGTTTGGTTCTTCGTGAGTTTTTCGCCAAAAACTCCACTCATGTCGCTCCACAACCACTGTATTCGCCTGATTTAGCACCGTGTGACTTCTCGCTGTTCCCAAAGCTCAAGAGACCACTCCGGGGAAATCGTTTTGAGTCGATTGAAGAGATCAAACGTGAATCGCTACGCGCATTGAAGGCTATACCTGAGGACGACTTTTTAGCATGCTTCAAAGATTGGAAAAAACGTTGGCATAAGTGTATTGTAGCTAGGGGGGATTATTTTGAGGGGGACGAAATCGATTTGGAAGAATAAATAAAAATTTTTAATTTTAAAACAAAATTCACCTTACTTTTTGAACACAGTAGTACGTTTCAACTCTCTTTAGAGACCTCTTCGGAAATTTTAATACAAACGCTGTAATATTGTTGACAAAAACGATTTCCGCGTTACACGATAGTTTGCAGTTGACTTTGCAAGCATTTTCGCATGAACTGTCAGTACGCCGGGTGTAACTGTAGCTCGACGGACTAGTAATGTAGCTTCGGTAATATGTAGTCTATGCATCACACCAGCCGTAGGAGTCTCCATAAGACAAAAATAGTTTTTTGAACGTACAAGCCGTACCATACTTCTACGCCATTCAGCAGAAAGTTATCCTGATTAAAAACGTCACAGTATAAATGTCACAATTATTCAAACCGATATTAATACTATTCGATGTACCTGGTAGAGTGTAAAACGTGCCAGGGGCGTCAGCGTACCATAGTGCGATCCTTAAATGAGAATTTTCAACCGCCGTTCCATAATTGAGTAACGTCACAATAGATGCACTGTAGGGATGTGCCTTGTTTGGCGATGTCACGAGTTTCTGGTTAACATATATGTCTACCTGATTGAAAAAGCTATGTAGGAAGTTATTAGCAGGTGCAACGTAGTATTTTGATTCACCTGTTCATATAACCTTTACATTTACATTGTATACGCCAGATCCAGGTATTCTTCACCGTGGCCAGGTGCGATAAATTGCAGGGGGTCCGTCATGCATGAGGGATGACACAGGCTTGTCGTGTATCCATTATGATGCATCAATACCCTTCTGTGTTGGAGGTATAGTAAATAAGTTAAGGTCTAACTTTATACACTCGTACGCGTGTGAGTGTAAGAATGATGTCGTTAGAGTCTAAGACTCTAACTATTCTCTGGAATTATGAATGATACTCAACTTATCAATATCAGTTATTGCATATTAAAAACTAACTTCTTGTTTTTTGGATGACTCGAGAAAAAGTTAATGAATCTACCAGACGAAGTAGGCTTACTGTACCATTCTGTACTAATTTTATTATTTTTTAATTTTTTTTATTACTATTTCTCGCTTGAGTAGCATGCTTGCGAGGCGCTGCCTCGGCTATCTTCGTGACAGCCGATCGCAGCACGCCACCCAGCAGCAACGGGTCGACGCACGGCGAATATCGATCGTCGTGCGTAAGCTGATTTTTCAACACTCTCTTTTCCAAAACCTTCTTTCTTCTTCCGGTTTTCGTTTCCCTACCTTGTTTCTCCTCTCCGTTCAATAATTTTTAGAAATGTTCTTTTCGTTGTTTCTTCGTTATTTTTTCACCTACTGTTCATCTTCCTTTATTTCTAAATCTATTAATCGCTTTCCATCATTTTGGCATATTTTTAGCTTTTCCCATCTCCTCCTATATTTTGTATCTCCATTTTCCTTTTGCCTCATAGGTTTTTTTTGTCTTTGGTTTTCAATTTAAGTCTTTCTCCTGCTACTTTTTGTTTCTTATCAATACTTATTTGTTTCAAAAATGCTTTTAATTTATCCCATACCCTTCTCTACTCTTTATACCATCTTCAGAACCTTCTCCCTCTCTTTTCCCCCATTTTCTTTAACCCTACCTTTTCAGCGGCTATCAGCATTTTTTTACCCCCTCCACCCTTCTGTTGCTCTTTCTAGCTCTTTGTCTTTGGATATCTGTTGTGAACTTTTCAGCATTTTCCTCTTTCCAGATTAACCTTTTGATTTCGTGTGTATCATCTCCCTCTTCTTCATATTCTTTCTTTCTATTTCCTTCCCCCAAGCCGCAACGTATATTGTTAGGTGGTCAGATTCAATTTTATCCACTACCTCCATCCATTTAATTTCTTCTCTTTCACTTCTGTCTATTTCTGTAATGTAGTCTATTACTGATCCACAGCATTCAACCCCTCCCCCTAAAAACGTCACTTTACCTTCTTTGTCCCTTTCCGCTCTTCCATTTAACATCTTCAAGCCTAATTCCTCGCACAATCCTAACAATCTTCTGCCTTCCGAATTTATTATTCTATCCTGCGATTTTCTTCATTCCTAGCCTTTTTCGTCCATCCCCTCCTCATTTAATGCTTGCTCATTTCCTATCCTTGCATTCATATTCTCGGCGATTAAAACTCTTATCTTTTTTCCTGCTTCTTCCGTAACTATTTTTCGCAAGTCTTTTTCTATTTTTTTTATACTGACATTATTACCTTACGATCAAAAAGTAACCGGAATTTGTCAATAAAACGAAAATGGTTCAATTATTCATCGATATTTGTTTTATTCCCTTCAAAGTAATCTCCATCGTAAACAATAAACATATTCAAACGCTTCTTCCAATCTTTAAAACACTTTTCATAGGCCAATTTTGGAATCGCCTTCAGCTTCTTCTGCGAATTCTCCTTTATCGCCTCAATCGTATAAAAACGCTTACCGCGAAGTGATAACTTTAGTCGTGAGAAGAGGAAAAAGTCACACTGGGCCATGTCAGGTGAATACAGAGCTTGCGGAACGGGTATTAACGTTGTTTTTGGTCAAATAGTCGCGTACAAGATAAGATGTGTGGTCGGCTGCTATCTCCCTGATGCTCACACGACGATCTTAGAGCACAATTTTCTTAACTTTTTCGATGTTTTCGGCCGTCACAGAGGTGGATGGACGACCAGAACGAGGCAAATCATCAACCACAGTACGACCCGCTTTAAACTCTTTGTACCACTCGTATGCTTGTGTTTTCGACATTGTCGAGTCCCCATAGGCTACCGTTAACATTTTCAACGCTTCCGCATATGATATTTTGTGAAAAACACCAAATTTCAGGCATACTCTTTGCTCAACTAAATTCGACAGCGAAATTCGCAGAGTACACCAAACAATGACTTGTTTACAAAACTATTCGGCACAAACTATCTGACTTGCACTTAAAAGTGACACGTAAACAACTAACAAGTGTACCAACCTATAAAATGAATGATTTTGACAATATCTCAAGAGTGTCTCTTTTAAATGAGAAATTCCGGGTACTTTTCGATCAGAGAGTATATGCCGTTATTATTGCTATCTCTTGCCTTCTCATAGTATTGCTCAGTATTATCCCGAACTCCTATTCCTCTATCTCCCAGCTTTCTTCAAATTTCTTTTTTATTCCGATCGCCTGTCCTTTCGCTCTTCTTAGGGCCTTTCTTAAGCCCTCTTTCTTTATAAGTTGCTTTCAAGTTCTAGCTCAATTTTACACTCATGTTTTGACTTGATTTCATCTTGTCTTTTTTTCCACCCAAGTTTCATGCAATGTTACCTGTGACGGGGTATTTGTGAAACCCGTCACAAAGTCGGACCGAGCGGGGCTGACCACGATGCACCTACTCGTTGATGCTAATATTCATTTCGTGTTTCTTTTGTTTTCTTGCAATAACTCGCTTCCCGAGAATTAAAGGATCGCCGAAGGGGTTCCTTCTATTTGTTGTTATTAAAGATTTATTTATTGTAAATTCGAGCGCGTGAGTAGATCTGGTGTTTTGTGTGTAAGTGTGCATGCCGTAGCTTTTGCAAAGTTGATAGTTATTATTTCAATTAACCTAGTCATTTTATTACTCGGCATTATTTATTTATTACTGTGATTTATTTTATTGATCGCTTTTACTCTCGTTATCCTAGTCATTCTACTTCTCGCCAATATTTTATTTAACTTATTTATTTTATCGCCCGCCGTGATTTTATTTATCTTTAATTTCTTTATCGCTTCGTTTACTTGTCTAATTAATTCCGTTCCTGGTCTATTCTGTGGGATTTATTTCGATTTTACGTGTTCGGTGCGATTTATTCCATTTTATTTACTCTGTGCGATTTATTCTATTTCTATTATTCCGTTTTATTTCTTCCGTTGCGCTAGTTCGATTTATTGATTCGGTTTGGTTGCCTTAATTTTATTTATCGTGTACTCGGTTAGTCCGTGTGAGTTATTTAATTATTTCTTTTTATTAATTGATTTTTCGTTATTGAATTAGTTCCGCGTAAATGTTGTCGCCAGTCCAAGAGCTTTGTGAAATATTTTAAGGAGAATTTAATCGAAGGGAATCCAGCACGTTACCATTTGTCGCTTTCCGACCATGCTCCCTAGAGCACCACTTTGGCTCTCGAATCATCATTTTGTTACTTCTACTGCAATAAATCGTTTCTTATATTTTTGATTCCCTAACTGCCGCGTCGAGATTTTATTTCCGTGCGAACCACCACTGACTGACCCATCCCCTCTACCAATTGCCAAGGCTGCAGCGAAGCCGAGCCGGCCCCGTGTATTCCGCGTGCGAATTAAATTTGTCTCGGGAAATAATTTATTTCTCGAGACTGGCGCCCAGCACGCGCGATCACGGGTTTTTGTGACCATCCGCGGAAGCTGGAGGCGAAGAAGGTGGAAAAAGTGGTTACATACCATATCAGCTTTTTCTAAAAATTCTCACGTTTCTCCAATTTAAAATATTCCCGCAATACTCTACAATATTACTTTTAACTCCTTATTTATCTCCTCTTATACATCTTTCTTCTTCCTATGCTCTTCTCTCTTCTTTTTTTCTTTTTCACAGCGTCCTCATTGACGCTCATTCCAAAAGGGCTGCCTCCCTTCCTCCTTGTACCTCGCAGCTCGATGTCATCTTTCCGCTCATTTCATCTCACCACCTATCTCCCATACATATTTTCATGTACTTCACTTCCTCTTTTCTGCCAATTCTCGTTTCGTTTTCTGGGACGCCTTGAAGCCACTTTTGGAGTTCTTTTTCCCTTTTTATCAGGTCGTCCTTTATCTAAATGTATGTGCCCTTCAGCTCTTATTTTTGCTCAGGATCTCTAGCTTTTTCCCCCCCGTTTTTAAACTTTAGGATCACCAATCACCCTATTCGCGTATTTTGTCATTGTTTGCCTTCTTACATCTTGTCTGCACCTTTCTGCTATCTTCTCAAAAATTCTGATGTTTGGGTTCCCTTCTCTCTTCAAGAATATGACATTTATATTATTTCTCCTATTTTCCCTCCGATGCTTTTCTTTTCTTAATTCTCGCTTGGTTTTCGGAATCGGCTTCCTTTTCACTATTTCCCTTTTATTTTCTTCTTCATTACCATAAATGCGATTCTTGTTGATATCTGTCACCCCTGATCTTCTACGCTCCTTTCTCGCCTTTTGCCAATCCTCTATGGATTCCCCTACTCCTCTTCCCTTTTCTTTTTATTCATTCCTCATCTCGCCTTGCTCTCTTGATATATTTTCTTCGTCTTTTCCTACTCTTTCCGCTATTATATCGATCGATGCCACACTGATTGTTTCGAGACTGCAATTCCTTCCCCCATTTCCATTTTGTTCTTCTCCTTTCCGTCTTTTCTACTTACGAGTCTGTTGATGATATTCAGGAGCAGGCGTCGTTTCCCCTCCCACTACTTTTTGTCGTGTTCTGCGTTTTATCTTATTTCCTTCATTGATTTTTCGTGCTTGCAGATCTCTCGTCGGCTCTTTTCGCACCCTTTACACTATTCACCGTCTTTATTCTCGCACTCATGTATCCTTTATTCTATTTCCTTCCTCCATTTCATTTATCTTTCCAGCTCTGCCATACTGTTCCTCATCGTTCCTCTCATTCTTCTCATCTCCGCTTCCTGTATTCCGGTCATCCAGTAGTGTACGCTGTCTTGCTCTACTTCTTTATTTTCGCCATTATTGTTGTTCTTGTCCAGTATCTCCGTTCGCCTCTCCTCCCTCTCGGCCTCCTGTCTGCTTGTTTTTCATTCTTTCCCCTCTTCGCGATTGTGTCCTCCGCAACCTTTTCTGCCTCCTCGCTCTCGCTCAAATCGTTGACGTTTTCTGACCGCGAGCCAATTCCCGCCATCCCCATACCTGCCTGCCCGACCGTCGTTGCCCATGCCCTCTATTGGCATCCCTTCTACCTCCGACATCCCCTCGCTCTCTACCCAGCTTCCTGTCATATGTATCGACTTTCCCTCGTTTTCACGTCATTTCCGTTCATTCTGTACCTAACCTCCAGATTATCGCTCACCCGTCTGACACTCCTTGCACCCGTACTAAATCCTCTCCTTTGGCCACCGTCTTTTGCACACGTTCCTACCATCCCTCTTAGTTTTCCCACCACTTTTTACCCACCTCCCTTGATATAATTGCTTTTTTCACCACGCTTTGTCAGTGCTCACTCACACGTGACAACACGCCTCGCCGTAGTCAGTCGATAAATATGTTTGGGCGTTACCGACAATAAAGAAAATTGGGCCCTTCATATCTGATTTTTTTTTCTATTCGATATCAAATTAAATAGATTTTTTTTCGAATCTTTGAAAGTAGCTATTAGTAGTAGTTATCTAAAGTACTTTTTCGCAACTTTGCTGAGTGCTGGGTAAATCATTTTGTACTGCTGTTACGTCCCCGTAACTCCACCACACTGCGCCTAGCATCCGACTACCCTTCGGGCACCAGAGCACACCCTGAGTGGTGGCCCTGGCGCTAGAGCTAACGGAAGGCGGATGACATGGACCTCGAACGTATAGAGATAAGAGCTATTCTCCCCAACTCTCTGGAAAATTAAGAAAGGGAAGACGGTAAGTTCAAGCCAATGGGATGCCAAAGAACTTGCCCTCTTCAACTCCTAATTTTAGACAAGGATACCATCAACACTAGTATAAAAGAGCGGAATTGTGCTCTAAAAATCAGTTTTTGTAAAATATTCAACGACACCGGAACAAGCTGAAACCTTGTACAGCTCTCCGCTATTTTTCGAATCTCTAGTAAAGAGTAAGTGTTAAAATCAGTCTTCGAGATTATCCAGAGTTGCGCGGACCACCGCGAACTCTAACCACCTTCTCTCCTTTTCACTATAGCGTCGCGCGGTCCGCCGCGGACTCTAACTTCCATCTCTCTAATAGAATTCCGCGGACCACCGCGAATTCTGAAGTCGTCCTTTACCATAGTGTTGCGCGGACCACCGCGAACTCTATTTCCTGTCAAATATTAACCAGGGAATTGCGCGGACCACCGCGAATTCCTATCCTCCCCCAAAATAAGGGTGTTGCGCAGACCACCGCGAACATCTCTTTTCCTTTCACTCGAACTCCCGGTTGTCGAACAGGAACTCACAATTTACATTTTTTTATCATTTTCAAACCCCTACGTAAACTCAATTTTTTAACGATCAAATCACCGAGCCCGTATCCCAGACTAATTAGCCGTAGCTAAGGTCTAAAACAGGGCAATTTCTCATGTTACTTGGACGTAACACTGCTTATAGTAATAAATGAATAATTTTTTTGGGGATATGCGGCTATGCATCGGCCAATTCCCATCAATTTGGGAGAATGAAACTCAAATTTTACGTTTCGGTCACGAATGCAGACCCTCTTCAGAAATTTTTATTAAACTGTAAAGCATAACATAACAAATCAATAACAAATGTGTATAAATTAAATAATGTGTGTAGTATTGTAATTAAAATAACTAATCCTTAACAGGTGTATTACTAAATGCGGAAAATAACTGAGCAAAATATTGACATAAACAATGTTGGTTAATATTGCAACTAAAATCCTGGTAATTAAATTTGTCTTTTCAACGTAGAAAGCTATTGAAATTAGGTAAGGTAACAATGAGACCAACTAACCTGTATATTGAGTTCATGTAAACGTAAATGTAATTGCAATCTTGCAAGACTATATACTCTGCCGAAGATTCATAAGCAGAATTATCCTGTTCGACCTATAGTGGCATCCATAAACAGCCAGACTCATCGGTTAGCTGACTTTATTCATTGTCGTTTGTCCAAACTTATACCTCCGAGCAAATCTTACATTAAAGACAGTTTTTCGCTTAAAGATATTGTGTCTAACATAAAATTACCAAGTGATTATTGTTTAGTGTCCTTTGATGTTGTGTCTTTATATACAAACGTTCCATTACAATTAGTCATTAACAGCTTACAAAGCAGGACACGGTATTTTACTGACAATTTTCCTGTTACTGAGATCACCGAAATGATAAAATTTATAATGGCTTCGACATACTTCACCTTTGAAAATGATATTTACCAGCAGTTCTTTGGATTACCTATGGGTTCCCTCTTGGCACCGATAATATCAGGGGTACAAATTGAAAATGCGGGTTTGATAACAGATGGCGTTACTAACGCTATACGCATCAGGCAGTACTGTGACTATGTTCATGTCAAAGCTACGTCTTATAGCTTTAATTTTCAGTATGTGTCAATTTGTCGCAGTGTCAAATTCATAGTTTTTTTGAGCTCTCAATATGTCGAGTTTCGTGCCAACAAAACAGCATTTGCGGGAAGTTTTAATTTACTTCTTTAATTTGAAGAAAAGTGCTGCTGAAGCACATCGATTGGTCTCCGAGGCTTATCCGAGTCATGTTCCATCGGTTTCAACGTGCGAGAGATGGTTTGTGCGGTTTAGAAGTGGTGATTTTGACGTTGAGGACAAAGAGCGGCCGGGCCAAGTGAAAAAGTTTGAGAATGCTGAATTGGAGGCAATACTCAATGAAGACTCGTGTCAAACTCAACAAGAGCTCGCAGATTCATTGGGAGTGACACAACAAGCCATTTCCCATCGTATAAAAGCCCTCGGAATGATCCAAAAGCAAGGACATTGGGTGCCGTATGAGCTGAAGCCGAGAGACGTCGAGCGCCGTTTTTTTGCATGCGAACTGCTGCTCGAACGGCAAAAACGGAAGGGTTTTTTGCATCGCATTGTCACTGGTGATGAAAAGTGGATCCATTACGATAACCCGAAGCGCAAAAAATCATATGGTTACCCCGGCCATGCATCATCATCGACGGCCAAACCAAATATTCACGGCGCCAAGCTCATGCTCTGTATTTGGTGGGACCAGCTGGGTGTGGTGTATTATGAGCTATTGAAATCGAACGAAACCATCACAGGAGCACTATACCGAACTCAATTGATGCGTTTGAGCCGCGCACTCAAAGAAAAACGGCCACAATACGAGCAAAGACACGACAAAGTAATTTTGCAACATGACAACGCTCGGCCACATGTTGCAGCGCCGGTCAAAACATACCTACAAACGCTGAAATGGGAAGTCTTACCCCACCCGCCGTATAGCCCAGATATTGCTCCTTCCGATTACCACCTTTTCCGATCGATGACACATGGCCTAGCTGACCAGCGCTTCCATTCTTACGAAGAAGCCCAAAAATGGGTCGATGACTGGATAGCAGCCAAGCCGGCCGAATTTTTTCGCGACGGTATCCGTAAATTGCCAGAAAGATGGGAAAAAGTTGTGGCTAGCGATGGACAATACTTTGAATAATTCATTTGTTACCATTTTTTCAGAATAAACGTTCAAAAATAGAAAAAAATCCCGCATTTTCAATTTGTACTCCTGATATCTAACTTGGTTATGACTGACTTGGAGGAGTCTTGCTTGAGTAAGTTAGATTTTACTATTCCGCTATACAAAAGATATGTCGACGACATAATTATGGCTTTACCAACTACATCTATTCAATCAACGTTAGAAATTTTCAACAGTTATCACAATAAATTACAGTTTACCGTAGAGAGGGAAAAAAATGGTACCATTCCTTTTCTAGATATTTTATTAATCCGTAACAATAATTCGATACTTACAAATTGGTATAGAAAGCCGACTTGGCCTGCACGGTTCATTAAATTTTTTTCGCATCATCCATTACATCAAAAGAAAGCAACTGTCTATATGTTGATTGACAGAGCCGTAAAGCTGTCGCATCGATCCTTTCATAAGCAGAATTTAGATTTAATCAGAAAAGCCATGACAATGAACTGTCATCCTGCACATCTAACTGAAAAACTCATACGCAATAGGATATCACATATTGCAGATCCATTAAATAATCAGATAGAAAAAGTTTCTTTTGACAGTTCTCGGCTATTAAATTTTCCATATATTCAATCCATTTATTTTCAACTTATCAAATTATGAAAAGAGTTTAAATTTTCACTGGTAACAAACAATAAACACAATATTTTCTCGATTACGGGCTCAAACAAAGACCAAATTCACATAGATAAAAATTCGAATGTAGTTTACTCGATCTGTTGTGAAAATTGTGATTCAGTTTACATTGGACAGACAAAAAGAAACTTGAGGACAAGGATTTATGAACATAAGAATAGCTTGAGACATCTATACTCACATCACACCGCTTTGGCGACGCATGTAATGGACTTCAATCACAATTTCAAATTTGAAGAGGTGAAAATTTAAAATAAAGAACAAAATTCATTGAAGAGATTAATCTTAAAAGTGATACAAATTAAGAAACATGGGAATGCTATAAACTATAGGACGGATATTGATGATTTAAGTGTTATTTGTAATTCGGTAACATAGGTTCTTTCAATAGGTTCATGAATATGTGGTTGAAATAATTATATTCGAGCAACATAGCCTATTTTCCTTACACGTACAGCAAGCTTAAAATACTGGACAGCGGTAAAAACAATATTTTCGTACATAACCATCGGCGATTAGTTCTCAAGGTGTCTTCGTAGTCACGATTCATACAGACAGCTATAAACATATAGTTACGGGTCACCCCTGGGGTGGAGGTGGGGGCAACTTTGAAATCGTAAATGGGAACCCTTATTTTTTATTGCAAATTCGGATTCCCCATAAAAAAATAAGTAACTTTTATCTGCAACATTTTTTTTCGATTCGTGCTAGATGGCGCTGTAATCGCAAGAAACCTGATTTTTGCGAATATCTCGAGAAATTACACATCGGACCGAAAAAAGAAAAAAGACGGAGGGATGGGGGGGGGGGGGTGGATCGAGTTTCGTATCGCTGAATAGCTTTTTGAAAAATGAAACATGTGTTTTTTTTTATTTTTTCGATCCGATGTGTAATTTCTCGAGATATTCGCAAAAATCAGGTCCCTTGCGATTACAGCGCCATCTAGCACGAATCGAAAAAAAAATGTTTCAGATAAAAGTTACTTATTTTTTTATGGGGAATCCGAGTCTGCAATAAAAAATAAGGGTTCCCATTTACAATTTCAAAGTTGCCCCCACCCCCACCCCAGGGGGTAGGGGTGAGGGGTCGACTTTGGTATCATTGGATGACCCCCTTCCAGGCGAACAAATTTTATTCAGAACTTTTTTTGATCCGATGAGTAGTTTTCGAAATATTTCAATGTCTTCAGATAAATCGGCCACCCTGTATAACTATATAACTTCTCGGCAATTTTAATTCTATCACACTTTGACTGATAACAATATGCGCGCTACTATTTAGTTTCGATGCAATTTTCGTCAACTAATGAACTACTACCTTTTGTTATATATCGCGAAACTCCCGACAGATTTCCTGGGTCTTCGGACCTTGTTCTGTGTTGTTATGCGGATGACTTTTAAAGAGACTCGTTGTTATCCGAGGTTGTGAGAAATAGTAACCCGACTTGTATATTATATTTTTCCCTTTCCCCCTTTTTATAATCATTTCTCTAAGCCGTACATTGTATTACAGACATGAAAGGGTTACATTAATTGCTTGTTACGTTGAATTGTTCTTCGATCCTGACCTTTCTTTCTCCTATTATTATTATTATTATCATCATCATTATTATTATTATTATTATTATCAGGAGTACAAATTGAAAATGCGGGATTTTTTTCTATTTTTGAACGTTTATTCTGAAAAAATGGTAACAAATGAATTATTCAAAGTATTGTCCATCGCTAGCCACAACTTTTTCCCATCTTTCTGGCAATTTACGGATACCGTCGCGAAAAAATTCGGCCGGCTTGGCTGCTATCCAGTCATCGACCCATTTTTGGGCTTCTTCGTAAGAATGGAAGCGCTGGTCAGCTAGGCCATGTGTCATCGATCGGAAAAGGTGGTAATCGGAAGGAGCAATATCTGGGCTATACGGCGGGTGGGGTAAGACTTCCCATTTCAGCGTTTGTAGGTATGTTTTGACCGGCGCTGCAACATGTGGCCGAGCGTTGTCATGTTGCAAAATTACTTTGTCGTGTCTTTGCTCGTATTGTGGCCGTTTTTCTTTGAGTGCGCGGCTCAAACGCATCAATTGAGTTCGGTATAGTGCTCCTGTGATGGTTTCGTTCGATTTCAATAGCTCATAATACACCACACCCAGCTGGTCCCACCAAATACAGAGCATGAGCTTGGCGCCGTGAATATTTGGTTTGGCCGTCGATGATGATGCATGGCCGGGGTAACCATATGATTTTTTGCGCTTCGGGTTATCGTAATGGATCCACTTTTCATCACCAGTGACAATGCGATGCAAAAAACCCTTCCGTTTTTGCCGTTCGAGCAGCAGTTCGCATGCAAAAAAACGGCGCTCGACGTCTCTCGGCTTCAGCTCATACGGCACCCAATGTCCTTGCTTTTGGATCATTCCGAGGGCTTTTATACGATGGGAAATGGCTTGTTGTGTCACTCCCAATGAATCTGCGAGCTCTTGTTGAGTTTGACACGAGTCTTCATTGAGTATTGCCTCCAATTCAGCATTCTCAAACTTTTTCACTTGGCCCGGCCGCTCTTTGTCCTCAACGTCAAAATCACCACTTCTAAACCGCACAAACCATCTCTCGCACGTTGAAACCGATGGAACATGACTCGGATAAGCCTCGGAGACCAATCGATGTGCTTCAGCAGCACTTTTCTTCAAATTAAAGAAGTAAATTAAAACTTCCCGCAAATGCTGTTTTGTTGGCACGAAACTCGACATATTGAGAGCTCAAAAAAACTATGAATTTGACACTGCGACAAATTGACACATACTGAAAATTAAAGCTATAAGACGTAGCTTTGACATGAACATAGTCACAGTACTGCCTGATGCGTATAGCGTTAGTAACGCCATCTGTTATCAAACCCGCATTTTCAATTTGTACCCCTGATATTATTATTATTATTATTATTATTATTATTATTATTATTATTATTATTATTATTATTATTATTATTATTATTATTATTATTATTATTATTATTATTATTATTATTATTATTATTATTATTATTATTATTATTATTATTATTATTATTATTATTATTATTATTTTCATTTTATTAAATATTTTAAAAAAATAAAAATTATTATTAAGAATTGGCATTCCTCGCTTGTTGATACATCGCTGGTAGTTTTTGTTGGTACATCGTTGGACTTTTTTGTCCTTTCATTGCTTTTGTGTTCCTTCTTTTTGGGATTAGCATCGTTGGATGCTAATAATCTACTACTGCATCCTGCCGAGGGAGTTAGGCCCCACTGGGTCCCCGTGCATCTGGTTAAGAGTTCCTTTCTCTCTTCAGCGTTCGTGTCTGTCTCTCTTTTATCGTTGGGGAGATAGAATTGCCTTGGTGGTTGCTGTGGGCAAGTTACTCCGTGCTGTCCTTCTATTGCATTTCTTTCTGTCCCCCGTCTGCACAATTGTGCGAGGCTCTATATCCCCTTTCCTATTCTCCTCCGCCCAAATACGCACAGAGAAATACGATTATGTTATGTCCTGACGTAACCTCGCATTATTACTCTGATTTCGGTCACGATACACTTCCGCTGCTTTAGTTTTGATCCAGTAAAAATGATTATTAACATTTTTCTTTTATTTCAAATTTTGCAAGAGGAAAAGAGCGTTCTTAATGACGGAGAGAGTGAGATTGGCAACCCAGTTTCATCGGAGTTGCGGGTATTTTTACACACAAAAAGGAGCAAAGTGGATGTACAGCTGTACCGACCGTCTCGTACGAAAATTAATCTTTTAAAGATAGATTTTTTCTGTGTCACCGGTCAATCGACAATTTTCGAAGCTTGGGATCTACTACGTATACCAGATTATCGGCCGCCATTTAGGGATCTACGATTTAACGCGGCCGTACCCTCAATCCTAGACCAGAGGTTCGGCTAATCGTCGCCGGAGTGTTGTTGGTTAAAAGGGAGCGGTTGGCATGTACGCTGTCACGTACCCAAGCGGGCACACCTTTCCTTCTCGTTTCTTTCTGAAATCTTCTATCTCTCTCTCTCTCCCCCTTTACAAAGATAATGACTTTATGAACAACTTTTATCTGGGCCGTATAATTAAAAAAGTAGAGGAACTATCGATTTAAACAAAAGGTTTATTAATCATTAAAATGTCCACGCGAATAGTTTATGTCAATTATCGACAGCAAAAAGAACAATTATGCTTTATATATGGAGATCACCCACAGCTGTCACTTGAATATTAATACAACCAATATTGAACTAATGGTATTTCCGGTTGTACCCGGGTAATAGAAGAAAGATCGGTATAAATGGATTAATCTCCTTTTCTTCTGCAATGATATTAATTAGTCTCTCGTAAAATATTGGAATCTGTAGCAAAAATACCAACATATTGTGACTGATTTCTACAATTAAGGAGGGGGTTCGTGTCGACAAAGAAGATTTTGTTAAGAACAATGCTTGTGTATTAAAATTTTAAATAAAAGAAATGAAAACAGAACTAACAAAAAAATGAGTAAATATTTCGGTTATTTAAAGCCAAAAATAATAAAAACGAAACTAAAACAATATTTGAACCTAAAAATAGAGAAAGTCTCGAATGGCAAAATAATACTAACAATTGAATGGAGGGAGGGGGGCTGGGAATACAGGGTGTGCTATTTTTTATGTCGGTATGTAAACATTGACTAACTTTAAAAAAAAAAAACCGATTTCCATATATGAGGTACTTTTATTTAATTTGATCCTTTACAATTTATTTGGACTAGTTTTTGAATACAACATCAATAAAGTGGCCGCCTTTATTGGCCAAAGCAAAATGTGCTCTTTGTGCTGCATTTTCCATCACTTTTTCATGCATCTCGGGCGGTATAGCGATGAGTTCGGCACGAATGTTTGCCTTGAGCTCGTCAATGGTCTGAGGTTTGTTGGCGTACACTTTGCTTTTCAAATAACCCCACAAAAAGAAATCCGGAGGAGTGAAATCTGGAGATCTGGGTGGCCAGTCATTGTCGCCATTTTTTGACATCACAGCTCCAGGGAATTTTCGTTGCAGAAACTGCATTGTTTGATTTGCAGTGTGGCATGGCGCACCGTCTTGTTGAAACCAGTAACCGTCCAGACCTTTTTCACACATTTGTGGGCAGACATAATGATCCAACATCCACCGATATTGATTCCCATCGACTGTTTCGCTTGCTCTGAAGAAAAATGGCCCAATGATGGTTTTAGCGCGAACGCTGGCCCAAACAGTCACTTTTTGGTCATGCAATGGTGTTTCATGGGTCTCGTCTGGATTCTCCGTTCCCCAAATGCGGTAATTTTGCTTGTTAACAGCGCCAGAGAGTGTGAAATGGGCCTCGTCGGTCATCAAAATTTGCTTCCAAAAATCAGGTTCAGTGTTAACTATTCGAGCGACTATTTGGCCGTATTCCAAGCGACGTGGACGGTCTGTCGGCAATATTCTTTGAGTCAATTGCACTTTATACGGAAACAAATGCAAATCATCCTTCAAAATGCGCCGCAAAGTGGTTCCACTGATGCCAAAATGCTGAGCGCGGTGACGATACGACACGTGTGGGTTCTCGGCAACCCTCTTACCGCTTCAACCAGTTCATTGTGTAACGAAGTGATCCTTGTACCCGTTGATAAATAGGGAAGTCAATGTTACCATACGAGATAATTACTAGGCGTCAATCAAAGAGAGACCGTAAGCCAGCCAACGGGTGAGTGTTCGCTGGTTCGACGTACCACGAACCCGATTGCATATCGTCACGTCTAAAGCGCGTAACCGTAATATTTAAGCGTGTCGCGCATCTCAGCGTACGAGCGAGGCGAGACGCGATCGTGACCGGCTTCACTCGCCCCAGTCGCTGAAGAGCCGTCTTTGCGACCGTAACCACGCAAGTATCTTAAAATAATACGTGGAATATCGCTATCATTTATATTGTCATCACATGCCGAGCAAAGGCAGTTTATATAATTAAAAGAAATCGCGCTGGACAGTGAACAATTGAATTCGGCGAAATCAGGGATTTCAGTGGCTGGGCGTCAATATAGACCGCATGTCTTCGCCAAATCAGATTGAGGAATTTTCAAAGAAACTAATGTCGGGGAAAATCCCGGGGAGAAGCCATAACTGAATATGAGTTTAACGTTGTGGGGGCCGTTCACATACCAGACCGTCGGTCATACGGACAACGCGACTCCTGCGTCCGACCCCCTTCCCCCGTACGTGCGGAGATCGAGCCCGGCAACAGCGTTTCTATAGCTAAGTTGCTTACTTACTTCTATCCATCAATGTATGTATCTATCGATAACAATGTAGGATATCTATGCCTGTATGCCAGTTCGAAGAAATTGTCGCACAATTAATATTTCTCGCGTAACTATTTATTGGTTTTCAGCAATACGCTCTCCAATAATCCACGATGCTGGAGACGTGGTGAGCTTGCGTGACTTGATAATTATCATTATTGTAATAAATATAAAGCATAATCATCGTCGAATTCTAGTGTATGTTCTGAATATCGATCGTTCAATAGATTGATTTGTATTTATTAAATATTGTGAATGAATGTATTTCGTTGGTTAAGGTAATGATATTATTTAGTGTTATTATATCTTGGAATCATTATTCGAATTGTATGGGTGATAAGAATCTCAACCCAGTCGTGCCCTCGATATAGAACGACAACAAAGACTATGCTAGTTGAAAGTGTTTATGTTTAATGAAACGGCTTATGATAAGTCTCTACGTGAAAATAAATCTATTATAATTAATTATACTCGATTGATCAAAAGAATTTAAAACGAGTTTGTTATATACATGAGAATAAAATTTATTACAATTGAAACGCCTTGGGCGTTGATGAACGTCACGTGGACTATCTCCCACTGTCCCGTGATCAACAAAATTTAACACCAAACGACGAATAGTGTTGTCAGGCCGTGCTGTTGGTCACGATATTTTCGACGATATGTACGTTGAGTTAACACAACTGAACGATTATTTTTAATGTACAGCGTCACTATTTCGGCGCGTTGTTTCGGTGTGAAACGACTCATGTTTAAAATTGTACTGAATTGACGTTTCAAAAACATGTCTACTCAAGTCAATCGGTTGATAAATGTCAAAGTTATTCAATGTTTACATACCGACATAAAAGATGGCGCACCCTGTATAATAATCAAGACAATAAGATTCACATAGAAACGCAAAAAAAAGTTTTTAATAAAAGGAGAAATAAACTTGAATAATAACGCAAAACTAACAGCTCAAACAGTAATGAAAAGAGGGCGGGAAAAAATATAACACTCTATTCAACTTAAAATATACTGCACGAGGACGGGCGAAGAATATAATTCAACAAAAAAAGAGGGGAGGCGTAAATATAATAATCGATACCACTCCAAATATAATACAAAATAATAAAACAAAAATGGTTTCAAAGTTTAGAGTTCTCTCGCCGACTCTCCATGCGACGAAAAATGTCTTCGCGCAGGGGCTGAACAGCGATCTAACCGACGAAATATACGAGTAACGGAGTTGGGCGAGTCGCTCTTAGGGAACATACGCTCTCTCTCTCTCTCTTCCTCGTTTCCATGATATGAGAATAATTGTCTCACAAGCAGGTATTATTCAAGCACAAAGCGTAACGATAAGTTGATTATTAGTAGTTAAACGAACATCCAATAACGACTCTAATAAGTCATCATTCAACGAAAGTATTCGTACAAACAGGAGATTAACGCAAAAATTAGCTTGCTTATGTTAACGCAGTTTAATTGCAAAACATATAATACTATAAACTTTTAATATAGCTTGTTGCGAATCATGTAAATAATCTCCGTACAAACGTCACAATCCGTCTACATCTGTAGGCACATCCACATAGGAATAATCATAAGGATTACCTATACTAAGAAACCATGTTGAAAGTACGCGATATACCGATACACTTGCATAGAACCACCGTGTATCCGTAAAACTATTCTGCGGGGTGAGGGGAATGAATATGTGTATGGTTAAGATAAAGCACAGGGAAGTTCTCATAATTTGGCTAGCATTGTATCCCTTCTTTTCATTTAAGGGCTTATACGCAGTTATGAGGCAAAAAAAAGACGGTTTTTCAAGAATTTATCCTGAAGAGACTTTTGAATTTATTAATTTGAAAATTTTTGTGGTTATAGAAGCATCCTTCAAGAACGTAAACAAATTTTTTATTTATAAAAATGTTAATTATAGAGGGCGCTGCAGGCGATTTCCGGAACCTCCTCTAAAAAAAAACGATTTACGGTGTACATCGTAACTCAAGATTGGATTATCTGAAATCAAAAAACCAAACAAATTTCGTTAATATATTAGATTATCTAGTAATTAATCATTCGGCTAATCAAAATATTGAATTTTCACAAAATGGCGGCTTCTCAAAAAAATGGTTTCGATTTTTTATGTAAAATTTGGCCTTAAATTGTTTATTAAATGGAAAATAAGTATCGGATTGACAAAAGGAACGATTAATTACTAGAAAATGTATCTGAGAAGATTGTGTTAAAATTTTAGACCGATCGAACAAGCCGTTTTTGAGATATCGTGATCACCGACTTGAAAGATGCTGTTTTGAGAAAAACGCGTTTAAAGTTTCAAAACCGATTCACACATAGAAAAAAATTTTTATTTTCAACTTACATGGTGTCGTCTATTCCAGGGCCATATAATAAACCCTCCATTCCTTCAGCAGCCTCCAGCAATTCAATTTGGTGCTGTCTTCGAGCCATCCTTCCCTCTCGTGTCGCTTCGTGCGCTCTGCGCTCGGATAGCGTAACGCGCTCTTCGTCCTCCTTTTGTACATATGCATGCGCATTGGGCCCCAAAGACAGTCCCATTGCATTCATATGGTACAAAAGTGAAATTGAACCTTCATTAAACATACCGGCGGCGATATTTGCGGCCATTTCAACAATTTTTGAGCCACTCGGAATGATTTTCGGCGTAATTTTCCCGATGATTTGGTTGTAACTCTCGTTATTATTTTGTGTAAAGCCGCCTACACATCGTTCCAATAATGTCTCGCTGCTGAGGTCTTCGTAAATTGGACGCACAGCTTCAGCAACATCCGTGGCTTTTTTATAACTTCATTATTACCATACGGTAAAGCTTTTAAAATCCCCGAGTAAGTTTTCGAATCACCGTCGCCGATGTAATTTTTGTACACAACTCCGTATTTTTCTATCGAACGCTTGAACATCTTGATGACTGAATCGACCTCCATTTTTCCTGAGGAACCGGAATGATTTGCACAGCAACTTTCTTTATGGCTTTCGTACCACTCATTATATTCTTCAGTGTTCATATTTTTTCTCCATACTTCACACTGTTTGCAGTATGCACTTTTCACCACAATGTCAATAATTTTTCCAGTGTAATAACCAATCAATAATGATACGCCATATAAACACTACTACACTCTCACAAAATGTATAAGAATACAATACACAGGTATCTAAAAGGAGCAACGGTCCAGGTAAACAGCTGCCGCTTGAACCTCTGTCCCACCTACTTTCAAACGCGCCGAGGCGTCTCTACATACTACTGTGTTCAAAAAGTAAGGTGAATTTTGTTTTAAAATTAAAATTTTTTATTGATTCTTCCAATTCGATTTCGTCCTCCTCAAAATAATCCCCCCTAGCTACAATACACTTATGCCAACGTTTTTTCCAATCTTTGAAGCATGCTAAAAAGTCGTCCTCAGGTATAGTCTTCAATGCACGTAGCGATTCACGTTTGATCTCTTCAATCGACTCAAAACGATTTCCCCAGAGGGGTCTCTTGAGCTTTGGGAACAGCCAGAAGTCACACGGTGCTAAATCAGGAGAATACGGTGGTTGTGGAGCGACATAAGCGGAGTTTTTGGCGAAAAACTCACGAAGAACCAGTGCTGTGTGCGACGGTGCATTATCGTGGTGCAAAATCCAAGTGTTGTCTTTCCATAATTCTGCCCTTTTCTTGCGAATAGCTTCACGCAAACGACGCATAACACTTAAATAATATTCCTTGTTGACAGTTTGGCCAGTGAGAAGGAATTCGTAATGCACCACACCACGATAATCGAAGAAAACTTTCAACATGACCTTGATTTTTGAGCGACTTTGGCATGGATTTTTCGGTCTCGGTTTACCTTTGGCACGATATTCGCTCGATTGATCGGTTGTTTCCGGATCATACGCATAAATCCAAGTCTCATCGCCCGTAATAATTTGTTTGTAGACGTCCTGATAGTCAGAAATCATTGATTTACATGCTTGAACGTGACACTCGTTTTCGAAAAAATTGAGAAATTTTGGCACCAAACGCGATTTGACTCTTCTGAGGCACAAATGATCCTTCAAAATTGCTTGCACTTATCCAATTGATATTGCAAGCATGTCGGCAAGGTCTCGAATTGTTAATCGATGATTTTTGAGCACCAATTCCTTGATTTTCTTGATGTGTTGCTCATCAATTGACGTCGATGGTCGTCCAGAGCGTTCCAAATCATCAACACGTTCTCTGCCTTCTTTGAAGTCTTTGTACCACTTGTAAACATTTTTCTGTGACATAGTCTCGTCACCGAAGGCCTTTTGTAACATTCGATACGTTTCAGCGGCGGAAATTTCATTCCGCAAGCAAAATTTAATAGCACTTTTTTGCTCAACGAAATTCGACATCGTAAAAATCGCCAAAT
Organism: Cylloceria caligata; assembly: GCA_963942595.1. NCBI lineage: Eukaryota > Metazoa > Arthropoda > Insecta > Hymenoptera > Ichneumonidae > Cylloceria > Cylloceria caligata. The sequence continues at coordinate 53,593,608 of OZ012704.1, read as the reverse complement.
TCACTTTTCTTTGTTCACAAAACCAAGCGTAAACTAAAAACTAATGATGATATTGACATGTAATTTGTCACAGATGTCACTAACAGTCCTACCAACTTGAAAAAAAATTCATTTGTCCGATTCGGTTAACGCGGGAAGTTTAAATAAAAAATTCACCTTACTTTTTGAACACAGTAGTATATAGGTATAACTCCGAAAGTATTGCTCGGATCGACTTGAAATTTTGTGTGTATACTTTTGAATATATGTACATTACAAAAATGCAATAAAAAAATCGATTTTTTGAAAATCATAACTGCGTATAACCCCTTAACGCGCTTGACGACAAAAATTTCAACGCTCAGAAGCCCTATAAAAGGTTGCGAAAATCGCCCGGAGACACAGTTTTTAGGTAGTCTTTCCTCAAATTTTAGTTTAGTTTAGGAAGTGCGGGGTATGGACAAAGAGTACATAGTATGGAGACCGACAGTGTGCGGACAAAAGACTGAGTAAAATACGGTCAAATGAATTAAATACATTTTTTTTTCATGTTTTAAACTTCAGACTTGGAAGGGATCCGAAGTAAATTCGTTTCTCACGTTTTTAAACTTCGAATTAATTTTATTTTTCTAGTTTTAACCACGGAATCATTAAAAATACGAATTAATTTCATTATTTTTACGTTTTAATATTCCGACTTCAAAAAATTCCCATTTAACTTCATTTTTCGCATCTTGACCTTACAACATAGTAGAATTCCGATTCAACCACGCTTTAAGATTTTTATTACAAGCCAGTTGAGTTAACTTCAAGTTTGTAATCATCCAGTACGTTTTTATTTTTTTTTAACAATTTATGTCGTAAATATTTCTACGTACTATATACTATATATACGCACCAACGTACACGCACAATCTTGAATTCGTTCGACTTCACCTGTCTTCGTCCAACCAATTTCATTCAACAGCGACAACGACGGAATAAACAACCGTAAATACAATTTTCTTTAATAAATAAAGTGACATTTTCAAGTAAAATCTTTCTCTACGCGAAACTGTCGTTCAAGTCTACATAATTATTTGCCAAATGATAGTTACCAACAGAGAAAAAACACTCCAGTCCTATCCCAAGTAATTTTCCGCAAGGTTAGACTCAAAAACGGGCGTTCGTCTTCGGTATATTCTCGTCAGGTGTGGTAAAGGGAGGATTTATTCGCCTTGTCTGGAGTATGGACAATATACGCCGAAACGTGCATCTATGTTAAATTCGTGGGTTTGGTAAAATGGGCCGCGATTTTGACGTGATAAATTCTGGCGGCTTGTCCGGGATCTTAAACAATGCTCGTTCTGTTTCAATTAATTTTGTATTAATTCAATTGGTAAAAATCGGATTTTTAGAAAAAAAAATGTACATTTTGTTGAAGTTAATACAAAAATATTATTTTGAAACAAAAATACGGTAAAATTTATTTCAAAAAGAAAAATTGTTCATGCTGACCAAGTTAATTGATCCTTTTTTCTCGTGAATCGATTTATGTCGTGAAAATGGATTATTTTAAAGAAAGTGTCGTTTGCGTTCTTCTTCACTGACCCGTTTTAGTGATTCAATTTAATTTATGAAAGTTCATTCTTTCCTTTTAACCGTGTTTCCGTGAGTTGATTTAATTCGTGAAAATTTATTTTTTACTTTTTATTGAGTTTTAGTGGTTCAATTCAGTTCATGAAAACTTATTATTTTCTTTTCTACCAAGTTTTTGTAAATCGTTTTAATTAGTAAAAATTGACTTTTCCCTTTTGACCGCTTTATCGTCAGTGGATTTAGTTTGTGAAAATTGATTTTTTACTTGTTATTGAGTTTTAGTGATTTAATTAAATTCATGATTATTATCAACATTCTGCTGCGTTTTCGTAAATCGATTTAATTAATAACAATTGACTTTCCTCTTTTTACCGCGTTTTCGTGAGTTGATTTGATTCGGGAAATTTTGTCTTTTACTTTTCATTGAGTTTTAGTGATCCGATTCCGTTCATGAAAATGTATTATTTTCTTCTTTTTACCGAGATTCCGTAAATCGGTTTAATTAATAAAAATTGACTTTCCCTACAAATTATTGCAAAACGCAACGGTTACTGAACATAAGAAAGGAGTAGAAATTTAATGAGTTGTCGCCCCACAGCAACAGCGTGTGAGTTGTATAACGAGCAATATTCTGGAGTCTTTAGTATTGGAATAAAAAAGATAATCAAACTATCCTCGTCAAGGAAGAAAAAATAGCAGAATATAGGAGATACACGGACGGAACAGTTGCGGACTGCACAATCCTCCTAACATCGAGACACCATATCCATTAAGTACAGCTGCGAGCGAAGCGAGCAGCAGTCAGATCACTCAAGTTGTTGATGAAAGGCACTACTACATAAAAAAATTTTCTTTCTTTCTCTTCCTAATAAATAACCTGGTGTTTCTTGTGTGAGTGCGTGCGTGCGTGTGAGTTTGTGTTTGTGTATGTGTAGTATATATTTATTTCCGTTATATACAACCATTATATATCTTTGTCCTTTGTCACATCATATACTCTTATACCAATATAAAAATACAAAATATGAAATATAGAATATATGTCAAATCCACAACTTCTTTGGTATATGCTTTCTCCTTTTCCTCCATATCTTCCATATTCTCTTTGTCATCACCCAGCCATACTTCCCTCTCATTCACATTACTATTTCGATTCTGCGCCTTTGGCACTTTTCCGTTTGCACACTCTTATTCGCTAAGATAACCCTTATCACCGCTTTCTTAAGTGCTATTTTCTTAACTAGTTTTATTCTTTTTGCTTATAGAGTCTTTTATTTTCCCAAACGCTATTAGGTATTCGCACAGCTCTTCAATTACTTCCCCCCTCAACGTTTCTATCAGATGCTGTCGCAGTTCATTCCCTACTCTTCCTTCTCTCTATTTGTCTACTCCCATAACCCATTCTTTCTTTAATCTTTTTCTCGCTTTCTCACATTTCCAGATATGTTCTACATTTTCGTCCTCTTTTTTACAAAGTATACTTACAAAGTACACATCCAGTTCACATATCCTTTCTTCCCAGCCATTCCGATGTTTCCACATCTTAATCTCACCCACTCTTCTTTCAAGTCTCCTCTCATTTCTCCCTCGTCCCAGTATTTTTCTCGCTCTGTCCCTATTTTGATATTTTTGTACCAGTTGCAGAAGATAGACTTGTCTATCTTCGTCCAATTTCCTTGGATATCCTGGTCCATTTTTTTCTCTACCGCTTCTCTTAACGCCCTTTCAATCGCCCTAATCTGCGTCCCCTCCCTCACCAGTCCCAAGATTCTAAAGGGTGGTTAAATTTTAAGGGCCGATGTTGATTTTGAATAAAACACAAATTATTTAGGAAATTATTGTCAATTCTTTTTATTATGATAATATGGTATGGTTCAATTATGTATGGAACAAAATATCGGCCAAATGGCCGCCGCGACCTCGGCGGCACACCTCCATCCGATGGTCCAAATTATCGATGACGCTTAGGCATAATTGAGGTTCTATGCCGTTAATGTGCCGAATTATCTCATCCTTTAGCTCTTGAATTGTTGCTGGCTTATCGACGTACACCTTTTCTTTCAAATAACCCCAAAGAAAGAAGTCCAACGGTGTCAAATCACATGATCTTGGGGGCCAATTGACATCGCCACCACGTGAGATAACACGGCCATTGAATTTGTCGCGCAAAAGAGCCATTGTTTCGTTAGCTGTGTGGCAAGTGGCACCGTCCTGTTGAAACCACATATCGCCCACATCCATATCTTCCAATTCGGGCCATAAAAAGTTCGTTATCATCTCACGATAGCGAACACCATTCACAGTAACTGCCTGACCGGCCTCATTTTGGAAAAAATACGGCCCGATGATGCCGCCAGCCTATAAACCGCACCAAACAGTCACTCTTTGTGGGTGCATTGGTTTTTCGACAATCACTCTTGGATTATGATTCGCCCAAATGCGGCAATTCTGCTTATTGACGAATCCACAGAGGTGAAAATGTGCCTCATCACTGAAGATGATTTTCTTCGAAAATTGATCATCCACTGTTGCCATTTCTTGCCACCATTCTGACCATTGACGACGTTTGGAATGGTCAAGAGGCTTTAGTTCTTGAGTCAATTGCACCTTATAAGCGTGTAAATGCAAGTCTTTATGCATAATGTTCATCAACGACGAGCGTGAGAGGTGCAATTGTTGGGCACGACGACGAGTTGAGGTGGACGGCTCTTCAGCCACACTATCGCGAACAGCAGCAATATTTTCTGCAGTACGAGCTGTACGAGCATGCACTGGTGTTTTAATATCTCCTACAGACCCGGTTTGCTCAAATTTTTGCACGATTTTTCCGATTGTACGCGCATTTGGACGATTAAATTGACCGAAAAAATCACGAAGTGCACGATATGCATTTTGATTTGAACGCCCATTTTCATAATAAGCCTGAATAACTTTAACGCGTTGCTCGATTGTGTATCTTTCCATGGTTCAAATTGAGTTAGTCTGAAATTGAGAAATGTCAAATGAAATGCAGAAAAAAACTTGACGTTTAGGTGTGGTTCACATTCAACATCGGTCCTTAAAATTTAACCACCCTTTACCTTCTCCCACCTGTCTTATTGCTTCTTCTAGCTCTTTCCCTCACTTCGACGGTGTTTTATTTACGATCCCCCTAATTTCTTCTTTGAGGCAGATCTTCGGCCATCTGAAGTCCTCCATCTTTAGGATTTGTAACAGATAATTTCCTGCTCTTCTTCTTGCTTCAACTTCGATACTTCGCTTTCCTGTTTCCATTTTCAATAAATAATCCGGTGTATTTCTTGACACCCCCAAGGCCGTTTCCACCATTCTGCTTTGTAACTTCTCAATTTCATCTCTCCTTTTCCCAGATCTCAATCCCATACAGTGCCCCTCCCTTAACGAGAGAGTCCATTAGCTGTAGACTGTCCCTTAGCTTATCTAGTTTGGCCCTTTTCATCACTCCCCAAACTGCATTCGCTGCTTTCCTCGCTTTTCCAATTAATTTGTTTATATGAACCACCAATGTGCACTTTGTTGTGAACCAATATTCTAGATATTTAAATTCCTTTACTACTTCTATTTTCTTTCTTTGTAAATTCTATTCCTCTCCTTTCTTCATTCTTCCTCCATTTCTGAATACCATTATTTTTGTTTTGTCCACATTCACCTCCATTTTTGTCTTTCTCACGTATCTCTCCAGTGATTTCAGCATCTTTGCAAGTTCTCCCGCCTCTTCAGGTATAATCGCAATGTCATCTGCTGTAACGGTATTTTTACGTTATCATTAATTTTTGTCTTCCGAGGGGAAGAATTCGGGCTCGAACACGAAGATAATTAGTGATAGACTTCGGTTTGAAGTAGAAGTAGGGTTTATTCAACAATTAATGTAAGACTGTGCAGTGTTTGGCTTTTCGGCGCCGTTGACCGTACAATTAATTTGCAACGAGAAATATATGTGAAGGTTGCTTGCTCTTCTTTATCCGCGACGATATCGGACTTCGACTTATGCGCTCTCTGGATCAGCGGTGAACGTCCCAACTAGGCGCAATCGAGCTTGTACGTCTTGATTTTTATCCTCCTGGCTGCTGCTGCGCGGTCTGCTGGGCTCGATGAGCGGTTGCTGGCGCGTCGGTCAGCTGATACAGACGCCGGGTCTGTGTCCGTGTCCGCGTTATTTCTTAATTAATCGAAATAATTTGATTTTTGAATTGTTTCGCGTTCGGGCTCTTCGTTTGTTGTGTTCGTGCCGTTCCCGTGAACCTCCAGTGTGTCTTTTTGTGGTAATAATGCTCTTGGTTCGCGAGTGATGTTCTTTATGTGTCGAAAGATGGCAGTTACAGTATCACTATTTTCCAGTGATTCTTAATTATTTATCATTTAGTTGACGGATTTCTCCAGCAATCTTTGGCGTTGGACCTGGACGTTCCAGTTATTCTTTTCTCTTGGTGAGTTGGTCTTTTATTTGATCTTTCTCTTATTCTTTATGTCTTGTTGAGTGGTGTTGTTCTCATCCAACGCGCTTTACAAGGCTAATAAAATTGTTTCTTTCCTAATTATTTTTCTATTGGTCCTAAAATTCTAAATCAAGTTTTTCTGGGTAGGATTTACTGGTGCCCTCCTAATTCTACTTAGTAATTAATTTTCCTAGTTTTTTTTCAACAATTCTACTTCAAGAGTCTCTTACTTCTTAATGCGGTGATTTATCATAAATCTTAAATCTACTGTATCATGCCTTTGTGTTATAATTTCTCTAACTGTTGTTCGTTACTCACTTTTCTTTTTCAGTGTTGTTTCACTTTTTCCTTTCTCCAGATTTCTAATTTGGCAACCTCTTGGTGCCCCGACCGAGTCTTTCAAACTTATTGATGCGCTGCGTTAACAATTCTTATAAACTATCCTGACCTATTGCTAATTATTCTACCTAAACTTTCTTATACTATTTTCGTAATTCTCCTAAATTAAACCCTACTCATCTATTTCAATGCCACCATCTTTCTCTCCTCAATTCGTTTTTTAGAATATTTTCTGTTTTTACACGGTCCAATGCCGTTTGGTATCAATCTTTTTATTAGTTTTTCCACTGACTTTTACTGTATTCTTTTATTTATCACTCTTCTAATAAGTTTGCTGGGCTCACTCACTTCCTTTTCTTTCAAAATTCTTGGATTTATTCTGAATTTCTGGATATTGCAATATTTTTACTTCAGCTCACAAGCGAGTTCTGACTGGGTCGACACTTGAAACGAATAAGAGAGTTCTCTCTGTTTGAAGTCGCCTTTTATACTTGTTCTCTCCTTTCCCACTCTCTTATTTTAAATCCCCTTATTCTAATATCTTATGTAATTTTTGTCTGTTTCAGCTGCCCCGCCACCGTGCCCTGCCATTCCCCTCACCGCTCGAGCGAGGCCAGCCGGTCGCTGACCCGCTGTTTTTTGGCAGTGAGGGAATATGCAGGATCCAGCCTGTTTCGCGGTGTCTCATCATGGAATTTACTGCGAATTTATCATCTCCTACTTCTTGTATTTTCTTTATCCTTTGGAAATAAATGTTTTTATTTGTGTTAATTTTTGTTTTATTCTTTCTATCCTTTAGGATATGTGACTACGTCACATTACCCCCCAAATCCTTGATAGGTCGGGTCATCGACCGATTCAAAGATTTGTTAGGATTATTTTGGTTTATTCAGTTACTTTACTATAAAAAAGAAAAATTTTCCTTTTTTTTTAAACTTATTCTTAACTTAATACTAAACTTATTTTTACCACTTATTACTACACTTACTCTATAATAAATTTACTCGAAATAAAAAAACGAACGCATTTTGGTATATTTTTTTTTTAATCTTTTTTTTTATTCATGTCCCGTCACTGTCGTTTGATCTGTCCTCGTCGCTGTCAGTCACGTAAGGGTCTCTTCGTGCAATCACTCCCCATTCCTCCAACGTGGTCGTCGTCGCATCGTCTGGTGGCGGTGTCGCCAGCGGCCAGCCACTGGTCGTCTTCCTCGTCGTCACTGCTGTCGCTGTTCTCAGCCTCCGGGAATTCATCGATTAATGATGTCAGCTCCTGAAGCAGCTCGCTCATGCTTCGATTTACCGTGGTACTCGAGCTCTCCGATGTTCGGGATGTGTAGGCTGCGGCCCTTGTCGCTTGCCTCTCCCTCCTTCTCTCCACCCGGTAATGTTTGCCATGGTGCCCCCCGGCCCGGCCATAGTCAAATGCCGGGTTGGTGGGCACCCTCCTTGCTTCCCCACTCCAGCGCAATTGTTGCGCAACGTCGTAACCCCTATTGTCGAGGCTGGCGTTATTGTCACCCATACCACCACGACAACAGGGTCGAGTTCGGCCACATATACGTCGACCCACCGTTAGAGCGATGAAACTGTTGCGGGCGGCTCTGCTCCATTCTCGGCCGACTGGACTGGTGCGAACTCGTGCAATGCACATGTGATGGTGAAAAACGGCTCATCGAGATATAATGCGGGCACTGTATACAAAGTGTCCATTTCAGTGTTGATCCTCGTTCCCAGATCTCCCATCCATAACGTATACCTCCCGTCATTCCTTTTCTCGGTCACGGTACCCCGGAGGAACGTGTACTCGTTATTGTCCTCCTCGTTCGTCAGCAGAAACAATGTCGCCCTTCCCGGATATAATTCCTCTTCTAGGAGACGGTGGATCTCCGGTGAGTCCGGCTGGTTGTCGCCACTTCCTTGAGAAAACCTTCCCTCCTTTCTCTGTCTTTCTCGAGCCAGATATAAAATGTGCTGGGGCTCCCGGCTACCAGTACTTCTGCTGCGTACGGCTCGTTTAGGGCCAGATACTCCACTCCGTATTCGATGTATCTTGGTACGGACATTTTTTTAAATTCCTTTTATTAAAAACAAAAGAAAAGGAAAATTTGAAAATGAAAAAAAATAAGAATTTTTTTCTTTTCACTTTTCTAAAATACCTTTTTTTTCACAATTTTTTTTTTTTGAGTCACTATTTTGAAAATCTTTTTCTTTGGCACTTCTTCGCTTCTGTAATTTCGTGGTTTTGTAGGCCATTCCTTTGTAGTCGGTCCCATTTATAGACATTTCGTTGTACATAATTATATCTATATTTCTCAATCTTATTTTAAGCCAATGTAAATTCATTATTTCGGATTTCCGGATTCTTCGTGATTTTTCGGCCTATTTTCGTGCCGGCCTTGGCCTCTACGCCAATTATCTATCTCCCGAACCCCTTTCTCCATTTCTATCTCGCGGCCTTCGATCGATTACCCAATCGTAGAATCGATCACCAGTACCCGGAATTTACGTCACTTTCGTAGAATCTTTTACTTTCTCCGAATTCCCGTATGAGTCAAGCCTATCGGGTTACGTGTTTGTCGCGCCTCTTTTCTTGACCAACCACAACTCGATAGATCTTGCCGCCTGTTTTGGTGTACTCTCACTCTGTTTTGCATATAGTTTCCTAGTTGATCTGACTATATGCTCGGTACGCTGACCGTCGGTTCCTTTGTTTGCACTGTACTTGTAAATGCCGAGTGTAGGCCCTGTTGTCTTGCTTTCGGACTCTGCCCCTTTTCTGTCTCTTTCTCTTCCATAGCGGCTGGATTCGCTGTCTCTTCTTTCTTTTCGTCTGTCTTTTCTGTCTCTGTCTTGTACCTCTTAAACATATTAGCGTGAAATTTACCGCGCTCTTTCTTACTTTCTACATCTATCACTAAATATGTCGCTATCCCTACGCATTCCTTAATATCATACGGCCCTTCATATAAAGGCATAAATTTCGATGTTAATTGTTTCAACGGGTCTGAAACATTTAACGCTTTAATTAAAACTAAATCTCCTACCTCATAATTCGTTAGCCTATGTGTTGCATCGAATCTTTCCGCTTGACGCCGCCCTTTTCTCGAAATTCTCTCTCTCACGATCTCGATCTTCATCTCATAGGTGCTGGCATCCTCTTCGTCTCTTCTTAGACCCATTTGCTTATTCCATTCCCTGGTAGGCTTCTTCTTACATTGTAGCTCCATTGGTGTGAATTCGGTCGTCTCATGGTGAGATTCATTAATGCAGTCCTGAATCACTTTTACCCATTTGAACCATCCTGCATGATTTTCAGTCAGGAAAGTACGGAAGAATCTTCCCAGCTCTCGGTTAACTCGTTCGATGATATTTCCTTGAGGATAACGGATTGATGAGAATACCGCCATGATGTCCTCGTCCTTGAGTTTCTTAAGCCAGTTTTTCGCGGCGAATTGCGTGCCATGGTCGAATTGTATCCTACGTGGCTTTCCATACTTTGGAACGTAGTCATCGACTATTCTTTTTATTACAGTTGACGTATTAGATTTTTCATGGGATATAATACTACATATTTACTAAAAGCATCTAATGTCACGAGGATGCGTTTCACTCCGCCCACCGACGCTGGTAATGGTCCATAAAAATCAATCGATACTAAATCCCCTGGTTTCTCTGGGATAATCGTTTGCATTGCTGCGTAGCTCGTTTGTATTGCTATTTTATTCCTTTGGCATGTATCGCAAGTTGCTAGTGTTTTCCGAGTAATTTTTGCTAGGTGTGGGTATGTGAAATCTTCCTCCAGCATCCGTGAACACTTCCGAGCACCACGGTGTCCATACATGGCATGGCAGACCTTAATTAATTCTTTAATGATGCTTTTTGGCACTATTACTCGCCAAATACCATTCTTTGATTTCTTTTCTAAAATGCCTTTTTCGATTCGGAATTTTCTTTCTTCCTCACCTTCTTTATCTTCATCGAGAAAATTCATGATTACTCGCAGATCTTCTTGTTCTCGCTGCATTTTTTCCATGCATTTTAGTCTTTTTGCTAGATCTCGCGGGAGTTTTTCTGCTAGCACTCCTGCGACAAGATGATCCCTTTCTTATCGGCCGAGGATAACTCCTCGTCTCCTTTTACTCTACTCAGGGCATCGGCTACCACATTAGCTTTTCCCGCAACATGTTCGATCTGCAAATCATAATCTTGTATTGATAATACCCATCGCATGAGTCTTTCTGCTGTGAAACGACAGGTCTTCAGAAAAATTAATGCCTTATGATCGGTTTTTATGTGCATTTGTGCTCCTTTCAAATACGTTCGGAATTTTTGAAGAGCCCACATAATCGCTAGTAGCTCCTTCTCTGTAGTCATATAGCCGATCTCCGCCCCTTTCAAAGTCCGACTCGCAAACGTTACTACCTCGCTCTCATTAGTTTCATTTTCCTGCGACAGGATCGCTCCTAGCGCATATCCACTTGCGTCCGTGGTAAGTGTATACGGTTTTCGAGTGTCTGGAAATCGCAATATTATTTCTTTGCAGAATAATTTTTTCACTTTTTCGAATGATTTTTCCATCTCTTCATTCCACTTCCATCGAACACCCTTTCTCAGGAGATTTAACAGTGGCGCGGTTTCATGCGCATGTCGGTTTGTAAACTTTGTGTAAAAGTTAATTAAGCCTAAAAATCCCCTTAATTGTTTTATTGTTTTGGGCCGTGGATATTCCTGAATAGCTCGAATTTTTTCAGGATCCGGTTTTAAACCTTCCGTCGTCAGGATGTGTCCGAGAAATATCACTTCTTGGCGGAAAAAATGCGATTTGCTAAATTTTAGTGTCATTCCATGTTCGAGAAATCTTCCAAACAATTTTCGTAGATGGTCTAGATGTTCTTCGTGTGACGTTGACATAATTAAAAGATCATCCACAAAGTTTATCACAAAGTCTAATCCCTCGAGGACCACATCGAGTGCTCTTTTAAACTTGCAGTGCTCGTTTTTAGACCAAATGGTGTTACCGTGAACTCATAACATTTTCCATTATGTTGAAATGCAGTGTATTTCCTCGAGTCTGGATGCAGCGGTATTTGCCAAAAACTACTTGTCAAATCCAGCGTTGACATCGCCTTTTTTCCTCCGCATCGTTGGAAAATTTCCTCGATAGGTGGCGCATTATTATAGTCATTTACCAAATAATTATTTAACTCTCGGGCATCGAGACATAGGCGTACTGAATCGTCATGTTTTGTAACCGGTATCAGTGGATTGATATAAATGCTTTCTGATTTCTGTATCACCCAGACTTTAAGCATTCTCTCGATTTCTTTCTGCACCCTTTCTCGTTGCATTAATGAAACCGGATATGAGCGATGAAAATATGGTTTTGGATCTTTTAGTAGGAGTCGATGTTCGTACTTCGTCATCCGTCCTGGAATTTTATCGAAAATCTCTCGTCTGCTTTCGACGGTTCTTTCGAACTTCTCTCTTATTTCCGGTCTTAAACCTGTGCATTCGGTCATTTTGTCGTTAAACTCCTCCTCTGTCAGGCTGATACTCGTTTCTCCCTCGGTAGTGTCTTCTACTACTATGGCGGCACACATTTCATTCGGTCTTATTTCACGGAATTCCTTCGGATTTATATGTTGCCACAATGCCTCACTCAATTTTGCAATTATCTTATCTCCTACCGCTAGAATGCGCTCTTGAGCATCTATTGAAATTTTTAAGATCAACATCCCGTCGATTCCGATCAGCATCGGCCTCACCAACTTCGGCACAACTAGCACCTGCAAAACCCCTTTTGAGCCATACGTCTTCGCATCTATCATTATTTGCTTCTTGACGCGTTCAGTCTCTCCTCGAAATGCTCCGACGACCTGTGTCGATGTGACTGGTAGCATCGGGCAGCTCTTCAAAATTTCTTTATTTTAACGGAAAAACTCTTCTGAAATGCATGATACTTCGCTTCCGCTATCTATTAAACTCATTTCCGCTATCCCTGCCATATTCACCGGTATCTCCGGGCATCTCGGATGTCTCTCATCATACCATTTACTCGGTTTTTCCTCCGCCTCCTCATATAAATATTCTCGAGGATTCTCTATCGACATTGAACAGACTACTTTGTCATCTCCCATTTTCTCCACCGTTCCTGGTGTTGGCCTTCCGATATCAGGTACTCCTTGAACTCTGGCAACGTTTTCTGGCCACATACTCTTCGTCGTATTCAGTGCACCTTGACCGTCTGCCTGAACTCTTTTTTCCCTCGACCCAGCCTGCCCTCGCTATTCGGTGCTCTCCTCTTCATCCCTTCTTACTGACTGTTCACTGCTTCCGTATTTTTCCTCCTTTCTCCGCTGATCCCTCATCTTCTTCTTCTCTCTCTTCCTCGCGTTCATTCGTTGTCTCGTGCTTTTCTTTTCTTCCTGTTTTACCGTTGCGCTCCGCTCCTCTTCATTATTATTTATTTTTCGTTTTTCCTCGGGCGCAACGACCAAGCGTTTCCCGAGCTCGTGTTTCCCGCTCCTGAGCATCCTGGTTTCGGCTCTCTCGGTATCGTGTGTTCCACAAATGGACTTTGCAGAGCACGACTTATATTATTTACCGGGTTACTCGGTAGTTGCTCCTGTCTCGGTGGTGTCATTTCTCCTGGTCGGCTGTTGTCTGGTCCCTGGAAATATCTTGGTCGGTTCTCCTGCCATGGTGGTCTTTGTTGCCCTGACCTATTTTCCCGAGGAGGATTGGTTGGAGGCCATGGTCTGTTGTTCTGCCATGGTGGTCTCTCTCCTCTGTCAACCTGACGTCCTGGTGATGGTGGAAATCGGTTCCCACCATTATTTGCAGAGTTTTTCCGATTTTCATATCTAATGTATGGACGCGCTGTCTGCTCACGCACAGCTCCTCTATTAAAATGTCTTTGTGACTCCTGTGACGCATATCCCCCTGTACGACCTGCCCCTCTCTGGTAACTTAAAGGACCTGCCACGTCTGTGCTTTCCAACAGTTCTAAAAATTCGTCTATCTTACGTATTTGGGGAACTCTCACTGCACTGCGCACTTCCTCATCGAAATGCTTTGCGAGTCTGCGGATGATATCCTCATCACTAAGTTTCTCGCTAAGATCCCGTGCATTTCCAATGACGCGAGTGGCGTACTCAGCCCGTATCAGCGTCTGGCCTTCCATATAAAACGATCCAAATTCTAAGTTTTTCTTAACCTTGTCCGGCATGTCGCGGGCCCAGTATCTTGAACGAAATTTCTCTTCAAATGTCTGTAAGTCATGTACCGCTCCTTCTACCACCAGCCACCAATCATTAGCGACACCTTTTAATGCCGTTCCGATGGTGTGTCGAATTTCGGTATCTTAAATTCCACCGGCGATACAAAATTCATGGAATTCCTTCAAAAATCGCATTGGCCTCTCTTTTCCATCGCCATTATATGTAGGAGGCTTCTGTGCCGTTGTGTATGGTCGAGTCACATTGAGCCCTCCTCCGATGGTCTGACCAAAATTCATAGATGCACTCGTTCTTTGTGTAGTTCTAATTTTTCAATTCTTTTATTCTGGTCCTCAGTAATTTGCTGGGCTGCACGGATTTCCGCCATCATCTCCTGTGTCCTCCTTTCAAGCTTCTCCACAGTCACCTTCTGACCGGCGACCTGTTGTTGAATATAATTATTTGTAATATTCTGACTATCCTGTATCCTTCCTTAGGCTTCCTTAATTTTTCTATCCATCCGGCACTCCATCGCCGAAATCTCTCCTTCCAGTGCATTCTTAGTCGCTTCTCTTAATACTGCGATCCCGCTCAAACACTCGTCTCTCATCTCCTGCTGAGATTTTATAACTTCGGCAAATTTTCCATCACTTTTCTCCTCCATCTTCTGCCGTTTCTCCTCCATCTTCTGCAAAAACTGCATTAAATCACCCACACTAATTGGGTCTGGTGCAATCGTCGCAGTCCTGTTTGTGATTTTTGGTGTACTACCGTCTTCCCCGTTTATCTCATTATTTGTGAGCTCGTTTAATGCATCTTCGCTGTCTTCGATCCGCTCGATCTCGGAAAGTCGGTTTATATCAGGAGTACAAATTGAAAATGCGGGATTTTTTTCTATTTTTGAACGTTTATTCTGAAAAAATGGTAACAAATGAATTATTCAAAGTATTGTCCATCGCTAGCCACAACTTTTTCCCATCTTTCTGGCAATTTACGGATACCGTCGCGAAAAAATTCGGCCGGCTTGGCTGCTATCCAGTCATCGACCCATTTTTGGGCTTCTTCGTAAGAATGGAAGCGCTGGTCAGCTAGGCCATGTGTCATCGATCGGAAAAGGTGGTAATCGGAAGGAGCAATATCTGGGCTATACGGCGGGTGGGGTAAGACTTCCCATTTCAGCGTTTGTAGGTATGTTTTGACCGGCACTGCAACATGTGGCCGAGCGTTGTCATGTTGCAAAATTACTTTGTCGTGTCTTTGCTCGTATTGTGGCCGTTTTTCTTTGAGTGCGCGGCTCAAACGCATCAATTGAGTTCGGTATAGTGCTCCTGTGATGGTTTCGTTCGATTTCAATAGCTCATAATACACCACACCCAGCTGGTCCCACCAAATACAGAGCATGAGCTTGGCGCCGTGAATATTTGGTTTGGCCGTCGATGATGATGCATGGCCGGGGTAACCATATGATTTTTTGCGCTTCGGGTTATCGTAATGGATCCACTTTTCATCACCAGTGACAATGCGATGCAAAAAACCCTTCCGTTTTTGCCGTTCGAGCAGCAGTTCGCATGCAAAAAAACGGCGCTCGACGTCTCTCGGCTTCAGCTCATACGGCACCCAATGTCCTTGCTTTTGGATCATGCCGAGGGCTTTTATACGATGGGAAATGGCTTGTTGTGTCACTCCCAATGAATCTGCGAGCTCTTGTTGAGTTTGACACGAGTCTTCATTGAGTATTGCCTCCAATTCAGCATTCTCAAACTTTTTCACTTGGCCCGGCCGCTCTTTGTCCTCAACGTCAAAATCACCACTTCTAAACCGCACAAACCATCTCTCGCACGTTGAAACCGATGGAACATGACTCGGATAAGCCTCGGAGACCAATCGATGTGCTTCAGCAGCACTTTTCTTCAAATTAAAGAAGTAAATTAAAACTTCCCGCAAATGCTGTTTTGTTGGCACGAAACTCGACATATTGAGAGCTCAAAAAAACTATGAATTTGACACTGCGACAAATTGACACATACTGAAAATTAAAGCTATAAGACGTAGCTTTGACATGAACATAGTCACAGTACTGCCTGATGCGTATAGCGTTAGTAACGCCATCTGTTATCAAACCCGCATTTTCAATTTGTACCCCTGATATTTCTCCGATCCCTCTGTCGCCGGTAGTCCAACAGAAGTTCAGCAGTTGTAGACTCCCAGAGATATACCTGACTTGTCTCACTACCTTCTTCCTGCCGACGACGGTCCTCCAGACTCTCCATCATCCTCATTTCCTCGAGCTCAGTCGAGATATTCTGTTCGCTCCCTGTAGCCACTCTTTAATTCTTACACCAAATTCTTATGTCTTATATGCGCCCTACTTTACCTCTGCAGTCTTTCTTATCTATGTTCGAGTCCCTGTTTGGGCGCCAAATGTAACGGTATTTTCACGTTAACATTAAATTTTAGTGTTCTGAGGGGAAGAATTCGAGCTCGAACACTAAGATAATTAATTATAGACTTCTGTACGAGGTATAAGTAGGGTTTATTCAATAATTAATGTAAAGTTATTCAGTGTTCGGCTTTTTGGCGCCGTTGGCCGTACAATTAATTTTGTGACGTAGAACTTTTCTGAAGGTTTCGTGTTCTTCTTTATCCGCGATGATATCGGATTTCGACTTATGCGCTCTGGATGGGCGGTCAACGTCCCAACTAGGCGGAATCGAGCATCTGAATCGGTTCTACCCTCCGAATTGAAATCATGGGCGTCAGATCCCATTTCTCCTTCTCCATACCGTCAAACTATATAAAAATCTTGTGAAATAAAGAAAATAAAATAAAAGTAAATAACGCTGTATATTACTTGCGTTTTTTACTGAGTATGGACTGCAAAGCAGGCTCATTCAGCCTCCCACGTCGACGAAAAATATGCACCACCAAATCAATAATTATTTGATTATCAAACAATCCAATATTATGCGCGTCAACTAAATCGCGCTGATGACACTCGCACAGCATACCGCGAATTTTACGAACAACCGCCTGTGTCGGAAGTTTCCATAGGGTGATCTGTAAATTTCTTCTCCCCCACTGCGAACGCAACAACGGTCTACGCTTCAATATAAACTCTATCAATTTTAGTAAATCAGACAATTAAATAGAGAATTTTCGAAGTGGCTCATTTTTATATATATTCCTTTAACACGCTTTTTCTCTTTTTCTCTCTCTCTTTCTGCATATACTGCAGCGATGTAATGAATACGACTAACCAAGAAGATGGCCGCACGCGATCACTTTACAAAAGCAAGACCTAGGGAAATATTTAGCGATGGTGATGTACTAAGTTATCGAGTTTCGCTGATGAATGTCATATTGTTTTCATCTAATTTCAAGGCACTCGGCCATGAGGAAAATCATCAAATTTCGTCAACGAATATTATTTAGTTTTCATGACACATCTTATCTGTATGTCGAGGTGTGCGTGTACACATAGGTGTGCGAGAGTATGCAAGAGTTTTGGGATATATTTGTTGCTGCTGTTACTAGGCTGTTGAGGAGAATGCGACAAATATCAAAGGATATTGGTGAGCAATTTTCAGTCGTATGATTTGCAGTATCAAAAGAAGAGGCGATGCAGCTAGATAGTGGGGGAAATCTGTATAAAACGGAGTATGAACACCACCGACGATTCATTCGAAAAGTTACAGTCTACACAAAAGCAATAAAAATGGCAAATAACGGTGCTACGTCTCACGCGATATCGCCATATATAGCGAACCCCGTTATGTACGGTTTAAATAAATCATTTGGTAAAATAAGCGTCGCCGGGCTCGAGTTGAACTCTACGTGTACTCTTACACCAGTGGTGAAAATATTGTCGAATACTTTTACCGGAATTACACTCATTGCGGACGAGTGGCGAGTGTTTAAAAGTGATTTTTCTCGCGTACAACAATATTTCGAAATGTGTAATACCCGCAATGAGCACACAACGCATTACATACTTTTAACCTCGTGTTACCAGCACAGAGCTGTATCATTTGGTAAAATAATCGATAGCGCTAATGAGGAATACGAGAATCAAGACGAATCTGGAGAATCGAAACGGAACCGCTTCCGAAAATACTTTCCAAACATTGTTCTTCAGCGGCCTACATTTGATATGCTCGTCGAAATAAGTACAAGAATTGATATTCATATGCAGGCTCTAGAGAGCAAAAGTGAAACGATTCAGCGGTGTATGAACGAGGTGGTATCATATGTCCGTGAAAAGATAGTTGTCAGTGAAACGCCTCGTGCAGCAGCGTATGAGATCATCGGTTCCAAGGAATTCTTTGAAGTAGCGCTCGAGCACATCACGATCACGATTGCTAGCGCCGGAGGATACAGAGCTTATGAAAATTATTTTGTCCAAAATAATTGTGCTGTTTCGTGGTCATATCGCTGATCATGCATCGGGTGTTGCGTTGCGAACGCAATAATTCTCCATATGTGCAGCTATTTGTGATAAAGACACTGTTGTAGATAATTGTATATAGTGTGCATTTCGCTCGAAATATTATAAAGTATACACCGAGGTCAGTCACGGAGAGAGAGAGAGAGAGAGAGAGAGAGAGATGCTGCTAGAGAGTATCCCGGGAATACAGATAACGACGTACTATGAATCATAACTAGGTGTCCAGCACTTTGAATGCAACTAAAGCGGTTTTCGAGCATGTGCACTGTGCTCCTCGTCAAACGCTTGCACTGCATTAAAAGACATAGAATATGATCCCTCACAGAGAGAGAGAGAGAGAGAGAGAGATTGATTGATTGGTTTATTATGCCTTGGCAAGCCTTTGGCAAAATTACACATACAAAAGTAAATTAAGACTAAGGGTAAGATTAAATATATAATAAAAAATAATATAATTAGAATACAAAATAAAATGAAAATATAAACTAAGAATACGCAATAAAAAACAATCTAAACTACCGATGTACCAAAAAGAAAAAAAAAGAAAAAAAAAAGTAAAAACTAAAATAAGTTCAGGTGAAGAGCTATTTAGCTCTTTAGTGGTTTTTAACCCTAACATGTATCTACATAGTTGAATAAATAAGTATAGATACGATTCTTAAAAACTTCTAAACTCGGCGAAGTAGTAATATTGGATGATAACGAGTTCCAGAAATCAATGCCAGATAGCGAAAACCCTTCATGGTAAGTTGCAGTACGGTGAGAAGGGATTACAAAGCTTGATCGAGGTTGCCTTGAGGGTCGTTCAACTGGAGCTGCTGTTCGTATAAATAATTGTTGTATGTAAGCTGGTGTACTTTGACGGACAACCCTGAACATAGCAATACCAAGAAAGTAAAGACGTCTTGATCGTACTGTGATCCAGCCAAGTTGTCGTCTAAAAGTTGTGATATGAGTGTCCCGTCGCAAGTCAAAGATAAAACGAATACAACAGTTGACAAGACGTTCCAATTTAGTGTTTAGTTTATCTGATAGGTTGTGGTAGACAAGGCAGCAATAATCTAGTTGAGGGAAAATAAGCGAAGTGATAAGTAACTTCCTTACTTCCATGGAAAGAGCATTGCGATAAAATTTCAACTTGTGAATAATAAAATGCACTTTTTGTGATATATGCTGTACGTGAGATTTCCACGACAAGTTACACCCCATAGTGACACCTAGATTGCGGGCTTCATTAACGAATGGAAGAATAACACCATTTAATGAGATCGGTAATATTTCAGAGAAATCCAGCTGGCGGGTGTAAGAATTACTACCTAGTATAAGAATCTTAGACTTAGAAATATTGAGCTTGAGACCATTCGTTACCGCAAAGTTAGCTATAGCATGGACATCTTCAGATATCAACCTAATGCCCTGGTTGAGTTGTGACGGACAACAATCAAGATAAATTTGGGAGTCATCAGCAAATATCATATGCTGTGAATTTTGTAATGCAGAACCGATGTCATTGATGTACAACGAGAACAAAAGCGATCCAAGGACAGAACCCTGCGGGACTTCTGACGTCGTAGGTAGCCAGGTAGAGCAGTCACCGTGATCATCGATAACTGCTTGAGTTCTTCCTGTCAGATATGAGAACATCCAGTCAAGAGAAAGAGAGAGAGAGAGAGAGAGAGAGAGAGAGAGAGAGAGAGAGAGAGAGAGAAAGTCCTAAAACCGAAACATCAGCAAAGGTCTGCGATAGAAACAAGACGGAGCGCACGTCTTTGTTTCATTAACACAGCAGATCATGGAATACGTGCTAATGTCGATTAGCAGCAGCAGAGCTTGAGAAGTGTTACGTCCTGGGTCTTCCGATACATGTATAATTAAACATTTTTATTTCATATATGATTTATTCCATGCACGTATTTCTGGCGCGACTCAGCAGCGCTTAACGCTGCAGGGTACACACATTTTGCTTAGGTCAGCGTTCACACGCTGGCCAGCGAGACGCAGCGCATCGATGAGACGCGCTGCGCCCCACCAATCTTTTTCCATTGTTATAGGCACGGTGCTTTCAGCACAGCGTGAATTATTCAGTCCATCTCCGGGGGTCGACCACACCGGTCGGCCCTCGCAACAGCAAAAATTAATTATAAGTGCGCAGTCACTTACTGTTTTAATAATATCTAACAATAACTTTATATAACTTAACCGTTTTAATATATATACTGTTTTAATACGTGCAACTATTTTAATACTATTCAAATATTGACTATTTTAATATATAAAGGGTGGTTAAATTGTAAGGGCCGATGTTGAATGTGAACCATACATAAACGTCAAGTTTTTTTCTGCATTTCATTTGACATTTCTCAATTTCAGACTAACTCAATTTGAACCATGGAAAGATACACAATCGAACAACGCGTTAAAGTTATTCAGGTTTATTATGAAAATGGGCGTTCAAATCAAAATGCATATCGTGCACTTCGTGATTTTTTCGGTCAATTTAATCGTCCAAATGTGCGTACAATCGGAAAAATCGTGCAAAAATTTGAGCAAACGGGTCTGTAGGAGATATTAAAACACCAGTGCATGCTCGTACAGCTCGTACTGCAGAAAATATTGCTGCTGTTCGCGATAGTGTGGCTGAAGAGCCGTCCACCTCAACTCGTCGTCGTGCCCAACAATTGCACCTCTCACGCTCGTCGTTGATGAACATTATGCATAAAGACTTGCATTTACACGCTTATAAGGTGCAATTGACTCAAGAACTAAAGCCTCTTGACCATTCCAAACGTCGTCAATGGTCAGAATGGTGGCAAGAAATGGCAACAGTAGATGATCAATTTTCGAAGAAAATCATCTTCAGTGATGAGGCACATTTTCACCTCAGTGGATTCGTCAATAAACAGAATTGCCGCATTTGGGCGAATCATAATCCAAGAGTGATTGTCGAAAAACCAATGCACCCACAAAGAGTGACTGTTTGGTGCGGTTTATGGGCTGGCGGCATCATCGGGCCGTATTTTTTCCAAAATGAGGCCGGTCAGGCAGTTACTGTGAATGGTGTTCGTTATCGTGAGATGATAACGAACTTTTTATGGCCCGAATTGGAAGATATGGATGTGGGCGATATGTGGTTTCAACAGGACGGTGCCACTTGCCACACAGCTAACGAAACAATGGCTCTTTTGCGCGACAAATTCAATGGCCGTGTTATCTCACGTGGTGGCGATGTCAATTGGCCGCCAAGATCATGTGATTTGACACCGTTGGACTTCTTTCTTTGGGGTTATTTGAAAGAAAAGGTGTACGTCGATAAGCCAGCAACAATTCAAGAGCTAAAGGATGAGATAATTCGGCACATTAACGGCATAGAACCTCAATTATGCCTAAGCGTCATCGAAAATTTGGACCATCGGATGGAGGTGTGCCGCCGAGGTCGCGGCGGCCATTTGGCCGATATTTTGTTCCATACATAATTGAACCATACCATATTATCATAATAAAAAGAATTGACAATAATTTCCTAAATAATTTGTGTTTTATTCAAAATCAACATCGGCCCTTAAAATTTAACCACCCTTTATATAGTGTTGTGCCGCGCGCCATTCATTGACTGTTTCCCCGTATTTATCATTAATAGCTTCAGAATATCTGTGCTCCAATAAACTTTGTTTAACTGTTTATTACAATGACATTTATTGGTGTTTGTCTTGCGCCATGTATTTACTATTTTAATACCAAAAGTTAATACTATTTTAACGACTTTAATTCTAGTGGTTTAAAAGTTTATGTTAATGTTGAATGCGTGCTGTTTAATATATATATTGTTTCATTATCGTTTTAATATCTAATAATTCTACGATGTGTTTTATCCAATAATAACTGAATATACATATATATAGTACATATTGTGGTAAATTCTGTGCTGGAATACTTTATTTATCAAACTCGCCCCTCACCAGCGTCCTCCAATCCCGAGCCAGCACATTCCGGCTCAAAATGGAGAAAAGAAAATATTATTCCTTCGTTGCGTCCCTTCGTTAAAACCCAAGACGTAACAGTAAGTAAAAAATATAAAATAATTTAAAAATCGTGATTTAAAATCATGTAATATTTATTTTTTATTATATTAAATAATGTCTTGCAGAGCGAGCAGCCCCTGCATGCGAACCGACACCGAGGGTTCGTTATTCGTGTTATGGAGAGCGAGAGGAGGATACATATAGTACACTGTACAGATAGACCTAACTTCGGGAGAGAAAAGTATCACCCGCCATCCTCATCGATAGTTGTCGTCGGTGGCAGAAGATCATCAACGCTGCCAACTTTGTATAATGAGTCTTGGCATATCAGGTAAGACAGTATCGATTATTCTGTAAACGTTATTTTTTATTGACCAGTTCGTTCAATTAAATACTTGTTTCATTCTTTTTCAGAAGTACACTGTGATGACAACGCCCACAGCGAAAAATAATTTAAAACCAATATTACGAGTGATAATACAAATTAATTCCGTATAGCGATAAAAATAAAATGAACGGTGAAGGAATCTCCGAGCGTGGATCACCGTGTTTGCAGGGCTGTTGCATATGACGGTAAATGTGTAAAGTGCCTTCCATAAAATATTGATTAATTTAAAAAATACCTGATCTTACTGTGTCTCTTATTTTTATAATTGAAGTCTTTCTCTTTCTCTCTCTGTGAGGGGTCATATTCTATATATTTTACTGCAGAGTAAGCGCTTTCGAGGAGCACAGCGCAGGGCTATGTATGCTCGAAGACCGCTTTCGTTGCATTCAAATTGATGGATACCTAGTTATGATTCATAGGAGACTGTTATCTTTATGCCCGTGATACTCTCTAGCAGCATCTCGAGCATTTAGTCTGTCTTTGGCATCCTACTTGCAAACAATAAAAAGCAATATGTATCCGCGATACGGCAAGGAGATTTTAAGCGACGCGTTTTGGTGCCGAGTAATGTTTGTCGAGAGTGTGATGAGCGTGTTCCTGCGTACACATGAAATGTGCGATGCATACGACGATCTGGAAGAGCTCCTGCGTAGCGTGTATTTAGTGGAACGTGTAGTTAGTGAACGAGACCATTTACATCGACTGGTCTCACCTATTTCATCCGGAGCCTTTAGCAAGTATGCTGCCGGCTCTTGTCATGGAGTTTTCAATATACGGACTCGAACGCGTGGATGTTACAGGTATTGAGCATCTCGTCGAAGAAGCGTGCGGTAGAGATGCCTTGATCGCTGTCATGATGCGACCTCTTGCCGGCGATACCGCTCCGCGAGTTCGATTATCGAACGGGGAACGCGCGAACGTGGCAGCGGTTATTATAGAGGTCCTCGGTGATGAGATAGATATCGGCTACGATATCGATGCCGTGAACGAGGGCTTTGACGAGGACATAGTAATAAATTAAAGACACGACGCTGCGTGCGTGCGTGCGTGTGCGTGTGTGTGCGTGTGTGTGTGAGAGAGTACATTCGAGAGAGAGATTAAAATCGCTTTGGCAGGAGGGTAGATGCCTACAATAGCTGCGGTGGTGAGTACATAATTTTATTTATTTTTCCAAGTATGTGTACACCTTTGCTCCATCCTGTTCTTATCTCTACTCTTCCTTGCTCACTAGAGTACCGACACCACCTCACTTTACCATCTCCATGTTACCGACACTGTTTAAGAAGAGTGGGTAGCGCGGCGGTGGAAAAGTGAAGTGGTGGGGGTAGCCGCGTGGTGGGGGAAGGAGTGGGGATAGGAGTGGGATGGAGCAAAGGTGTACACATATTACTGTGGTCGTTTCAAAAAAGATATTTATTTTGATATCTGAAGGGGGTCCATTTCGGAGTGAAATAAAGTACGATAATAATGAAAAATGCGCGATTTATTATAAAAATTGGTTTGAAAAATGTATAAATAATTGTGTATATATGAACAATTTATTGTTCTCCACCACAGTTGACGCAGATAAACATTCTGTGCGTGTCGCACATAGGGCGAGTGCATGAGGAGCACAGCTGTTGAGTTTTGCGATTCTCATGTCGTTTACACAATCCACAGAGGACCCTCTTGTGCGAATACTGCCGCTCTTGAAACTGTTGTAAAGGCGTTTCGGAGCCAAGAATTCCTGCGATTCCTTGTTTAAGATCGTTTTGGAGGTCTTCTATGTCGCCTTGCCTTCTCAGGTGAGGTTCGACCAGGTGGAGCGTGACTTGTTTCAGACACTGTTTTGCAGCGAGGGCGTTGTCCTCCTCGTTGTTGCTAACGCATCGACTGTTGTATAAAATTCGAGCGTTCACCATCGCTTGGTCCAGTATTCCAAAAAAAAACCTCATTGGCCATCTCAGAGTTGCCCTGGCGGTTGTGTACGCATGGCACAGCTGATCAAAGTAATCTGTTCCTCCCTTCGCTTTGTTATAATGTAGGATTACTTCCGGTTTTCCGTTTGTTATCGCAGTTGTTCGCAGATATGATGATGCAAGTAACACGATTTTTTTTTTTTGGTGTGTGCGATAACAATAAGAGGTCTACTGAGAATGCAAAAACTGTAGCCGGCGGTTCTGTCGAAGCAACCTTCATTTCTAACGGAATTTCACGCTTATTTTTCCGGATCGTACCAGTGATAGTCATGTTGAAGGGAGGTTTAACCCCGGTTAACCGCGACGGGTTAAGGATGTAGCCCGTTGTGAAGTGTTCAAAAAATCGATTTTTTTAAATTTACATTTTTCGCAAGAAAAACATCTCAAAAATATACTGTAAAAGTTTCAGACCAAAATTTAGAATATTTCTAAAGTTATAGCCAAAAGAAGAGAGCGCGCCGTAGTATAATAATATATGTGAGATATGTAATATATGTAATATTTGTGAAAAATGTTATCAATGATAAACCTTACGGTGGCGACCCAGAGGTAGAGAAGCAAGAATGCGTATTGCATGCGAAGAAATTGGAAGTATTGCTCTATGCACCAGGCATAGCTGATTAATGTAAGTGTAATTTTTTTATAAAGAATCTGTTGTCAAAATTTTAAACGCATTTTCCTCGAAACCACGTTTTTGAAATTTTGGGGAAGCACTGACTAAAAACTGTTCAACCAATTTGGCTAAGAATTTTATCCGCTAGTTTAGACACACATAGCTAAATATCTAACTTCTAAAACATTCAATTTTTTAATAACAAATTAATTTTTTTTTATTTTTCAAAAGAAAAATTCGATTTTAAAAACCTTTTTTTCAAAAGTCCGCCATTTTTGTTAAATGCATTTTTATGCATATTATAGGTTAGTTCATTGGAATTAAGCCTACAGAACAATAATCTTTTTGAATTTTTTATTTCAAATGACTACGGAAGGCTATGTGCTTTCCCGAAGCAACCCACCTTTTTTCGAGGACTCCACTTTAACAAAAAAAATCATAAACAATTTAATGTCAAATTCAGTAAAAAAAAATTTTTTTGTATACTTCAATATACCAATAAAAACATGTAAACATTTCAAAGCGATCGCATTTACATCCTTAAATGCCTTTGTTACCGAGCTAAGTTTTGTCCTGCAAGGGTTCGACCCAGGCATATTTGCTGAGAACGTCAATTACCATAAGCAAGTAGGAGACGTTGTCGTTATAGCTTCTCAATGCACGTAGATCCACGAAATCGGCCTCCCAGACATCGTCAATATTTGTAACATTGTAATACAGTCGTGGAAAGACACAGTGCACGGGTCTATGAATGGTATAACTATCCTGCTGAGTCAGCCAGTCATACACGGTGTCTGCTTTATTTTTGCTACTGATTAGACGTCGCGCACCAGCGTATTCATCTGGATGCGAAGGATCATAGTACACTTTTTCGAAAGTCATCTTTCGCCGCTCGTTGTACAACTTGTTCTAAATCTTTATCCACTTTTCAAATCCTTTTATTACTTTTGTTTTCCGACGTTTTGAAGAAGTATTCCCAGGGTATATATCGTCGCCGTCGCCGTAGTCGTCGTTGGAATTATCACCGACTGCATCCACATTCATGGAATGCGTGTAGCTATGCTGTAATATCTGATTATCTTTTCTTGCTCGTTCAGTACCTCTAGATATGCCTAAATCCCACAATTTACTGTTGCCTATAAATTCACGCGGAACACTCTTTGTTCGTAGACTAACGATAAACTCGTGTTTGCCTGTTGTTTTAAAATTTTTTCTACCTCGTACTGTATCGTTTATAAGGTCGACAATATTAGAATCCGGAATGAGGATACTGTCTATTATTACACATCCTTTTTTGTCCCATCTTATGCTTTTTGATTCATCACTCGTGGGTTTGCGTAGAAACTTCAATAGCGCAGTCGCTCGGCGTTCATACATATTTGGAACGCTATTAACGATGTCAGCATCGCTCGTGGCTTTTGCATTATCTACCTCAGACGATGTTTCAGGCAGTGATGGAAGTGCTGGCGAAAACGATTCATTTTTCGTACCAACGAGATATAGATAACGCTGCAGCACTTGTAACTACTTTTTCCATTTACTAGCGTCGTTGTTGAGAATTCCTTCCTTGGTGTTGGTAGAGCAAATCTGTAAGATATTGATAATAATGAGTTTTCACTCACGGCAGGGATTAAATAATCAGACTGACAGATGTTGGTAGAGAAAATGGTTTTATTCTACCATCGACCTCAAATACTACAAAATATATGAGAAAAAAATGCAACATAATAAATATAAAAATAAATACAAATGAATTTAAATGCAGGTCTGAGTGCCAGCACACAATTGTATTAATTGTGTGCTGTCTTCTATTGAGTGTAGTGTACGTGGTACTGCCAGCGCTGCAGAGCATGCCACGGAATGAGAAGTGTGAGAGTGCAGAATATGTCACTCGTCCCCAATAAATTCTCAGTAGATTTATATAAGAGAAAATACAGAGAGTGAGTGAGAGTACTAGCACCTGAATTGATTAAGTGCTGAAATGTGATGTAAAAGAGCGTGATGCAGCCAGTGCTGCAGAGCACGTCAAAGTGAGAGGTTGAGGATGCACAAATGATTAGAATATATTCACAGTACCTTCCCAGCAAGTTTAGTTGGGGGAAAGTACAGTGAATAATAGGCACACGCGCAATTATATTAATCGAGCAGGCAAAATGTGATGAGGAAAACGTGGTACAGCCCGTGCTGCAGAGCACGCCACAGAATGAGAACTTTATGTTGATGTACCGATGAGATTTACTCGCCTCACCGTCATTGAATTTAGAGAAATTGTAACGATGTACTCTTACCGTGTATTTGAGCCCTGATGAGCACGAAAATGTTGAGAAGATCCGGTGAGATGGCGAAAAGTCCGAGTATACCGAGGATGTGTGCGCTGTCCAAGCGGGTTTTCACAGAAGTGTCTAATTTTTCAATATGGCTGCACTTTACGAAAGCGTCGTTGAGCGCTGAAGTCAAATGAGTGAGATACAGAGAGCTATGCCGAAGTCAAACGAGAGAGCGCGAGCCTCTTGCTTCAAGCAGCATGTTCGCGAGGCACTGCCTCGGCTATCTCCGGCATAGCCGAGCGCAGCATGCTACCCAACAGCAACAGGTCGACGCATGGCGAAGATCGATCGCCGTGCGCCAGCTGATTTTCCGACAGTCGTCTTTACCATACTTGTTTGATTTTTAAATTTTGTATAGCTCAGTGTTTAGTATTGAAACAGGATCACCCTGGGTCTAAACTGTTCTCTCGTTTGCTGCTGGTGCATGATTATTCTCAGAACCGACCTTAGGTGTTTCTTTGAAACGACCGTCTGTATCGCTATTTCCATAGTTTACCTCGGATATTGGCACTAAAAACATTTTTTTCGCATGCTTCATTACGAGGATGATTAACAATGTTTATCCTTAAGGGGGGAAAAGGGTCTGAAATACAAAAAAAAAGCATATTTTTGTGATTTTTTCCAGAGAACCTTATTTATTAATATTTTTTAAATTTGTTACATTATTAAGCATCATTCTGAGTATATTCTGTTAAATTTTCATAAAAAAATATTGGAAAATAAGCCAGTGGTAGTGGTGAGAACCGAGTCACCTCAAAAAAAAGTTTCCATGCGGTAGTCAGGATAACTCTTGATTGGTTCATCTGAAATTAAAAAACCAAAAAGATTTCTTTAGTACATAAGTTTATCTTGGATTTGAACAAAGGAATTAACAAAATATTCATTTTTTAATTTTTAGTAAAGGTGCAATCAAAAAATTCTGATTTTTGCTAAAAATTGCTCTTTCTTTTCAACAAAAAAATAAGTTGTAATTGGAAAAAAAAATCCTTCGTTCAGAACCGAGTATTTAGTATGTAAAAGAAGTGTGCAAAGTTTAGGCGAAATCGGTCCAAAGGTTTTCGAGAAATTTTGACTACCGACTTAAGAAAAAAGTTTTGAGAAAAACGCAATTAAAGACTCATGACGGTCAAGGGAGACCGAGCGCCCGGAGACTCAATTGTTTATAACTCGAAAAGTTTTGCTCCTGATGACTTCAAATTTTATGACAATATTTTTTATAAGTTGTAGTATCAGAAAAAAAAATCACTTTTCCGACCCTTTTCCCCCCTTAACACAGTGTTGTTTTCTCAATCGTCACTACCACTGAAAAATTTACTAAATAAAGTTGTGTTTATCGGAGCCAGTAAAAGTGGTAAAAAAGCACCACCCTTTTTTTGTATTATGAAGCGTTTCTTCGCTCTCCAATTATATTTACGCTGCTTACGAGCATGTACTGTACTACAATCACTACCATCATGGTGGTGGTCACCACGCTGTTTTGTCACACATCCTGAAACAAGCTGTCGAAGTATATTTTCATATTTTTTTAAACGTTTTTTAACACTTGACTTGACACAAACAACTCCTTGTAAAATGTTTAACGCGCATTCACAGATGCAATTTATTAGAGGTTTATCAGCATTACGCAAAATTGATTTTTGCTGTTTTTTATTTGAATGATAAATAGCGTTAAGTAGGGCTATACAACGTTTATCGAATGAAATGTAATGTGTATTTTTCTTCGCGCTGGTGCTATCCCTCATTATTACAGTTGATGGGTTCGTTGAAAGCCCGAGTCTTTGTGTGATGCGTACACGACTCATATCCATTATCGACTGATGTGGTGTCTACTTGTGCTTCCAATTAAATACGTTGACGAGTGTTTCTCGGCATGTAGACCAGCATTCGTGGATTATCGGGAAATATCATTGTACGACATCGACAATAATCGGGCGTCGATTGTTTAAGATCTAAGAGTAGATAACCGTGTGGCTGTGCGGTAGCGTCGTGATATGACTCGGTTAGAAATCGTGGATTCTCTGGGTATACTTGTCTCGCTAGATGTGTAATTTGTGCTCGATCACGTGAATTTTTTAATATCACCATATAATTGACGTTTAATGATATATCACGTTGTCCATGTTCCTGATGGAAAATATTTTGCGTGATAAAAATCACACTAATATTTTTATGATGGGTACCTTTTGTGAAAAGGTCAACAATTGTATTTTTTGAGGATTCGCGCATTAAATCATCGATAATAACCAATTTTTTCAAGTTATTATCGCTTGAATAATGCTCCTGTTGCGGTAGACCCTTGTTAAATTCAATTTTTGGGATTTTGGATTTGTTATTACTTCTGGTCTTCGTAATTAACGATGACGATGGTTGTTATTCACATGTGTTATTCAGAGCAGCGATTTCAGAATCGAGAGTATCTCCATGATAAAATATAATTCCGTCAAATTCAACGTTACCCATTGAATTCAGAAACTTTAGAAATTTTCTCACGAAAACTATTTTCCCACATCCGGTGGGGCCATAAATCAGCGACGTCCACGGGTGTTTCCAGCGTATATCCATTATTTTTACTTATGAAGCGTGACAAATGCACGATACTATTGATAATGATGATGGCGGTGAATATCGTAGAGCAATAAGATGCAAAACCGCATACACCAAGTGCACAATAAGGGTTTTTCCCAGCCGGGCGGCGTCGGCGCGCGTACACACTGGTCGTTATTAGCTTATTAGACATGTGCGCGGGCGCGGTTCAGCTTATACAGATGCACGCTCGCCTGCTCATAAGCTTATGAGCGATCGTGTGTCACCGCGGGACATGCGCACAATTTAGCTTTTAAAGCGCATGTGTATTCAGAAGATTGTGATTTTTCGTTTTTCACTATTTGACGTCCATTTTAAATAAATTTTTCAAAGCAACTATTAATAATGTTGCTGAGTAAAAAACATGTTTAAATAGCATACATGTTTTTATTGTAGAGAGTATTATACATAAAAATATTATCATTATAATAATTTCAATTTATACTGAGACGAGCTATGGGAGGCTAAAAAAAGTAACGCAATAATTATCTTAACATCTACAACTAGTAAAATTAATTATTATCATCATAATCATGTGTTATCGTGTGAATTATGAAAAATTAATTCTTGAGCAACCTCCGGCAATCGTTCTCCGATCATTCTTTAAACGGTTTTGAAGCCACCAGAGAAATGTCTGTGATTAATTTTTTCACCTCCTGTGTTATGAACGGAACACAAAATACCTTCAACTCCAGAAACAATATATGGAAATGTTCAAGGAATGAGGGATCGACTCGATGGTGTACAGCCTCACACAGATTAGAGCTATTCTGTGTTAAAAGAGTTTTAATTCGCACTTGGTCCACATTCTCGGCTAGCTCTTTAGCGGGAATATGTATAAGTAATTCAGCACATAGAACATCGATACAGTTTTTCACATAAACGACGTAGCGCTGGAGCCGCCTGAAGCGCTCATCGACACAGGGCGTTACGATGCATAGTCCGGCAAAAGGTTTTTTTTGCTACACTATAGTTGGTGAATAAATGTTTTTCTTCTTCTGTGGTGGTGGTTCTACCTGCATATTTTCATCGTTAAGGTTGACGTCCTCGGCGACCACCTCGTCCTTGCCCTGGTCGAAAACAATGGATATTGAGCCAAACGAGGACGCGAAGTGAATCTTGCAGTCATCGATGTTGAGTGTTTTACGGATGCGTTGATCAGCTTTCCAGCCATAATTCGTGAAGGCCCCGAAATATGATGCTATTTCGGTCAAGGCATCTTGTAGTTTACTCCACTTTGTAGATTCAAAGGCGATGCCACCCGACCAGTTATTATGCTGCAGCTTAACGACCGGTGTAACGTCACCGTTTGCGCGTACCTGAAGATCCAAGGTTATCCTTTTTGTTTCCGAGTAGTTCAAATTGTATGTTGAAGCAAGCAACAACGGTGCTTCAAAACGTTTCATGGTTGATATAAATACAACAGAGCGACACGGAAAAATGAATGAATGATCGGCAATCTAGCGACGATAACTGTATTTCGTAGCTTGTCACGGGCCGGACTGCCACCCGATCCTCTCAACAAATGTTTTTATAGACAAGTGCAAATCGTTTCATATGTTGGAATGGTGGGGGAAACCGTTTACCCCACCAACGCGTTGGTACTAAGGTTACGTTGCAACGTAACCTTAGTAGAGCATATAGAGAAGTTATACTACTGTACCAGGTCTATAAATATGAAACCGGAATTTGCCCATAGATGGCCCTAGCTGTCAATGTAGTTCCTTGTTGACATCTCTGACAAAGATTTTCAACTCACAACAATACAAGTTTCATACAACAGCATAGTTTGTAATAGCGTTAAACATGTCGAATTTTTGTGCCTGGAAACTACGATTTGCGGACAGCATTGATTTTCTGTAACCAATTGAAGAAAACTGCTGCAGAATCTCATCGAATGCTTGTCGAAGTTTACGGTGAGCATGCTCTTGATAAATCACAGTGCTTTGAGTGGTTTAAAAAATTCAAAAGTGGCGATTTTGACGTGAGAAACAAAGAACGTGGAAGACCACCGAAAAAGTTTGAAGACAGCGAATTGCAAGCATTGTTGGATGAGGATGACGCTCAAACGCAACAACAACTCGCGGATCAATTAAATGTGACACAAGAAGCCGTCTCCATACGTTTGAAAGCCATGGGAAAGATCCAGAAGATGGGAAAATGGGCTTACTCACCAGACTTGGCTCCGTCCGATTACCACTTATTTGCATCGATGGGACACGCACCTGCTGAGCAGTGCTTTACTTCTTACAAAAATGTACGAAAATGGCTCGATGACTGGTTTGCCTCAAAAGAGCAACAGTTTTTTTTGCGTGGCATCCACAAATTGTCAGACAGGTGGGAAAAATGTATAGCTAGCGATAGGCAATACTTCGAATAAAATATTTTTTATCATTTTCATACAATAAACGTGTATTTTCTATACAAAAATTCCGGTTTCAGATTTATAGACCTGGTATATAGACGTCTTTCAAAGCGTACAGGTCATCATTTAATCATTGACTATGTGTTCAGCATGAACACTAGACAAATCTACGAGAGTCTGCAGTATTTACCACTTTCAACTGTTGGCGTATACCCAGCTGACAGAATACCTCGTGTATGGTCGTTACCGGCCGGACTCGTAGTTAACACAGATAACCACGACGGACCTGGAGAGCATTGGATCGCCATGTACGTTAACCATCATAGAAAAAGATTGTACTTTAATAGCTACGTGCTACCACCGGTTATACTGCAATATCTCGGACGACTACGAAGAAACTGCAAGTTCTATCGGTACAGCCTCAATCAGCTACAGAGTAATACGTCGGATGTGTGTGGACAATTTTGTATCGTATTCCTGCATATTATGTCGTGCGGCTTCATCATGTCGCGATTTAATAATCTAGCGATAATATAATGAAAAATGAGAGAATAGTACGTGAATATTACAATACTTTTGTCTCTCGACGATCAGACAGTGATAAAAATAAATGTAACGGCGGAGGAATTTCGAAGCGAAGATTATCGTGTTTGCAGGGATGTTGCACGCGACGGTAAATATGTGTAAAGTGATTTAAATAAAATATTTATTAATTAAAAACAAATACATCGTCTTACTGTGTCTCTTATTTTTATAATTATTACAATAATTATATGCAATTATATATTGTTTGAGATTCCGTCCGATGGTGTTATTTGACAGATCTGCAATATATTGAAAATCATGAGTCTTCACTCACGACAGGGTGATAATAAACCAGACACATAGATGGTATTTTGAGAAAGTGGTTTATTATACTTTCCACACAAACAATGAAATAACGCAATTTCATAAATCATAGAAAATGAGAATAAATACAAAATAGACTAAATTTAGGAAAATACAAAATTGATATAACAATAAATGCACCAAAATGAGAATTAAAACTGTATATAAATAAGTTAGTTGATTTTGATTTATGAGCTGAGAACCAGAACACAATTATATTAATTGTGCGCTGTGAGCACTGAGAGCGGTGCGTGTGCAGCTGTCAGTGCTGCGTAGCACGCCACGCTAAGAGAAATATGAGTGCATAAGATGTGTGAATTCTTCACTGCAAGCTCTCAGTAGATTTATTGAAGAGAAGTTGCAGTGAATAGATGAGAGCACTTGCAATTGAAATTGCTTGAGTGCTCTACACAAATGAGACTAGCTACGCAGGCAGCACCGCGTAGCACAATACAACACATAATGAGGATGCACAAAATGAGCAGTGTATAGTCGCTGTACTCTTCCAGCAGATGTCCTGGGGAAAAGTACAGTGAATATAGTACACCTGCATAATTATATTAATTATACCGGCAAATTATGTTGAGAAAAACGTGACGTGACATATGCTGCAATGCCGCCAAAAAGTGAGACCGCAAATGTTGATGTACCGATGAGCATCCAACCCCTCATTGCCATTGAATTTACAGTAAATTATAACAATGTACTCATACCTGATTTTGAGTCCTGTTGAGAGCTAGTGATGAGAAAATCCAGAGATAAAGCCAACGAGAAAAGTCCAAAAAGTGCGCTGTGTGTGCTGTTCCTCGATGCTGTTGCGAAAGGTGTCTAAATTTTCAACATGGCTGCGAGTATGAAAGCGTCGTTCGGCGCTGAAGTCAGTTGAGCGAGATAGCCGGTGAGCGAAACCGAAGTCAAGCGAGAGAGACATCCTCTCGCTCGACGCGGCATGCCAACGAGGCACATCCTCGGCTTCGCGAAGCCCTGCCTCGGCTATCTTCGGCTCAACCGAACGACGTGTGCTAGAGCACCGCAACAGGTAGGCGCACGACGAATATCGATCACCGTGCGCCAGCTGATTATCCAACATATATAATTATAAATATTATAATTGAAGTCACAAAGTACACAAAGCGATACGCACTCGCAAAACCGATGACGTTACATTCAAAGCGCTGCAGACCTAGTTATGATTCAGAGGGGATTTGTTATCTATAAGCCCTCTCATACCCGCCAGCAGCATCCGGAGCATTCAGTCTGACTTTAACTTCGTGATTGTACAGTCTAAAACGTATTTTTTCGTCGTCATGTATCCGCGTTATGATGCAACTGTTCTGGGTGTTGCCGTTTGGTGCACCGTATTACATATAGACTTGGATATGGTGGTTCATCTACGAACGGATAAAATGTGGGACGCGTATGAGGAGATGGTGAAAATTCTCCATCGTACTTTTTACGAATGGGATCGTGAGGCTTTTAGTATCGCCATGGAGGACCTTTACACGGGTATGAGGTGCGTGGTCGTGCATCATGGGCGTGCGGATCGCGGTGAGTTGATCCATGTAGACGATGCCGGATACCCGGAGGTGCTCCTAATCGATGAGGGGTACCTGATATTCGTTAATTGAGGTCACTTGTATCAGTCTGATACCCTCACCGGGATAATACCTGCGTTATGCATGGGGTGTCGTCTGCATGGGTTGGATCGGATGGACGACTCTGGCCTGATACCACTCCTGGAGTCGATATGTGGTTCCTCCGAATCATTGCACGGGGTGCCGGTGAGGGGCGAGAGCCGCTCGCCCAGTGTGCGACTAACGTCGGAGGACAATGTGGACATGGTGGGGTATGTGTTCGGGGTCCTCGGTGCGAAAACAGCCATCGGGTACGATGGCGGCGACGTGGACGAAGGCTTCGATCCCAAGTCTCCTGAAGCGGACGGTGCTCGGGTGTGAAAGTGTGTGTGTGTGCGTGCGTGCGTGCGTGCGTGCGTGAGCATAGTATAGTGAGTGAGAGAGACAGTAGTTGAAATCGCCGTAGAAGGAAGACGATCCAACAACAGCGGTCAACAATAGCAGACGTAGTGAGCGCATAATTTTATTTTGTTTTCCAAGTATGTGTACACCTTTGCTCCCTCCTGCTCTTATTTCTACTCTTCCTTGTCCACCAGAGTACCCACACCACCTCACTTTACTATCTCCACGTTATCGACACTGGTTAAACAGAGTGGAAAGCGCGGCGGTGGAAAAGTAGGGTGGTGGGGGTAGCCGCGTGGTGGGGGAAGGAGTAGAGATAAGAGTGCGATGGAACAAAGGTGTATACATACTACTAACGTTACTTTCGTATCTCTTATTTATTCTATCAATGACAATAACTTTTGCTCGTTTTTTTTTTATTTCACGCACCGGTGCGGTTACCCATGGAGTTTCCCCTTTAACCCTTCAGACTCTGGCCTGATTTGAGTTGGATTTTTGTCTTTAATTTATAATGAAAAAAAAACAATTATTATTGTATTCGTTCTTTCTCATTTCTGATCCAAATCGACAGACCCACCCCTCCCTCGTCCAATGTGGCAATTTTTAGAGCCCAATAAAAAGGATAATTAAAAAAAAAAGAAACGGATTTTTACTTCAGGACGTATTTAAAGCTGATTATCCCCCCGAAGGATTTTAAGGCGGATTATGTACATTTTTTAAATTATATACATTTTTCGAATTTTAGGATTGAAAAAAAAAAAATTTTGTTTTAATTATAGGAAGTTGAGAGTTTCAGCAATCGAGACTGGGTCGAACTCGTCATAACCCCTGTTAAGTCAGAAGAAATACGTATGTGTCGAGTTCGAAGGATCGTGAGTTGAAAGTAATCCAATGACACAGGCGTGATTACCGGAATAATCTGCTACAACGTGGAATAGATATGGAGAGTATTTCCCACTGGGGGAATTTATCGAAATTCTGGCCAAAGTCTGAATTTAGCGGGCAGCAGTTTCTATTTGTGTAATTCATATTGACTGTATAATCGATCCCGGTGTTACCGAACTAATTTTTACAATATTTAGTCCGTAATACAAATTGATTCCGAATGTTGTAGATCCGCTGCTTATCTAAGGCCACACTAACTCGTGTTCTAATTCTCCATGCTGACCGAACTCGCTGCTTAGGGTTGAAAAAATGCGCTGAACCATTGAGTTTAATTACTTTTTAGTTGTTACTAAAGTCTTATGGTCGCGGCAAAACGTGGGAAGTCCTTTCGAACAATCCTCATGGCATACCATTATTATATTAATTAATCTGACTCTGCCTATTTACTTATTCGGTGGCACAGCAGTATCATCTTTGGTTCTTATTCAGCGTGAGAAGCTTCGTTCGGGATCGCCCACAAGAATTGCATTCGTAGACTCTTAGCACATCGGATCTTGCATTCGTTCATTCTTTACCCATGTGACAATTTTCTCGCATCGGTGTACTTGTGAAATAGACGACCATTCGACGATTCTAAAATAACATTACTTTTGTCGGTTACATTGTATATGGGCCGTGATATTGACCATCAAATTTTCGCTGTAGCACCTCTTTTTCCAAAAGGTT
Source organism: Cylloceria caligata (assembly GCA_963942595.1). Lineage (NCBI taxonomy): Eukaryota > Metazoa > Arthropoda > Insecta > Hymenoptera > Ichneumonidae > Cylloceria > Cylloceria caligata. Next base: position 53,556,867 of record OZ012704.1, on the reverse strand, counting down.
TAGCCTTATCATCATAATAGCGCTTCGAAATTTCCTTATATTTATTAATATTTTCGGCGGCTATTTCGCCAATTTCCGGTAATTTTTTTTTTTAATTCTGATGTAAAAGCGTTATAAGTCTGAAATCTATTCTTCGTCGGAAATTGACTGGGCAACCGTCGCAATCTTCCATACGATATTTCGTAAAGCATGAAATTAGTGGCCTCATGTACGCATGTATTATGCCAGAGCTCCACGTATGGCAATAACCGATCGCAATCATCGTATTTTCCCATATAATGTTTAATATATTAAGTAAGCATTATATGACTTCGTTCCAAAGTACCGTTATTCTGAGGTCTATACCCCAACGTCGTGAGTTATTTAAGTTTTAATATGTTAGCGATTTCTCGTAATAGGCCGCTCGTAAATGCTGTCCCGCGATCTGTTAATATCGCGCATGGAGCTCCGAGTTGACTAATCAGTCGACGTGTCATGGCTTCATCGATCGTAGTTACTTTTAGATCCGGAATAGCCGTGGATAAACAATACTTCAATAGTACTTTGATCATTGATCATGCATGGTCAAAGTGTGTCTATTCCCGTGGGGCGTGGCCGGTATAGGATCCACGGTATCTAACGAAACATTATCGAAAACATCGGCGGGCATGTCAGTAGTTACAATTGAGTTGTATCAGTACCTTCTTCAAATTTTTTAATCCTTCTAAAATACTGTAAACGGTCGTTTGACTCAAAGCACCATGATTTCACGATTATACTAAAAATGTATTTCTTTCCATGTAGCGTAATCGCGATTTGTCCTACAGTCCTGCTCCTCGAATACGCTCTCATCCGAGTCGTCAGTAACTTAACTCAGCTTGATAGCTATGAGAGAGTTCCCCTTGCCCGACGTCTCGCTCATCCCAGCTATTGGTTCGACGTCGCTATCCTTCGTCGTTGTATCAACGCGAGACGTAGGGCACTTCAACGGGAGGAGGTTTGTAGGCAACGTACTGTAGGGCCGATAGTCGGTAACGTACTGTAGGGCCGATAGTCGGTAACGTACTGTAGGGCCGATAGTTGGTAACGTATCGACTAACGTAATCGATATATGGATATTGATCATAGGGTCGTACAAAGCGACTACGCGCAATAGAGAATTGAGTCTACCGATCTAGCTTATGCTCGAAGGCATACAGCGCTTCGAGAGAGCAAGTGCGATTGATCTCTTCCCAATCGCCCGTATACCGTTCCGGCAGGTGCCACGCACCCAAATTATATCACTTTTACCGTGTATTCACATCGCGAACAGTATCGCTTTATCTATTGACCATCCGGCCTTGTGAATCTATAAATAATGGCGAACATCACCAAACGGGTAATTATTGGTAAGCTGTGCGGAATATTTCATTATATATTTTAAAAATAAGTTGTAAGAATCACTTTTATAAACCGGCTTCGTGCATAATAGGGCGGTTGGGCCGAGCTACTAAGCCTGGAAGCCGGCGTGAGAAAACTTGAAAAGCGGCCGAGTTTCTCTTCCATAAATGGATTAACTCCATATTTTTGGAGATTCGCTGTTCGAAAAACTGAGCATGCATATCCTCGTATTAGACTACGTATCAGATCCATGAAATCAATAAATGTGCTTGTAGCACAAAATACGTCCAGCCTCGCAATTTATCTAGGCCTTGAGCGAAATCCGTTACGAGTCAACAGATTCGAATTTCCTGCGCTTGAGTCACTTGTGCTTCTAGCGTGTGACGTCAGCAATTCGTGGCACTATACATCGAGCTGCTGTGACAAACTCGATGCAGTCAGCCATCTTGTACATCGTGGTTATCTGGATTGCGCCAGCGGCCGTACCGGAATTATTCAGTTAAGTTTTGTTTTCTTTAGTATGTATTTGCCTACGTTGGAGGGTGCGATTATCACATAGAATGTCGTGTTCCCACTGATAAAATCGTGATTGATATAATTGTATCGTGTCAGGTCAGATAAATTTCCTTGTACGGGCGTGAGTGTGATATTAAAATGTGTGCTGTGAGCTATCAATCTGTCGATGCAGGTTAGCCGGCATTGCATTGAATTAAAATTAGTGTTCGTTTGAATACGGTATTAAAATTTGTGCTGTGAGCTATTAATCTGTCAATGCAGGTTAGCCGGCATTGTATTGAATTACAATTATTGTTCGTTTGAGTACGATATTAAAACTTGTGCTGTGAGCTATCAATCTGTCAATGCAGGTTAGCTGGCATGGCATTGAATTAAAATTAATGTTCGTTTAAGTACGATATTACAATTTGTGCGGTGAGCTGTCAATCTGTAAATGCAGACTAGCTGGCTTTTGGAGTATGCGAATCTTCATGATACCTCCCATATGCTGAAATGATAATATAGGTGTTTATGTATGCGAGTCATGATACCTCTCATATGCTGAAATAAAAATATCTGTGTTTATGTAAATTTACGTCATAAGATGTCATAACATTGAGTTGCGAGCTGCATATAATATATTCGTTGAGTGCGATCTTGCAATGTGAAAATTTGTCAAGTGAGTTGGTCATAAATGTTACTAGGCCGTGTGCCGAATATAATTGTTATCACCCTGAATATATATAATATATAATATATATATGCAAATGATATTAACAATTGTTATTTTCGTTCAGTTCTTTGGAGCAACCTAATGATGATCGTTCATACCACTGGTCTCTTCTAATCCATATGTGTGATTTGTTGATTACCAGTTGTAAAACGATCACGATGGTTTCAATTTCTATCTATTTTCGTTCAATAGAATATGTTTCAAAATATTGAATATGACGGGATTATTCGGTCTCGACATAGAAGAGCGTTGTGTTACCCCATACTCAATTCTCGTGAGCCCACCTAAGTTTGTCACGTTCTGACAATTGACGTATATCAAATCACTATCTCGTTAACTCTATGAAATTGATTTCGTAATAGACAATTGATTTATATAAAAATAAAAATAAAAATAAATATTACAGTACTATAGTGTAATCATTGTGTCGGCGGCTCCGATATCTCCGTGCATGAGCCATTGGCCTCGGAGTTTGAAGGGCACCGTAGGGACGTTCTGCATACGAGAACGTGTTTACGTAGCAATAATGCTTTGATTCGGCACGCCGGACGGCCGTGTGATTCTCGATGTTGGAGATGGTTTTGTCAGACTTGATGGTGAGGTGCTCAGCACCGGTTTCATTCCCCTCGCTCTCCCACGAACCCGCGATGAGTTCTTTTTTGAAAATAACTTGTGTTGGTCGCGATGTACCATAATAGGGTGAACCATGTCGATATGGTCGCTTCTGCCATGGTGATCATTTTGGGGTGATCGGGACGGCCTCGGGAATCGTGCCAGCGATACGGAGAATGCGAATCTCTACCATAGTACTTGTACTGACAATCATTATCCCGATACGCGTCTTGTTTGTCTTGAGTATTATAGCGTGGTTGATATATAGTAGTTCCTCTCACTCCAGCGCACAAGACTCACGCGCTGGAGAATACTCATCGTTATCGCGTTATGCTCCCTGCGGCCTTCAGTCTCGACCGGGAGATCAAGGGGTCCGTTCAAAATGTACCGGACGCGAATCCTGTTCGCGGCGAGAGGGATAAAATGAACCCCCCTCGCCCCTCCCTCTTTGGTATACAGTGTCCTACTCGAACTAATTTCGCAAGGTTTCCGGCGGTCTTGCCGGACTGCGAGTCTTTCCGTGATATTAAAAACCTCCTCGAACGTGACCGGTTTCCGCATATCAACAGTTTCTCCCATGTGCGTGGGTAGGCTGTGTAGAAAAGACATAAGAGCTGCTGGAAGGGATCTCCTTCTGCTTCTGGCGGGTCAACATTATGCTTCGCGCGATAGCGGCGCGACCACCGCTTGTAAGGATTCGTATCTTATTTTGGAATTCTGCGACGCTTTGACCTTGTTTCATTCTAATTTACGAGATCGCGTTCGCGTAATAATCCTCCTCGAAAGTCGATTCTTTAAATGTTTAATATACACATCTACGGTACTTATTTGCTCCCAATAAACTACGTTCCTTACGTCACCCTACAAGTTAGCTATTGCTGCCGTTACGTACTCGCTCTGTGATACCTCTGGCACGAAAGCAGCGACGTTTCTTCTGTAAATAGTTCCTAAGGGACATATTTTTTTCATCTTAGGTATTTGCATGGATCGATGCTGCAACGACATGCTATTTATCATGTCGGTCACGTTATTAAGTAAGCATGTCATTTTTATCTTTGATTTATTTATTTAAAAAAAAATCTTTAAAAAAAAAAAACTTTTTTCCAGAATTAAAAGTCTTTGTGATTTAGAGGTGTAACAATCAAATTTGTAGTAGTACATTCATGGTTAAAATGGTTCCGAATTGACGTTACAAAAACATGTCTACTCAAGTCAATCGGTTGATAAATGTCAAAGTTATTCAATGTTTACATACCGACATAAAAGATGGCGCACCCTGTTTAATAAAATAAAATTCCTTTAAATTACGTAGTTAAAAACGCCGAAGTTAATTATTATTTTTATTCTGGGTAAGCATCTAACGTCCGTCTTCTACAGACCTGACCTTAGAGATATCGATAAGCAGGATCTGGTTGGTGAGGTTATTTAAAGAAAAAGATTCGAAGTTCTCTTTGAACTGTTAAAATATTATATATTGTTACAAACCGAACAGAAACAAGAATATGAAATTAAGAGTTCAATGGTCATGCACAGAATTATTATCATTTTATCGCGGCCGTGCTCGCTCTCTTCCTTTCACACTCAATCTTTTTGTACTCACTCTCTCATTCGTTCTTTACAATGTTCTCCCTCCTTCGTCCCTCGTTCTATCTGCGGCGCTCGAGCTAGCTGTTATTGCTCGACGGTCGATCTTTGTTCTTCGTTATCTGTCTCTTTTCTTCTCTTTTGCTATTCCGGTTCACTGTCTCGTTCACTCTATCGTTCTTTTATTTTGATCACTCTTATAGCTAAACGACAATTGTTCGCAGTAAAACTTAGTAATTATATTCCTAATTATCTTAATTCTATCACACTGTGACGAATAACACTATACGCGTAACTATTCGGTTTAAATGCGATTTTTGTCGACTTATGAACGCCGACCTTTTATTGTAAATGGCGGAACTCCGGATAGATTTATTGCAGCCGCGTGATGCAAGCGTGAGGAGTTTACTCTAGCCTGAACTGTGATTTCTAACGTGTATCTGGAGACTGGCCTCTTCTCTTGCTTGCTCTTCGGATGCTACGTGAGCGATGGACGACCAAGCGGGGACACTTCTTATTGTGTTAGCAGTTTTATCCAGCTAAACGTGCGAAACGAAATATTCACCTCGTGTTTCTTTTGTTCTTTTTTTTTATATAATCCTCCCGAGCGGGCGACGGCCCGAGCACGGAATTGCCGTCGTCGATAGGGAGGTCAGCTGCGGGAATTTAAAGGACACTGATGTATCGGCGAGAGGAGAGATCCTGAGTCCCCGTCGTCGTCATGCGAATAGGCCCTGTCCATGACGTCAATGCTCTTGTCGAGAGAACTGCGCTGGGACCATCCCCGCAGCATCTCATGGGGACCAAAAGATGCAACGATCTCGAGCAGCCTTTGATTTTTCGTTGCGCTGCGAAGTCTTTGTTTCACTCATTTCGTTCGCTTCAGGCTGTTGCTACGTACGAGGCATCGAATCTCTCGCTAGAGCTGTTGCTAGCTCGGATATTAACCCCAGTCGCAAGTACCGTTACCATACTTCAAATTTTATTGGTGGCTACGATTTGGGGGGAGGGAGTTTATCGGCTCAAACAACGAGATCCAACGTATTATTGAGGACTCTTGCGTCGTATTTTGTACAACGAGGATGTGTATACCGGGTCCGATGCCGTGTCTGATCGACGAGAACCGACGCATGCCCCCCGTGATTATGGACCACTACGAGATAATTTCTCGAGAGGATCCTGATACTGCAACTATTTGGTAAGGCCGTCGTTCGGCTCTGGTTTGAATGTAGAAGTTAGCTCCAGTAATTTTGGTGAGAAAACCCGAGCGATATTGTCGTGACGGCACGCTGTCGTGCCGGAAATCTAACGTATTTATTATAGCGGTCAAATAGCTACCGCCCGGTATTTCGAATTTGTAATAATTCGCTTCCCGAGAATCAAAGGATCGCCGAAGGTGTTCTATCTCTCTGTTATTGTTAAAGATTTATTTATTGTAAACTCGAGCGTGTGAGGAATTTTTGTGTTTTGTGTGCGAGTGTGCAAAGTTGATCGTTATGTTATGCCGGTACCGCGTAATTGGATTATTCGGTATTCGGTATAATATTAAAAAGTTATTATTTTTGGGATCGTTTGCCGATTAGGAGATAGATCTCAAGTAAATTGTGTAAACGTAAATTTATGTAAAATGGTAGTATTCATTATAGACGATGGCAACTTTCTGTTGTCTATTCAAAAGTCAATAGAAGAATGTATACAATAATTCGTTGTTTCGAGCTTGTTACGATGAACCAACCTCTCTCGATTGAATCTACTAATAGAATCTGATATTTCGGGCGAGTCCAAACCGTGATCAACGGTTCAGGTTGATATTAAACTTTTTACTGATTTTGGCAAAATAGTTATTCATTCCTTTGACCGAAATCGAATGTCGCAATGAATTTCACAATAAACATCGCTTGCAAATTCCAGCAAGTCGTAGCTCGAGTCGCTACTAGGTCTCTGCTCACAGCTCGTAGCTTGCGTTTGCACATTTTTTCTACTGCGGTTAGTGGCCTCACGCGAAGGAGGAACAATGGCAAAACAATGTACAATTAATTAATTCGCGATTCAACAGTTATTTTTTTTTTCACTTATCTATTCTATTTCTCACCATTATTCCCTTTATCTTATTTATTTTCTTGATCGTCCTTATTTTATTGCTCTAATTTATTTTATCGATCGCCATTATTTGTTATTCAGCTTATTTATTTTATTTCTCATCATTATTCTCTTTATCTTATTTTTTTCTTCATCATCCTTATTTTATTTTTCTAATTTATTTTATTTCTATTGTTTATTTTATTGATCGCTGTTATTTTATTTATCTTCTTTAATTTATTTATTGCATCTATTGCTTATCTAATTAATTTAGTTACTTGTTTATTCGGTGTAAGTTATGTGATTATTTATTTTGATTTATTTATTCTATCTGGTTGAATTAGTTTCGCCTAAATGTTGTCGCCAGTCCGAGAGCTTTGTGAAATATTTTAAGGAGAATTGAATCGAAGGGAATCCAGCACGTTACCATTTGTCGCTTTCCGACCGTGCTTCCGAGAGTACCACTTTCCATCATTCTGTGACTTCTACTGCAATAGATTGTTTCTTATATTTTTAATTCCTTAATTGCCGAGTTGAGATTTTCTGTGCGAGACACCTCGGACTAACCCATCCCCTCTACCAACTACCAAGGCTGCAGCGAAGTCGAGCTAGCCCCGTTTATTCCGCGTGCGAATTAAATTTGTCTCGGGAAATAATTTATTTCCTGGGACTGGCGCCCAGCACGCGGCAGCACGGGCTTTTGTAACCATACGCAGAAACTGGAAGCGTTGGAGTTGGAAAAATTGGTTACAATATCTATATAGACAACATCTCTCGTCTCCTGGGGTCCTTGTTGTATCGTCGAGCCCATCAAAGGGTGCTGCATTTCGTCCTCGAACCTCGCTTGATGAAGAGAGGGAAGGGGGAAGAAGTTTCTTAATACTAAATATCCATCATAAAATGTTTAAATTAATATACGGCGTTCCTATGGTGAGAGGCGGGCTCGAGCCGAGGCCCCGGCGGAACTGATAACAATATTTTGTTACAAAACATATATAGATTGTAACGGTATTAAGCGTTAACATTACCCTTAAAGGGTTTGTTCGGACTCGAGCAGGGAGGAAAGTTATTTTAGATTTTTGTAGTAGGTAAAAGTAGGGTTTATTCAGAGAAACAAAGTAGAAATTGTGTGATACATAAAAAAATTAATATGAAATCTAATTATCGAACCCCTTTTCTTGGTATTATGGCTACCACGCGCCATACAATAAATTACTCCCGGGCACTTGAGTGCATTTATAATCGTGTACGCAGGTGAATTTAAAGATTTTATTCGATTTAACAATATGCACTATGACGTGAAAAGAGATGCCGATAAGTAATATAATTCCTAATCTGAAGATATTCGTTAACTAATATTGAATTTATAAAAGAACAGTAAACGTCGCTTAATGAATTTGATCTATTCGTCGCATTCCCTAGGTAAGAGGTTTAGCATGCGGACCGTCGGTAACTGGCCAGCCGTTGCTTGCGATATCCTGACTAGCCTCGAGTTTACCGCTGAGTTGTTCAATACCCGCTACAGTCCCGTTGGTGGGAGTAGAGTTCCCTGCTGGTATTTTTTAAAAGCCGACTTATGCGTCCACCCGACCACCGCTGCGATCCGGCGTCAGTGGGATGCACTCTGGGTGCATGCGCAGCTACTTGACATACCAGGGCCGTACCCTGTTCAGTTATCGCCTTTTTTATATTTTTCCTGAGCTACTTCGATCTCTGTTGAATTACCTACGCTAATATTATTCATGGGTCTTTAACATAATGATATTTATATGCAGTATTTTAATGAGTACAGATCATTGGTTTCAGTTCTCTAGAGCCTAATCCATGTATTAGGCTATCCTCGGCTACCAGAGTGAGAGAAAGAGAGACAGAGATGGGCCGCTCTGTTGTTGTTTGGGTCTGCGGTGCGTTGGCCTCGAACGCAGCACCGACTCAGCTGCTTCCCGTTTAAATGTACGTCAGGTATCACAGCTGGGCTCTCTTGGTACCAGTGCGGCTGCACCTAGCGAGGGTTGGCTGCTCTTCCTTCCTGGACTTCTGTGGTGGCGGGACCTGTGAACAGAACTGTTCCCCGAATGCAGAAATTCTGGCCTTTTTATACCACTCTCTCCTCCGGCTGGCCCATGCTTTTTGTATAAGTATAGCTGGTAGCAGTCCTTTAGCCCATGTCCTGTAGCCCACTGGTACTTCTTTTAAAAATCGTCGTTGGTCTTTTCATACTCCGATGCTTGTATTTTTCGGATGGAATAACGGGACTTGGTCACCGGTGTGCCGGCCTCCCTTGTGTGAGTGACGCTCGGTAGCGGCGCTTTGTTGTGTGTGTACCGAGCGTCGTGAGTTGCTGAATATAGGCCGGTCTTACTTGATGTACGTAACGCGCGGTAGCGATGCCTTAGTGTGTGCACCGCGCGTTCTTAGATAGTTTGTACGTCTCAAGATGCGAATATATATGTGTGTATGTATGTTACACATATACATATTATATTGGGTCTGGGAAAAAGTTCGTGGCTTTTTTTAGTAAAATTCAACTGGTATTTTTATAGTGTGAAAATGAATTTATTTAAACCAAATATGCTCTATTATTATCGACAATGTTTCGCCATTTTTCGGTGAATCAAGTAGTTTTCACCGGCTTCTTTTGAAAGCAGCTTAATTCCATTGAAAGAGTTCTGCAGAGATCAGAATAAGTGATAGTCAGCGGGTGCTATGTCTGGATTATACGGTGGATGCATCAAAACTTCTCAACCAAGCTCTCGCAATTTTTGACGGGTCATCAAAGAAGTGTGTAGTCGGGCGTTGTCATGATGGAATACAACACCTTTCCTATTAATCAATTCGGGCCGTTTTCTTTCAATTGCTTAGCGTAATCTCTCTAGTTGTCCACAGTAGAGTTGAGAATCAATCGTCTGACCAACTGGAAGTAGCTCATGGTGGACGATTCCCTTCCAATCCCGCCACACACGCAGCATCACCTTTTTCGCCGTCAATCCTGACTTCGCGAACGCTTGTGATGGCTCACTATACCTTGTCCACGATCTTTGACGCTTCCGATTGTCATACGTGATCCATTTTTCATTATTGGTTATGGTAGGTTTCAGAAATGGCTCGATTTCATTGCGTTTCAGCAGCGCATCGCAGATGTTAATTCGGTCTATCATGTTTTTCGCGCTCAACTCATGAGGAACCCATACATCGAGCTTCTTTTTGTAGCCAGCTTGTGTAAATGGTTCAAAACAGTTTTGTGGTCAATGCTCCATAATAGTTCCATACTAATATCGACACTACTGACATGCTTATCTTGCTGGACTTTTCCAAGAATCTCATCAGCTTTTTCAGTGATTGGACGACCAGAGCGTGACTCATCGTTCATATAAAAATTACCAGAACGAAAGCGAGCGAACCATTTCCGCGCAGCAGATTTTAATAAAGTACCTTCACCGTACACAGCACAAATTTTTTCACAAGCCTGCGCAGCGGTCTTCTCTTTGTCATAATAATATTGCAAAATATCGCGCAATTTTTCATTACTTTTCTCCATTCTCAAACGCAAACAACTTTCCAACCACTGCAGCAATTTCGATATTTATATACTCAAAGTAACGCTCGAAGTGTTACCTTTCCAAAGAGCGTTTAGTGGTGTCACTGCGATCTGTCTTTCTTGACTTATTTGCAATTGATGCAATCTATCGGAAAAAACGCCACGAACTTTTTTCCAGACCCAATATATTATAACGGTATTTTTACGTTAACATTAATTTTTTTATTTTCCGAGGGGAATAATTCGGGCTCGAACACAGGAATAATTAATTCAGACTTCTGAATATGTAAAGCTAGGGTTTATTTAACAAGTTTATCAGGAAAATGTTGGTGTTCGGTTTATTGGCACCGTTTGTCAGTACAATTAATTCCCAATTTTATAGCCTGCCCATCCGCCTTATTCCCTTCTATATCATTTTCGGCTTTAATTTTAAAAGGTAACGCGATTTCGTAATTTTTCAGATTGTCATCGTTGCAAGCCAGTGAGGGAATTCCTTAGGCGTGACGTCGGTTGTTTACACCGTACTTTGCTCTGGTTCGATGACCGGTGCTCGCATTTCACAGTGCGTTCGGAAGTAATCTTTCCTATTATAGAGGCAAAATATAAAAAGCTTGCTAGCGTATGTAACTATGTTACAATATATATATATAAATGTAGATTAATAATATTTTGAATGTACGATAAATAATATTGCATATATACCAGGTGTACAAGTATGAAATGCGGATTTCAGGCAACAGATAGCGCACGAATGCAGTTTGTGTTATAAAGATTTGACACTGCGCCATTTTGTTGTGTCATCAACAAGTGTCAGACGCGCATGTTTGATAAATTGGAAAAGTGTGTGCATAGTGTTGTGTTGTTGTGTTGTTGTGTTCAATATGTAAAAATTTATACCGAACAAAGAGCATTCGCGGACAGCATTAATTTTTTGTTTTCATTTGAAGAAAACTGCTGCTGAATCATACCGATTACTTCGAGAAGCTTATGGTGAATATGCTCCATTGCAAGATACGTGTGAACGATGGTTTCGGCGTTTCAAAAGTGGTGACTTCGATGTTGCAGACAAGGAACGTGGAAAGCCCCAAAAAAATACGAAGATGTGGAATTGCAAGTATTGTTGGACGAAGATGATTCGCAAACGAAAAAACAGCTCGCCGAGCAATTGGGCGTTAGTCAACAAGCTGTTTCCAATTGGCTACGAGAGATGGGAAAGATTCAGAAGACCGGCAGATGGGTACCACATGAGTTCAACGACAGGCAAATGGAAAAGCGCAAAAACACATGTGACATTTTGCTCGCTCGGTACAAAAGGAAGTCGCTTTTGCATCGTATAGTTACAAGGGATAAAAAGTGGATATATTTTGAGAATCACAAGCGTAAAAAATCATGGGTAGACCCAGGCGCACCATCCACATCGACCGCAAGACCGAATAGCTTTGGCATCAAGACTCTATGTTTGATGGGACCAGAGGGGCGTGGTCTATTATGAGCTGTTAAAACCTGGGGAAACGGTTAATACTAAACGTTATTAACAACAATTGACCGATTTAAACCGTTCGCTGCTTGAAAAAAGGCCAGAATACCAAAAGAGGATATACGATGTCATTTTTCTTCATAACAATGCTCCATCACATACGGCAAAATCGGTTTGCGACACGTGGGAAGCACTCAGCTGGGAAGCTCTACCCCATGCTGCCTACTCACCAGACTTGGCTCCTTTTGATTACCACTTGTTTGCATCGATGGATCACGCACTTGTTGAGCAACGCTTTGGTTCGTACGAAGATGTGAAAAAATGGCTCGATGAATGGTTCGCAGCAAAAGGGGATTTTTACTGGCATGGTATTTACAAATTGCCCGAAAGATGGGAAAAATGTATAACAAGCTATGAAGCATACTTTGAATAAAGCACTTTTTATCATTCTTCCGAATTTAACATGTTTTTTTAGAAAAAAATCCGCATTTCATACTCGTACACCTGGTATATATATCAGGGGTACAAATTGAAAATGCGGGTTTGATAACAGATGACGTTACTAACGCTATACGCATCAGGCAGTACTGTGACTATGTTCATGTCAAAGCTACGTCTTATAGCTTTAATTTTCAGTATGTGTCAATTTGTCGCAGTGTCAAATTCATAGTTTTTTTGAGCTCTCAATATGTCGAGTTTCGTGCCAACAAAACAGCATTTGCGGGAAGTTTTAATTTACTTCTTTAATTTGAAGAAAAGTGCTGCTGAAGCACATCGATTGGTCTCCGAGGCTTATCCGAGTCATGTTCCATCGGTTTCAACGTGCGAGAGATGGTTTGTGCGGTTTAGAAGTGGTGATTTTGACGTTGAGGACAAAGAGCGGCCGGGCCAAGTGAAAAAGTTTGAGAATGCTGAATTGGAGGCAATACTCAATGAAGACTCGTGTCAAACTCAACAAGAGCTCGCAGATTCATTGGGAGTGACACAACAAGCCATTTCCCATCGTATAAAAGCCCTCGGAATGATCCAAAAGCAAGGACATTGGGTGCCGTATGAGCTGAAGCCGAGAGACGTCGAGCGCCGTTTTTTTGCATGCGAACTGCTGCTCGAACGGCAAAAACGGAAGGGTTTTTTGCATCGCATTGTCACTGGTGATGAAAAGTGGATCCATTACGATAACCCGAAGCGCAAAAAATCATATGGTTACCCCGGCCATGCATCATCATCGACGGCCAAACCAAATATTCACGGCGCCAAGCTCATGCTCTGTATTTGGTGGGACCAGCTGGGTGTGGTGTATTATGAGCTATTGAAATCGAACGAAACCATCACAGGAGCACTATACCGAACTCAATTGATGCGTTTGAGCCGCGCACTCAAAGAAAAACGGCCACAATACGAGCAAAGACACGACAAAGTAATTTTGCAACATGACAACGCTCGGCCACATGTTGCAGCGCCGGTCAAAACATACCTACAAACGCTGAAATGGGAAGTCTTACCCCACCCGCCGTATAGCCCAGATATTGCTCCTTCCGATTACCACCTTTTCCGATCGATGACACATGGCCTAGCTGACCAGCGCTTCCATTCTTACGAAGAAGCCCAAAAATGGGTCGATGACTGGATAGCAGCCAAGCCGGCCGAATTTTTTCGCGACGGTATCCGTAAATTGCCAGAAAGATGGGAAAAAGTTGTGGCTAGCGATGGACAATACATTGAATAATTCATTTGTTACCATTTTTTCAGAATAAACGTTCAAAAATAGAAAAAAATCCCGCATTTTCAATTTGTACTCCTGATATATTTATTTTTTTCTTCGTGTAAAAATTGCATCGAATTATCCTTGGGTCGCAATGCCTAATGATACAGGAAATGGTTCCAGGGGAGAACAATGATTCCACCTCCCTGAATGCTACCTTCGACCCCTCGATTTTATTGACCACTATGTCGAGTATGGTGGAAAATTTATCGCTTCAAAATAGAATCGCTAATATTTCCCTATTCGGTGGCATTGGAGCCGACGTGACTCAGAAGGACTTCATTCAAGATATTAGTAATTGGAGCACGTTTGTTCCCCCTGCTTCCGAATCCGAATTTGTGAGCGCAATAATCTCGCGACCACAGGGTGATGCGCGAAACTGCGTTTATGGTCGGAGCATAGAGCAATATGCCGCGTGCGTATGAAACAGCACGAGACAGTCGGTAAATTCTACGACCGCATGCGAATGTTGGTTGATGGTGGCCGCAGCGCACGGAAAAACAAATGCTACGCTGACCCCCCCCCCCCCCCCCACACCTTGACCCTCTGGCTAAAATCGCCTTCCGTGCATACATAGATGCGTTACCCACTGACATAAGTGACGCGGTAGACATTTAGACATTCGAGAGCCGAAGACCATGGAAGACACATGTAAGTTAGCACAGAGGTTCTCTATTCGAGCCGAGAACAGACGCATTAGCTTAAACGATTGCAAAAATCAACCGAGCCGTCGGTACTTTTTTCTAGGGACGATGCGAAATTTAATAAATCTCATTCTCCTTCGCCTTCGTACTCGCGACCCCCTTCAGCCACGGTGGCTCTGCCGCGCTCGCATTCCTCAGATGGGCCTTGTCCATTGGGGATATTAAAATCAGCAGCACCCTATAGAGAAAGAGAGTCGAGTCCCCGTAACAACGGCGACCACGTAGAGTGTGAGCTACGTTATTGCTGTCTGCGTAGCACGGGCTGCATTTGCTGCCCGTGGAACAGAGGATCAAGGCATGAGCGAGTAATAGGGAACGGTTGTTCGCATCGTTATTGATGTGTGAGAGGGACGGGATGCGCATGCTGCCCGTGGAACGGCTGGGCTCCCCGCCCGGCTCGGTCCCCTCGGAACGCTTGGCCTATCCCCTCCCGGCAAAATTGTACAGAAAATGAATCCGATAATTTAAACTTTCAACCGGCTCGCCTCGGCCGAACGACGGCGAGCCAGCCGGATACAAAGAAATCAGAAAACCCAAAGAATTCTGTGAAATTCCTGTCAACCTCCGAGTAGCGATCTCACGGGGTGTCGAAGAGGGCGAGGTCAAATTCCCGGTGGTAAAAATATTGGCTCCTGAACTCGGAAATGGTTCTGACAGTTTTTACTGTAATACGGGACCTGACCTAAATATAATCAAGTTATCCGCGCTCCATGAGGAGGTCCTCGTTGACCAGAGTGCGAGTACCGAATTTGAAGAATCAACTTAATCAAAGGTTCCTACCTTTAGTACAGTGGAAATCCACTTCAGAGACGAGCCTACGATATTTCATGTTGTAAGAGAATTTCCCATGCAAAGCAATGGAGTGTTGGGAAAACCTTACATGCATTAGCAAAAGGCAGAAGTTTCTTTCCACCATGAGACTCTCGTAACCTTATAGGACCCAATGTGTTCAAAACCCTTCCTCCGAAGAAAGGAGGAATTTGCACAGAATGGCGTTCTCGGGCGTAGAAACCCGGCCAAACACGTTTCTTGGTGAAGGCACGTTTGTAAACTCTGCATTCTTCAAATTGCGATTTGTCGGAAGGGTATCTCTTGTCAGCCAGAATAATGGCATTTGCCGCGTGCTGGTTGTAACATAAATACTCGAGACGAAGACATGGAACTAACAGTTACGCCGGTCGAGCTGCAGCCTTTCGAGTACTGTCGCTTGGACTCGGGTTACACGTCGGATGAAAACGACTCCTCTGACGATGGGACGTCGCTACCGACGGATCGAGTGGTGGCGATTTTAGGAGCCCTACGTGTCGAAGCTCGGAATGATTTCGAAAGGAAACACATATGTCGATTAGTCGAAGAATTTCCTGAGCGATTTAGATTGCCAGAAGATAAGTTGCCTTATACGGATCGAGTTTCTTATTGCGTCCCCACGATAGACGAATTACCGGTAAATACCCGACAATATCGGTTTCCTATTATCCATCGGGATGAGGTCGAGACTCAAGTCTGAAAAAAGCTTGATAACCAGGTGATAGAAGAGTCTCAGTCCTCGTATAATTCTCCTGTATGGATAGTTCCGAAAAAGGCGAATTCTCAAGGTCGACCTCGTATGGGTATGGTGATTGATTTTTGCAAACTCAATGAGAAAACAGTCTCCGACGCCTACCCTTTACCGAATATAACGGATATTCTCGATCAGCTTGGAGAAGCCCAGCACTTCTCAACATTTGATTTAGCAAGCGGCTTCCAACAGATCACTATGCACCTAGAGGATCGCAAGAAAACTGTATTCTCAACGCCTAATGGTCATTACGAATATGTTCGTATGCCAGAAGATCTTAAGAACGTGCCAGCAACCTTCCAGCGACTTGTGGGCAATATGCTGCGGGGTCTCCAGGGTAAGAAGGTTCGTCGCCTCATAAGTAGATTGGAGGAAGCGAACCTTGTACTTGAGCCAGATAAGTGCGAGTTCTTGAGAAAAGAAGTCGGTTATCTGGGTCGTATCATCGGCCGGGACGGATTGAGATCCGATCCGAATAAATTATTGTCTGTAAGAAAATTTCCAACACCGAAAAGTCAGAAAAACGTGCGACAATTTCTAGGCCTCACTGGTTATTATCGACGTTTTATTCCTGATTTTTCGAAGATCGCGAAACCTTGATCAGATTTGACAAAGAAGAACGCGCCCTTCAGGTGGACTAAAGCAGCGCGTGGGAGCTTCCGATATCTTCGCAAGCTCCTCTGCAGAGAATATGTTCTGCAGTATCCAGACTTTAGTCGGCTTTTTATCCTCACTACCGATGCCTCTGACGTAGCCGTCGGGGCTGTGCTTAGTCAAGAGCAGGACGGGCAAGATCAACCCATCACTTACTTTTCAAAAATTCATAGCCCTGCCGAGTCCAACTACGGCACCATGGAAAAGGAATGCTTGGCCGTGCTGAAAGCTGCAGAGAATTTTCAACCATATTTGTATGGGCGAAAATTCAAATTGGTCACGGACCACGAGCCTCTTAAGTGGATTGGTTCGATGGACGATCCGGGTAACAGGCTGATACGTTGGCGATTAAAAATAAGAAATTATAATTATGAATTTCTGTACAAGCCTGGTCGTCTGAATACCAACGCGGATGCTCGTTCACGCAACCGGGTGGTTGCAGGCGAGAGTACCGTTTCCAGTGATACAGAGTCATCTTCTTATACCTTAAGGTTAACTACGCGCGCCCGCAGCAAAACAAACCAGATCTTTACTAAAGAAAATCCTCAAGAAGGCTGTACAGTCGGACACAAGTGCGATCACCACGTGTATGATATCGAAGGTAGAGGAAGCACCTACGGTCGAGCACGAGGACCCAATTACGAGTTCCGAATCGTCAGGGGTTCCCATACATCGGCTGCATCGTAGCATGTTTCGCGGATCCCTCCTTCCCTCCAAGCAGCAACTAACAACTGAAAAGGCTCCCGTAGTAACTGCTGCACAAGAGCCCGAATCAGACTACATTGTCTACTGAATTGCCTCGCTCGTTCACGAGAGCGGCATCGCGGTTGCATTGACAAACCCTGCGGCCAACGACTCTTACGAAAGCACGTCAGAGTCGGAGCATATCAGTGATCGGCCAGCAGTAACTGGTTGCCTACAGGAATCTTTTCAACATTTTGAAAGATCCCTTAGGGAGCTGGAAGAAAAATTCCAAGCAGGAAAAGCGCTTCAAGAAAATGAGGAGTGTGAGGTCGATCTAATAAATCGATTGTCGGAAGGTATATAGTCGATGAGAAAACACGCGATTTACTCATCGATTTGGACATATATAACGACAAAGAAGGCGATGCAGAGCTTGAACGATGCATCAGTATACTCTCTGGGAGCATGCAAGTTGTCACAGAGGGTGAGCTGAGCAAGGCTAATGAGCCAGAGAGACACGGCGATAGAGATATGGCGAGTACGACTTCCGCTCCTCCACCTCTGGCTGATACAAAGCTTCATAGCTCATGTTATTTCTAGGCTCTTGTCCTTACGCTTTAGAATCTCGTCGTCAATCCTTTTCTTTATTGCTCTTTATTACAATCTTTTACGTTTTTTGTATATTGTTGATACATTTGGTTGTTACGCATTGTTTTTGGTATGGGGAAAATTAATTGTTATTGAACAGTGTTGAAAACCCTCCTTTTCTTATTTTGATTACCGCTTTCTTTCTTACTACTTACATAATATTATTTACATTTCTTTTTTTAGCCGCTATAATTTTTATGCTTGTTCGAGCGCCTTTCTGATGTCGTGCTGTGTTTTTCTTTGTTTTAGCTCGTTTATTGTTATGTTGTTAGTTGTGAGCCAATTGTGTTTTTGGTTGTTGAGTCGATGGAAGTCAAGGTAGTCATTACTGGGTATGTCTGTGGAACATTACAATTTTTCTTTGTGAGTGTTGATATCATTGTATGTTATCGTTATTCGCTTGTCAGCTTTGTTACGCTTCGAATGATATAATATTGGTACGTTGTTTACATTTTGGATCAGTCCCTTTGCGTCGAAATATCTAAATGTTTGTGGCGTGAGATACCCATGTAATGCTTGTTTTATTGTTTCGTTATCGTTACTTATTGCTAGTGTTTGTGTTATTACATTATTTATTGTTGGCAATTTCCTATGATAGTCCCGTGTTAGTTTGAGTGTGAAACAGTCTATTCGTGGTATTTTTGCTTTGTTGTACAATGTTTTGTTGCTGACATTTTTTGTGTAGTTGGAGCATTGAGTTTTATACTGTGAAAGACATGCTCGCAAGTATGTTCTTTCGAGTACCCTTAGTTCTTCCATTGCTGATGCATTTATGTTCCACTATATGGGTGCTGCACATGCTAGTATTGGTGTTATTAGTAGCATGTATAGGCTTACTTTCGCTCTTTCGGTTAATTGATTATTGTAGAACATTTTTCCTTTTGCTTTGAAGGCTGTTCTCGCTTTTTCAATTTGAATTTTTAGGTGTAGGTTTCTTCTTAATAGGTACTCTATGTTTATGCGTATATATTTGATAACTTTTTTGTGTGGGATTGGTGTCTTCATGTTCGTATTTGGGTCTGCGGTTTCCATTTGGAATGTGCTAGCACCTTGTTTTTTATTTTTTTTTTAGGAAGAATAGTGGTTTTCGAAATAGGACTGTTTCACATTTAGCTGGGTTTATGCGTAGATCCCAGTTCATATAGTATTTATTGATTTTGTCTATTGTAACGGTATTTTACGTTAACATCACCCTTAAAGGGTTTTAGTTCAGACTCGAGCAGGGAGGAAATTAATATAGGCTTCAATATTATGTAAAAGTATAGTTTATTAGACACATTAAATAAATAATACAAGTAAAAGTGAAATAATTTGTGTAAGAATTAAATATACTCCTTTTTCCTTAATTTTGGTGATTATGCACCTTACAACAAGAATTTAACCCGGGCTTACGCATGCCTCTATAATCGCGTCCGCATGAAGTAGGAGATTTATCTTGAATTAATGAAGTATTTCTATAGTTATTTGGTGGTATAGTTTCTACACATAGAACGTGCTTGCTGGGCTTGCCATCGTTGCTATATCTATATCGCCTCTGTTATTATTCCTCGGTGTTCGGAGGTAGCCTATTCTATACCTATAGCGCGTGGACTGTAGTGGGGACGGAGCTCTCACTCGAGCTCCTCTGGCTGAGCGATCTACTCGCTGGTCCCGCCGCTGTTCCGGTGGAGGCGTCAGCGCGGTGCAGCCACGGTGCATCGGCGCATCGGAAATGCGATAGAAGCGGCTCTAGCTAGTTTCTATGGTGTTTTTTAGTCCCTATGGATTTTAATATATTTTTTATCCATACCACTTGGTTTAATTTTGATGGGAGATCTCGTCGGCTGGGATGCTGGACTACTTGGATGACTGGTGGCTCTGTAGTTGGCCTTGGAGATGTTCGTTTTTCCTTGGGCCAGCGGTTTCAGGCCTGATCCTTGGAGTGGTGCAGTTGAAGATGCTTCTCCTTGGGTTGACTAGGTGGTCCTTCTTTTAGCTGGATGGCTGGTCCTCCTTTGGTCGATTAGCTGGTCTTCTTTTGGTTGATTAGGTGGTCCTCCTTTGATAGATTCCGGATGTTGGCGAAAGTCTGTGAACAGAATGCTCCCCGACTGTGGTATGTCGCGCCCTTTTATACCGACATCCCCGCTCTTCTTCCTGTTCTGCCGGTATAGCAGGGTATTACTATATCTGCTAGTCGGCCTGTGGCCCATCTCCTGTAGCCCATTTGTCCCGTTAATATTCTCTTCTTGGTTATAATAATTTAGCGTGTTCCTTATAGATGCTTCTTTATACGTTACTTGAGACTATAGCATTACTGCTTGTCAGTATAACTATATCTTGAGTAACGGTAGTTGGTTTATAGGTGTGCGTGCTGTGTGGTATGAATCTCTATGTTGGTGTGTGTCGATCTAGTTTAGGCTCGTCATTTAGGCGGTATATTTAATTATAAGACGAGTATGTTGTCGTACTATTAATTCTTCTAATTTGTTTTGTATTTCGGCGGGGCGATTACATGCTACGTATATAATGTTGTCATCTGCAAATGCTATTGATTTTGTGTTGTTAACTGTGTTTTGTCCGTATGGGTTTAGGCTATCGCAGGTGTATACGTTAAACAGTATTGGTGAGCTTACGGTGCCTTATTGAAGTCCTTCTTTAATTTTGAACTCTTGTGTTGAATTGTTTTCTCCATCCCATATATTGAATGTTTCATTTGTTACCATGTCCCACATTAGATTCATTAGCTGTTGTGGACATTTTTTGCCATAATTTGTATAGAAATTCACCAAGCCATACTGAATCAAAGGTTTTTTCTAGGTCCAGTAGGGCTGCTTCTACTAAATTGCCATTATGAATTTATATGTTGATATTTGATAAGAGTTTGTGTATTGCATGTGGCGTGGAGTGTTCTCTTCTAAATCTGAATGGGTTATCTGGGATTATTTTTTGTTGTTGCAAATTTTATCTATTTTTGGTTTATTATTGCTTCATAGACTTTACTTATGCTTGTAGTTGGGCTGATTGGTCTGTAGCTTGCTGGCTCTTGCGGGTTTTTCCCTTTTTTTATTATTGGTATGACTTTGGCTTTTTTCCATTCTTTAGGGAAGTAATAGTTGTTGAGTGCGTTGTTGAAGATGGTTGTGCGTGCTGCTACGATGTTTTTGGAAATGTATTTTAGTACTAATGGTGGTATATTGTCTATGCCATACGATGTATTGTCGGGGAGTGATGTTAGTATTTTTTGGACTTGTGAGTTGTTGATGAAGCTGTTTGGCTCATCGACAGTTGTAGCTGTTTGATTCGGGTTGCTTGCTGGGTTTGTGTTTGTGAAGGTGGTTATTGTGTTTTTGTTTTTTTTTTTTGAATGATTGAATTCCGTTTTTATTGCTAATGCCTTTCCTTCTATTCGGTGCGCAACTAAGTTCCCGCTGTTTTTCAAGAGATGGCTCCAGTAGTAAGTGCTGATCGATTGGGACATAACCAAAACGTCATGAACCAAGCTTAAACATATGGTAAACAAACCGCTTTGACACATTAGTGATTTTGTTTTTTGGTTGTGTGAAAATGTCTGATTTTGTGCCAAATAATCGTCATTTGCGGGAAGTGTTGCTTTTCTTCTTTCATTCGAAGAAAATGGCGGCTGAAGCGCATCGAGAACGCCAAAAAGATTACGGAGATGCTGCTCTAAGTGAAACAACATGCCGTGATTGGTTCCGTCGCTTCAAAGACGGTGATTTTGATGTTGACGACCGTTCGTGTGAAGGAAGGCCAAAAACCTTCGAAGACGCTGAATTGGAGGCATTGCTCGATGAGGATCCGTGCCAAACGCAAAAAGAGCTTGCTTCAGCATAAGGAGTTACCCGCCGAGCCATTTCCAAGCGATTGTATGCGTTAGGAATGATTAAAAAATGCGATTGAGCCGAGCACTGTGTGAAAAGCGGCCACAATACGAGCAGAGGCACGAAAAAGTGATTCTACAGCATGACAACGCTCGGCCTCACGTTGCCAAACCCGTTAAAACCTACTTAGAAACGCTCAAATGGGAAGTCCTACCCCACCCGCCATATTCCCCAGATATTGCGCCGTCCGATTATTACTTGTTCCGTTCGATGGCACATGGTCTGGCTAATCAGCAATTCAGCTCATATGAAGACATCTCAAAATGACTTAATTCGTGGATAGCCTCAAAAGTCGAACACTTCTACCGTGACAGTATTCGAACTGTGCCAGAAAAATGGGAAAAAGTTGTCGCTAGCGATGGGCAATATTTTAAATGATTCATTTGTAAACATTTTTTCACAATAAAGTTGCATTTTCATAAAAAAAAACAGCGGGAACTTAGTTGCGCACCTAATATTATCCCAATGACCGTAATATCCCAATTACGCGATACCAGCATAAAAAGAAGAACATCTATTCACTAGTTATAGTAATGTAAAAAAATCATTTGACGATCTATGCGCTGTAACAGTGTGTGTCGGAGAGCGCTTCAGACGGCTCTAACGCTATGCCACCTATGTGAAAAACTGTATCGGAATTGAATGTGCTGAATTATTGTATTACTTATACATATTCCCACTAAAGAGCTAGTCGAAAATGTGGATCAA
The DNA here is from genome assembly GCA_963942595.1 of Cylloceria caligata. NCBI lineage: Eukaryota > Metazoa > Arthropoda > Insecta > Hymenoptera > Ichneumonidae > Cylloceria > Cylloceria caligata. Next base: position 53,534,391 of record OZ012704.1, on the reverse strand, counting down.
GTACGCGTTAGAGAGTCATACGTTCGCCAATAAAATCCTCCAAGTTCAAGTCAAACCATTGTAACTATCAGGAGTACAAATTGAAAATGCGGGATTTTTTTCTATTTTTGAACGTTTATTCTGAAAAAATGGTAACAAATGAATTATTCAAAGTATTGTCCATCGCTAGCCACAACTTTTTCCCATCTTTCTGGCAATTTACGGATACCGTCGCGAAAAAATTCGGCCGGCTTGGCTGCTATCCAGTCATCGACCCATTTTTGGGCTTCTTCGTAAGAATGGAAGCGCTGGTCAGCTAGGCCATGTGTCATCGATCGGAAAAGGTGGTAATCGGAAGGAGCAATATCTGGGCTATACGGCGGGTGGGGTAAGACTTCCCATTTCAGCGTTTGTAGGTATGTTTTGACCGGCGCTGCAACATGTGGCCGAGCGTTGTCATGTTGCAAAATTTTTCTTTGAGTGCGCGGCTCAAACGCATCAATTGAGTTCGGTATAGTGCTCCTGTGATGGTTTCGTTCGATTTCAATAGCTCATAATACACCACACCCAGCTGGTCCCACCAAATACAGAGCATGAGCTTGGCGCCGTGAATATTTGGTTTGGCCGTCGATGATGATTTTTCACTTGGCCCGGCCGCTCTTTGTCCTCAACGTCAAAATCACCACTTCTAAACCGCACAAACCATCTCTCGCACGTTGAAACCGATGGAACATGACTCGGATAAGCCTCGGAGACCAATCGATGTGCTTCAGCAGCACTTTTCTTCAAATTAAAGAAGTAAATTAAAACTTCCCGCAAATGCTGTTTTGTTGGCACGAAACTCGACATATTGAGAGCTCAAAAAAACTATGAATTTGACACTGCGACAAATTGACACATACTGAAAATTAAAGCTATAAGACGTAGCTTTGACATGAACATAGTCACAGTACTGCCTGATGCGTATAGCGTTAGTAACGCCATCTGTTATCAAACCCGCATTTTCAATTTGTACCCCTGATAATAATACCTGAACTTATTGTGCTTCATAAATTCAACACAAAGACAACATGTTAGACTTACTCTTAAAGGTTAAGTTAATATTTAGTTACCTAACAACGTCGATTGTTTTATGCTGAGTTCAGCTAGTTTTATTGTATACATACGAGCGCCAGAGCGTCAATCAGGCAGTCTTCAACAATTTCTTAAACTACGAATTACTAATTGTCTCCTAGTAGACACCCATTAAAAACTAGAATCACCAGTAGCAAGCACTCTTTGCAAATCAGTAGTCAGTCACCACAAGGGAAAATAAGACACCATTTGCAACAGTCACGAGATCTCCTCTCTGCACTGTGATTAAATTCTTTTGTCTTTTTCATCGCCACTGACTAACGCTCATAGCTACCCTATTCACATATTACATGGACATTATTATGTCTCTTCAAGACTCAAATGTATCTTCCTTTTTGCGTTCTCTCAGTATCCTTTTTCTGAATAAATTCTCATCTGTTATAATTTCAACAAATCGTGTCGTTCCACTCAGTTCATTATGAACCATCGACTATTCTCTTGCAAAACCCACCCGAAATCCTCGTGAGGATTGAGGCCCGAGAGGTTCACTCCTTTTCTATCTAACTTTGTGAGGGCGGAGCCCCGAGAGACACACTCATTTCCCATCTTTCTTGTTGAGAACGAAGCCCTGAGAGGCTCACTCATATTCTCATCCTCCCTCAAGCGACCACTTCCATGCCTAAAACTCGTCGAGCTGGGAGGAACTTCCAGCTAAAGAAATTAGAACGGCTATACCTCAGCCCAATCAGCGCGGGTTATCATATAACAGTGACGGGCGGTGTACCGAGCGACAGTCAGCGCCCACAAATTCTGAGCGATTAAATATTTCCACACAAATACTTCAATCTCAATCCTGAGTATAAATTGCATCCCATTCAATTAAATTTATCAGCTCCACCCTTGGCCGGAATCAAATTCCGAGACCAGGGATTTTGGGAATATTACGAACAGCACATATTAACTATTTCTGCAAACACCATTATTTATTTTCTTTTCTTTTGTTGCGAATATTTATCAGTCTCTAATCCCTGATCGGCATATTCCGGGCTAAAACAGCAGAGAAAAGGAACCCGTAAATGCAACATTCACAAATTTATCTGAACACTCCAGTCCCTTCTGGACAAGACAGCTTAAAATCTGATCGAATAATAATCGGAGAATGAGTATATAAAACTAGTTGAATAGTAGTTTTTGATTATTCACATAATAACGCATGGTTACGAAGACAATAATTAATGTTACTAATTGTAGATAAGATGATTATTGTGTGACTTTGTATTATTGTAACAATATGTTTTAAATATGTGCTGTCTCGTCGTTATCCTGTTTCGTTGGAAGGAAAAATCGTCGTGGCTGGAGACTTTAATGCGCGAGCGATCGAATGTGGCATGCCGCATCCGGACGGCAGAGGCAGGCGAATAATGGAAATGGTTTCAAGACTAAGCCTCACAGTGCTCAACACCGGTACGACTGCGACTTTCCGACGACCAGACTACAGGGGAACGATACCGGACATTTCGTTTGCATCGGAACGCGCAGTGCCATGTGTGAGAAAATGGACGGTGATTGAAGACTTCACCAGCAGCGACCACCAATACATCACGTTCGAATTATTTGAAGAAGGAAACGCACCAAGGATCAACAGGGACCTACCACCAAGATGAAACGTAGCCAAAATGGACGAGAGGAAACTGCGTATAGCGATACTCAGCGGACAGAGAATCTCGACGCACGTAGAAAACTCAAGTGCAGAAGAATTGGTGGACAAAACGATGCAGCTAGTACTGGAAGCGTGCAGAGCATCGATGCCGAGAAAGCAGCCACCAGCGAACAAGCAGGCAGCGTACTGGTGGATCGACGAGATCGCCAGTCAGCTAAAACGATGCTGCCGACTGCGAAGGAAAGCAACCCGAGTTCGAAGAAGGAATCCTGATGAGGCAGCGATCATCGCGGCTCAATACAAAGGTTCTAAGATCCTACAGCGTCAAATTGGCCGCAGCAAGACGGAGCGCTGAAATTCCATTATACAGGACGTGAATAATGACCCATGAGGATTGGGCTACAGGATAGTGACACGGAAACTAGAAGCTTTCTCGGAAGAAGAGAGCATGGACCTGAATAGGATGAAAAACATCGTAGATACCCTATTCCCGACTCACCCACCGAGGAGCGAGAAGGACCTCGATATCAGGATTGAGGACATTACGTCATTTAATGAGGAGGAGCTGATGGACGCGGTCAAATCCGTGCAGAATAGGAAGGGCCCAGGTCCCGACGGCGTACCGGCAGAAGTGTTGAAGACAACGGCAGACGCCCGCCCGAAACTGCTTCTCGACATGCACAACTGCTGCCTGAAGAGCGGAGTTTTTTCCAAACGCTGGAAGACGCAGCGTCCGGTGTTAATCAGCAAAGGCAAAGGAGACCCTAACTCCCCGTCAGCCTACAGGCCACTGTGCATGCTGGACACGGCCGGGAAATTACTGGAGAGGATGATCAAGCCGCGACTACATACAGCAATACGGGAAGCAGGTGACCTGTCCGATAGACAATTCGGTTTCAGAAAAGGACGATCCACGGTAGACGCAGTTCAAGAGGTCATGAGAACAGTTGAGGCAACGCGAGAGAGCAACCATTACTCCCGAGAGATCGTGGTATAGGCTACGCTCGACGTGAAGAATGCCTTCAATTCAGCAAGATGGTGCGATATGATGCGGGCGCTAAAGGTACATTTCCAGGTACCTCCTCGCGATGGTGGACGACTACTTGAAGGACCGAGTACTATTCTACGACACACGAGAAGGCCAACAGAGAAAAATAATCACCTCAGGCGCAGCCCAGGGATCGATCCTCGGGCCAGATCTCTGGAACATCTCGTATGATGGAATTCTACGGATGGAAATGCCAGACGACACGTACCTGATAGGATACGCCGACGATGACGCCGCGGTCATCACAGCAAGAGACCCCGAATCGGCACAAAGGCATCTGAACCAGGTCATGAGGCGGACGCACCAGTAGATGGGGGACCATTGCCTCAGCCTAGCCACGCAGAAGACGGAGATAGTAGTACTCACTCAGAAGAGGATCCCAAACATACTGCGCATGCGGGTCGGAAATGAAGAAGTGGAAACAAAAAACGCAGTAAGGTATCTTGGAATCACCCTCGATACCAAACTCACCTTCTGGGAACACATCAGGAAAGCGACAGACAAAGCAGCGGCCATGGTAGCAGCGCTGAGCCGTCTCATGGCGAACGTGAGAGGACCAATGACCAGCAAACGCCGGCTGCTAATGTCGGTGACGCACTCGTTTCTCTTGTACGGAGCAGAGATCTGGACGGACGCACTGGAAGCGAAAAGCCGAAGGAAGCGTATAGCCGCGGTACAAAGGAGAAGAGCCCTGAGAGTGGCCCGTGCATACCGAACGGTATCAGGACCGGCAGCCCTGGCCATTGCAGGAGTGGTACCCATCGAGCTCCTCGCGAGAGAGAAGAAATGAGTCTACCTACGACGAGCTGAACACGATCGGCAACAGATAAAGAAACAGGAGAGGAATCACACCATGGGGCTCTGGCAGGGCATGTGGGGCAGTGACGCAAGAGGAAGACGGACAGCCAGACTCATCAAACATCTGGCCCCATGGACAGAACGGAAACATGGGGAAGTGACTTACTACCTGACCCAACTTTTGAGTGGGCACGGCTACTTCAGCGCATACCTCCACAAGATGGGGAAAGTGGAAAATCCGCGATGTATCTACGGGGATTCTGAACGCGACGACGCTCATCACACCTTCTTCGAGTGTAATCGATGGAGGGATGAGAGGGAAAGAATGGAGGAGTCACTAGGTCTTATCACCCCAGAGAATATAGTGGCATCGATGCTGATCAGCGTGGAAAACTGGGACGCGGTGGCAATGTTTGCGGAAACAGTTTTACGCCGAAAGAAAGAAGAAGAAAACAACACAGTAATAGCCGGAGCAGAAAACAACTAGTTGGAAATCGTGGGCAGAGTGAACTGTGCATTGCGAGAAAACAGTGCAGAGTTCAGTGAACCACAGTGAAGTGACATAGTGAAAATAGTTCGGGCATTAGCGTATCAGCTAAGGGAATTGGGCAGAACATCACAGCTTGCGCCGGACCGCGGCCATAAGCAAGCAGAAAAGAGTGAAAAGGCATGGAAGGCAAAGAAACAGAACAACCCTGACGAAATGCGGAAGCGGTTCCGGGGTCGTTACACAACGCCTGGGAAAAGGGATGGTGGTTTTTAGTGGGTACAAATCCCACACTTTGAGGAGTGCGGTCCCTCCTCTCTGTCTTTTTGAAGATTTTCCAACCCCCCCTCGAAAAAATTATTATTATTATTATTATTATTGTTGCTGTTGTTGTTGTCGCCGTCGTTGTCAACGACTTTGAAAATATTGGAAACTGTTGAGAAAACAGCTGGTATGCCGCGACCATGGTCGCTGCGCGGTAGCTCGTCACTGCCAGAGCCTCGCTGCGCTCGTGGCGCACATGGTGAAAGCTGCAGCAACCACACCGGGCGAGGCACATTATTACCTACCTCATTATGGCGTTCTCAGGCCAGATAGAGCCACCACCAAACTTCGAGTGGTATTCCACGGCTCAAGTCCAACCTCACCTGGGCAATCTCTCAACGACATCATGTATACTCGTCATAACTTGTTGTTCAATATTGAGGATGTGCTGATTTGGATTCGTCACGACAGACTCATCTTTGCCACGGACACTACTAAAATGCATTGTCAAATCAGCGTTCATCATGAAGACTGGAATCTTCAACGAATTTTGTGAAAAGATGACCAGGTCAATGACGTACCCTACCACATAACAACTATGACGTACGGTACCAAAGCAGCTCCATTTTTGGCAGTAAGCACACGCATTCAGCTCACCGAGGATGAGGGACATCGTATTCCACTTCCTGTGCCAGCCATCGCTTATGGCAGATACGTGGATGACATCTACGGAAGGGCGGATATAGCACATCAGCTCACCGAGATTTCTCAGCAACTCAAAGACTTGTGCATGGCAGGCGGATTCCTACTTGCCAAGTCGCACTCGTCGGACTCCTGGATTCTTGCTAGTATGTCATCATCAACCTCGAGCTCATCTATCTGAATGGACCACTGCGAAACCAAGATTCTCGTTTTGACTTAGCGTCCTCACAAAGGCAAGTTTACGTTCTCTTCAAGGTTTAACTCAACTCCAGGAAATCTCACCATCGCCTCATCCTGTCTGAGGTGGCTCAATTATTTGATCCACTCAGTTTTGTCTCACCGGTTGTGATTAGAGCCAAAATATTGTTGCAAAACTTTGGCTCCACGACCTCAACTGGGATGATCCACTCCCATCCCAGGGAGATATCACAAGCTTGGCCAAGCTCTCAATTCCACGGTAGTTTGATACATGGAGGAACTTAACAGTGGAACTTCACGGCTTCTCTGACGCATCTCAATTAGCCATGGCTGCAGTGATTTACATCACTTTTAACTCATGATCCGCAGGAAAGGTGGCATCACTGGTATCTTCCAAAACCCGGGTAGCACCACTCAAGAATCTCACCATACCACGGCTCGAACTCACCGCAGCGCGTATCCCTTGTAAAATTGGTTGCGCACGTACAAGCCATTCTCATGGTTGAAATCTCATTAACTCATCTGTGGACGGACTCTCTGGTGACACTCACGTGGATCAAAACTTGTCCAGCATGGTGGAAGGATTATGTCCGGAATTGAGTAGCTCAAATTCAAGATCTCACCCCCAATGCTCAATAGCTCATTGAGTCAATCATGTTTCAGGTACCAGCAATCCAGCCGATTGTGCTTCTCGGGGAATAGCAACATCCAATGAGATGGCCAAAGCGAACATCTTTTGGATGAACACAACTCAAGCAGCCTTCTTTACGCACGAATTTCAAGTTTTGCAATCTGGCTCTTTATTTCCGGCCTCTCATCCCTTCAGTCGATTAACAGCCTTTATTGACCAGGAGAGCGTGATTAGAGTGGGAGGTCATCTCGTGCAATCATGCACGAAGGAAGTCATCCTGGTATTCTGCTTCGTCACGAGCAGCTTCATTGACCAATCTGTTATTGCCTGCAGCTCGTTATTGCCTGTGCCTCACTGCGCTCGGCAGCCGTGCATGCAGCCGGGTGACAGCACCGCACGGACACTCAACTCATGCGAGAGGCGACGATCTCACTCTCGATTGGTAGTAGCGTCGCTTAACGAAGTTTTCGAACGCGCTGCCATCTTGAAATTTTTTAAGTTTCTCTGACAACTCCAAGCGTGCAAGAGCCAGCTTCTCGTCTCAGATATAAAACCTTCTCATCTCGGGTTTTCACATCCTGGATTCAATCTCATCCGATAAGGCGAGGCATTGATAATTTTATCGAATATCCTCGGTGCGTGTACGGGACAACTCAACAGGTGCATCAACATTCGGACTCACTTCGCGGCGTGCTTGACAGCTCGGGCTAACAACACGCTCTCTCGGGATAATTAACTCTTTAAAGCGCTCAATTAATATAATTGTATGTGCCACTCACCTGAATTTACCGTTTTCGGAGTTTTATTTTATATTATTTTGTATTTTTGACTTAATATAGACTTTTTTTCCATATACAGCTGCCTGCATTTACTTCACCACCAGTCACGAATCACGTTTCATCCTTTTTTAATATATTGCAGTTATCAACACCAAATAGCAAAGGAATTCTCAAACAATATGAATTTCAGAACTTGTGGTTATCCAGACACGAGTGAGCTATTTAAGGGGGGAAAAGGGTCGGAAAAGTGATTTTTTTTCTGATACTATTAGGTGCGCAACTAAGTTCCCGATGTTTTTTCTTTTTTTATGAAAATGCAACTTTATTGTGAAAAAATGTTTACAAATAAATCATTCAAAATATTGTCCATCGCTAGCGACAACTTCTTCCCATCTTTCTGGCAGAGCTCGAATACCGTCACGATAGTGTTAATACCGTTCGTCTTTTGAGGCTATCCACGAATCAAGCCATTTTCAGATGTCTTCATATGAGCTGAACTGCTGATTAGCCAGACCATGTGCCATCGAATGGAACAAGTAATAATCGGACGGCGCAATATCTGGGGAATATGGCGGGTGGGGTAGGACTTCCCATTTGAGCGTTTCTAAGTAGGTTTTAACGGGTTTGGCAACGTGAGGCCGAGCGTTGTCATGCTGTAGAATCACTTTTTCGTGCCTCTGCTCGTATTGTGGCCGCTTTTCGCGCAGTGCTCGGCTCAATCGCATCAATTGAGTTCGATACCGTTCCCCAGTGATGGTTTCGTTCGGTTTCAACAGCTCATAATAAATAACACCGCTCTGGTCCCACCAAATACACAGCAAAATCTTCGCAGCGTGAATATTCGGCCGAGCCGACGACGTAGAAGCAGACCGGGCAGTCGCCATGATTTTGTTCTCTTTGGGTTGCTGTAATGAATCCATTTTTCATCACCCGTAACGATGCGATAAAGAAAACCCTTCTTTTTTGCCGCTGGAGCAGTTGTTCACAGGCGAAAAAACGACGCTCAACGTCTCTTGGCTTCAAATCATAAGGAACCCAAGTTCCTTGTTTTTGAATCATTCCCAACGCATGTAATTGCTTGGAAATAGCTTGGCGGGTAACTCCTAATGAAGCAAGCACTTTTTGTGTTTGGCACGGATCCTTATCGAGCAATGCCTCCAATTCAGCGTCTTCGCAGGTTTTTGGCCTTCCGTCACGCGAACGGTCGTCAACATCAAAACCACCGTCTATGAAGCGACGGAACCAATCACGGCATGTTGTTTCACTTAGAGCAGCATATCCGTAAACTTTTTGGAGTTCTCGATGCTCTTCAGCTGTCGTTTTCTTCGAATGAAAGAAGAAAAGCAACACTTCCCGCAAATGACGATTATTTGGCACAAAATCAGACATTTTCACACAACCAAAAGTATATGACGCAAAAACAAAATCACTAATGTGTCAAAGCGATTTTGTTTACCACATGTCTAAGCTTGGTTCATGACATTTTGGTTATGTCCCAATCGACCAGCACTTACTACTGGAGCCATCTCTTGAAAAACAGCGGGAACTTAGTTGCGCACCTAATACAACCTATAAGAAATATTGTCATAAAATTTGAAGTCATTAGGAGCAAAACTTTTCTAGTTATAGACAATTGAGTCTCCGGGCGCTCGGTCTCCCTTGACCGTCATAAGTCTCCCGTAACCCTCGCGACAACTGGTTTATAGCAGCTGCTCTCTTCTGTTTCTCTCTTTCTAATTTCTATAGACATAAATAGACTCCTTTGTTGTTCTATTTTAAAAAATATACCTGACATGACCTGAAGGGTCTTTGTGAAGACTAAACCGAGTTAGTTTGGCATCGTTCGTCTTGCTGTACGGACATACATTTGAATTACAAGTTTATTTTATCATTTATAAAATGGGTAAAGTTGCAAGAGATGACCAAAAGAAAGGTATTCGGAGTGATAGACCAAAAAAAAGAAAACAGCATTTTAATCCTAAGCAATCCAAAAGTGTACAAAAGTCTTTCACTAGCTCGTCCGCAAAGAAACTGAAAATTGATGACGAAATCAATATACCAGACAGTGCTGTTCAGTATAAAATAATAGACTTCATGTTAGTGTTTACTGCGAATTCTAATTTGGTGACGTGTTCTAAAATTATTGATAAGAAGACTTGTAATGGCAAAGTGAATTTTAGTATATGCCGAAAACAAGGACTTGGTTTTAAAATTGAAGTGAATTGTGAAAAGTGTGATCCAACGTACATTGACTCAGGCACGAAAATAGGACAATCGTATGAAACAAATCGACGATTTATTTTTGTAATGCGTTTATTAGGCTTAGGTCTCGCAGGGTGTAATAAATTTTGTGGTCTAATGGACTTATCGGGCAGTTTCCTGACCCAAACAGTCTACGATTCTTACATCAACAAAATTCTTGAATGTGTGTATACGGTTACAGATAAACTTCTTTCTTTTGCTGTCAACGCCGAAAAAAATTAAATGTGTGCTGAAACCGGTATTGATTCATCAGATTTTACTGTCTCAGGTGACGGTACGTGGAAAAAACGTGGATTTACGCAAAACAATAATGAAAGTTGTAATCAACTCGTTTGGAAAATAGCGCCAAGAACGCTTCATGCTGGTGCTAAAGTAGTAGAAGTAGCAGCAGATGTTGCTGCTGGCATTTTTAACGAAGGGAGTTTGGCTGTGTTGCTATTTTTAAATAGCTTCAATGTGAAGCCTGGCCAAATAGCTCATGAGTATATACGGAGGCAAGACGAGAACCGCATATCGAAAGCAAATCGCAAAACCCAGACTGCTACTCAAGAGGAAAGAATTCGTCGTAGGATGGAGCAAAAGGATGCTTTGGATAATGCAGCAGCAACAGGCGAGTTGCTTTATGGAGCTGAAATCGACGATTCTATGTAAGTTAAAAAAAAAAAATGTCTCTTTTTTATTCATGTATCAAACTTCAATCGCGTTTTTCTCAAAACTTTTTTTTTAAGTCGGTAGTCAAAATTTTTCGAAAACCTTTAGACCGATTTCGCCTCAACTTTGCACACTTCTTTTACATACTAAATACTCGGTTCTGAACGAAGGATTTTTTTTTTTCAATTAAAACTTTTTTTTTATTGAAAAGAAAGAGCAATTTTTGGCAAAAATCAGAATTTTTTGATTGCACCTTTACTAAAAATTCAAAAATGAATATTGTAACGAAATGATCTGCGCTCCCGTTGATAAATCGGGAAGTCAATCTTGCCGTGCGAGATCATTACCATACGAGAATGAAAGAAAGACCGTAAGACAACCAACGGGTGAGTACTCGCTGGTTCGATGCATCCAAAGTCGATTGTAGATCGTCACGTCTTAGGTGCGTAATCGTAAAGTTTAAGCGTTGCGCGCATCTTAGCCCGCGTACATGCGAGGCTAGACGTTATCGCGACCGGACTCGCTCGTCCCAGTCGCTGCCAAGCCGCCGATGTACTCGTTATCTCGCTCTCTCAAATGATTGTGTGGACCACGTAGGATATAATTAATCATCAGGACTTCAGTGGCTGGGTCGTTTTGTATGAGCCTTCTGTATTAGAAATAGTGCAGTAAGCATATGGAGTCAGAAGTTCCCGATGGATAGACTTATCGACGACTGTATTCGTCAATGATCGGGAAAATCACTCAATTACTTGCATTCGGAAAATCTAGATGCTCCAGAACATAATTAATGAGAGCGGCCAACCGTCATCGCATCTTAGCGGCGCCCCTTCTCCAGCATTCAGCGTACACCATCATCTTGCTGTATGGATGTAAACACAAATCGATTTACAGATAAGTCTTCACATTACATTTAGAATGTTCATACATGTATGTATATATTTCAATCTCTAGTGAACAGTAATATGATATCGTGTGGAATTTGTGTCAATAGTTTAGACCGTTAGTTGTTTGATTAATACTGCTCACGTCCCGATTTATCGGAAGATAGGCATTCCGCAATATTCCTGAAGTATAACCCACGAATTTTGTTTTGAATATCGCGTGATAGAATTATTATTCTTGTAAGGATTACTATATATACGGAAATAAGAATCTCGTCTCCGGAGTGGAAATGGTCAACAAGACTTCCCAGAATAATATTAATAACTCAATTACATTGAATGATAACCGATCATAATGAAATAAAATCATATGATCTTCATGATATTTTTTGATAATTAACGGTGTATAAGGAGGTGATTCGCTTATTTCGAACATTTATAACTAGAATTAATGAATGAATTGTGTGATGCGTGATAATTGTATTATATCATCTGATGTAATCATTTCACGAAGATTATTTGAGCCAATAATCTCTACTCAGTTGTGCCCTTGAGAAAATACCATACCGCAAGTATTCGGTTACAAGAAATTGTTTCTTGTAACCCAACGGCTGTATTAATGATTTCATTATCACAAATAATAATAAAAATGAAATTATAAAAATTAATAAAATTGAAACAATATTTTGTTAATTCTTTCGTTCAAATCCAAGATAAACTTATGTACTAAAGAAATCTTTTTGGTTTTTTAACTTCAGACGAATCAATCAAGAGTTATCCTGACTACAGCATGGAAACTTTTTTTTGAGGTGACTCGGTTCTCACCACTACCACTGGCTTATTTTTCAATATTTTTAATGAAAATTTAACAGAATATACTTAGAATGATGCTTAATAATGTAACAAATTAAAAAAATATTAATAAATAAGGTACTATGGAAAAAAATTCAAAAAAATATGCTTTTTTTTGTATCTCAGACCCTTTTCTCCCCTTAATCAATGCGCAGTTTTGGATCAGCCAACTGCACTCATGAATTAAAAAGTCTCGAGCGCTTCTCGACAACATTCTGGGCAAAGCTGTATTGTCTTTGAAGACCGTTTTGTGCCTTGCCAATACACAAGTGTTTATTTATGAAAATATCAAATCTTCAACATACCTTATGAACGTAAAAGGAATGTTACTGCACAAGGGCAAATGGAATGTAACAAGTTTGCTTTTCGAATCAGGTTTTCGGATGGTCTATACTCTATTACCGGATACTCTAGGCGATTCATTCAGCGATCTCAAGATACGACGAGCTTGTTCTTGTGAAACCATGCAATTTTTCGTAACAGACTTTGTTCGGTGACCAAAGATCGGCCGTCCTCCTACCCTGCATACGTACAACTCTTGAACTAGTTTTTCACAAAACTTTCATTATTAAAAATAAAAAAGAATTGATGAATTCAGAAAAAAATTGATCGGACAGCCACGAGCTGGCCCAAACGTAGCGTACCTGCGCGTACCAAGGAGCCTTGGCGTCAGCCCAACCGAAGCTAATCTCCAGACTGGAAGCAAGCACCAACGGGCGCGGTAGAGTGGCCTAACCACTACCCGCCATTTGCGACGCAACGAACTAGAAAGACCACGAGTCAAGCTCGACAAAGGGCGCGACGGCCATTGTCGAGCACGGGGCTTTGTAACCGTGCGACCACATATATTGAGACATGTAATACAGTTTATTCAGAGATTTACCTTGCTAACTTGTTGACTATGAATAAATCTAACTCTATATTCGTAGAACATGCACCTACCTCGAGCTTTTAGTATTCCTCGAGGTCTGGCCGGCACGCAGCCAGCCTCTCCATCGCAGAGCCTGACCATATTGCTTACCTACCTGTGACCTAATACGGGGGGGGGGGGGGGGGGGGGTTGAAGAGCATATTTAACAGAATTCGTATGAACTGTCAACGTAATTATAAACTAAATCCGCACCGCAAAGAGGTTCTTACAATTCAGTGACAGATTGCCTATCATAAAGCGTAAAAACTGTCACTGCATAATACTAACAAGTGTTACGTTCGGCTAACAAAATACGAGGGCTATTGGAAATGTTTCCGGCCTTTTTAAGAACAACACATATTTCGAAGCAAAACAAAATTTATTTCTCGACGTAGTCTCCCTGCAACTCGATACATTAGGTCCAATATTTATTCCATCGTTTTAAACCGTTAGAAAAAAATTGATTCTGTAAACCTGAAAAATACTGGTTTACAGCGTTTTCCGCGTTATCATTTGACTTATATTTTTCCCCCAGAGAATTTTTTTAAAATTAGGAAAGAGGAAAAAGTCACTGGGAGCTAAACATGGCGAATAGGATGGGTGTAGAAGCAATTCAAACTTCAATTCGTTCAATTTTTACATGACGACCATGCACGTGTGAACCCGAGCGTTATCCCGGTGAAACAGGATTTTTTTCTTGGCCAAAAGCGAGCATTTTTCTTAATTGTGGCCTTCAATTTATCCAGCAATGCAGCGTAGTACTGTCCGTTGATTGTTTCACCCTTTGCACGGTAATCGATAAGAATTCTTCCACGGCTATCCCAAAAAACTGTCGCCATCACTTTTCCTGCAGAGAGAACGACCTTTGCCTTCTTCGTAGTTGGTTCCTCCACTGCAATCCACTGCATTGATTGTTGTTTGGCCTCAGGCGTATGGTGGTGTACCCAGGTTTCATCGTCGGTTATCGTTCGCTGCAAAAATTCCGCTGGATTTGTTTGATGCAGTCTAAGACACTCGCGCGAAATATCCGTCCGTACGCGGTGATCCGCGTTACTCTCTGGATTGAAAATTTAGAGTGGTGAGTCCGCGTTACTCGCCGGATTTAGAGGTTGAGAATGGTGAGTCCACGGTGGTCCGCGTTACTCTCCGTATTAGATGGTTGGGAATGTGAGAGACCGCGGAGGGCCACGTTACTCTCTGGAACAGGATTTCAGGATGAACACTAAAACATCCAAGCATTTCTCCTTACTACTATTTTTACTAACTTTACATTGGCTAGAGTTGTTGAATGTAGGTTTTAAGATCGACGAGAACTGTCTAAAAGAGCGACATTTCGGCCCTTTTATACTAATCCAATACCTCCCTCAGCTGTACGCAGGGTCGGAGAGGGCAAGTTCCTCTGGGCCTAATTGGCTAGGAACTCCACGTTTCCCACACTCCTGGTGTCTTACAAGGAGTCCTTAATATATCATATTATACTCCTATTATACTCCTGGTGTCTTACAAGATTTATTATTACCCTTAATATATTATAATAGTTCTTATTTTTTATCTCAACAGGGATTGGAGAGGGCACGTTCCGTCTGCCCGGTTGGCTAGATCCTGCAATCTCCCACGCGCCCGATAGTTTACAAGGAGTTTTTTTACCCCTTATCTGAAGCGAGCAGCGTGGCCGTTTCCGCTCTGTCTTATCTTGAACGCCTACTGCAGCGGCCCCTCGGCTGAGCGATGCAGCGTCTTCAAGAGAGTTGCATTTTTAAGAAAGTAACAGATATAACAGATGTAATTGATTTCCTAGGATGGAACTGATACTTTTGATTCAACTAAGGGATAAGTTAAAAATGTAATAACAGAGATTGACACCACACTGTAACTGAAAAACTTGCACGTTACACACAGTTACTATTATACACAGGAATGGAATGAATATTTTGCCACCTGAATCAAAAAATATATTACTCGCAGTGAAAAATTTAAAGTTAACCGAATCGGCAAAGTCATTACTTGGGCTAGTTAGGTGGGAAGTGTTACTGCTTCACCTCTCCTCATAAGATCCAGCTTGCACAGAATGTCTAATCAAGATAATTGTCTAGTGTCTGTCGACGAAGTTTATTACGGTTATTGTTCACTAGTAATTTGTAAACGAAAGGCCCCAAGCCCATGCCACAATGATCGGAATTTCTTCAATCTGGAAAAACAATTTTCCCGGACTTTTGATGAAAGAAATCTGTATCTATAACGACAAGGAACACGCAAAAAAAAACAAGAATTGTAGCACTGAGAATATTCATTATAGTTATAAGCTTACTACCGTAATGCTGGAATACGGATGTTGTGTCAACTTTAGAAGCTACACTAGAAAGTACAATTGCAATTCCACAGCGATGCACAGATTTCAGTGAAACTATTTTTCTCTGTGCCGAGTAACATTGTTAACGGAGTATTTTTACAATACTTGTAAAGGGTGTCCCAAAATTAACGCAAGATTTGAATTTGCCGCCATTTGTGCAGTAAAGTGTTGGCTACCCCAGAAAAAAAATAATTTGACAGCTGAGAGGTTACGGTTAGTAAAAATGTAAACAAGATGGTGCCACATGCCAAACAGCCCGTGAAACAATTCAATTACTGCATGAGACATTTCCTAGTCGTGTACTCTCTCGTTTCGGTGATCGAAATTGGCCCCCTAGATCTTGTGATTTAACACCATCAGATTTCTTTTTATGGGGTCATTTGAAATCAAAGGTCTATGTCAACAAGCCAATGACCAATGACAATGGCGCATCTCATATTATCGAAGACACACAAAGCACGCGTAGGCATCATTCATAGTTTTTTATCATAGCTGATAATATCTGGGTACTCGGAGCTACTTACGTATCACAACATTTCAAAATTATATTAACTTATTCAAGCAATCTAATGCTGTACAGCTTTGACAGCTACCAAATGTATGGTAGGTTCATATAATAGATGTGGAGGCGTGGAGCGCGGTCTCGTCGCTCGAAGTAGACTATATTTCTATTCTCGCCGGGGCGAGCCAGCGGAACGGCGAGGTGGAAATCGGACCTCTCTGTCTTAATATTCCTATCTTTTTTTATTGTTTACGTTCCAGAAGTTAAGTGAAGTGGAGTCGAGAGTGTCCGAACGTTTTGTGTGTCATTTCGTTGGGTGATGACAAAGGACTATGTTGAGCATACTTTCAGTTATTGGCACTTCCTCAAGTTAGGTTATTGATAGGTACTTTCCTTCAAGTTAGGTTATGTTATGTGCTGTTTTCTAAGTGTGCCACTCCGCGGTACCGCACCTAACTCTAAACTCCAACGCGCTCATGTGAACATAGGTAACAATTATTTGAGCGTACTCTACCGCTCGACCGCGCCACCGCGTCTATGCGAACCTCACGCTTGACTTCGATTGCACTTCCCACCAACTAGGCATAAGCCCTCTCCAACCTCTTTTGTGACATAAAATAAAAACTATTTAGTATTTTAAGGGCAGACTCCTTGTAAGATACCAGGAGTGTAGGAGACGGAATGTTTTGAGAAGGGCGAAGGAAATCCTAGTTTCGAGGAGATTTAACGTAAGGGAATTTGCATTAGATGGAAAAGAGATGAACCCTTGGAAATTGCTGGATTAACGTACTGTAACGTGGCAGAATAATCAGGCTGCGTCCTCCTCGCTTGACGGCTACCAGCACGATCGCACAGGGCTGTAGGGGATGATTTTCGTGTTTTATCTTATTCTTTATTTTTATTTTTTTCTATATAATGCGATCTATACGACCGAGGGACGGACATAGAGTACGAAGAAGAGGAGAGCAACACATCAAACAATGGAGAGCTTCGGGATTCGGCCTTTTATCTGGACCGATATTCCACCTCTTTCCCTGTCGGGATGTATCATTGTCCCGCTCGACGTAATAAAGGATACGCGGCTTTCTATTCTCAGTCGCCATCGACCCACGGAAATTTATATATCTCAGGGGGGCTATCTGCTGGACTACGCAACGCTGGTATTGTCTGTCGCTAATTTATACATCGTCCAGCTGAGGCGCTAGTCGTGGTCATCGTGCGACACAGGTTCCTCAATTAACCGAGTTTGGTGGGTTAAGTGGGGATCATAGTTCACGGGCACGCGTGTCGGCAGGACCTCGGGGCTTTTTCCCGGTGACCGTTGAGCGAACCAGACGTAGCCCCTATTGTATCTGGGTCCCACTTTACTCTGTGGTATCACGCAAACGAGCCTCTTACTGTCTGTCACTGTACGGGAAGGAAAAAATTAAGGAGAAAATATTTCAACGTCCTTTCGAGGTTTCCCGGACTACGAGAACATCGCATCGTCATCGTCCCGGTGAGCTCTCTTCCCTTCTACGGTCTTTCGCTATTATTTTATTATTTTATCATTTGATTTGTTCACCATTAAATTCTTCGAGCCTGGTCGCACCTGCGACTCTGGTACACCGCGTGCAGAGTAGTGATTTGAATCGGGTATCGCGGCGTCTATGAAGTGTAACCTCGAGATCGTGAAATTCGTAGAAACCGAGGAAAAGTCACTGTATTAATTAATTGTTTTCGGCTGACGGTTAAACCGTGCGCGCGTAAGGCCGTTATCCCGGTGTGCTTTATATTTGATAGCCTGTGTGTGTGGAATTGGAACGGGATAGACCGCATCGCGGATTTTACCTAATAATTGACTTAGATTTATATGACTTAGTTTATTTCTTTTTGATTCATCTTATTGCCTTGGACTGCTTGGCGTTAACGCTTTGGTTTGAATTAGACTGACGTACCGTAATTTAACATACTTTATTTATTCTATTTATTTGTTCTTTTCTTATTCTATCGGACAGTACTTTATTATTTTTCGTTTTGCATTCGGAAGTAGCGCGAGTTCGGCCGTCGTCCCGTCTGTTGTACTTGGGCTCGAGGGACTTGTACGGTCGGTAGCGTATCTCACTTTTTTAAACTGTTCGTTGCTTTTATTAGTTCGGTTATTATTGTTAGTATTGTTTATTGGTCTTATTATCGTTATTTCGGACGTCGGTCATTTAATTGGGGCTTTCTCATTTTCTTTTTATATGATTTGGGGGTTTATTAATCATTCCTCGTTCTCGACTTATTAGCCGTTGCTTGCCTGTGATTTTCGGGCTAGGAGATTCGAACTAATCGAAATTCGTAACGAGCGTGATAAGCCATACAACATCTGCAGTGTATGAGAGAGAGAGAGAGAGAGAGAGAGAGAACGGGATAACTGGTACCACTGAATTAAAGATGAAAACTAGGATACCTAACTAGATTTAGAAAATTGTTAAAAAGAGAGAC
Source organism: Cylloceria caligata (assembly GCA_963942595.1). NCBI lineage: Eukaryota > Metazoa > Arthropoda > Insecta > Hymenoptera > Ichneumonidae > Cylloceria > Cylloceria caligata. The sequence continues at coordinate 53,515,891 of OZ012704.1, read as the reverse complement.
TAATTTGACGGGACACTTCATTTGAATTCTAAATCGATGGTTATTGAAAAGTAATATGTGTTCGCCAGAAATAAAGAAGTTTGTACGTCCCGTACCTGCTATTGTTGTCAAAGTTATTTATCGGTGTTATTTTATTAATTTGACTTTGGTTTTTGTCCTGGTGTTGTGCCTTTATTGACGATATTTTATGGACTATTTTATTCATTGATTATTTATGACTTATTTTAATTAATTGATTCCATTCGTATTTTATTTTGACTAATTAGTGACTTGACAGTCCGCACCACCCACTCTGCCTCGAACAGCTGTAGCTGGCCTGGGTTGAGGCTGGTTATTCAACTCTGTATTTTTTCCTTCCGGCGCGAAAGCGCCAAGCGCCCAACTCGTAAGAGAAAATAAAAAGAAGGGAAAAAATAACTTGGACCAGTCATAGGTAACGTGGTGCATTGAGGCACAAATTTACGTTACAGTACAGATTGGACGATACGAAGATTTATTCATCGAGAATAAAAATAATAAATGGTAATTGTAACAGAATTAATGCAAAAGTAATTGTTAATAAGGCGAGAAGCGAAGTCGCTTTGTCCAATGGTGTTAACGAAGCGCACTACGAGGCTAGCGAACCGGCGCAATGGCTTCCTAGGTAGAAGAGACCGTTAACCGAAATGGCCGAATTTTTTGTATTTTCACTGAAAAGACCATGCCGAAATAATTATTGTTTTCCATGTTTTTATGATCAGTACCACCCTAGTTCTTGTAGTTGCGATAATGAATGAAAAGTTAATAAAAAGATTGGTTATTTTTATAAACTCGTGTATCCATTTGTCACAATGCTTTCCTACCTTTCAACCAAAAAATAAATAAATAAAAAAAAGCTGCTCGTTTTTCCTTATAACACCAAAATGATCCACAATAAAAAATATTTACTCATTCCTTTACGGAAATAATAATATTATCGCATAGTAGTTGCCGTAGAAATGATTAAATAATAATAATAGTAATTTTAAAAAAAAAGTCTGCCACGGGATTCGATCCGACGATCCAGCACTTACGAAGCGGAGACGTTGCCGACTACGCTACGCGCTCTTGTTGAAAATGATTTAACGCAGAGAGTATATAAAGAGTATATGGACGCTCGGAAATTTTAAATATTTTATATCTCGAAAACGGCTGAGAAGCGGGTCCTATTATTGCACCTATTGCACCCCTGGGTGCAACCTACCTGTAAAAAAAATTTGGTCCGAATCGGTGTTCCACGTACCTGGAGGTCCCCTTGTCAGTCAGAGTTAAATGTATCACGCGACAGCCCGAGCACTAGCAGCAGTAGCAGCGCGAGCAGCCCGAGCCGAGCGAGAGCGAAAGAGACAGACAGTCATATGTCTGTCTTCTTCTATTTTCCGAGACTCCACGAGCTCAGGCGGTCACACGTACAAGGGCGTGCCCTTGTGTGCGTGATGCTGCTGCGGCCGCTTTCGGGCAGTGCTGCACAGTGGGGCCGATTCCCGAAAAGCTGGTCAAAAGTCGAAAACGTAGTTCATTCTGTTTGAGATATAGTATATAAGGGTTTTTGGGGTCGCTGATTATAAATCTGAAGTCAAAATTGCAAAAAAACAAAATGGCGGGTTCAAAATGGCGATAGTAAACCGAAAATACTCAGTTATAATACGGAATGTTTATTGAATCTGTATGAAACTTGGTTTGTGTAAGCTTTCAAGGTCGCTGAATACGAATCCGGTGTGAAAAAACAAAATTCAAAATGGCGGATACAACATGGCAGACGCAATTTTTGTAATCGGCCGGATTCGCTTGAAGCTTGTTATTTGGGGGTTTTCGAGGTCGCTGAATACGAATCCGGTGTGAAAAAAACAAAATTCAAAATGGCGGATCCAATATGGCAGACGCAATTTTCGCAATCGGCCGGATTCGCTTGAAACTTGTTATTTGAGGGTTTTCGAGGTCGCTGAATACGAATCCGGTGTGAAACAAACAAAATTCAAAATGGTGGATCCAACATGGCGGACGCAATTTTCGAAATCAACCGGATTTGCTTGAAACTTGTTACTCGGGGGTTTTTGAGGTCGCTGAACATGAATCCGATGTGAAAAAGACAAAATTCAAAATGGCAGATCCAAAATAGCGATTATAAAAATTTATCAACTTTTTATAAATCTGTAAGTAAATTATATATTTGATAAAAAGTAATAAAACATCTACTTTTACATCTATAATTGTATTGATTAAAATCACTTTTGAAAGACTTATTTTATACTATTTACAAGTTACATTTCCTTTTTTTATTGAAGTGAATGTACTTCAGTTACATGCAAGTCATTTTTTCTTTGAAGCACATATTTCTTAAAATCATTTTCTGAAACAAAATAGATTTTGTGAAATAAATTTAACATGTTCAAACAGTTAATTTATAATTATTTTAGTTTAAGTAAAAAATTTTTAAGATTACTGTATAATAATTTGATTTACAGTTTTAAAATAAATTTGGTATTTGGATTACAGAGTAATGATTTTCTTGTTTAAACGAAATATTTTGTACATATTTCAGATAAGTAATCACATTTTTAATCACTTATAAAAATATTGAAAAATGTATAATTCAAATATATAAGAAAGTGTATTAAGGAACACGATTTTTTAAATACTAACATATTTATTTGAGAAATACACTACAAAGCCAACTTCAAAAAATAAATTTATATCAACAAGAATATTGTTCTAATATTAACATAAAAATTAGTCTTCATCATCAGTCGAATTGGCTGTATAAAAATCTGAAGAATCTGACGACATCGAAAAAGAAGAGATAGAATCATCAGTAGACGCATAAACAGTTCGTGAAGTAAGCAAAGCAATTGTTTCCGGAAATGAGGATTTTAATTTCTTATGTGGCAATTTCTTTAAGCTAGACGGATCTGATGCCACTAGCAAGCGCAAGAAAAGATCTTCCATCGATTTTGTTCTGCTGCATTTTCGTGCAAAATCTTCACGGTATCTTTTAATATATTTATTACAAGACTCCTGTGCACCTTCAGACATTTGTCCGATTGGCAATAAAGCAGATTGTATTATTTCAGAGCCGTGAATTAAAAGTTTATGAACAGAAGTAGGCATGTAGAACCAGGGATATAAGTCGACGAATTTTCGAGCTGTTTCTATTGTGTATTCTTGGAAATGTGGTACATTAATTTCATGACCACTTGAAATAGCTTGTAAAATAACATGGAACCTTTTAATAACATCTTGGTCAACGCCCGTTATAGTAGCGGAAATTGATGCATTTTCGAAAAATCGTCGAGCAGTGTTCCCATCATTCGTACTACCATATCCAGGCTTTGGTTGATCCACAATAAGTCCTAACTGTTGGCGAAAACCTTTTTGAATATTTTTTTTCTATTTTCTGTCGCTTTCTTATCTTCACTTGTTCGCGCTTGCCATTTTTTAATATCCAATTATACGAAACATGCAAACAACATTCAAATAATCGAAACCACATATGTAATGTAGATAAGCCAAAAGTTAAATTATCTCTATTAATTTCTCTTTTCAAAAATACATCGATCTTATTGAAATCTTTACTAGTAGCATTACATAAATAGCAACGTTGAGTAGAAGCAGTTGCAGTAATTGCGTCACAAACTTTACCATCAATCCTAGTTAAAGCAAGTTCGTAAGTAACAATGATCTCTTTTCCATTTATTACAGTTTTAAAAGGCATACGTTTGTCCGCTTGTTCTTTTATATACTCTGTTTGTTTAACAGTGGCCTCAGTAGTTTCATGCAAAAATTCAATTTTTATTGGTCTACAAAAGCGTGGTGATGATGGTCTCGGATTTTTCCATACAATGATTTTTGCAGATGTATTTTTATCGATCGATATTAATTGCACTGGAACAAGCGAAGTGAAAAAGATATTAGCATCTGATTTACTTCCATCATCATCACTAAATTTTTGCTTGTACATACTTTGGCCAGAACTGCCATCACAACCCCACTTACAAATTAAATTAAAATTAGAAAGTTGTTCATCCGGCAAACTTTTTACGACATTCATTTGAGTCGTCAACAGTCGGCCGATTGTATGGTCTAATAAAGCTTGTAGTTTAACTTCTGCATTGGTTTCACATATACTAATACTACCCTTTTCAGGATAACATTTACACTTAGCTTTCTGTACTAATTTATAAGATGGATATAATATACATTTCTTTTTTTTACTTATACTCCTTAATCCCTGGTATTGACTTCGCGATAGTTTTTGCTCGATTACAAGTGAAACAGCTTCATCAGCAGAAAGAGTGACTTCAGGAATAAACTCCAAAGGTTTTCTATACTTTCGAGCTTTAGATGGACTACTCGAAGTTATATCTTTAACAATTTTAGCAGCTTCCACGTTTCCTTCGATTCGTAAATTCATCTGTGTTGCGTAGGAGAGCTCTTCAGTACTTGATCCCGATCGAATGTCTTCGGTTCTCCTTCGCTTCGTTCTTTCACTGGATTGTGCAAATTGCTGTTTTGGGCGGCCCATATGTGTTTCATCTGACGTGGTTTGTGGTGGTGATCCATCTTCTTTCTTTTCATCGAAATAAACGATGCTATTTAGCCATTGCTGATTCTTCTCCGGAAATTTTTGTTCCATCCGCCAAACTTCCTGCCACTTTGCTATTAATTTATGTAATAGTATACGAACGACCGATTTCGCATTGTCTGATAACGTAAAAGATCGCTGTAATTTTGTAGACAAATTATTTTTTATTTTTTCAAAAGCTATTGTAGCACTGTCATTCAAGTTGTCTTTCAGTAATCTAAAAATTTCTTCCCTTGACAAACCAGAAATTTGTTTAGTACTATCAGCACCTGAAACAAAAAAGAAAGTTTTTAATTTATAACACGTTAAAGTGAAAGCAAAAACTTTTGCTAAAAATTTATATAAACTATAGTTTACAATAATTTTGTGAATAAAAGTTTACAAAACATGACTTTTTTTGTATGTTAACTGAAACGTTTACACGTTATTTTTCACTTGTATCTTTAAGCATTGTGTAAATATGAATGAAATAAATAATAACAATATATCTTTATTATTATTTGTTAAACATGTAAAAATAATGCACTTACTTGCACTTGAAGCGTCCATTTTGCAAAACGACCCACTTCACGATGTTTGGCAAATTTTTGAATATTCTTTTACTTTGTACGATCCAACACAACAGCTGCTACTCCAAGAAAGATCACTTCGCCACTGCCTCGTAACTCGTAACTAAAGTTGCATTAAGCATATCCCCTTGCCAGATGCGTGCCCTTTTCAGGCATGCGCAGTGCATGCGAAAGAATTTCCAGGCATGTATATAGCAATAAGGAACCCATATATTTTCCAACAAATAACTACCCTTATAAAAATTTAACGCAACTTGTGATAAATTAAGCAGTAATAAATTATTGAGCGACAGTAATTTATTATTAGTTGATTTATCATAGCCGGTATTAAATTTCTGGAAAAATATCATCTCTCTTTCAAAATAAGGGCTATATAAACTGTAACGGTATTTTACGTTATCATTTCCCTTGAAGGGTTTTGAGTTCGGACTCGAGCAGTGAGGAAATTAATTCAGACTTCAGTATCGGGTAAAAGTAGGTTTTATTGACAATTATTATTATTTATCCATATGAAAATATTGATTATTAATATTACTTAATTAGACTCCTTTTCTTTGTTAATCCTGAGGATTATGCACTGTACAAAACTTTAACCGGGCTCTCGTACGACTATATAATCGTGTCCGCAAAAATAGGAGTTTTTATATGAATTAAAATATTTCCCTAGATGATATCGCAGTTTCTCTATTTTCTACGCCAGGCATGAGGGAGTGTTTAGCCTACCGGGCTTGCCATCTATGTTGGCTCTGTTATTACTCCTCGCTTACCCTATATCTATATCTATTTGATCGTGGTGGGGACGAAGCTCACGCTTTGGCTCTCCTGGCTATACTACTTATTTGCAGCCCCCGTCGCTGCTACGGTGGAGCCGTCAGTGAGATGCATTTTATGTGCATCGGTGCATTAAAACGATGACAGGAGTGTCCCTATCTAATTTTTAGAGGGGGGTTCTATTGATTTAATATATCTTTTTATGAAATTATTATGTTCCTTTCTATTTGTGAGCTCTTGGTGACTCTGATGTTGGACGTCTTGAAGATGTGTTTCTAGACGGCCTCAGTGGTTGGATGCCGAAAAGGTTCGTCTTCGTAGGCTTCAGAAGTATCTGGGCCTGGTCCTTGGAGTGCTGCTGTTGGTAGGCTCCTCCTTTGGTTGGCTCCGTGGTCCTTTTTTGGCTGGTTTGCAGGTCTTCCTTCTATTCGCTGGCTGGTCCTTGATGTCTGGTTGGAATCTGTGAACAAAATGCTTCCTGATCGTCGCATTTCGCGTTCTTTTATACTGGCTTTTCCCACTCTTCTTCCTTGTTCTCAGTATATCTATATTTGGTAGTCGTCTTGTAGCCCATCTCCTGTAGACCATTTCTTGTTAATCCATACTTCTGATGATCGTATTTAACGTATCTCTTGTCAATTTCTTTTTGTACATATTTTGATACTATAGGAGTACGTGTGATTGCTGTTGAATTTCCTGGAATTTCTATCTTTCGTAGTGTTGGTTGTATGTACTACAGGTCCCTCTGGCTGTGTGTGTGGGGCGTACTATGGTTCGCTACTCTATGTTTATATTTTATTGTGTGTGATCCTGGTGCTTCGCTGTGTGTGTGTGGTGTTCTAGTATTGTGCGGATGAGACGTACTATTCGTCTCATTGTCCCCCGATCCGAGGTGAGCTTGTGAACCAAGTATCTTCGTGATATTATTGTTTCTTATTCTAAATTTTCTATCCTATGTTTATTTCGCGATGAATTCTTACTTTTACTCTATTCCAGGGGTCTCCAAACTTTCCAGCCTTAGGGCCATACTGATTACTCCAGTAAGTTCCGAGGGCCAAAACCATATTATCATTGTTGCCGGTGGTAAAAAGTGAAATAGTCCAAAATCTGTCCGCGGGCCGTAGTTTGGAGACCCCTGCTCTATTCTATTAATGTTTCATGACTTAATTATTTTACTTATTTTCTATTTCGTAGTAGGTATAAATTTTTTTTTCCAGCTTTTAATTTCGGGCTGCTCCATGGTTATTCTTTTTAGATTCCAATTTATGTCCGAGTTCTACATATTTTTTATTTTTTTCGGTGTTTTCGGATTTTAGGTCTTTTCTCTTCGAACTTCGGATCGATACTGGTTCTTGATGTTTTTATTATTAGTCATCTTCTAGTGTTCTTCTGTCCTTTGTTTTCCTTCCTTGTTTGTGGAATTATCGATCGACTTGTGGATTTGTTATTCGATGAATTTAAATTTTATTTTGTTTTATGAATTAATTTTAGTACCTACTACCCTTATAAAATTTTCTATGTTTCTTCCTAGCCCTATGATTAAAAATTAGTCTACTCTTATTCTTTATTTTGACTCTTCCTGTTTGTCTCTGATTGTTTCTTCTATGTCTTGAGCTGTTCTGTATTTAGTCATTAGACTAGCATGGCATTTTCCACGGACTTTTGTAGTGAGTGGATCAACGAGTAGGTATGTTGCTAGACCTACACATTTTTCTATCCTATATGGACCTTCTCGTAGAGACAAAAGATTTGAGGAGATCTGATTGGCGGGATCCGATACATTCAAAGCTTTTACCAATACTAGATTTCCTTCTTCGAAGTTTGTTAGTCTGTGTGTGGCATTGAATCTTTCGGCTCTTTGTGCCCCCTTTTTTGTGATTCTTTCTCGAGCTATCTCGATTTTTGCCTCGTACGTTAAAGGATCGTCCTCCTCACTTGCTGGGATGCCCAACCATTTATTCCATAGTCGGACTGGCTTTTTACCCTTTTGTAATTCTGTAGGTGTAAATTTAGTGGTCTCGTGGTGAGATTCATTAATACAGTCTTGTACTACTTGTACCCATTTATACCAACCAGCGTGGTTTTCTTTTAAAAATGTCCTAAAAAATCGTCCTAACTCGCGATTTACTCTTTCAACGATGTTTCCTTGAGGATGTCGGATCGAGGAAAATACTGCTTTTATGTTTTCTTCTTCCAGTTTTTGAGCCAGTTTTTCGCAGTAAATTGTGTTCCATGGTCGAACTGTATTCGTGCTGGTTTTCCGAGCTGCGGAATGTAATCGTTGAAAATCTTTTTAATTACTGTTGTTGTATTTGCTTTTCGCATTGGGAACAATACCACATATTTGCTGAATGCATCTATGGTCACGAGGATGTGTTTTACTCCCCCAATAGATGTCGGAAGTGGTCCATAGAAATCAATTGAGATTAAGTCTCCCGGTTTTTCGGGAATAATCGTTTGCATTTCAGCGTAATTTGTTTGTATTGTTACTTTGCTGCGTTCACAGATATCGCAACATGCCAGTGGGGATCGTATGATTTTTCCTAAGTGTGGATGCGAAAAATCTTCGTCGAGGATTCGGAAACATTTTCTTGCTCCTATATGCCCATAGAGTTCGTGACATTCTATAATTGGTTGTCGAACCAAGCATTTTGGTAGTACGACTTTCCAGATTTTTGCCTTAGTCTTTTTCTGGAGGATTCCTTCTTGTAATCGAAATTTCTTTTCTTCTTCTGTATTCTCTTCTTTTTCTAAAAATTCCATGATGTCTCCAAGGTCTTTCTGGTCTCTCTGATGTTTCGATATTTTTTTTATATCCTTGATTAAGTCTTTGGAAACTTTGCGGGCCAATGTTGCTCCGATTACTACCAATTTACTACCTTTCGTAATACTTTCTTTCCCTTTTATTCGGCTTAGAGTATCAGCAGCAGTATTTTTTTTCCTTCGAGGTGTTCTATATTCAGGTTATAATCCTGAATTGATAGAACCCATCGCATTAATCTCTCTGCCGTGAATCGACAGGTTTTGAGAAATATTAGTGCCTTGTGGTCTGTTTTTATTTGTATCTCAGCACCTCGGAGGTAGGTCCTGAATTTTTCTAAGGCCCATACAATTGCTAATAGCTCTTTCTCGGTTGTCATGTAGCCGTGTTCTGCCCTCTTGAGAGTTCGGCTTGCGAATGATATTACTTCGCTTTCTCCTTCTTCGTTTTTCTGTGATAGGATGGCTCCAAGTGCATATCCACTAGCGTCGGTTGTTAACGTGTATGGTTTTTTTATATCAGGGAAATGAAGGATGACTGTTTCGCAAAATAGATCCTTAACTCGATCGAAGGCTTCTTGTTGTGTCGTTTCCCATTTCCCTCATACTCCTTTCCTCAGTAATTCTAAGAGTGGAGCGGTCTCGTGTGCATGTTGATTTGTAAATTTGGTATAGAAATTTATCAATCCTAGAAAGCCTCTTAATTGTTTCAAGTTCTTTGGAGCAGGATATTCCTTAATAGCCCTTATTTTCTCTGGATCAGGTTTTAGTCCTTCAGTAGTGAGAATGGGGCCCAGGAAAGACACTTCTTTTCGGAAAAAGTGTGATTTTTTAAAATTTAATGTCATTCCGTGCTCTTTAAAACGTTGAAAGAGAATCTCGAGGTGAGTGAGATGCTCCTCATGGTTTTTTGATAATACCAGTAGATCATCCACAAAATTAATGACGAAATCTAATTCGTTTAATACTACGTCAAGTGCTCGTATTAAGCTTGCCGTACTTGTTTTTAGTCCAAATAATGTTACAGTGAACTCGTAGCACTTTCCATTGTGTTGAAAAGCCGTGTACTTTCTAGAGTCTGGATGTAGTGGAATTTGCCAAAAACTGCTCGTAAGATCCAAAGTTGAAATATCTGATTTTCCTCCGCATCTCTGGAAAATCTCCTCAATGGGAGGTGCGTTATTGTGATCATTTACCAAGTAATTATTTAGTTCTCTGGCATCTAAACACAGTCGCACACTCTCATCGTCCTTAGTCACTGGCATTAACGGATTTATATAGATACTTTCTGACTTTTGTATCACTCCGTAATCGAGCATTTTTTTAATCTCTTGTTGTACTCTATCTCGTTGTGCCAGTGCCACTGGATATGATCGATGGAAGTATGGCTTTGGATCCTTGAGTGTTAAATGGTGTACGTATTTAGACATCCTTCCTGGTCTTCGGTCGAATATCTCTTGATTTCTCTCCACGATTTGTTTGAAATTGGTTTTAATGTTAGTTTATAGATCGTGACATTCTTCCATCTTTTCCTCGAATTTCACCTCCAAAAATTGGAATTCCGCGGGGTTTGTTAGTGGTTCTTCTTGTATGGCACACGTCTCTCGACTTTCATCTTTCTGTTCCGTACTTGGATCTACTAATTGCCAGAATCCTTCTATTAAATTTGCCACCATATTGTCTTTTACGGCCACACATTTGCTGTGAGCATCGATGGAAATCTGTAGATTTATCATACTGTCTATCCCAATCAGGATAGGTCGTAGTAGTTTTGGGACTACTAGTAATTGTAGGGTTCCCTCTGATCCATAGGTTCTCGCTTCCACCATTAATTGTTTTTTTACTTTTTCCGCCTCTCCTCCAAATGCACCTACAACTTTTGTTTAAGTGACTGGTAGTGTGGGGCATTTCTCGAATTTTTCATAGCACTGCTTAAAAAATTCTTCTGAAATGCAGCTTACTTCACTACCGCTGTCAATCAGACTTTTTACAGATACTCCCTCTATTCCTACCGGAATTTCTGGACACCGGGGATGTATATCGTCATACCATTTTCCTTCTTTCCTCGGCTCTTCTCTTAGAAATTCCCGTGGATCTTCTGTAACTGTAAATACTGGGTACTTCTTCGCGTATTGGTCATTGCCGCTCCATGGTTTTGCCTCTTCCTTTGATGTCTCTTGCCGATCACTAGCGTTACTAGCGGTCGCGATTCCCTGTTCCCGTCCAGATGATTTCGGCATCCCGATATCCTTTGGAATGGCTTTACTAGTGGATGGCTCACCAGCGATTTTCCCTTCGTCTGTCTTCAATTTTTCTTCTTCTATTCCGCTTTCTATCACTCTCCGCTCTTTCCTCTTCTTATTTCTTTTTTTTACTGTTGCTTCCTCCTTTTGTCCTTTTTTATTTTTATTTTCCGTTGCACCTCGTTTTACCACCTCTTTCTTGCATTTCTTTACGGGCGCAACGTTTAAGCGTTTCCCGGATTGGCATTTTTTCGTTGTGCCCGCGCCACCAGTGTAATTGTGTTTTCTATCAATGGTCCAGGAGGATATCCTTGGATTTTTTGAGCCGTTGCCTGGAGACGAGTGAGGTTGCCTACCTGGAATGTCGATAAACCATGCGTGCAATTATTTATGCTTGTGGAGACATGCTGTTCCAGTGCCTTGATTCTCGTTGCATGTTTTTCTGTAGTAGTCTGGTTTTTTTGTATTCGTTCCGAGGCTCCTTTCATCTCTTTCTCTAGTCTTGCTCTAATCATTTGTTCGTTGACAATAATATCCCTGTGATAATTATTGACAACATATTGTTCTTTGATGATTTCTTGACGGACTTTTTCAATTTTTGTATCAGTCCGTTCGTCACTCTCGAGTATGCTGGTCTTGACGTGCCCCTTCAGACTTTCCCGGAGTGTAGCTGTCCTCGAGACACAGGAATCGTTGGCTTCGTCTAATTTTACTTGGATCCTTTCGAGTTTTTCATCCTGGCCTTCTTTCATGGTGTGAAGGAAAGTCATAATTTGGCTCATGTCCACCGGACCTGGGACGACAGTCAGAGTATCCCCTAGTCTTTGTGTAGATAGCCCATCTTGGCGCTCACATAATGCATCGGATTCCATCGTTTCGTTTGGAATTTCTGAGTCTTTCGATTTTTTTCCAATCTTGCCTACGCTGCCGTCTTAATAAACCGTCTGCTGTAGCGATGTATTTAGGTCTACGCTAGCGTCGAGTGCTGCTTGTTGCACCAGTCTTTGAGCGAATATTGATTCAAAGCTCATAATTATTATACTTGTTACCCAATATCAGCCTTTCTTTCCTATGCTCGAGTCCCTGTTCGGGCGCCAAATGTAACGGTATTTTACGTTATCATTTCCCTTGAAGGGTTTTGAGTTTGGACTCGAGCAGGGAGGAAATTAATTCAGACTTCAGTATCGGGTAAAAGTAGGTTTTATTGACAATTATTATTATTTATCCATATGAAAATATTGATTATTAATATTACTTAATTAGACTCCTTTTCTTTGTTAATCCTGAGGATTATGCACTGTACAAAACTTTAACCGGGCTCTCGTACGACTATATAATCGTGTCCGCAAAAATAGGAGTTTTTATATGAATTAAAATATTTCCCCAGATGATATTGCAGTTTCTCTATTTTCTACGCCAGGAATGAGAGAGTGTTTAGCCTACCGGGCTTGCCATTTATGTTGGCTCTGTTATTACTCCTCGCCTACCCTATATCTATTTGATCGTGGTGGGGACGAAGCTCGCGCTTTGGCTCTCCTGGCTATACTACTTATTTGCTGCCCCCGTCGCTGCTACGGTGGAGCCGTCAGTGAGATGCATTTTATGTGCATCGGTGCATTTAAACGATGACAGGAGTGTCCCAATCTAATTTTTAGAGGGGGGTTCTATTGATTTAATATATCTTTTTATGAAATTATTATGTTCCTTTCTATTTGTGAGCTCTTGGTGACTCTGATGTTGGACGTCTTGAAGATGTGTTTCTAGACGGCCTCAGTGGTTGGATGCCGAAAAGGTTCGTCTTTGTAGGCTTCAGAAGTATCTGGGCCTGGTCCTTGGAGTGCTGCTGTTGGTAGGCTCCTCCTTTGGTTGGCTCCGTGGTCCTTTTTTGGCTGGTTTGCAGGTCTTCCTTCTATTCGCTGGCTGGTCCTTGATGTCTGGTTGGAATCTGTGAACAAAATGCTTCCTGATCGTCGCATTTCGCGTTCTTTTATACTGGCTTTTCCCACTCTTCTTCCTTGTTCTCAGTATATCTATATTTGGTAGTCGTCTTGTAGCCCATCTCCTGTAGACCATTTCTTGTTAATCCATACTTCTGATGATCGTATTTAACGTATCTCTTGTCAATTTCTTTTTGTACATATTTTGATACTATAGGAGTACGTGTGATTGCTGTTGAATTTCCTGGAATTTCTATCTTTCGTAGTGTTGGTTGTATGTACTACAGGTCCCTCTGGCTGTGTGTGTGGGGCGTACTATGGTTCGCTACTCTATGTTTATATTTTATTGTGTGTGATCCTGGTGCTTCGCTGTGTGTGTGTGGTGTTCTAGTATTGTGCGGATGAGACGTACTATTCGTCTCAATACCTTTAAATAGTTGAACTAAGTACTTCACTGATGAACACGTGGATGCCAAGCTGAATGGGCATGCGCGAAAAAGATACCTATCAGGCAACTCTGCTCGTAACTGCCACAGGCCCACAGGTAGGCCTATCGACCCTTTGTGACGTGATCGACCCTTTTCAAATATTGCATTGTCCTCGCAAAAAGTCTATCTGTTCCACTATATATAGGTAGACCTATATATTGCAGGTAGGTCCGTTATCCTCTATAAATATTAGAATCCAACAATATACCAGGTGTATGCATAAGTTTTTTCCGGTTTTTTGGTAAAAAAAACACGTAGTTTTCAAGGGAAATTAATTTTTGTTTTATTCAAAATATTGGCCATCAGCTTCTACACATTTCGCCCATCTTTCAGGTAACTTATGAATACCATGCCAGAAAAACTGCTTGTCTTTTGCGGCAAACCATTTGTCGAGCCATTTTCCAACTTCCTCGAAATTGCTGAAGTGCTGCTCTGGGAGCGCGTGCCCCATTGATGCGAAGAGGTGATAATCAGATGGCGCCAGGTCTGGCGAATACGGCGGGTGCGGAAGGATGTCCCATCCAAGCGATTTCAAGGTGTCTTTCACTGCTTTTGCTGTGTGAGACGGCGCATTGTCGTGTAACAAAATCACTTTGCCATGTCTTCTGGCCCGTTCCGGTCGTCTTTCGATTAATGCGTGGTTTAAATTAATAATTTGTTGGCGATAGCGTTGTGTATTAACGGTTTCACCGGGCTTCAAGACTTCATAATACACAATACCGCTCTGGTCCCACCAGACACAGAGCATGGTCTTCTTGCCGAAGCGATTTGGCCTTGGTGTTGGAGGACCGGCTTCGCCAGGTGAAAGCCACGATTTTTTCCGCTTCGGGTTTTCAAAATAAATCCATTTTTCGTCACCCGTCACAATTCGATGCAAAAATGATTTCCTTTCGTGGCGTTGAAGCAACACTTCACAAGTGACTTTGCGATTTTCTATTTGACGTTCATTCAAATCGTGTGGGACCCATTTACCGAGTTTATTGATCTTCCCCATTACTCGTAAACGTCTGCTGATTGTTTCTTGTGACACATGTAATGCTTCTGCTAATTGCCGTTGAGTTTGAGTTGGGTCATCATCCAATAACTCCTGCAATTGCTCGTCTTCGCATTTTTGTGGTCCACCAGAGCGCTCACTGTCTTTCACATTGAAATCACCAGTTTTAAATTGTCGAAACCATGTCTCACATGTTCTAATCGATGGAGCGTGTTCACCATATGTTTCTACCAGCAAACGTTGACTTTCAGCAGCCTTTTTCTTTTGATTAAATAAGAAAAGCAATGCGTGCCGCAAATGTTCTTTTTCAGACACAAAACTCGACATGATCACTGAACGATAAAACAAAGACGCTAGTTTTTGGCGGACTCAACTTGTGTGTGTTTGTAGGTTAATGTCAGACGAACAAAATGACGTATGTGTCAAATTAATACGCTGCGTACTTTTCGCTGGCGCCATCTCTTAGTTAAACCGGAAAAAACTTATGCATACACCTGGTATACTCTAAAACGAAATAAGTTATTTATAACATTAAAATAATTATTAAAATTATGAAAATTGCTGAATTAATTTAACTACAATTTTATTAAATAATTATTATACAAAATAAAAAAAAATCACCTACACGAGATTTGAACCGAGAACAATAATGTACGAGTCCAGCGTGTAAGCCACTACGCTACGGAACTATTCACGTTGCATAGCCAAGAAAAAACAAAATTAAAAATGGTGGTTTTATTTCGAAAATTATGTTCGCCGTATTGGATCCGCCATTTTGAATTTTGTTTTTTTGACACCGGATTTGTATTCAGCGATCCCAAAAACCCCCGAGTAACAAGTTTCAAGCGAATCCAACCGATTTCGAAAATTGCATCCGCCATATTGGATCCGCCATTTTGAATTTGATTTTTTTGACACCGGATTCGTATTCAGAGACCTCAAAAACCCCCGAGTAACAAGTTTCAAGCAAATCCGACCGATTTCGAAAATTGCGCCCACCATATTGGATCGGCCATTTTTAATTTTGTTTTTTTGACACCGGATTCGTATTCAGCGACCCCAAAAACCCCCGAGTAACAAGTTTCACAAAATTATATTCATTTGAAAAAAACGTGCAACAAGTGGTTAATGTGAATTTGTAATTTTTTATATTCAAATGTGAACGAAAAACAAAGTTGCAGCTAGCTTTAGCTAATTTTTACTAATTTTGTTACATAACAGTACAAACTTTAATTCAAAGCTTGTTTCGTTGCGGAACACTGCGGAACTTTTAACTTTTTCCCTGTTTTTCTAAAATGATTGCACATCATTTTTCATTTCTTTCTACTTTAGACATTGTTTAGCTATTAATGTATATGTATCTGTTATAATTTTCGACGCATATGATAATAAATTACTTTCTTCAACCTGAAACCTCCATTTTGCAGAATTAAGAAACACTAATTTTACGATTTTCTACGAATTTTTTAATATGACGCTTGAATATGAGCTCGAACAATCGAGCTATTACTTGCGCGAAGGTCTCTTTTGTACTGGCTTATACTTGCCAGGTATATATCACTAGCCCTTATAAAATGTTCCATTATATTCTTTAAACATTACTCTATCCACCTATGTAATCTAAATCCTATAAAATGAAACTTCATTTTTCGACTTTTGACCAGCTTTTCGGGAATCGGCCCCACTGTGCGCTGGCGTGAACCCCGAGGCGCAGTGGTCGGACAGTTAGTGGTTCAGCGAACATGGTTGAGGACAGGCGAAAACGCCGAAGCATTTGGTCGATGCTCACCTCTCGCATTTTTTGGTTATTAAAATTTATCGTGCAAATATTCTCGTCTTACTGTTTGGATCTGCTCATTCATTGGGAGGAAGGTAATCTCATTTTCTCACGGGTCTTCTTGTTACGTCCGAGCATGGGGCTCGGAAAAATGTCCGAGGCCCATGCTTGTCCTGTATGCACGTGCAAACACCGCCCTCGTCCCCAGGACTGATATGGGATGCGCTCCCTTGCAGTCCCTGTCTGGATCGCGGCGCGCGCGCGAGTCATTTAAGACTACCGCGCGGCGCCCTCTAGACAGAAACAGCTCGGCGAATGCAGAGAGGAATCAACTGACCTTTGCACAAGAAGAAGTGCTGAGTCCAGAATAAGCTGCCCTCCTCTTATTCTGCACGAGGTTTGCGAATCCTGTCCAGGCAAGGAGAACGGCAGCCTTCTCTTGACCATTAGAGCACTAATTGCTTTTAAAGAAGCTCCGCATTGCTGCCCTGCGTAGCACCCTGTAATCTCCAGTTTACAGTTTTGGGACTCCAGGATCTGTTACCGCGAGTCAAATACCGAAACGCTGTGAGTAGGGAGCGTCACGCATCAGTCTCCCGCGTTCAAATAGTCAAATTCAAAATACAATTATAAAGACGATATTATTATCTAGGTTAATTTAAGTGCAATAACAAGGAATTATAGACGATATATGTTCGCACTACGAAACAACTTAAATAAATTCGGATCTTGTTCCTTTCACTTGGTAATTTTGGCTTTCCTGATTTTTTATTGCATGCAACCCGTCCAGCATCGAGATACCGAGCCCATTTAGAGGTGGACAGCACAGCACATATCCCACAAATAATGAATAAACCATGCGACTCGCGCAGGGATTTGCTATGTTTCGCTATACGGCCTTCAGCTCGGGACGTACCATTCTCATTCATTTGAAGAACAACGAATAATTTTTTCAACGCATACGGAGAAGTTCCGGTCTTTCTACATCTCTACGGTACACCTGGAAGGTTTTAATTGTGACCTGAATGTCAATAGTTATTCGAGAAGGATATTTGGATCAAAATAAGCTTTTTGCCGCAGACTCTCACCCATCTACCCGCTTGGGGAGAGATTCATCGATAATAATTTTTGGAACATTAGACGAAATATGGTAAATGAGAGTGTCGTTTGAATATCGAGAACGAAGTGTCCTTTCTCGATGAACTGCCGCACCAGTATACTCGAATCGTCCGGGCGTAGATCAAATGATAGACACTGTAAGAAATTGTGACGCGACCGATTGAATTCCGTTGCGCACTATCGAAGAATTACCGGGAACTTGAACCGTGAAGCGTCCACTTAGAAACCGAAGTAGTCCCGAAGAAAGACCGGAATAGTAGTATCCTCGTCAAAGACCCGGGATAGAAGTGCTTTTTTATAGAGAAACTGGAAAAAGCCTGCGTGAAGTGGGGCGGAAAGGGGAAGTGACCGAACGTCTAGAAAGATCAGCTAGACGGTAGCCTATCAACTGAGGGCCTTTCGAGGACACTCAGAAAACTACGCAGACTTTTCTGAACACGAAGAGTTCCCAGCCAATTAGACCCAGAGGAAATTGCTCTCCTCTCCAATCCCTGCGTATAGCTGAGGGGGATATCGCCATAGTATAAAAGGGCCGAAATATGGCTTTTTTAGTCAGTTCTCGTCGGTCTTGGCCAACGTTTAACATCTCTAATTCAGTAAAGAAGTCAGTAAAAATAGTAGTAAGGAGAAATCCTTGGTTCTTTTAGAGATTATCCCCAAATCCGCGGCCGACCGCGGAGTCTCACATTCCCAACCATTAAATACGGTGAGTAGCGCGACCCACCGCGAACTCACCATTTCTAACTTACTAGCCCAGAGAGTAACGCGGAACACCGCGGACGCTCGCACATCCTTGAATTCCATTCCGAACAAGGATTACTCCTTGTTCGCAAATATACATTCACATTCCCTTTTTGTGGTATCTAACCCCGTTTCATGGAGAATCAAAAGCGCGGAAGCCGCAAAACCGGCTTTAAGGCAAATTTAAGTAATTCATCAAATTCTTAGCCCAGATCTTTGACCAATTAGGCGTAGCTAACGTCAAAAACAGGGTAATTCTTAGAGTTTTGTTACCCGAACGTAACATACCCACGCAATCGTAGATTCTGAAATTCTCTTTATTCTTAGCTCAAAACTAAGTCAAACTTATATCAAATCACGTGTTTTCACAGCGGTGAGACCGAATATCACCTCATTCTGTATAAATGTGCACCGGCAGAAAATAGAATAACCTTTCTAATTGCAGAGCATACGTGATAGTGAAACTAATTTTTTTCCCTTAAATTTCGGAAAATAAAGAGTTACTCGAAATTCATCTGATGTTTCTACGTTAAATCCCCAATTTTTATTGAATTACATTAATTTGTCCCCGAGAAATTCAGAATCGTCTTTTCAGTAAAAACTCCATGTAATATTTCACTACTTTTCGTGGCAATTCTAAAAAATTTATATACTCGTGGCATTTCTCGAACATAGATTGTGCGATATTGTAATTCATTTATATTTTTTATCTTTTTTTAAAAGTAGTGCAATTAGAGATGACAATTGCATTGCGCGATCGAGCGCACTAATTGCCATTTTCGTAACTTCTTTTTATCAGCAGCGGTCCAAGAACTTAAAATCCTTGCACAAGCTAATCACACGTTTGGAAATATTTGTTAGGTTACAAAAAACCATTGACTCGCACAACATGCCCTGTGATGGGATAGATCTAATTATTTCTAAAAATAAATATAGTAAATATGTCAATAAAGTCTTTTGTTTTATGCCTCAAAAAAATTATTATATACCTATATATTCTATGAAAAACAGTATTAATGTAAGTACAACAAATTAATTTGCCATTATATACTTTTCTCAAATATATTATACTTTATTTAAGTGAACACGTTTATTGGGAAACGCAACGATTTCAACAATTTGCGAGATACCACCCAGTTCATTAAAGTTGTTATACAGCGTGGCAAACTCAATGCAACATGACATGTTCTCAAGTTTTCGTTTAGTTATGTGAACGTAATATATTTGTTATTAAAAACCGTGTGATTTCACATTAACACTGAAAGGAGCCGTGCTTGAGACTGGTTTGAATAAGACAATTATATAAATTGCAATTGTTTATAAAGACATCTCGCAATTCTCAATTGTGCAGTGTCCAAAACTTGAATTAAATTATTCTATGTATTCAGAGATGGATATTTCTTGCTAATTTAAAAATATACTTTTCTGTTGCTTTTTCCACTATTAGCTATTACTTTTTTTTTAGAAGTGGTCCATTATGTTTGTAATTACATGATAAGCATTTTTATTTACAAATTTTAAACATTGTACACGATGAGTTTCAAAATCACGATTACAAAATTCAAAGTATAAAGGGTGCTGTTACTATTCAAATGATCACTAATTGAATAGCTAAAATTCGAACAAGCTCTTTAAAAAAAATTTGAAATATCTGCACAGTCCTAGTAAAATTACACAAGCACTGGTTATTTAAAACTAATGGAAAAGGCTCATATCTGCCATGTTTCAAGCTTGACCACGTGAAATTCAAGATAAAAAAAAGCAATCGACTGCTCATTGTGTTTGGCACTGACAACATGTAGTCGAAATGTGCATTTTCCCCAATACTTCCAATTCAGGTCTACTTATATACCAGTTTTCTATACGATTTGGCTGGATAGCAATTATGATCAAAAATAACATTTATACCCATATTTATTCTATTTTAAACGTAGAATATAACCTTGTTATGAATAAGTTCATACTAACGTTAAAGTTATAGTAAATGAAATAGAAAAATAGGTATACAAAATAAATACGATAGGTATAATTTAACTTTTATATTGGTTGAAGATACTTGGATCATTCAGCTTCGACTCAAGGAATTCGTGGAATGTAATGGCATTATCATTGAACATAAAAAGGAGAGGATTAAGTTACCCTTGGAAAAGTCATCTTGAAAACGTAACAATCGAACATTCGTCGCCCAGACAATTCTGGTTTTATAGCCTAATTCACAACGTACAGACTATAGACATACGCATTTTCGCAATAATCGAAGGAGTAAAGAATGTTTACAAGCAATTGTTTGTAGCAGTACTATTTCTTAATTTTTTAAGCTCTCACTTTTATTTTTACTAAAATAGCTGTGGTTTCTAAAAAAATCGGTTTTAAATCGATCAAAAAATAGTACCTTATCATGTTCCCCGATTTTTTGTAATCAAACAAAAGAATTCTATAAAATATTGAGAAAAAAATGTAGCGACTATTAATGGAATATTGGGGAAAACTCCTTCGCCCAAAGAGTTTCGCTTTGACTTCGGCTGATAGATCCAAAACCCAATATTATATATGACATTAGTAATTTCTTCGTCATACGAGCAATAATATTATGTAATCGGTAATAATTTTTTTGCTCAAAAAAGCATAGAATTTCTTTGATTTGCATATACGTATTATACAAACACATAATTTAGGTTTCGCTAATACATTCTGGTAGATAATCATTTGAAACTCTTCGGTAGTGTCATTCATATACTCTTGATCAGGGATAGATACTTTTTGTTACTTTGAAATGCACACTCTTTGTTTGTTGACCAGATTATTCATTTATTACTAACTATTTGAAGTGTATGGTATATATTTGTATCTTGTAACCTTATAAAAAGCCATAAAAAGCGAAAACATTTCGTCGTTATGAATTTAACGAAAAAAATGGTTAAAAATACATTTATTATACAAAACTAACGATCGTTACCTTCACTGTTATATTCCTTTTTGTCCATTTTTTCCATGATATTTAGTGCATTTTCTGTTTTCAATTACTGTAATAAAAAATTAAAACATGCAGTTAAATATACACCATGTCGGAAACTTTTATCAAATAATCATTAATTAATAAATCATGGGATAAATGAAGAAAGTTTGTATTTTAGAGAAAAGGTGCCCATCTCTGTTCGTAATAGACTCTCTTGCAAACATACAGCGTGATTCAGAATGATTATCAAATTTGTTGATGATTGTGCCCAACTCTGCTCATGATCGACACTCTCGTGCTGGTCTTCACTCTGAGCACTGCAATTTGATAATGAATTCATTGCGCTATAACTGTGTCGATACAGTACAAGAATAAAATACATATCTACGTCTGATAAAGTTGGTAGGTAACAGAACATCACATGGGGTTAAAAATAATATGTCTCTCAAGCATTCTCTAGGAGAATCAAAACTTATCCTTTTGTGCCTCGTAGCCTTTGCCTATATAAACTCTGACTTATTTAATCTATATTTTTTAAATATATCTCTCAATCCACACTCTCAACAACCTTCAGATTTGTTGAAATGGATTAAACCCGTCATTCAACAATACATTATCTATAAAATAAATACTATTTTATTCTGTTTTTTTTGTTTCTTTACTATTTGAAAATCTTATTGTACTCGGATAAAAGGCATTCGATAACTAAGTTTTGTTGCATGAAGTCCAGTGCCATGTTTGCGCTTTCCTCGGCAGGCCACATCAACGTCGGCCCGAAAACTATCGCCAAATTCGGTATGTGCATACGATTGAATTCTTGATACGAAGTTACTCTGCAAATTGTTGATAACAAAAGAAACAATGTGTTACCAAATTGAACCGACAAACCTTAACTTATTAGGAACGAGAAATCAATATACCGTAAAAGATGTTTCAGTAGAAATTGCAAGGTATCATAATTAGGAGGTGGCAACCCTTTAACAATGTCTCTGAAGCACTGAACTTTCGCTGAACTCTTCTTCAGCACTGAAAATGCAATTCAATTTTTATTAAAATCCTGCGCCACATGATGATGATAAAGTTTTTCGTTTGACAGACGAGTGGGAAAACGTTTTTTCTGTCTAGAAAGAACGTTTGTATATACAAGGTGATTCAGAATGATTATAACATTTTTGGTGGTTAGTCGTTTTAGTAGTAAAATTATGTTGTTATAAGCATTAATACATTTGAATATGTACAACAATCAGAATCAACTATCTTACCGCACTACGAGTCGGGAGAGAGGTTCGAGATCGTCATACGGAAACCTGGCAACATTGAACCGCGTACAACTCCTGCCATACATCGGGTAACCAATTTCCCCACACACATCATAGCTGTGAACTTATCATAAGGGCGGGTGAGATTACCGTCGATGTTCGGAAATTTGTTAATTAAGTGATCAGTGATTCTACGACATTCTGCGTAAAATGTGATGAACTAAAGCGTTCTAAAAGTTCTAGCGTACTACCGGCAAAATTTTGAAAAGTTGTGCAAAAACAGTAAATGTGCAATATGTCTTTGTACAGGCTTTCAATATTGTCTTCGAAAATCTCTTAACACTTGTCTTCAATACTGTCTTCGGATGTCTCTTTAATTTTGACTTAAGTAATATGCTAATTGTTGAAGAATTACCTTTTTTGGGGAAATGATCAGCACTTTTGATAAAAGTTCATTAAATTGCTGAAGACCAATTTTAAGATAGGTTCGAGTTCAACATTGAAGACATCTATCACATTCACCGTCTTTGCACGATTTATCAAATTTTCGCCGAAATTTCGCAGAGACTTTGAAAACACTTATCCGTTGTATTTTACGCAGCAAGTCGTAAAATTATTGTTTACTCGACCAACAAATTTTTGGAAAATCGCCGGTAACTTCGCTAGCTCTATGACGAGTTGTACTCGGCCCAATGTTGCTAGGTCTCCATACGACGATCTTGACCTTCCCTACCGATTCCTAGCACGGCAAGATAATTTGTTTTGATTAGTCCATTTATTGAAATCCACAATGCTTCTAACTAATGTCGATTTCGAGTTGCTGCACGAGGCTACACTCGGTGTATCTATCAAACAAGAAAAAGAGTAACAGAGAAAGGCGGAGAGGAGTCTGTCTCTTGTTTTTGTGCGATAGAAACACCGAGTGTAACCCGATGTAATGAACCGAAATCCCTATAAATAACTATAGCCAATTTCGAAAAACAGCTAAGTAACTTTACTCGAAGGACGACTAACCACCACCCACCCATAATTTTGAAAATCATTCTGAATCACCTTGTATACGCGTTTTAAATATAATAGAATACAGTTTAAATTCAATAACTCGATTTACGAAATTATTAATTATACGAAATTACGAATTATACGAAGTTCTTTCATATTTCTTATCAAAATGTATATTGTATTATTAACTATCGAGAATAGGAGAAATTATTTTTAAACTTGTAATGGAATGTATTAGGTGTACAAATAAGTTTCCGCCGTTTTTAATAAAAAATTGGGTATTTATTGTGAAAGGACGGTACCTAATGTTTTATCCGAAGTATTGTCCATCGCTTGCCAGTACTTTTTCCCATCTTTCTGGTAGCATACGGATACCGCGTCGGAAGAATGCTTCATCTTTTGAGGCTATCCACGAATCGACCCAATTTTTGGTATCTTCATATGATGTGAAGTGTTGCTCACATACATCATGCGCCATCAACCGAAACAAGTGGAAATCAGAAGGAACAATGCCTGGTGATTACGGCGGGTGGGGTAAAACTTCCCAATTGATTGTTTCCAAATAGGTTTTGACCGGCGCCGCAACATGTGGACGAGCATTATCATACAGGAGAATAACTTTGTCGTGTCTGGAGTAGTAGTGGGCTCGCTTTTCCTTGAGTGCTCGACCCAATCTCATCAATTGTGTTCGGTAGACAGCTCCAGTAATGGTTTCGTTCGGTTTGAGCAACTCATAATACACGACACCAAGCTGATCCCACCGAATACACAACAAGAGTTTTTTTCCATGAATATTTGGCTTAGCTGTAGATGTTGAAGCATGGCCAGGTGGTCCCCATGATTTCTTCCTTTTTGGATTATCATAGTGGATCCATTTTTCATCACCAGTGACTATACGGTGCAGAAAACCCTTTCGTTTATGCCTGGCAAATAGCATTTCACATGTGAAAAATCGGCGTTCAACGTTTCTCGGCGTCAGTTCATATGGAACCCAATTTCCTTGTTTTTTAATCATTCCCAATGATTTCAACCGATGTGAAATTGCTTGTTGAGTCACTCCTAATGTAAGTGCAAGTTCTTCTTGCGTTTGGCACGAATCTTGATCCAATAATGCTTCCAATTCCGCGTCTTCGTACACTTTCGGCCTTCCGCTACGTTTTTTGTCTTCGATGTCAAATTCACCGTTCTTAAACTTTTGAAACCACTCACGACAACTTCTCTCACTTAAGGCAGCCTCACCATATGCTTCTACAAGCAATCGATAGGCCTCAGCTGCAGATTTCTTCAAATTGAAGAAGTAAATCAAAAGTTCCCGCAAATGACGCTTATTCGACTCAAAACTCGACATTTTCGCACACAAAAGAATATATTATACTGATAAAAAATCACTAATATATTAAGGTTATGTTGTTGCCTGATGTCCAACCTTACGATAATAACGTTTACATCTGACAATTTTAACAAGAACTTACTGGTGGCGCCATCGTTTGTCAAACGGCGGAAACTTATTTGTACACCTAATAAATTGCAATGACAAAACTTGTTGCGAAAGTATATATAATTTGAAAGCAATTTCAAGTTAATAGCTGTCCATATTCGAGTAGCCGATAGATGACGGCATTTAAACTCATACGAATTTGAGTTGATGGAATAAAAAAATGGCAGTGAAAAAAAAATTAATGGTAAATTCTTCTGTATCGTCATTGTGTTATATAATTCCTTGAGTTAGTTATCGCGCGACGGGAAGTAAGTGGAACGGAAGCGCAGCAGTGCGCGGTGAGTGGCTTACGAATGAATCTGGTGTGGGGTCAGTAACGGACTAGCGGTAACATTCACTCACAATATCCCAATTACTTTATTGGTAGATAATTCTGAATTTATATGAATGTCTGGGTAGTTTTCTCCATCCTTTTGTGGTGTTTGATAAAAATCTTAAGAACCGTTTAAAACCGGCAAGTTAAAACAGGGCATTCGGTATAGGTGATACATGTAAAAAGTGCTGATTTTAATAGTTGTTATGTTAAGTTTAGAGTGGTCAGCTTCCTTGAAATTTCACATACGTTCCGACAAGGACATAATTAATACGTGTATAAAGTAAAAAAAATTAAGATCGTGCTACTACGTGATAACTACTTTAAGTCGAACTACTTACTGCTCGCGTTTACAGCTTCTTTGAAGAAAGTCGAGGGTATAAGAGGTTCTTTCAATTCTCGGAAGAACAATTTTAAAGCTCCAGCCAATACATGAACATCTTCTTCTTGCGTCAAAACATCCAACTTGTATTGATCAACCTGAAGTCTTATTTTTTGTATTTGGCTGAGGTTTCCGCTTGCTCTGTACAAGCCATCAGTCTTCATGTTTTCCTCTTTATTTTCCAATACTTCAATGCAGGTTTTCACGAAGAGTGGCAACCGTGGCGGTTCCGTGGGACAGACATCGCTCAAATATGAACCAAACGCAGGTTCATCTGTAATGAATAAAAAAACGTAAACTATTTCATAATGGTAAAAACTGCAACTGTAGGTAGTTTTTTCCACTTTGAAAATATAAGCGAAAATATATATTAAATGTCCTGGTAAAAATCGTTAAATAAACTGAACCAGTAACTTTAAAAGTAACGAGCGTGACGATTCGAATTATTCTATAGTTACTGCAATTTTTCAAATTATTCGTGTTAATCGATCAACATGTAATGACCTAAATAATGACAATAAAAACTATGTAAACTTCATGAAAGTAGACGCTCATGGCGATATTCGAAACTATTGATTCGCATACACTAACCTTTGTAAATGCCATTTTTCACCAATAACTCGACAGTGGGTCGTCTTTGGAAAAACCGTCGAAGTTTGGCTTTTATTTTCGTTTGCCTTTCGGCTACACTGCCACTGAGATCTTCTAACGAGTCGTCCAGTCTTTTCACTATAAATTCCAACCTATTTTTATTAATTTTCCAAATACAGTGCATAGTAAACCGAAAGACTTAATATTTTAACCAATTATCATATTTATGAGTCCACACAACTTAGCTTTTAACAATTTATCTCAACTAGCTTAAGAAACAGGGAAGTGAATGAATTCACGTTAAAATATTGCAAATAGTATGTGATATGCTTATTCTGTGAACATATAATTAAAATATTCACTCCAAATAATAATTTTTTTCCTGATTTTTAACTAATAAATTTTTTTTTAATTATTTCTAAAGGTCATTTTTAAATATTCAAACTTAGATATTTGATAATTCTGTGGACAGTAACATTAAGAATAGTAAGAGACCTTACACGACATACTTTTTATTGATCTCGAACGAGGGATTTTGGAAAACTTCTTGGGTTCCTCCGATTGGTTGCTCTCAGCGGTTCGTTTATTACCACTATGGATTGACAGCACAGCAGCGATCGATAATAGTTTTTCTTGGGATTTGCAACTAGATGGCTGAGAAATTTTGACGATAATTACTCTTAGAAGTATTATTGTTTTTGGAAGTAATAGAAACTTACCAGTTTCCAAATCGTTCTATGAACTTCCTGATACCATTCGGTTGCTACGACCCTGTTATCGCTTTGTATCAGTACTTGCAAACCAAGTACAGTACTAATCATGTAAACATTTTTTCGACTGCTCGCTCTGTCACCATGTTCCGCTAATGCACCATTCAGGTCCACGGAAATGTCTGGTTTTGCCATTGATGATTGTCCCGTTTTCTAGTGAACATCAACGTTGCATCGATTTATTCATTATATTGTATAATAACAATAGTAATAAGGCTTCGACCCCGTACGCGCTGCGCGTCGACTCCCCGCCGCAATCGCCGATTATTTCTCCGCTGACCGATTTAACTTTTCATTCAATCGTTTTTTGTAGAAAATTCGTGGAATCCAAAATAAAATGGCAGTTTTTATTTCTCAATGTATAGTCGAAGAAAAAGTTAAATATCATCATATAGTCATATACGATGGATGCATAAACCGGCGTTCACGGACGGCGTACTAGTTCCTGTCGAATCTTGACCAATTTACGTTCAACAAGCTGACTGTGTGTCAGTATTCAGAGTGCTTGCATTAGAGTCGTGTGTATAAAGTGCGGAAAATGAACATCATAGTATCACACACATTTATTATTATTTGATAAGGATGCGTGCTTGTACGCTTATTACAAACTTTTCCGCTGATCACAGCTTTTCGTGATTGTAGCGATTAAAAAACGTTCTTCGTTCAAAAATGAATAAAGACCGATCAAGCACCCTTGCCATTCTCCGCAATGTATCGCAGTTGCTACTTTCTTTGAATTACGATGATGTTATAAGATGCATTAAGGATGCAAAAGTATAGAAAGAAAATTATTTATAAAGGGTAACAAACAGAACTCAACTATTTTGTCTATTCTATTTTCCTAAGAAATGTCCCTTATTCGATTTTTTTTCCTGGAAGGAGCGGCTAACTCGTAGCAGCCTAGGACGGCAGTTCCGTTAAATTTGCCCCTGATAGCATTTATGATGAAATCTATTAACGGGTGCGTTGTTTACGACACGATTTACATTTTTGCTTGCTAGAATGTGATATTTTAATTACTTTTTGCTTCCTCATAAAAGAAACATTTTTTTCGTGAAAAAAAATTTTGAATTTTTTCGTAATTTTTCAAAAAAAATCTATATTCGCACTAATTTTCGTAAATTTTCATCGATCAAACTGCAAATTTGTATATAAATTGGCTAGGAAACAAGGATACTTAGTCTTGGATTTGGTGAGAATCGATCGAAGGGTTTAAGCTGTATGAAATTTGCAACTTTACTAGATTTTTTATTGTATTGAAAATTGTAATACTATTTCCTCTATATGGAATCCAGAATTGAGATAACTATTACCCATAGAGGAGAATCTGTGAGTAGGCGCGAAACACAAGCAATGTGCAAATTTCAAATGTGTATCCTTGTATTTAATCATCAACGAGCAATTCCGCAATAATATTCTTCAAATAATATATAATTTGATTACTAACCTACAATCTTGTTTATTTTTAGTTGAAAATACACAAGTTAGAGTAAAAATAAACAATATTATAGATAACTAAGATATCTCAGGTATATAAGATTAACGAAGATTTAACGAAACATTCTATATTTCGGATAAAGGAATGCTGCGATATCAATATTTTGAAAAATAGTCGTTTTTGAAAAAAGTAATTGAATACCCTATGCGGAAATTAATCGTACCATTATCGTAAATGTCTTGGCATCTTTGAAAAATAGTAGAAATAGTTCAGTGAGTACAGCGTATGAGGTACTCCAATTTTTTCTTAATTTCTTTCCATTTTCCGTTATCTTTGTTCTGTTTATGATGCCCTCTTTGAGAACGAGCTAAAAAAATATATAATTTATATTTTCTCCAAGGCAGCTACTATTAAATCGTAATAAAAACCCTTCTACCATATTGTTTCCATCGTATAGATGCGGCCAGTCCCCGCCCGTAGAGCGCGGCTTTTTCGTCAAGAAGTCGCGACTAACGATACTTGGATTGGCAACTACACCAGTGCGTGGTCTTGCGCTCTCTTTCCGATCACTCGTTGAGCTGGCGTTAGTGTCGACTTTATTATTTTCCCCATTTGCCCTGATTGGGAGGGATTGGTCTGTATGTACTGCAGGGAGTGCCCACGAGGATTCATTACTATTTTCTTCAAAGAAGTAGATCTTTCCCTCTGCATCGTTGGATGAGAACCACTGTAAACATTAAATAAGTTCATGTGGAATTGAAAAGAAAGTCTAGACCCCAATCTCCATGTTCTTTGATTTCGAAATAAACTGTTTAGTATTAAATAGTTATTTTTACTGTCAAAAAGAGAAAGACGAGAGAAACAATAAGAAAGGAAGAAAAGAAAACTAAAAGCAATAGTAAGAGAGAAAAATTCAGAATATTGGGACGCAAAGAGTATAAAATTGTAACTAAAGATTATAATAGCAGTTTTTGTAGCCCATCAGACAGAACGCATTATTTAATTCTGATAAATGATATTATAAGCGTAAATAGATATTTGGTTAAAAAAATACATAGTACTCCATACTAACTATCCATATAGCGCAATTAAATGTTTTATCTTCTGGCAATCATACTGTATTACATAAAGGATCACCGAGTCTCACCTGGTCCCCCGATTCTTCGTCATCTAAGCACTGATCCCACAAGTTTCTTTTCTACACAAAAATGTCACTCGATACAGAACCTTTGCGTTGACGATATTATTCCAAAGTATCAATTTCCCCAACGGATTGGTCAAAACCCATGCCCGCATCAACACAACAAGCGTTGGAACAACTCTTCAATTGCACGTAGTATAACTCATATGCTTGCTTATTATCGTTCTCCTTTATACCATCAAGTATATTAAAAGTATATATGGGTATGCTGTCTGTAGATTTTGTGCTTACCTTCAGTGTGTTCAAGGTACTGTATGCCCCAAACCAATATATCACTGGCATTGTCGTCATTTTACAGTCACTATTGAAATTTTGATTGTGAATTGTAAAATCTAGTGGCTTATAAGTCAGATATTTGTAGTCCTCTTATACATTAAACGCGTCGTAATGTCGTTCCTCAAGCTCCGTATCCCTACCAACGTCGTCAATCGTATCAAAGTCATAAAATCTTTCCATCCAGTTAATTTTGGACGCAAATCCGTGAGCAGATTCTTCAGCCTCGTAAAATTGTTTCTCTTCTGCCCGAATAAAGGACAAATTGTTCTCTAAATGTATCCTTAATTTTAGCCATATCTAATTCCAATGAAACAGATTGAAGACATCCTTCATCAACATTCGTTGTTTCGTGATCTTCTTGAGAATTTCTAGATTCAGTCTGAGAACTGGAACTCCAGGAATCGTTGGACAAGATGTGTCCATGTGTTAAATACCAATCGCAGTATTTCAGGGCACGATCATCATCACTGCAGAACAGTATACCGGATAATTCAGCAAATCGATTGAAATCAAAGAAGTTATCGTTCTCCGGTTGTAATCGGAACCTACACGTGATATTCGGTTAAGTTGTCATGTCGCTTGTAGTCCCTAATCTGGTATTTTTATTAAAAATCAAAGTTTGTTCTTTTCTTGCAGAAGACTCATCATTTCCGCAAGAATCATCGCAGGGCGATTTCGTCTGCTTGCCTCTGCCTTCTTCTACTTTTAATATGATGAGTTCATTATCAATGACACGAAGGTGAGTTTTGGAGTCAATATCATGTAGATTCTTGCAATCAATGTGGGGTAATCCGTTGATTAGCATGTTTGCACGTTCACCTATGGCGATGTTTTCACCCTCCAGATGATATTTTGCGGGTAATCCAACGTAAAGATTACAAATGAATCAGATTAACTTCAGCCAATCCCTAACGGTGTTATTGTGTCTCTCCCGGACGTTTTCAAAGCTTGACGTCGCTTTTCTCCTCAATTCGTCGGGAAACCAGGCATATTCACTCGGTGCTTTGGTATTGCAGCTTTGGTATTGCAGCATTCGTAAAGATCATTGTTTTCCTCGTTTCTTTCCTCGGTGTACAAACGATTGAAAATACTCTTTTCCTCCATCACGCAGCACTCACCCATCTTTATATAACAGCTCTTCTGAAAACTTCTGTTCATTTACTTATCGCAATACCGCATTCAGTTTATGCCGCCTCTGCGGGATTTCATTGATACTATCCGGTCAAGAGCGAACCACCCTCCGTGATGTTGCATGTCAACGTCCACCGTCTAAGCGCGACTAACTATTCTCATTTTATACAAAATAAAAAGAAAATAGTATTTTCCATTTTTGTATATTTAGCTCTAATCATGCGGGTCTATTCTTTATGCATTTTGCCGATCTTTTTAAGTCGTAGGGTTATTTTATCGGATCTCCTTTTTTCCTTTTATACATCTGCACTGTTTATTTAATCTATTTTTAACTTCATTTAATTCAGTTAAATTTTATCTAACTTTAACAATATTATTTTCATCTTTAACGTCTGTTTACATCTCATTGGCCTTCTATAGTGCAAGTGCGATGAAATCTTGAGATTTGCACGAAATTAAAATTAAATGAAATTTGCTATTGTTGTATATTCAGCTGTAGGTTGAGAGTTAATTCTTTGCACTTTTTGTCCGGCTTTGTTTAAATCGGATGGTATTGTTATCAGTTCTTCATTATGGCTTTCATATACTCTTTTACCTCTTTGTTAAATCTACCCAAATTTTTTTATCGTCCTCCCCAAAAATGAATAGACGACATACATATTTCTTATATGTTCACCAATAAGTTATATAGTAAAAATATCAATACTATAAATGTGTCAATTATATTTGGAAACAATAAATTTTTATTCAGGCTGAGTGGTGCACGAATGCAGTTTGTGCTATAAAGATTTGACATTGCGTCATTTTGTTGTGTCATCAACAGTGTTTTTGACACACATCAGTAGTGTTTTTAAGTGCTATCGAACCGTCTAAAACTCGAGCCTCCAAAACTACTTGGAATTATTATTTTTTAATTTATTTCCAACGAATTAGATACCAGGTGTACAAGTATGAAATGCGGATTTCAGGCAACAGATGGCGCACGAATGCAGTTTGTGCTTTAAAGATTTGACACTGCGCCATTTTGTTGTGTCATCAACAACTGTCAGACGCGCACGAGTTATAAATTGGAAAAGTGTGTGCATAGTGTTGTGTTGTTGTGTTCAATATGTCAAAATTTATACCGAACAAAGAGCACTCGCGGACAGCATTAATTTTTTGTTTTTATTTTAAGAAAACTGCTGCTGAATCATACCGATTACTTCGAGAAGCTTATGGTGAATATGCTCCATCGCAAGATACGTGAGAACGATGCTATCGGCGTTTCAAAAGTGGTGACTTCAATGTTGCAGACAAGGAACGTGGAAAGCCGCCAAAAAAATACGAAGATGTGGAATTGCAAGCATTGTTGGACGAAGATGATTCGCAAACACAAAAACAACTCGCCGAGCAATTGGGTGTTAGTCAACAAGCTGTTTGCAATCGGCTACGAAAGATGGGAAAGATTCAGAAGACCGGTAGATGGATACCACATGAGTTGAACGACAGGCAAATGGAAAAGCGCAAAAACACATGTAACATTTTGCTCGCTCGGTACAAAAGGAAGTCGTTTTTGCATCGTATAGTTACAGGGGATGAAAAGTGGATTTATTTTGAGAATCCCCAGCTTAAAAAATCATGGATAGACCCAGGCGCACCACCCACATCGACGGCAAGACCGAATCGCTTTGGCAGAAAGACGATGCTCTGTGTTTGGTGGGAGCAGAGGGACGTGGTCTATTATGAGCTGTTAAAACCTGGGGAAACGGTTAATACTAAACGTTACCAACAACAAATGACCGATTTGAACTGTTCGCTGCTTGAAAAAAGGCCAGAATACCGAAAGAGGCAACACAAAGTCATTTTTCTTCTTGACAATGTTCCATCACATACGGCAAAACCGGTTCGCGACACGTTGGACGCACTCAGCTGGGAAGTTTTACCCCATGCGGCTTACTCACCAGACTTGGCTCCTTCCGATTACCACTTGTTTGTATCGATGGGTCACGCACTTGCTGAGCAGCGCTTTGGTTCGTGCGAAGATGTGAAAAAATGGCTCGATAAATGGTTCGTAGCAAAAGGGGAAGATTTTTACTGGCGTGGTATACACAAATTGCCCTAAAGATGAGGAAAATGTATAACAAGCGATGGAGCATACTTTGAATAAAACACTTTTTATCATTCTTCCGTATTTAACATGTTTTTTTAGAAAAAAAATCCGCATTTCATACTTGTACACCTGGAAGTGGCCAGCCGGTGCAGCCGAGCCACTGAGGCCGAACTATCTTCTGTTTTTGTTAGCATTTTGGTTTCTTTCTTTCACTGTTTGTATTATGCTTCCGTAACTTTTGCACATACCTTTGAGAGCATGAAGCGCTACCTCTTCCCCCCTCTCTATATCTTTTGTATCACGAATAAATATTTGTTTAAATGCACACGCTCTTTGGGCTCTAATATGTTATTTTGAATATGTACTTGAGCGCACCACATGTATTTAAATTCGATAGAACGGAGACTTAAGATATATTCAACGTGAAAAATTAGGCCATTGACTTAAACAATTACAATTTTGCCGTGTTTGAGTATTAAGATGCCGAGTACTCTGAGCCATCCGACGTGTGGTACTGCAATGATATGCATCGGACTCGAGCTAAATGCCTCTAGTCAGGACGCCATCACATATGTAATTCACGAGACTGTAGCATATTTTATCCGCTCATATGTAGACGAGACGCAGACGAGACTTGATGCGGGGTCGTGTCATGGTGTCAACCTGAAAAACCCAGCCAGCAAGGCAGTGTGCGTTGCCTATGCATAGTGCATGTTTCAGCGTAATCCATTTATATGTACTGAAAAGCTTCTGTTAATCGTAAATGGGATGAGGATTTTAGATATTGGGAACTCTTAAATCCAATGTAAAGGCAAACCGTACTACGATACCTGAGTCAACATTTTCTAACTTCTGGGTTTGGGTTGAAATATATCGGTGCGATCGTATGGTAGATCAATAAACTAAACAGTACTTAACAGACTGAAGGATAAAATAACGTTTGTTTAGTTTTGCAAAAAAAATGTATCCCATCTTGACAAATGCTCTATGCTTCAACAATTATTAAGAAAATCTGTAATTACCATAATAATTCGTAATTTTTACGTAGATTTAACAAATAGTTATAGTCGAATTTCTGGGACAATAAATTTTCGTTGAATTTTAGCGACGTTTAGAAATATATTTAATTATGATTAAGAAGTTATAACATTTTTATATTTCCGAGCTACTTACTTCAGAATTACTCTGTAGTTTGTGTAGATTGTCTTGGAATCTGAATAATTTTCAAGGCATTCTATGTATTATTTCTTGATGTATGTAGGTACGAAAAGTAAGATTAAAAAAATATCCCTGACGCATAATTTGTTAAGTTATAGAACTAATCAAGACATTATATTAAATCTTATTTGCTAATTTTATTACTGGTTTTTTTTGCAATATTTTGTTGGAAATTTGTCGTTTTAGACTCAATTTAAACGACAATTGTTCATGCTATAATATACTTTTTGCTTTGGTATTCTAGTATTTTTTTACATCGATACTCATTTACTCAGGTCAAATGCGATTCTACAACCCAAACCAGTGCGACTGGCACATCTCAC
The DNA here is from genome assembly GCA_963942595.1 of Cylloceria caligata. Taxonomy (NCBI): domain Eukaryota; kingdom Metazoa; phylum Arthropoda; class Insecta; order Hymenoptera; family Ichneumonidae; genus Cylloceria; species Cylloceria caligata. Next base: position 53,481,445 of record OZ012704.1, on the reverse strand, counting down.
CCTGCACATCGCTGTTTATCATTTCATCCAATTACGATATGATGCCATCGGGTTGAAACACTAATGCGAGGGCCATTTGAAAAATTTCCTCATCGACATAAAGTAACTGTAGAATAAAATTTCTTTCGCCGTCCGATAGATGGCCTTGACATATGTAAATCCTAAAAATTTCAAGTCATTCTAATCATTACTTAGTCTATGGCACTCTTCCAAAGTTGTCAGCTGACATTGTCTGTCAACAATGGAGAAAATTGAGTATCGCGCAGTGATAGAGTTCCTTCATTGGAAAGGGAAAAAGACTCGGGAAATAAAATATGAGTTAGACTCTGTATACGGTGAAGCCTCCCCTTCATTTACAACGGTCAAAGATTGGATGGCCGAGTACAAACGTGGTCGTACAAGCATTTTAGACGAGGAACGTTCCGGGCGCCCGAAAACCGCTGCAACTGACGAAATAGTCAATTTAGTGCATCAAACTGTAATGGAAGATCGTCGATAGACTATTGAGGATATTGCTGAGGCCTGTGGGATATCATCTGAACGGGTGTACAAGATTTTACATCAAGATTGGATATGAGAAAATTATCCGCGCGCTGGGTGCCGCGCTTGTTGATGATCGACCAAAAGCGCATACGGACGGACATGTCACGCGAGTGTCTTAGCCTGTATAAAAAAAAAATCAGCGGAATTTTTGCGGCGAATGATAACCGTCGATGAAACCTGGGTACACCACCATACGCCTGAGACTAAACAACAGACAATGCAGTGGGTTACGGTGGGGGAGCCAACTCCGTAGCAGGTAAAGGTCATTCTCTCTGCAGGAAAAATGATGGCGACAGTTTTTTGGGATAGCCGTGGAATAATTCTTATCGATTACCGTGTAAAGGGTGAAACAATCAACGGACAGTACTATGCTGCATTGCTGGATAAATTGAAGGCCACAATTAAGAAAAAACGTCCGCATTTGGCCAAGAAAAAAATCCTGTTTCACCAGGATGACGCTCGGGCTCACACGTGCATGATAGCAATGTCAAAATTGAACGAATTGAAGTTTGAATTGCTTCCGCACCCACCTTATTCGCCAGATCTAGCTCCCAGCGACTTTTTCCTTTTTCCTAATTTAAAAAAAATTCTCTGGGGAAAAATTATAAGACGGTTCAAAAGGATGGGAGATACATTGGACCAAATGTATTGAGTTGCAGGGAGACTACGTCGAGAAATAAATTTTGTTTTGCTTCGAAATAAGGGTTGTTCTTAAAAAGGCCGGAAACTTTTCAAATAGCCCTCGTAACATCACGGAATAACTCCAAAATAGATGGTCGTAGAAAAATATACTAAATACACATTTAGTTGAACCTAAACAAGTAGATAAATGTACAGCTACGAGCATTTTTAAAAGAGAAGCGTTTTTATACATTATTATAAATTTATAGTACATACGTAATGTAAAAATAGTGTGTTGCTGGCATAAATTAAAGAAGTGAATAGTAGAAGAGGCATTTTCGAACCTATATTCGTGGCCTTGTTCATCCCCCCCCCCCAATTATCCTCTAACAAGGAAAGATAGTTTGGTGTCCCCCTCCGATTTTTGATGAAACTCACGTATGTGTAGAGCATCGAAAACTAAAGGACACGTATTTTTTTTTATCGGCGGAAAAACATTTCTAAGGGGTGAAATCGCTCTTCAAAATTAGCATGTCGAGGGGTGATTATGCAGTTTCACCCAGAAGGCATCAATCGATTTTAATGAAACAAAAACCAAAATACTCCTCATTGAAGACAATCAAAATTCCACGTGAAGTTGAAGAAACAAATTCATTTGCAGGGGTGAACAACCACCTGATTTTTCAATTTTTCACCCTACACAAAAAACTAACCAACCAAATTGAACAGAACATATACCATTTGGAAGCGCAAGTTAAAATAAAGATGATGTATTTTTGCACATTCACAGGAAAATGAATTTACGGGGGTAAACTACCCCTTATCCATTAGTACGTATATTTGTGCGTACATTCTTGTTTCTCGTTATTTACATGTTAAAGAGCTGCTTGCGTTCACTCTTTGTGCTGATTTTGTGCTTATCAATAATTTATCGTCATATGTTATCGACCTTTCGATTAGATTGTATTTCGATTCGGCGCAAATTTCGGAATAAGTCAATGATGCAACAGTCGTTCCATCTATAGAACATTGTCAATTATTCCAACGAAATGAATATGATCTTATTTTTTTGAGTAATCTAATTATACGCCAATATGATAAAAATACTTTCGACGCAGTAAGAGGTGTTTTCTACATAGGCGGCTATCTGGGACTGCGTATTATCTGCTGATATCGCATGTGGTTCAACAACAAGTCTTTCAAATATAAAAACCGCGATACATACAGCGATCTTCAGTTGCTCATTTGAACGGAGTGCCAGTGCGTCAGTTATAATTTCTGATTTAAAAAATCAATAGACCATGAAAGTGAATCCAATCAACGTCATTAAACTTCTTTTGGCTACATTTGAAGCCATGAATATTCTCGAAACTCCGATTAACAATGCCGAAATCGAGGTAAAGCAGAATTTCGAAAAAGTTCTGGTCGACTGCATGGACGACTATAACGGAGTTGAAATTATCGAGGAACAATCGCTAGATTTTCAAGAGCTATTCAAGCAATATGATGTTGACCCTGTCGAGGACACTCTTTGGCAACATGATGAAGGTCCAGTGGATTCTGATACTTGTTCTAAAGACGAAGAAGACATAAGCTACGATTACAAACGCAAAGCAATCGAATACTGGAGATCCGGTAAGAAGAAAAATTACAGTGTCGATACGTCAGTCAGAAATTCAATAAAGTCAAATCTGTACGACAATTAAAACGCTGGGCAAATCAAATGAATAAAGGTGGGACCTACAAGGAGAAATTAGCTCAAATCTCTGAATATACTTTGAAAAACATACAAGCTGCAGTAGATGCTGGTTTCATTGTTCATGATATCGACCTTCAAAAGTGGGCTCTACAAGCTCAAAAAGAGATAGGTCACGAAGACATTCGTTTTAAAGCTTCTCGTGATTGGCTTCGGAAGTTCAAGAAATCACATCGTATTGTGTCCAGGAAAATTAATAAATTCGTAACACGAAAGTCTATAGAAGACGAACCAGTTTTAAGGATGAATGCAGAAATCTTCGTGAATGAAATTAAACCATATATTCAAAAATATGGACCGGAAAACATATATATTTCAGATCAGAGCGGTTTTCAATTGGAAATCCACTCTGGCAGGACTCTGACGGCTGAAGGAACTAAATAAGTGCAATGTGTAGTACAATCCGTATTATCTACAACTCACAGCTACACTATCCAGCCAACCATAAATGCAGATGGAAAATTACTGTCACCCCTTTTTATCGTTCTAAAAGAGGGAAAGGGTGAGTTCGGTCCAATCGTGGAAAAAAATTTATTCAGGCCAGAAAACGTATTTTTAACAGCAATGAAATCCGGAAAAATTACTTCAGGTATGGACAAAAATGATTGCCAGAAAATATTGAACATATGATGAATTATACTATATCGATAACCAATATCATCCTATGTATAGAGCACTTCAAAGTTTGGTTGGAAAAAGTATTCTTCCCCAACACCGGCCGTGACAGCGTATTGTTGATAGACTCGTGGAGTGGACACTGCCCAAAAGTTGTTCAAAATGCAACACCTCGGGGCAAAAAAACAATCACAAAGATAATACCTAAAGGCACCACAGGGAAAATCCAACCACTCGACGTTTTTGGTTTCCGAATATGGAAAAATTTTGTACGACATTTTTCCGACAGTGTATTATTACTTGATTCTGATATTAATTTACACTTGAGAAACAACATAAACAAACTGCAATCGCTCGCACACAATCAACTTTCATCACCCAGATATATAAATCTTTTCAAATATGCATGGTTCAAAAGTAATTATATAACCGATAAGCCAAACGAGTTCGACAATCCAGTGAGTTTTGGTTTCGGTCAATCGTCTCAAGCACACTGTGAAGTAATAGTTTGTAATAATGTGGCCATCATCAGATGCTCATGGTGCAAGAAGTCTTTATGCTTGCAACATTTTTTTGAAGAGTATCATTTCTGCACGACTTACGAACCATGATTGCTGCAAATTATGATATTAATGTGCACGTTGATGAATTGTAAAAGGAATGATAAATTATATTATATACTGTGGTGTATGTAGATGCGCAAGGCGGTAAGAATAAATGTGAGAGAATGGAGAGTAGGGAGAGCGATAACACGGGACGTGAAAAGGACGACAGTCCAATAAATGCGCTTGCCAAAACCGGGTATTTGTTATTTCTCGCCTATGTCCTCAGCTGATTGCCGCTGTTTCGAAATACAGCCATACATATATGCCATACAACCACTTAACCCCAGCAACATTCCCCAGTATTCTGTATTTGAACAAGCTATTTTTTTCAGTAAATAACGCGAAACTCGTGAATGGACCATTCTAATTGTAAGTAACAGCCGGTCACCCCCTTAATAATAAACAAAGCATCATCTGAAATGCCCCCCGCTGACTTCGGCTAACAGGAATGTTTTGAATGAATTCGGACATTTAAATTACGAGAAACAAGAATGCACGACTGCACGACAAGTACGCACAAATATACGTACTAATGGATAAGGGGTAGTTTACCCCCGTAAATTCATTTTCCCGTGAATGTGCAAAAATACGTCATCTTTATTTTAACTTGCGCTTCCAAATGGTATATGTTCTGTTCAATTTGGTTGGTTAGTTTTTTGTGTAGGGTAGAAAATTGAAAAATCAGGGGGTTGTTCACCCCTGCAAATGAATTTTTTTCTTCAACTTAGCGTGGAATTTTGATTGTCTTCAATGAGGAGTATTTTGGTTTTTGTTTCATTAAAATCGGTTGACGCCTTCTGGGTGAAACTGCAAAATCACCCCTCGACATGCTAATTTTGAAGGGCAATTTCACCCCTAAGAAATGTTTTTCCGCCGATAAAAAAAAATACGTGTCTTTTAGTTTTCGATGCTCTACAACATACGTGAGTTTCATCAAAATCGGAGGGGGACGCCAAACTACCTTTCCTTGTAAGATCTCCTTTAGGTACTGTTGTAGTGGCACACTAGTGTACCACTTATCATTTATTTTTTTTTTCTACCCCTACTTTGTTCAATTATAGATTTGTACTTTTCAAAAAATCTCATAAAATGGGGAGAGCCATTTCCAGAGAGTGCGAGCTCCATTCTTATTCCATACCGATACAGGGTGTTTCTCTTAAGGGCAATACTAAAATATCCCAAAAATGGGATTATTGTGTAAATTATAATAAAGATATGTATCTGTTATCTTCTTCTTCTTGCATGCCAAATTTTAGTTCGATTGACAAAGCTCTTCTTAAGTTACCCAAGTATAAATTTTGCAAACGTGGTGCATGCACGCACGCACGCCCACACCTATCTACTTTTTTTCTAAACCACTTTTCTCTTCGTTTTAGATTATTTTGAGTATCCTGACATGAAACACTCGAATTTTTTTTTCAAGTAAACTAAAGTCATCTTTATGAAGAAGCAAAAATTATGCCAAGCCTTGAAATAAATATTTTTACAATTTAAAAATGCACAATCAAAACCCGATCGACTTATTCAGCATAGTATTTTTCCATCCTCTACAGATCATAACGAATGCAATGCAATGAAGTTACAAAGGCTAAATTTTAATGGATGTAGAAACTCTTGATCAACCAGCAGACAAGTAAAAAAAGTACATTCTCGACATTGAGCAATTTGGGAAAATTCATTACCTGAAAACTAGTGATCGACTCATTTTTTACGACTCATCCTAATATACACACATAGGTCACTTTTAACAAATTAATTAATAAATAAATTCATAAAATAAAAAGACGTAATTGAAAGTAACAAAAGGTATTCACCACCGGATACTGTTTGACGTCAACCACCTCTGAAGGGTTAATAGAAAGTAGCCGATTAATTCTGAAATAAACGAGTTTATTCTTACCTTATTGCCCTGTTCATTGAGAAAACAGATTTGCCCAGTATCACAGTCATATTTATGTGTCCAACCAGGTGGTAGATTAATAACAGCGTTTTCAAAGGCATCTTGCTCAGATCGAGCAACAGGATTCTGTTGCGACACATCCAATGCCGCAGTAACCTCAGATTCGGAGTGGCGGCGCAGCGCCTCAGAACTAGCGTTCGCGATAAGCATCTGCTTGTCTAAGAGGTTCTCCCTCGTCACTTTTGTTCTATTATTAAAATTAGCACTGGAACTCGATTTTCTTGCGGCCCTTAAGGAACTACGATCGTTTAAATTGCCTGTAGAACTCGAGAGCAGTTCCTTCGATTGCAGACAATTGTCAGAGCCACTATCGGATGTGCAGAGCAGCGTCTTGAATCCAACAGCCGTGCTCGACTTTATATTAATGTTACACCGAGTATTCACGTCGAAATGATTCGAATATTTGTGGGAAAAGCTATAAAATGACGGCAGACCGTCGTCGAACCCTCTACAGTTCACTTCGCTTTGAGAATTGTCGAACTTCTCTCTACTATTCTTTTTCTGCTCGGAAATCGTTCTTGGTGATGCTCCATCGCTGCTATTGCTCGTAGCTATTGCTTCCTTGTTTATCTTGTCGAGTGACGAATCCTCTCGACTTTTCACAGCGGAAATCTTCGTCCTGGGTAGAGGAACTGGTTTGCACGTCGGTATCCTCGGTATTTCCACTTCTTTTCTTTCTTTTGCCTCAAAATTTTGTTCTAAATACTCCAAATCGCCCAAGCTACGACTGCGTCTCTTGAAAATCGGATTTGCGAGTATCGGCACAACTCTTTCGGCGTAATTTCTGCAAAAGTGTCGATAACACTCAGGAACCGTGGTGCAATACAAAGTACTACTTTTCTTCAAGCCACTCCCCCCGGTCATGCAACTTGTTCCCAGTTTTTCGCGTTGTATATACATTTCTTCGCGTTTTGTCTTAAAACTTCCTTTATACTCGAGTCTATGCTGTAATATACCTCGATGTACTTGACATTCCAGCGAATCATCTGATTTAGAACCCTCTCCGAAGGTTTTAACGTCTGTCTCGCGTCCTTGATCGTTAGTAACCGGTTTTGAATCGCTTCTGTTTTCTTCCGTTTGGCTGGCCCTTCGAGCAGGTAAGAATTGAATCTCGCTCGCGAGTTTTTCTAAGGAAGGCGTCAACCTCAATTCCACGCTAGATTCCGTCGTTATTTTTAGTTTTGGACGCACTTTCACTTTATCCATGTTAACTTTGACGTTAGAGTAGTAGGGCGCTTCCACGCTCGGATGAATTGAGCACGTACGCTTCTGATAACACAAACACTTATTTGGAGATAATGATCGCGGTACGTTGCTCAACGCCCTCTCCAGACTGTTAAAGTCGTTCAATATGTTTGCCTCGTTGTACTCGTCGAGTATCTTTGGTGATTTCGGTGAGTTGAGCGACTTTGGCGGTTCCGCCTCGGTTTGTGAGACGCTCGTGTACCTTTTACGGGCTTCTTTAATCTTTGGGGTTTCCTCTGGTTGATGGGTGACTTTTGAGTCGATTTTTTTATGTGAATCCGTCAATTTTTGCTGCGTAACAGTCGACTCTTCCAAATTTATTGCCAAATTGCAGACGTTTGTCGGTGAGAATTTGGAGTTTTGTTTTAGAGAAGCTTCGATTTCGGGAATGTTAACTTTGGTTCGTAAACGATTCATTTCGTGTATCTCCCGTGTCAATGTTTCAAGAGGATCGAACTTGACTCTGATTTCTGTGCTTTTGAGCTGGAGAGCCGGTTTTTTATTTACGACGCGTTCTTTGCACATTTGGGTCAATTCGGACACGAGTTCTTCGACGGCCCAGGTTTGTCGCTTGTCGTTTAGGATCTTATGATCGCTACTCGCCGTGGTTGCGGTGTTTGTCGTTTCACTGGTCGCCCGTTTCTCTTGGTAAACGGCAGTGCAATTGCCGATTGGTTTTTGACGACTGTAAAGCAAATTTGGGCTTGTGCTTCTTTCCCTGCTGAGGGAAAACTTGTTTCCCTCGAAATCGAAGAATCTGTTGGTCCCGCTAAAGCTTTCGCTGTCTCGGCCGGATTCTTCGTGCACCGATAAGTTCATCTTTCGGCTGTCGAGTTTTATCAACATTTCTTTTTCGATTTTACCGAAGGTCTCTGTGCGCTCGACCCTTTCACTATTCACGTGACTTCCTTCAGATTTCGATGATCTCGTTCTGACTCGCGTTCCAATTTTTCCGCCGATTTTAATTCCCAAATTGCGATGATCGAGGCTATTCTCCAGCTCCTTGCGGAATGGGTCTTGCAACGCAGCCTCCATTCTGAGGTCCAGACCAGAATATTCGTGATATTCGACGCCGTTTTTGGATCGCGGGCTTTGATGTGATGCAACTGAAACGAGTAATTAAAGAAAATAATTTGCTTCATATTTAAAAATTGTATTCAATTTAATATACAATTTTAAGGATTTAGATACATATATTAAATTTCATATACAGATATGCGGCCATATTAAGTGAATGGTGTCTATTAAATATGCGAATGTATCGTAATATAAAATGATCGGTGCATTAAAACGTGCTTCGTAATATACCAATCACTAATATTGCCACACACTTGCAGATCAATTTCCAAAATATGCATGAAAGTTTTTATATGCGTATAGAAAATTTCATTAAACACACTTTTTCAGTGATTCTGAAACTAATTTTTTTTAATAGGTTCATCAGTGTATGTATTCCTAAATGACTCAAGGTAATCCTGTCGCTGCAGGCTAGTCATACCACTGCTTATGTTTAATACTTATATTTATTTCTATTTTCGACACTCGTAGAAATAATAATTTTCAATAGAAAAATTATTCCATGTGTAAACAATTCATCGAATGTTTGCATATAATTAGAAAAATGAAAGAATAGTTATTCCAACGATTCGCGTAGTATTCCTCGGTTGCTATTTGGCAAGATTGGTTCTATTTGTATCTTTTTCTACTGGACTGCGCGGATTAAACCTCTCTGACAACAATGTGTGAAAAAAATTTCGACTTCTGAAAAGACAAAACATTAAAATATGTAAAGATGTTGAAATGGGTGAAGTAGGGTTAAAACTACAGCCAACCGATGCGGTGTCGCCACGCTACTTCATCGTAGCGACATGACGCAGAGGCGCAGTAAACTCGATGCCGGAAACTCAAATTAAACTTAATGTAACATAAAAACTAAGCCGACAATCGTATTCTTTTCCGGGATCATTGAATCGCTACAAGTTAAAATTATTTAAATCTGATTTTTCTTAAATATCGTATGGATTTCGACTTATAGATACATTTTTGTAGCGACCGGAAATTGAATTTTCTACGTCATCTCGGGATTCCGTCACGAAAAACACCTACTTTTAAGCTTTTTTTCTGTCTAATTAGGTCGATAACCTATCCTCAATTTTCGTAGAGAGAATAAATAATATATTAAGCACAACATACCATTTTTTTATGTACATCCTATGAACTGAGCCACCACGACGGATAACCTTAAGGGTCATCGGGCGCACGTGGTCAACTCAGAATCGAGAGTAGCGCTTCTCATGAAAAAAATACACGTCGTAGCTAGCGCTGTTTCCGGCAAGTATATCGATTAATGCATCCAGCGAAAAGTAAAGGTTGTCGTTATTGTAGGACGTAAGTATTACAGTGCCGGCGCATGTTACTTGAGGGACCTTGGTCGCACTGATTGACCCTTAAATTTTCAAGTACCGTTAGCTCCGTGCCGAGTCATATTCCACCGATTCATGTAACCGGGTAGAGTAAATCACACAAAAAATACCATGGGTGTATAAAAGTCTGAGACATGTACATTAACATTACGATTTGCAGCATTCTTACAAACAGCTGTGAAATAAATAACATGCAGAGCATGTATTACCAAGTTCGTGTACTTTCCTAATGTAATGTTGTTCATTATCAATCATGCAATGATTATTTAGATTAGGTGCCAAAATTCAACCATACAAACATATTATATATAAAAACTAAAGAAAGCTAAAAAATTAAAAATATTTAGAAAATAATAGAAAAAGAAATTGGCGAGTTCGTCTTTTTACAAAGTAGCTATGTATAAAAATGTAGTATATAGTGAAACGTGGACACAAGGATCTTCATTATATGCTAAATAAAAAAAACAAACTCGTCAAGTTCTTTGTAAATTATTTTTTTTATATTATCAAAATTTTTTATTTGCCTTAGTTTTTATATGGAATATGTTTGTATAGTTGAACTTTGGCACTTAACTTAATAAGTAATCATTGCATGATTGAAAACGAACAACATTACATTAGGAAAGTACATGTACTTGGTAATACGTTCTCTGCTTATTTATTTATTTCACAGCTTTTTGTAAGCATAGGTGTGGCGTCCCCGCTATGTCAATCTACACCACAAGTTACCGACCAGGTCAACGTACCTATGCAACACACGCAACTACCGTCACCATCCACTACACGGCGTGCATGTACCTCGAATGCACCGCCACGCCATCGACGAAAGCAAGTTCTAATACCTCGCTCGGACGACTGAGAAATAATCAATATTACGTTTTCTCGCTTCGATCGAGAAAGTCCTTTGAGCCTTCACGTGTAGCTTCCTTTGTTCACGAACAAAGCCCCGGTACCACGCCCTTTTCTTAACACAAGCCTCTCAATTCTGTGTACGGGTGACTGAATGAATATAGCACTATCAATGTCCACAAATGTCTAACTTAATTTAATATGGGTATAGTAACCCATATAGGTACAAATACTAAATAGGTTATGAGATATCGAGTTATGTATCAACTATTTCGCGTGAAGTGGAACGGTTTGGCCGTGGCCAGCGATTTTGTCGCTTCTCTATAATTCACTTCCTTTTTACCATGTGAAAAGTCTCTTATAGTTATAGGTCGCAGTTTGAATTGGTATAAAAGATACTGTGGCTGGAATTTATCATTCATCGTAACTTTGACGCCATATATCTTGGCCAAGAATGGACGAAAAAAATGTTCACTAGCACATGTCGACCTTAAAGTTTGACCAAAAAAAAATCGCACGCAGGCCAATCGCTATACACTGTGTTCGGTAGAGATCTGTAGAAACGCGGCACTGCCGCATGTGTTTGCAAGATCAACGAGCCACGCATGGCGTAACCGCGCTGATCCAAGAGTTTTCTCTCGATATTTTAGAAGACTCGAGGCTCGGGGCGCCGAGTGCTGCCACACAATGCTGCAGGTGTATGGCGGAGAATTTGCGCTATTTTTGCTACCTCATAGACAACGTTTATTTTTGTGAACATGATTATTTTCGAGATTTTTATGCCAGCGTACTTGAAGTCACAAAACGTCAAGAATTCATGTTTAGAAAAAAATGTCCGTGTCGTGTCACAAGCTTGGAAAATAAAAATAACTATATCTTGAGAACGCGTTTATCGAAATTCCTGAAATTTAGCACACGGGTTGAGTCTCCCCGTTGGTTTAGTACAATTTCTGCCCTCATAACTAACGGATGTCCCAATTTAGGGTAGTTTGAATTTTTCGAAAAAAAAGTGCGATCTTTCCAACTTTCGTATATTCTAAACTACCGAGCTAAAACATTCTACAAGACTGAGCTAGGGGACAAGGTTGTGCAGTATTAAATTTCTCAAAAGTCGATAAGAGCGTTAAAATTTTATGGAATTACGAGTTTTAGTAATTAAAAAAAAAAACAACTATTTTTGCTCTAACTTTCGTAAATTGTCATGTATTAAACCAAAACTTGGCATACAAATTGGCTACGAGGCAAAGTTACCTGGTGTTGATTTCGGTGAGAATCGATCGAGGGGATTAAACTCCATGAAATTAGCAATTCTACATTTCTTATTCTATTAAAAAATTTAATAGCAGTTCGTATATGAGGAGAATTAATGGGTGGGCGACGATCACTAGTACGCTGTGTGCATATTTTTAATTTGCACGCTTTTCTAATTTCCGATCGATTAGATTTTTTAAATAAATTTGAAGACTAATCGCAACACCATATAAATCTACCCGAGACGAAGATTACATCGATGCCATCTTTTGTTTATTGAATGTTTCGATTATTAAATTTTCGGTACCGCGATTCAAAGGCTGCAACTTGAATCACTCTTCCGAACTGTATTAGATTATTTACGTAACATTTTCTCAAGAAAAGAAACGCTTGAATTTTAAGTACGACAAGACGACGATCTTTTTTATTTATTGTTATTATTTTGTTATTTTATTTATTACAATATTACTTCATTGCTTCGTTAAAATGTTCATCGACTTTTTTTTCCAGTATGACAGAAATAAAAAGGATATAATTTACGAAAAGTGTCTATTTCCAGAATTTTCCAAATATAATGATGTAATACCGAAAGAATTGAGTTTTTGGTTTTATTTCTCTCGCAATTTGTTTGGACAACAGTTTGCTAGTTTATACATAATAATTGACATCGATATAACTATAGAGCGTTTATGATCATTTAGTAGGATGGAAACTTGTGAGACATAACTCAGGGTGCGAGCAGCGTAATCGCGATTTTAAGCGTGGGACAGAGAATTCTTATTCAAATTTCGCATTTGTGAATATTTATAATATCATATCTAATTGCTTAAATTAATTAAATTTAAATTTATTCAGCAACCAGATTCAACAGTTCTTTAAGAAAGGGACTGTGAAAAAATCATATCGCGACCCGGGTTTGAACCGGGAACACCCGGAATTCCAGTCTGGAGCATTACCAATTACGTCACCATGTGGCGTAATTGGTAACCACACAATGGAAACCCACCCTCCAACAAGCCCCAATGAACATAAAAGGAAGGGTTTGAGTTAAAATTCCCGAATTACACGGAATTCCAAAAAAAGAATCCCGAAAAGTCCGGGGAAAAATATATGTTTGGGTTTTTTCAGGTGTGTTTGGGTTCCGCTTACTCTTGTATATTATCCACCAATGAACAAAGAAAAACCATTGTAATTTGGAAAATCCACAATAAAAAACAATTACCATAATTATATTTATGTGCTACATATTGGTTGGATATTTCAAAATGTGCTAAAGTTATCAATCACAATTTTTAGAAAGGTTCAAAATCATAAAAAATGTGAACTAACAAAACTCTATACAATCAAACCATTTTTCAAAAAACTCGAAATAAAGAAAAAAGTTCACCCTTTTAGCGATGGTCGTCAAATTCAATTCTGAATATCCTCTCTCGCTTTGGCTGTGTGTAAAATAAAAATGAAAGCGCATGCTACAAGAAGAAGAAGAAGCAAACAGCCAAAAAAAAATAAAAAAAATTTTATTGATAACAATTAATATAATAAAGTGAATCCTAGAGGATAAGGGTATAGCGAAATCGAATTTGCATGGAATATTTTGTATATACGATTAGACAAAAAGGAAAACATTCGTCACAGTATTATTACTGACAATATTGTTATTTAAAAAATAGCTCAGATGCTACGCCTTACGTCAAGAGTGTCGTTTGTAAACGTTCAGCTGTGGATCTGTCCATCATGTTCTAAAAAGTAGACATGAAACTCTTGGAACATCGCGAGTACAACTGTGCGTGGCTTCCCGATCTTGAACACACACACACATGCGACCACGTATCGATTAAAAAAGCGTGCAAATTAAAAACTTTCGGATTGCTTCTTATTATCTTATCTAGAAGTCAAAATTGAGAAATTTATGCGACGTTTCACGATGAGAAAAGGATACCGGCATTTCTTTTCGTTTTATTCTACTCTCTCTCATAGCACAGTACACTAAACAAGCTAGACGGTAACTCCACGAGCTGCAGTGTAGAGAGAAAACACTTGAATCATCGCGTCAACAACGTGATTACTACCGTGGGCGGTTTGCCGATCTCGAACACACACGCATGCGGCCACGCGTCTTCACACCTTCGAGGTGGAGCATATATAATATGAAGAATGATGATTTTGTAGAATTTCAGAATTTGTCCGCATTTATCGCGGCTCTAATAACGAGGAGAGGGGGAATAATTTTGGAATTTCACATTGTTTAATATATGGGGTATTTTACGTGGAGTGGAATAGTTTGTGGATGGAGATCAGTGAATTTTACGCTCCTCCTAATTGCAATCGTAATTAGTATAAGCGGTACCGTGACCACAGATGTAACAGCATTAATCATCCTTCACTGTGTAGGACATTTATGTAAGTGCAATAATATATGTGTAATATAGACGATTTCGGCGCAAATAACACACGCATCTAACATACATTTCACATATCTTTTACATAGATTTCATGTATGTCAAAATAATATATTTTTTCCATGTAGTGTTGTGGATTTGTGAAATATATGTGAATCGTAAAGTATACGTAACATATATTTTTGGCGCCAAAATCTTCTGTATTTCACGGATACCTATATACGTTTCCACTTGCACAAGCTCACACAATTTCTTCGTGTGCTTTACATAAAAAGGCTATATATCTAGTCCAGAAATATGAGCTCGCGTTTCTTTGAAAATCGGCCTCGACAATGTTAAGGTAATCCTGTCGTGGTGGCTCAATCCATTGGATTTACATAAAAAAATGTATGTTGTGCTTAATATTGTGAGGTCCTCAGATGTGCAGATAAATAGGATCCAAAAGAAAAAGAGAGGAGATTAAAGTATTTCGAGCTGCCAAGCAGCAAGGATGGAATAATCATATTATGTAGGAGAACGGGACAAAAACGGTTTGAGTAACCGTGGAAGAGTAAGAGAGATAGAGACAACAGAAGCGAGAGGTCAGGGAATACCGGTGTGTTTGACTAGGTACAGGCGTACCGAGGTTCGCGGGCACTAGGCCATCGCACTCGAGTGGAAAAAGTAGCTACGTCACACCTCCGAAATTCCCTCGCTGACATAAACAGCAGATCAGCGACCGGCTGGCCTTGCTGGGTGGCGAGGGGAAGACGGGTAGCGCGGTGGCGACCGGCTACGGAATGAGAAAATGCGTTATATTTTAAAAATACGAAGGAAAAGAATGCAGAGGGGACTGAGGCGAGGGGAGGCCCATAAAAGAGCCTGCGCGGGGAGGAGCTCTCTTGGCCTCTTAGCGTGAATAGAAGGCATGTAAAAGAGAAGTCGAGGAAACTAAACGATCTAGAAATTACGAGAGAAAAGTTCATCATTAGTATCGAATAGATTTCGAATAATTCGGGTTAAAAATCATAAGGGAACATCGGATTAGTGAAAATTGAAGCCGGCGGAACAATAGGAGACAGGCGAGTGTTTTCAATGATGTAAAGAATTGTTTAGTGAAATTAAGAAGGATTAGTAATACATTAAGATTGGGATCGATTTAGGAGAATAGAATTAAGAGAATGAGTGGGTGTGAAATAGATCGAGTAAAATTAAGTGCATCGGATTAATCAATACGGTTAAGTGAGTAATTTAAAGAGAATAGAATTAAGGGGACAATATAGGTATCGGAAAACAAACGCATCAAATTAAGTGAGTCGTGGATAAGAAAATGAAATCAACAAGTGTGGATTTTAAACCTGCGATATAGACGAAAAACCGCCAAATCGTGTGAGTGAAACGGGAGTGAAAGAGAAAGAATTATAAACAGACTTGATACACCCTGTCCAAGGAGAGTCTGATGCGTGTGGCTGTGCGGGTAACGAGTCAATACCAAGGCGTAAGCCCGTAACCGGAGCTCGAGCCCGAGAATACCGAGAATCTATGTTCAAATAAGAAGAAATAATGATAAAATAATCGCCGGAATTCCCGAATTTCAATGCATAGATAATATAAAGAATTGGTTCTAATGAAGTAAAAAGGAAACGAGAAATAGATTAAGATCTAAATAGATAACCGTAGAATTAGGTGCCTAGGATTAATTAATACGTTTAAGTTCGTAGTATATAAGGAAAAAGAATCAAATCAGTGGCATAAACGGGAATCGCCCGGCTAGACGAGTAGAAGAGAGGAAGAGAGAAAGCGAAACGAAAGTGAAAGTGAAAGAATTGTACACAGAGTTGATACACTCTGTCCAAGGAGCGAGTGCGATGCAAAAGAACTAGTGGTGTGGGTATATCTGTGCACCGAGCGTCCGGTAATACAGCTGTGCAAGGAGAATAATAAACTCCCGAGGATACCGAGAATTGATGCGCGAATAAGAAGAAATAACGTAGAAATAATCACCGGAATTCCCGAATTTAATGCACCATTTCGATATTAGTGGCCAGAACTGTAAAATAACTTGTCATAGAAATTTCTTTTAGTAATAAACCCAATTCTCACTCACCTCGAAGTTTAAAATTAATTAGTCCTGAGTTCGAGCCCGAATTCTCACGATAAATAAAAATTTATTGTTGACGATAAAAAAAAATAAACGTTACAATATATTATTTATTCAGCCTGCAATAATTCAGGGTCGATTATCGAGAGATTTAAAAAATTAAAAGTAGGTGTTTTTCGCGTTAGAATCCTGAGGTGACGTAGGAAAACCCAATTTCCGGTCGCTACAAAAATGTATATATTAGTAGGAATCCATAAGATATTTAAGAAATATCAGATTTACATACTACTGTGTTCAAAAAGTAAGGTGAATTTTGTTTTAAAATAAAAATTTATTATTTATTCTTCCAAATCGATTTCGTCCCCCTCAAAATAATCCCCCCTAGCTACAATACACTTATGCCAACGTTTTTTCCAATCTTTGAAGCATGCTAAAAAGTCGTCCTCAGGTATAGCCTTCAATGCGAGTAGCGATTCACATTTGATCTCTTCAATCGACTCAAAACGATTTTCCCAGAGTGGTCTCTTGAGCTTTGGGAACAGCCAGAAGTCACACGGTGCTAAATCAGTCGAATACGGTGGTTGTGGAGCGACATGAGTGGAGTTTTTGGCGAAAAACTCACGAAGAACCAGTGCTGTGTGCGACGGTGCATTATCGTGGTGCAAAATCCAAGTGTTGTCTTTCCATAATTCTGGCCTTTTCTTACGAATAGCTTCACGTAAACGACGCATAACACTTAAATAATATTCCTTGTTGACAGTTTGGCCAGTGGGAAGGAAATCGTAATGCACCACACCACGATAATCGAAGAAAACTGTCAACATGACCTTGATTTTAGAGCGACTTTGGCATGGAATTTTCGGTCTCAGTTCACTTTTGGCACGATATTCGCTCGATTGATCGGTTGTTTCCGGATCATAGGCATAAATCCAAGTCTCATCGCCCGTAATAATTTGTTTGTAGACGTCCTGATAGTCAGAAATCATTGATTCACATGCTTGAACGCAACGCTCTTTTTCGAAAAAATTGAGAAATTTTGGCACCAAACGCGATTTGACTCTTCGGAGGCACAAATGATCCTTCAAAATTGCTTGCACTTATCCAATTGATATTGCAAGCATGTCGGCAAGGTCTCGAATTGTTAACGACGATTTTCGAGCACCAATTCCTTGATCTTCTTGATGTGTTGCTCATCAATTGACGTCGATGGTCGTCCAGAGCGTTCCAAATCATCAACACGTTCTCTGCCTTCTTTGAAGTCTTTGTACCACTTGTACACATTTTTCTGTGACATAGTCTCGTCACCGAAGGCCTTTTGTAACATTCGATACGTTTCAGCGGCGGAAATTTCATTCCGCAAGCAAAATTTAATAGCACTTCTTTGCTCAACAAAATTCGACATCGTAAAAATCGCCAAATGCACTTTTCTTTGTTCACAAAACCAAGCGTAAACTAAAAACTAATGATGATATTGACATGTAATTTGTCACAGATGTCACTAAAAGTCCTACCAACTTGAAAAAAAATTTATTTGTCCGATTCGGTTAACGCGGGAAGTTTAAATTAAAAATTCACCTTACTTTTTGAACACAGTAGTACTTTTAACCTGTACCAATTCAATGGCCCTGGAAAGAAAAACGATTATCGGCCTAATTTTACGTTATATTAAGTTTAATTTGAGCTTCCGGCATCAGGATTACAACGCCCCTGCGTCATGTCGCTAGGATGAAGTAACGTGGCAGCACCGCATCAGTTGAATGTAGTCTTAACCCCACTTCACCCATTCCAACATCTTTACATCTTTTAATGTTTTGTCTTTTCAGAAGTCGACATTGTTTTCACAGTTTTTATACATTGATATCGATGAGGTTAAACCCGTGCGGTCAAGTAGAAATAAATACAGATAGAACCAATGTTGCCAAATAGCAACTGAGGAATACTACGCGAACCGTTGAAATAACTATTTCTTCTTTTTTCTAACTATATGCGATTATTCAATGAATGGTTTACACACGGAATAATTAATTGAAATAATTGAAACTTATTATTTCTGCGAGTGTCGAAAATACGAATAAGTATAAGTATTCAGCATAAGCAGTTGTATGACTAGCCTGCAGCGACAGGATTACCTTAACCCTTCGCGGTCACCCGGGGTCAAAATGACCCCAAGCGCAACTTGACGCTGGAATTACTGTAAGTGATTGGCGCCCGAGGGGACTGGCCTCCCCTCTAACGGTGCTTTGGGGTTCCCTTTGTAAGAAGAGACTAGGGTCAGCCGAATCGCGACCCCAGTTCCTTCGTGGCAGTCGATCCTAGAAGACCGTACGATCTTCTAGGTATCAAAATAAATACCTTGTTTGAAACGCCCATTATGGAGCTATTTTTTTTCCGTAAACTATGATATCTCAAGAGTATCACCGTAAAATTTTATGAAAATATATTAAAAATTGCCAGAGATATGATTCTTTTTTTTTTTTTTTTTTTTAGTAAAAACTCGTTTTTTTACGCATTGCCTCCTTGCTGATTTTTTTTCACCATTTTGAAAATTCGAAAATTTTTTGCTATGATATTCTCATTCTGAAATAGTTTCAAACTAATATTCTGAATTTTTATGAGTCGTTCGGAACGATACTGGCACCGCGGCAATTGTTTAAACATGGCTGGGGTCATTGCGACGACCTGTGACCAGTGATGCCAGATGCGGGAATTTTGCCCCTATCTCGCTGCCCATGCTAGGCGCGTCAGGGGAAGGCTTGCGCCGCTCGTAACAAATCTCGTCTCGATTGCGCTTTACGTTGTCTCGCCCTACCCACTTCACAACGGCCACTGCGCGGGCTTTTATGAAATAAGTTATGGAAGATTTTTTAATGAATATATGTAAATATTATATATATAAATAAATAAATGATGAAAGTAAAGAAATATATAAAACGCTCACTAATTTTGCAGTCGTCAGCAAATGAATAGTGCATTACAATATCCAACACCAAATTGTAATCCTTTACACAAAAGGTTCATTACAATTTATTGAATAAAAAGAAATTGTAATGTTTTACTCACGTCCCAGGTCCTGTGCTGTGTTTGTATAGCCAAGCAAATACGGACACAGGAAAGACCCCTCTCCATCCCTCCAACAATTAAACGTCTTATTTCTTTGTTAAACTAAGAGCAACAAATAAAATTTGATTTCAAAGAACAGTATTTTCTGTTCAAATAAAAAATAAATAATGTTTTCAAATAAAAAAATTAATAAATTTCTGTTTTTGTCTTAGGTTAATGGAATGCGCCATGAAAAGTTAATAAAAGCCAAGTTACAAATTTGGAAAAAAATAAATTGCTATATATAATCAACGGTATTATATTATATCTTTCTAAGTTAATAAATAATAAATAAATATATTTCTCTTTTTTCTTAAGTCTATGCAATGCATTATACACAATGTTATATTCATTATTATTCACATTTATTTTTATATAACGCGTTCGATTTACTTTATTTCCAGTTTTTTAACGTACCCACTACGATATTTATTTATTTTTACTTTTATTTATTCGTGTTTATATTTTTATATTGTTTATTTATTTCATGACCGATTTATTCCAGAAGAACTATTTAATTATAATATTACAAAATTTTAAGGAACTATTTAGTCGTTATATCACAAGTCATTTCGCGCAGAAATGATGGTAATTTGGTTTAGGCAATCAATCTTTTTATTATATTCACTTATTTATCCGATATTACGTTGAGATAAAAACGGTGTAGTGTCTGACGTCACACCCTGCCTGACTGTTGATTGGTCGGTGAGCCGGGTCTGCGTAATATGTGACGTCACACGCTGCCTGACTGCTGATTGGTCGGTGCGCGCGCAGTGGGCGCTAAAGCAGACCCAGTGGAGAGGGTACCCAAAAGGGAACAAATTTCCCGCATCTGGCATCACTGCCTGTGACCGGCGCGTTATTTCCAGAACGTGTGACCTCGGAGGGTTAAACGTCGATTTTATGAACTTTTTATCAAGAAACTAACATAAGTTCTACAGGAATATTGAGTCAGAGTAACAAAATTCCTTTATCTCGGAGTCCGCTTTACGCTTATGCTTTCACTGTTGTTTATGCTCTATCACTGGCAAACCGCTTCTAACGAGCCTAACCTCGGTAGCTCAAACTAAAAATGATATAGCATATACTGCAAAATGGTCGCGAAGACGAATTGACGTATCCGTCTTTATATTGCGGATTGTCTCCTTTCACAACGAAACAAAATAGAATTTTTGTTCAAGTACTGTTCAGTGGTAAACAGTACAGTCTGGTCTGGTAAATGGTGGCAGCTGTGCATGAAATTTATAATAAAATTAATTTGTCATTTGGCGGAAAAGCCTTATGGCAAACGACAATCGCCTCGAATTTTCGATAATTTATTGTGCATAAAAATCCACGAAGGGGCGGACTAGGCAGTAGTTCTTACTGGTCAAACGAATTAATTTTTTGTATTTAATTGTGTAATACTAATGTATTTCCAGCAAAATCCGAAATATAAAGACCTTAGTTCACTTATTGGCGACATGGCGCTTTGTATGCCCTCGTTCGATGACTTAATAAGACTACCACAAATTGTTGAAAAATTCTTCCCTCCAGCACATGAGAATCTTATCAACATAACTATATCCTAAGATTGAATACGCGTGTTTCGGTACCATCCGAGAATTGAAGGCAAATTTGATATATATCTCATACATACTCATACATCGCCCTATATCCAATTGACGTGGAATACTGTATATGTTAAGGCTTCATGCCAATACCATATTCTTTGTTCTTCTGGAATCTTCATTTTCACTAGGTACCGTGTGACACTGATCATTAATTGTTTTGCTCTTTTTTTTCTTGGATTTGCGTATGATTATAACTAAATATCCCTTTATACCCATTTGATGTGGCATGCCTTATATGGTCATATGGAATATTGCAGAGATCGACAATATTCAAATAAAAATGTATGAAATATACGTTTCAGATTGAATAACTGTGAATGGTAAGAGTGAGCGAGCATTTTGAAAACGGTTATCTAAAATTACTTTAATTCATTCACGAAGCAATTCAGAATTTTATCACTCTCGAATAGTTATTCTGAAAGTATGTTGAATAATTTTTTATTGGAATGTTGCCTGTCACTGGAATATAGTACTTTCTGATGCACTAAATAGCAGCAATTATACTGACCCCCTTCCCTGTTATTGAAATGTCCCGATCTCGTATTGCGCTCCAATGATCTGGATTTGTGATCTATCAAGTCTACAGTTGGGTGGCCCCTAGAGCCGTCGTCAGTGAGCTCAGACTGCTGATTGACTTTGGAGCTGTGAAGTGTCTTGGAAGGCTCAGATTTGCTGTCTATTGTCCCTGCCAGCCACTTCTTCACATTGCGCATTGCGTTGGAGGATTCCCGTGGCATACTTTTGTAGCTCAGGTCCTGGGGTGGTTTTAAAATGTTGGCCCTATCTTCTTCTGAATTTTGCCTGATTGAAGATGCTGATGTCTTGGATACCTCCTGCACGTACGTAGCGGGAACATAAAAGGATCTTTGCTCCAAATTACGGACAACCTGCCACCAGTCGGCATTTGTTTTGTGCAGGAGATACAAATCTTCATTTTTCTTGATTATTATTTCGCGACCCTCCGCTGTCTTGTATTGAAAATTGTGAAGCACCGTTAGGTAAGAGTGTTCTTGCAGCCCTGGACTACTCATGTCAATGCTTGATTACATTTTGATACTCATGACAAATGCTTGTGCTACAAAAAATAATCGTCAATTATATTTCATTAAATTACATTTTTAAGCCGCATAGATTTATATTATATTCCTGGTAGTTTAATTCAGATTAAAAGCCAGGTATTTATTTACATCATTTATCAAATTCTTGTCCACTAGTCTGAGTTGCTCCTCAATAAGGGACGAAGACAAAACTAAAAAAATTTAGCAATGTTCAGACTCTAATTCTGTTATTTTCAATGTAAAGGATAGCTCTGCAATCATTGATATCAACTGTTTGCAATTCAGCAAACGCCAGGGTTTGATTAACATTATTAATTTTTTCCTCAAGGCGGAGACTAAGACAAAGCTACAATATTCTGCATTGTTTGGTTTATAACTTTGGTGATGCCAATAATAGTTCATTGTCATTCAGCTCAAAGGTCAGAATTGGCCTTTGAAGGATACCAGTTGGTTTTTCTTTCAAAATGCTCCATTTTTTTAATAAATCATATTTACCCTTTTAATATGCTTACCATCCCATAAAAAGGGTAATGAGCCACTAGGAATCTCTTAAACTTTGCAGATATATAATTTTATAGAACAAGCTGGAACTGTTGGAGGTCTTAGATTGAACCCTGAAATATAAATCGTTTTGTTAGCTTTGTAATGTCACGCAGTAAGAAAAGCATTCTGTGACAACCAACATGTCATGTTAGTGAGTGCTTCTTAAGATATTATGCCAACACAGTGGTTTGATATTTAGTAAGCCTGGCACAATGTCATCAGATACAGTCATAGAAGACTATATTCTGCCGATAAGGTGTGCTGTTCCTTGCCATTTCATATCTGGATATGTTCATAAATGACTTTCGCTGCCTTCTTGGTTACCAAAGCAATTTTCAATGATTGTCATCAATTTTAATAGCCCAAGACTTTTGTACTTCATTTAATATTAGAAATCTGGTAGTGAAATTGACCCATGCTAAGATTATGACCATGCGTCAAGAAGCAATAAATACATGCTTTAAATATGTTTTGGCCGATGCAAACAGCTGGAGAAACATGTCTGCAGAATGCTGTTGTCCTATCCATTGAAAATTTACAATGACAATTTCTGCAAAATTGCTGGTAAGAATTTGATTGACCATTATCACATTTTTACCAACAAAGCCTTAGAAAGGTAGTCTTGCTTAGGCCGTACAATTTTTCCATGCCAAGTGCAAACCCCACAAGTCTATACATATCAAAGCTACTAACACAAAATGACGGAAGTGAATTGGCATAAAAAATCATGAGAGCATGAGTCACGAATGAATGGAGCTAACTATAGAATATCTACTGGCCAATCACTTAAGTTCTCATGGAAGATAAGAATCATTAAATTTACCGACATCCCAGATGCTGAAGAAAGGGAATTTAATATCGTACTCGTTGCAATAGTTAGGATTCACTCAAGGTTATACACTAGGGCGTCGAAGATCTTTGACAAAAAGGCAACAAGTAGATTGACACGGTAGTCGAGTCATTTACAAACAACGAAATATCGATATATATTTGAGGTTAAAGTTGGATGATAATGTTTTCCCTACAAACGTGTCTGACATAACAAGCCTGCAATAAGCTTATCACATGAAATTTTCGATAAATCCTTATATCAATGATAATACAGACAATTAACGGATGAAATATCTTTGAAAATAATTAAATATCCTTGAGCTAGCCAAGTTAACTTTAATGTTATCGCCCATACACCACTGACAGCACCATGAATGGCATGAGTAGGCAATGAGCAAGTATTTGCTCTATAAATGTCGGTTCTGCGCATGACATCAAGTGACGCGTTGAGAATTGTTGATAACGTGCGTATGCCGACGCGCGCTTTTTGGTGTACGGTTTTGGCTCGCTGGAAGATAAATTATGCGGTACTCTGATAACATTGCATATATTATGTAACGTCAATTTGCACCTCAACGCACCACGTTACCTATAGCTGTTCCGAGCTATTTTTCCTCCCTTTTATTTTACTCTTTCGAGCTGGGCGGCAGGCGCTTACGCGCCGGAAGGAAAAATAACGAGGTGGTTAACCAAACTGAGCCCAGGATAGCTACAACTGTTCAAGGCAAAGTGGGCGGTTCGGAC
This sequence comes from Cylloceria caligata, assembly GCA_963942595.1. Classification (NCBI taxonomy): domain Eukaryota; kingdom Metazoa; phylum Arthropoda; class Insecta; order Hymenoptera; family Ichneumonidae; genus Cylloceria; species Cylloceria caligata. Next base: position 53,457,210 of record OZ012704.1, on the reverse strand, counting down.
TATCAAAGTAGTCATAAGTCCATAAAATCCAAACATTCAATTAATAAATAAATTATTCACTAAAGTTAATCAATAAAAATAAAATAGAAGCAATAAATAAAACAAAACAAAAGAATAAGATAAAATCAATAAATAAAATCAATAAAAATAAAATCAATAACAAATAAATAAAATCAAGAGATAAAACAAATAAATAATTCGGACAACAACACAGTTACGCGATTTACAAATGCCACTCGGCAGATCGTTTATTTAATTAAAATGACTACTGATCTTTCAACAAATAGAACCAAGGAAAATATAAATAAAATATCCCGTAAAATTAACCCTGGATGGTTAACATTTCATAAACTTAATTATCCCGTCGTTCGCACTATCCCTTTCACACTCTTATCCGATATCTACGCTTAATTCGCAACACAGTTTAACTCAGATTTCAAATATTCGCAGGGACCTACAAAACAATATCGGACAAAGTCAAATACATAGTCTCCTCGACAAACCAGCTCGCGATACAGCCTATGGTGAGTCAATCCCACACACACACACACACACACACACAATAACTCGACAATCACGGGACGCCCGAAGGTCACGTACGCGAAGCTTCTAATGGTTCGATTCTTCCCACTTGAAAATCTCCTGACGTATAAAGACAAAACCGAGCATAAGTCACCGACGAATCGATAAATAACGGATATCAATTAAGTAAAATAAAATAAAGAAAGACAAAAAAAAATAATAATAAAATAATTAACGTCCAACAAAACGAATAATCATCCATAATGTTGAAGCTAATTAAAGCCTGAGGTTATCAGTTGTAATTGTGTTGGGAAAGGTTGTAGTTCAATTAACAAATTCGGTAACAACTATATAAAATACTTTATTCGTACAACTAGAGAAACGTGGTGACAAAGACGGAGGTCGCACACTTAATGACAAAACGAGCTCACTCGTGCTGGCTTGCTTTGTCTAGTCATCAGTACATCGCGTGGAAGAACCGACGAAGACCGAAGTCTCCCGACCGGGCGCTTCGCTATCGCCCACGTGGCGTTGCCACCCATACAGGCACGTTAAACTCATGCTCTAACACATAAGTTATTCAAATTCAAAAGATAACAAAAGTAACAAACTATTTATCACAGCAAGATACGCTTCGAACCGTACTAATCCCTCGCGATCAAGTAGAAAATACGGGACGACGACCGAACACGCACTACACAAGCTTACAGATGAAATATAACTCAATATAATAAGGAAAATAAATAAGATAAAATACAACAAATAAAATAATGTAAATCAATAAGTGTCAGTTATTACTGGAAAATCCACGACACGACCTATAACATTCGAATCCCTCTTACACAATCGTACCACGGGATAATGTACTAACGCGCGCACGGTTTTACACAAACGACTACGGAACAGTAACAAAAAAAGAACGAAGTGACTTCTTCCCGGCTCTCACTGCCAAACGATCTCGATAATACACTTTAACAGACGCAGTCGGTCGCGATACAAATTGATACTCTGTACGCGGTATACAGAAGTCACAGGTATGACCAAACTCGAATAGACTTATTCGTCAATAAAAATAAAATAATGGCGAAAGACCGTAGAAGGAAAGAGAGCTCACCGGGACGATGACGTTGCGACGTTCCTTGAATTCCGAGAAATCTCAAATATCCTCCCAGCCTCACTTCTCCCGTCCAGATAATACGGTGGCAAATATAAATTTTGGTCAAGCCGATTGTTTGACAATTGTTGATTGTTTTGACAAAAAAAAGCTGATTGTTTTGACAAGCTTGGTGTTCCAAATAGACAGCGATCGTTTTCCTCGCCTTACTTTTTGAATTACGCCAACGATGGAACGGGACAACCAAAGAGAGAGAGAGCGCTGCGTCTTACTCACTCGACGATAACTGGGAAAAAGCCCCAAGGTCCTGTTGGCACGCGTGTCCGTGAACTATGATCCCCTCCTAACGAGTCGAACTCGGTTAATTGGGGGAATCGGTGTTGCTCGATGACCACGACTAGCGAATCAGCTAGACAACGTATAAATTAACAACAAATAATAGAGATGTTTAGCTCAGTCCGGCAGGTAAACCCCATGAGATAGATTGGTTATTGCAAGTAGATCAGATGGCCGAGGATAGATAGTAGCATATTGGCCGTAGATGAACGTCGAGTGGGACGGCTGTAGATCCTGACAGAAAGAAGTGGAAAATGTCTGTATCCTCTTCCCAGCGAAGGAGTGATTGGATCCCGAAGCCGACAAAAGGTGCGTGTGGTGCCTTACTCTTTCTTTTTCTCCGATCCTCGGTCGTACAAATAATTAAAAGAAATATTTAAAAAATTAAACAGAGTCCGGCGATCTTATTCTAAAGCCCTGCGAGATCGTGTTGGTAGCCGTCGTATGAGGAGGACGCAGCGCTTGAATATCTTGCCACGTTACAATTAATACGTAGGAAGCAATGTTTAGACCGCGCTATGCAGATTTGATGCATCGCATATCGTCTGACTCTTCATTATGAAGAGCATAATTTTTCTCTCCATGTGGCGTATTTCTTAGTGATGAGGTACTTCTTCGAAGGTAAAACAGATAACGACAAGGGATGTACCAAATTTGCCAAGAATAGCTAATTAGATTTCTCGGAAACGGTTCATTTACATTTGATGAAACTTTGGCAATACATGCAAAATAAATAAATGCAGTTTGTGGTTATTGTAACGTTTTTATTTTTCCCGGGTTACTGGGTTCGAATATAATACCCTGAAAATAATAAAATAATAAACTCCTTCAGGCTAGGGTATCATCAATGTCATGTAACGTACTGGTCGTCTAATAACGCGCATTGCGCACATCGAGGCACCGCAACCGCGCGTTACTCACACCGAATAGACTGGCCTATACTTGTCAACTCATGACGCGCGGTGCACACAATGAAGCATCACTACCGCGCGTCACTCACACAATGTAGGCCGGCACGTCGGAGGCAAATTCTCGTTATTCGGTTGGAAAAGCACAAATAAGAGAGCGCCATCTGAGACCAGTAGAAAATTAAAAACCAACGTTAAAGACCAACGACGAATTTTAAAAAAGGACCAAGGCTATCGACGGGTTACAGGAGATGGGCTAAAGGACCGCCACCAGCTATAGTAACATCAAAAGCATAGGGCGAACAGAGGGATACTGGTATAAAAAGACCAGAAATTTGGCATTCGAGGAACACTTTTGTTCGCAGATCCCGCCAACGGAGAAATCCAGCTACCAGGAAGAAAGACCAAATGAGCCATCGCTAGCTGCATCCGCACTGGTACCCACGGAGCCCAGCTGTGACGTCAGACTCACACTAGATGGGTAGCAGCTGAGCGTTTGCTGCGCTCAAGTCCAGCCGAACCGCAGAGCCGTCAAAACAACAACAAAGCGGACTTACTCTGGTAGCCGAGGATAGACGATCCAGCAGGCTATTATATCCCACAGAATCGAAAGCCTACAGCAAATCTCACATTTAAATGACCAACATAAAGTATACCACGATAGCGTAGGGAGAAAGGAAAATAATTCGAATGTAAATTACAGTATCTCAAGGAAAATATAGGATTCGATTAAATTTAACGAGGTTCGGCCCTAATATGTCAAACATCTGCGAATGCACTCCGAATGCATCTCGCTGACGCCGGACTGCAGTGGCGGTCCGCGTGCTCGGATAAATTACCTAGCGAATCCAGCAGGAGAAAAGAATTATCGACAGACACTTATAATTTCATTTTAAAGCGAATCATATCATAAAACATTATTTAAATTCTCTATCTCAGCATAAACGATTATAAAAGCTTACAAGAGATCGGGAATAACAAATTGTAAGACGCGTGGTAGCCAGAATACCAGAGAAAGGGATCGAAGTCGCACAACTGGACTTTATATTTATTTTTCACATATGTATCGCACAATTAACATCATGTTTTCTGGAATAAACCCTACATTTACCTACTTTTGAAGCCTATATTATTTACTTTCCTCCCTGATCGAGTCTGAACTAAAACTCTTTCAGGATAATGTTAACGATAAATACCGTTACAGTCAAACAGTTTATGTAATGGATCCGCAACGAACATGTTCACTACTATGGTCGGGATCCTCGTGCGGAATAGTTATATTCAGATAAAAACATAACTTCCTGGAGCTTTAATTAGGAGACGATGCTAAACCCTTGATGATTCCAAAGCGGAAGATGTGAGTTGTGTGTTACCGATGAGGCGCAACCCAAAATTGACACTTTCCCCTTTGTTTAAAAGCAAAGTTCACAATTATAACTCAAATCTTTTCCCTTTTATCTTTTCTCCGAAATCGAAAAAAAAATGTACAGACTACTTACCAACGGAAAATCAGTATTTACCGGAGAACATAGCAGAACATGGAAGCACCAGGGCTTATAGAGGAGCATTTGGCAGATTTGGGGGGGGGGGGGATCAAACCCCCCGGATTGATCGGTAAGTGATCACACCAGCCATCGATCACACAAGCGATGTGTACAAACCCACTGCTGCATGATTAGTTCCGCCGTCTTACTTTGCTACAGGAAGTAAGAGATAAAGAGACGATCTCTAAGCTAGCTACGCACCAAAACCTACGTTGATATTTAGGCCTCTTTAGAAGTGCAGTATTCGATTACTCGCGATGCTGATGCAGTGATGCCAGCCAGCGAGGTAGGGATATTTTCTTACTGCCCCCACCACGCTGCCAGTGCTAGGCGCATCAGGGGAAAGCTTGCGCTGCTCGTAACAAATCTCGACTCGATTGCGCTTTACGCTGTCTCGCCCCACCCACTTCACACCAACCGCCGTGCGGGCTTTTATGAAATGAGTTATGAAAGATTATTTAATGAATATATCATATATAAATAGTATATAATATTATAAATAAATAGATAATGAAATTAAAGAAACATATAAAACGCTCACTAATTTTGCAGCCGTCAGCAAATGAATAGTGCATTACAATCACTTAACTTTCACTTTTTTACATACTGTCGTGACAAAAAGACCAAGGTCTACACTTTTTGATTCATGTGATCCTGCTAGACGCATACGAAACAATATTTGAGCTGTGATTGCATCATTAACCCAAGTACACCGAGAAAACAATTTATTTAATGTTAACAAATCTAGAGTTGGATATGGTAAAATAAATGTTTAGTTATCATTACAAAATTTTAGTTGGTCTAAATAATATCGGTTTGGGCAAAATAAAGCTAGAAAACATTTGCTATCAATTAAAAAATCTTCTTTGGCTCGACTCTAATTTAGCTGTAATAATTAAACATTTATTTCGCTATATCCAACTTAAGATTTGTTAATATTAAATAAATTCTTTTCTCAGTGTTGTTCGAGAATTCAGTTGCCGGAGAGGTAATGGACTGTAAATATTGTGTTGATTGAATTAAAACGCAGTACACGGATGTTAACAACAATAGCATTTATTTGCTCCATCTGTCAAATGACAGTGGACAACACAAATACATATAAATAGAACAAGTAAAATCGCAAATAAAATAGAAAAAGCGTATAGAGAAGAGAATAGATGGGGCGTTCGGAAAATAGAAAGTAAATGAGGCGTTCGTCTTACCGCACATGGTTATATTAATCGTGTGCAATTGCTGAGACTTGCTGTCGCGATCAAGCTGATGCCAGATTCACGACACGATGAGCCAAATGAGGATGTACCGGTGTGCCGACGTCGATATATCAATGCTGTAACGGTATTTTACGTTAACATCACCCTTAAAGGGTTGTAGTTCGAACTCGAGCAGGGAGGAAATTAATATAGGCTTCTGTATTAGACACATTAAATAAATAATACAAGTAAAAGTGAAATAATTTGTGTGAGAATTTAAATATACTCCTTTTTCCTTAATTTCGGTGATTATGTATTTTACAAAAAGAATTTAACCCGGGCTTACGCATGCCTCTATAATCGCGTCCGCATGAAGTAGGAGATTTTATCTTGAATTAATGAAGTATTTCTATAGTTATTTGGTGGTATAGTTTCTACACATAGAACGCGCTTGCTGGGCTTGCCATCGTTACTATATCTATATCGCCTCTGTTATTATTCCTCGGTGTTTGGAGGTAGCCTATTCTATACCTATAGCGCGTGGACTGTAGTGGGGATGGAGCTCTCACTCGAACTCCTCTGGCTGAGCGATCTACTCGCTGGTCCCGCCGCTGTTCCGGTGGAGGCGTCAGCGCGGTGCAGCCACGGTGCATCGGCGCATCGGAAATGCGACAGGAGCGGCTCTAGCTAGTTTCTATGGTGTTTTTTAGTCCCTATGGATTTTAATATAATTTTGATCCATACCGCTTGTTTCAATTTCGATGGAAGATCTTGTAGGCTGGGATGCTGGACTACTTGAATGACTGATGGCTCTGTAGTTGGCCTTGGAGATGTTCGTTTTTCCTTGGGCGAGAAGTTTCAGGCCTGATCCTTGGAGTGGTGCAGTTGAAGATGCTTCTCCTCGGGTTGACTAGGTGGTCCTTCTTTTAGCTGGATGGCTGGTCCTCCTTTGGTCGATTAGCTGGTCTTCTTTTGGTTGATTAGGTGGTCCTCCTTTGATAGATTCTGGATGCTGGCGAAAGTCTGTGAACAGAAGCTCTCCGACTGTGGTTTGTCGTGCCCTTTTATACCAGCTTCCCCGCTCTTCTTTCCTTTCCGTCGGTATAGCAGGGTATTACTATATCTTGTAATCGTCCTGTAGCCCATCTTCTGTAGCCCATTTGTCCCGTTAATATCCTCTTCTTGGTTATAATAATTTACCGTGTTCCTTATAGATGCTTCTTCATACGTTACTTGAGACTATAGCATGACTGCTTGGTAGTATAACTATAGCTCGAGTAACGGTAGTTGGTTTATTGGTGTGTGTGCTGTGTGGTATGGATCTCTATGTTGGTGTGTGTGGATCTAGTTGAAGCTCGTCATTTAGGCGGCATATTAAATATAAGACGAGTATGTCGTCTTAATGCAGATATGATGGCTGGGTTGTGTAGACTATAGGTCTGCTGAGCTGGTCGTTGAGTCTGATTTTTATGCACTTAATCATCGAGAGAACGCACGAAACTCGATGACGGTGAGAGCTGTACGAGAGCAAAACGCAAGATGGCTGCGTTATACAAAGCAGCCGTTGTCGAACCAAGCAGAAGAGCGCTTGCGCGCAGCGACCCGTTTCTCGCCACGCAGACCTAGTGCAGGATTTACAGCTCCTGCGTGGTGCTGCCGCTGAGTGGCAACAGCAAGCAGTTGCCCATGCTAGCCTGCAGTGCGCAGTCTCGCTACGCTTGGCAGAACGTTCAAGTTCAACTGCATTTTCGAACACAGTGTAGACTTCGATCACGTGTGAGAGTGCCATTACAGTACTGGAAGCTCTTTCTCCGCAAAACAGAATCTATAAAATGACGGGCTATACTGCCATAAAGCAGTTATGCGCTGATGTGGGAAAATGCACATGATTAACGATATTAGTAGTATGTGTACACCTTTGCTCCATCCCACTCCTATCCCCACTCCTTCCCTTACCACGCGGCTACCCCCACCACCTCACTTTCCCACCGCCGCGCTACCCACTCTGCTTGACCAGTGTCAGTAACGTGGAGATCGTAAAGTGAGGTGGTGTGGGTACCTTGGTGAACAAGGAAGGTAGAGATAAGAGTAGGATGGAGCAAAGGTGTACACATACTTGGGAAAATGAATAAAATTATGTACTCACCACCACCGCAGCTGTTGTAGGCATCTACCCTCCTGCCAAAGCGATTTTAAACTCCTGTCTCTCGAATGTACTCTCTCACACAAGCACACACACACACACACATACACATGCACAGCGTCTTTAATTCATTACTATGTCCTCGTCAAAGCCCTCGTCCACGGCATCGATATCGTAGCCGATATCTATCTCATCACCGAGGGCTTCTATAATAAACGCCGCCACATCCACGCGTTCACCGTTCGATAAGCGAACCCGCGGAACGCTATCGCCGGCAAGAGGTCGCATCATGACAGCGATAAAGTCATCTCCACCGCACGCTTCTTCGACGAGCTGCTCGATACCTGCAACGTCCACGCGGTCGAGTCCGTATATGGAAAACTCCATGACAAGAACCGGTAGCATACTTGCTAGAGGATCCGGATGAAATAGGTGAGACCAGTCGATGTAAATAGTTTCGCCGAAATCGACTAGCAGCACCTCGCAGTACCCATCAAAGTCCGGGTAAACCACTTCCCCGCGGGCAACGTTATTGAAACGAGGCACAATACAGGACATGCCGATATGCAACTCCCCAAGTTCAATGGATCTTCCACGACGTTCCACTAAATACACACTACGTAGGAGTTCTTCCAGCTCGTCGTATGCATCGCACATTTCCTGCGTACGCAGAAACACACTCATTGCACTCTCGACAAACATTAATCGGCACCAAAACGCGTCGCTTAAAATCTCCTTGCCGTATCGTGGATACATATTGCTTTTTATTGTTTCCAAACAGGATGCCAAAGACAGACTAAATGCTCGAGACGCTACTAGAGAGTATCACGGGCATAAAGATAACAGCCTCCTATGAATCATAACTAGGTATCCATCACTTTGAATGCAACGAAAGAGGTTTTCGAGCATGCATAGCCCTGCGCTATGCTCCTCGCAAAGTGCTTGCTCTGCAGTAAAAGATATAGAATATGTTCCCTCACAGAGAGAGAGGGAGGGAGAGAGAGAGAGAGAGAGAGAGAGAGAGAGAGAGAGAGAGAGAGAGAGAGAGAGAGAGAGAAAGACTTCAATTCTTATGCTATAAAAATAAGAGACACAGTAAGATCAGATATTTTTAAATTAACCAATATTTTATGGAAAGCACTTTATACATTTACCGTCGTATGCAACAGCCCTGCAAACACGGTCATCCACGCTCGGAGATTCCTTCACCGTTAATTTTATTTTTATCGCTATATGGAATTAATTTGTATTATCACTCGTAGTATTGCTTTTAAATTATTTTTCGCTGTGGACGTTGTCATCATAGTGTACTTCTGAAAAAAAGAACGAAACAACTATTTAATTGAGCGCACTGATCAATAAAAAACATCGTGTACAGAATAATCGATATTGTCTTACCTGATATGCCACGACTCATTATACAAAGTTGGCAGCGTTGATGATCTTCTGCCACCGACGCACAGTAGACGCAGAGCCCGAAATCGTGGCAGAAAAGTCAGAAAAAAATTTTTACAATCGGGATATTTGAGCAGGCAGTCAGGTAGGGGACTAATGGCTGCGTTAAATTGTTCGTCGCTGCGTCAGTTGGAAGTTAGCCTTCGAGACGAGTGTTCGCATCGCGCGCTGAACGAGCGAAAACTACCGTGACTTATAAAATCGATAACTTTAAAGTGAAGTGTTTTAAATCAATCCGGAGACATGGATACGACTTCTGGAGGTATGTAGAAGATATTTTTACATTGGTTGAGTTTAAAATAAATATGTAAATTATTGAAGTGTAGTATAAACTACTGCATAAATAAAGTGAAAGAATTTTGTAAACTTATATTTTCAACTATCCGAAAAGTTATACTTTCTGCCATATTCTGCGACAGCCAATGTCTAGGCCTTTAGTTTATTATATAAGCTTGCGAAATTAACAGGAATTAGCTGCCTAGAGCTGCCTAACTTTGTCTGTTATGGTTTTTGGCAACGTAAAACAGGCGGTTGCCGACCGTGCACGCGCGCGCGGCCCCATACGCCATGCCATGGGGCCATTGAACAGCTGCTACTTGAGCAATAGGACTATATCCATACATATACCATATATAATATATATATATATACATATATATATACAAAATACAAATTCAAGTAAATCATTTATATATCTATTTTTGTAGACATACAACAATACATATATATGTAAGTATATACTAAAGTAATTAATTTGAATCGTCACATTTTATTTATATTTGATACATTTTTATTATATATATAGGTATATATGGGGCATTCCACGCCAAATCGGACAGTTCAATTTTTTTTCCCTTGATTTTGTCATATTTTCATGTACTCATCAAAAATCGGCTTCTGGTACATTTTGAGATGTTTTTGGTCACCCGTTCAAAAAATATTTGTTTATGTTTTTTTGCTCATAACTTCTTTCATAATAGTCTAAATTCAATTTTTTTTTCATAACTGTTGTTTTTTATGTACTTTTAAAAAAAAAATACGAATAATTATTGCGGCTACTTATTTGTTACAATAATTAAAATTCATTAAAATTTTGATCTGATCTTTCAACACAAATTCTATACAATTTTATGTCTTTATTACAGGGTCCCATTACGAAGGAGTACATTTGACGAGGAAAGAATTATATCTTATTATAAAGGATAATTTGAACGATAATTTCGCTACGTTATTGAATTTCGTGGAAACTAAAATTTCCGAGAAAAGTGGACGTAAATTTGTGGTGCCTGAGGACTCGAGAACCGCCTTTTCAATGCTGTTTAATAAAATAAGAACCAGGTGGCAAGAAGCTAATAGAACATCGGACATTTTCTTCAAGAAAAACAGTAAATGGCTTAGCGGGCAGGTATATTTTGCCGTACCTACAGACACTGTTGAGAAAGACCCAGGTAGTAAAAGAGGCCGCCCGTCCCTTGAGTTTACATCGGCAAGTGAAAGGTCAAAACGAAAGAAGACCGAAGATATTCGTAAATCCTCAACCCCGGAAGAATTAGCATACGCTACTCAAATGAGCCTTCGCGCTTCGGGACAATTAGACGCTTCGAAAGTTGTTAAGGACGTAACAATGACGAGTCCTTTAAGAGCTTCTAAGTATCGAAAAGCTTATGCAGTAACGGGTGAAACCTCTTTATCGGAAGAGGCTGCACTTTCCGCTTTGATCGAATGTAAATTGTCAAAGGGAGCTTACCTAACGATGAGAAAAATATCGTTGGCACATAACTGTCGTCTATATCCGTCTTACGAAAAAGTGGTGGAAGCAAAAAAGCGTTGTTATCCTCGGTCTGACGCAATTACCATTACAGAGACGAGTGCAGAAGTCGAATTGCAGGCATTATTAGATCATACAGTTAAACGTATTTTACTCGTCCAAACAGAAGTCGTTGAAACCTTGACTAACGGTAATGCTCGTAATATGGATTTAATTTGCAAATGGGGTTGCGATGGAAGCTCTGGGCAAAGTGAATATAAGCAGACTTTTACTGATGATAGCAAATCAGATGCGCATGTGTTTTTTACTTCGGTTGTGCCATTACAACTCATCTGCATTGATCAACAAACAAAAGCAGAAATCATGGTTTGGAAGAACCCTAGGCCCTCGTCTCCACGATTTTGTAGGCCGCTTAGACTACAGTTTCTGCACGAAGATACAGAGTCCACACTAAATGAAGTTGGAATTGTCGAAGCACAAATAAAGTCGCTTAGTCCACTCCAAACTGTAGTAAGTGGAAAAGATATCTCCATAACGTACAAGTTGGCGTTCACCATGATAGATGGTAAAGTTTGCAATGCTGTGTCATCGACGAAATCTGCTCAACGGTGCTATTTGTGTGGAGCAACCAGCAAAGATTTTAATGCCATCGACGTTATGTTGCAAAAGGAGGTCGTTGAAACGAATTTGAAGTTCGGGTTGTCGACACTGCATGTGTGGATACGGTGCTTCGAGTATTGCATACATTTGTCGTACAAACTCGGCATTAAAAAATGGCAAGCACGAAGTTCCGAAGAAAAAAAAATTACCGAAGAAACCAAGAAGAGGATTCAACGCGAATTCAAGAGCGAATTGGGTCTAAGCATTGATCGTCCGAAGCCTGGATACGGCAGCAGCAATGATGGCAACACAGCTCGGCGATTTTTTGAGAATTTGAAGGTTTCTGCTTTGATAACCGGGGTCAACGAAAAAGTAATTAACCGTTTCTACGTTATCCTACAAGTTATCTCGTGTGGCCACAAGATAAATTGTGAACTATTTGAGCAGTATACTATTGAAACGGCAAGAACTATCGTTGCATTATACCCTTGGTACCACATGCCTACTTCGGTACACAAGCTATTAATTCACGGTTCACTGATAATAGCTCATGCGCTTTTACCTATCGGCGAATTATCCGAAGACGCTCAGGAAGCTCGAAATAAAGATATGAAACGATACCGAGAGAACTTCTCGCGAAAAACTTCCAGGATAAAAACAATGCAAGATATTTTCCACCGGCTGCTAATTTCTTCAGACCCGTACATATCTAGCATCCGGCAACTACCGAAGAAACCACTAAAAAGTTTGTCGCCGGAAGCTGTCGCGATGCTGCTCGCTCCAACTATCAATGCTGCAGCACATCAAGGTTTCGTCACAAATAACATCGAATCGGGTCTTGTGGACGATACAAGCTCGGTAGATGGTTCCGACATCGACGACGGCGACGGCGACTCCGAATCCGATGTTCCATTCGACTAAAAATTAAATTCGATTACACGATTTCGAGAATAATGTATTTTGAAAATAAAAATATTAATTCCGTAGAAGGCACGGCTCACGTTTATTTTATTATGATTATTATATTTTATATTATATCTCATCCATTTAACAGGATACGTTTTGTGTACCATAATTTGTCTGTCGGATTCGTGATCAGTGACCCTAAAAACCCGCGTATACCAATTTTTGTCAAGATCTGACACCTTTTTCCATCTATGTCCGCCATATTGGATCGGCCATTTTGTTCAAAATTGTTTGGCTTTCTGATTCGTAATCAGTCACTATCACAACCCGCGTATATCAATTTTCTTCAAGATCTGACACCTTTTTACTATTTATGTCCGCCATATTGGATCGGCCATTTTGTTCGAAATTGTTTGGCTTTCTGATTCGCAATCAGTCACTTTCACAACCCGCGTATATCAATTTTGTTCAATTCAATTATAATAATTAAAATTCAAATAACTAATGCTAGTTATATATCATTGTATACGAAAACGTCATACTAAATAAGTAAATTATTTCATCCTTTTTTGAGTGGTACGGCAGGAGAAAGTTTTTTTGAAAATTTTTAATTTTTTTTAACATACTTGTCTGCCATATTGGATCAGCCATTTTGTTTACAATAATTTGGCTTTCGGATTCGTAATAAGCGACCCTAAAAACTCGCATATACCAATTTTTGTCAAGATCGGACACCTTTTTAACATCCATGTCCGCCATATTGGATCGGCCATTTTGTTTACAATAATTTAGCTTTCAGATTCGTAATCAGCGACCTTAAAAACCCCTGCATACCAATTTTCATTCCGATCGGAGGTTATTTGTATTTACTGCCACGATTTCGGGCTCTGCGTCTACTGTGCGACGACAACTGCGGATGAGGATGTCGGGTGGCACTTTTCTTTCCCAAAGTTAGCTCTATCTTCCTCTCGCTCTCCATGACACGAATAACGAACCCTCGGTGTCGGCTCATATGCAGGGGCTGCTCGCTCTGCAAAACATTATTTTTTTAATTAAAAATAAATATCACATGATTTAAAATTATTTTATATTTTTTACTTACCAAGCTCCGCTGCTTTGCTGCTAATCGACATTGGCACGTATTCCATGATCTGCTGTGTTAATAAAACAGAGACGAGCGATCCGTCTTCTTTCTAGCGCAGACCTTTGCTGATGCTTCGGTTTTACGACTGTTTCTCTCTCTTTCTTTCTCTCTCTCACTGTGACTGACATCTGTGTATACTTTATAATATTTCGAGCGAAATGTACACTATATACAATTATTTACAACAGTTTCTTTATCACGAATAGCTGCACATACGTAGAATTATTGCGTTCGCAACGCAACACCCGATGCATGATCAGCGATATGACCACGAAACAGCACAATTATTTCGGACAAAATAATTTTCATAAGCTCCGTATCCTCTGGCGTTAGCAAGATCGCGATGTGTTCGAGCGCTTCTTCAAAGAAGTCCTTGGAACCGATGATCTCATACGCTACTGCACGAGTCATTTCACTGGCAACTATCTTTTCACGGACATATGATACCACCTCGTTCATACACCTCTGAATCGTTTCACTTTTGCTCTCTAGAGCCTGCATATGGATATCAATTCTTCTACTTATTTCGACGAGCATATCAAATGTAGACCGCTGAAGAACAATGTTTGGAGAGTATTTTCGGAAGCGTTTCCGTTTCGATTCTCCAGATTCCTCTTGATTCTCGTATTCCTCATCAGCGCTACCGCTTATTTTACCAAATGACACAGCTCTGTGCTGGTAACACGAGGTTAAAAGTGTGTAATGCGTTGTGTGCTCTATGCGGGTATTACACATTTTCTCGGCATCAGTCCCATGAGCTTCGAAATATTGCTGTACGCGAGAAAAATCACTTTTAAACACTCGCCACTCGTCCGCACCGAGTGTAATTCCGGTAAAAGTATTCGACAATATTTTCACCACCGGTGTAAGCGTACACGTAGAGTTCAACTCGAACCCGGCTACGATTATTTTACCAAATCATTTATTTAAACCGTACATAACGGGGTTCGCTATATACTGCGATATCGCATGAGGCTTAGCACCGTTATTTGCCATTTTTATTGCTTTCCTGTAGACTGTAACTTTTCGAATGAATCGTCGGTCGTGTTCATACTCCGCTTTATACAGATTTCCCCCACCACCTAACTGCATTACCTCTTCTTTTGATACTGCAAATCATACGCCTGAAAATTGCTAGCCAATATCCTTTGATATTTGTCGCATTCTACTCAACAGCCTAGTAACAGCAGCAGATATATCCCAAAACTCTTGCATACTCGCGCACACTTATGCGCACACGCACACATTGACATACAAATAATATGTACCATGAAAACTAAATAATATTCGTCGGTGAAATTTGATGATTTTCCTCATGGCCGAGTGCCTTGAAATTAGATGAAAACAATATGACTTTCAGCAGCGAAACTCGATAACTAAGTACATCACCATCGCTAAATATTTCCCTAGGTCTTGCTTTTGTAAAGCGATCGCGTGCGGCCATCTTCTTGGTTAGTCGTATTCATTACATCATTGCAGTATATGCAGAGAGAGAGAGAGAGAGAGAGCTTGTTAAAGGAATATATATAAAAGTGAGCCGCTTTGAAAATTCTCTAGTTAATTGTCTGATTTACTGTGGTTACTACTACTACTACTCTAACAGCACAATCATGGTCAGAGTGGTAAAGCGCTCATTGATAAGAAAATTGATAGAGTTTATATTGAAGCGTAGACCGTCGTTGCGTTCGCACTGGGGTAGAAGAAATTTACAGATCACCCTATGGGAACTTCCGACACAGGCGGTTGTTCGTAAAATTCGCGGTATGCTGTGCGAGTGTCATCAGCGCGATTTAGTTGACGCGTATAATATTGGATTGTTTGATAATCAAATAATTATTGATTCGGTGGTGCGTGTTATTCGTCGACGAGGCTGGCTGAATGAGACTGCTCTGCAACCCATACTCAATGAAAGACGTAAGTAATATACAGCGCTAATTACTTTTATTTTATTTCCTTTATTTCATAAGATTTTTATATAGTTCGGTATGAGGACGCAGAAATGGGATCCGACACCTATGATTTCGATGAGGAGGGTAGAACCGATTCAGATGATCATAGCAGGGACAACGATGGCGACAGCACCGTAGGGAATCGCTGGATAAATTTTACCCAGCCATTCTGCGGTTATAAACCTACAAACGGTCTTTTCATGGCAGGCCCCTCGAGAGAACCAGATGAATCCGTCGCAGGCCCATCGCGACAATACAGTTCAAACGATGATGCCAACAGCAATACAGACAGCGAGGAAGAAGAAGAAGAAGAAGAAGAAGAAGAAGAAGAAGAAGAAGAAGAAGAAGAAGAAGAAGAAGAGGAGGAGGAAGAAGAAGAAGAAGAAAAAGAAGAAGAAGAAGAAGAAGAAGAAGAGGAGGAGGAGGAGCAAGACGTAGACGATGACGACGAGGAGGAGGAGGAAGAGGAGGAGGACCCTGTAGATTCAGGTAAGCTTTTAATAATACAACTACGCTGACAAAAATAAAAAAATTACGCGGATAATAATAGTAAAATGAAAAAGCAGGGTACGAGACGGACCCAAACGTTTTTCGCTTTGCACGATTCACTGTGCCGAGACCGCCGACAATCGAGTTGGTTTACGAAATGCGTCGGTGGTTCCCGGGTGCAGTCGACGGATTCGAGGACTAGAAGCAAATATAAGTTTGTAATTCTTACGTTACACGAATTATATGCATAGTATATAGCCAGCGACAAACAAAAATTTAAAGTAAATTAAATGAAAATTCTAATAAATGGTTTAATTATGCCTGCAGGTGGACAGACCGGCGATGGAAGGACTGCTGCACGGGGAGGTGATATTTTGCCTCCTGGTGAACGTTTCGGTATCGACAACGAGCAGAGACCTTATTTTTCACGCTTTAGGATGCAGGGTCGAGAGACAGATTTTTATTTTCGTCAGCCACCGGTCGGTATCGATCATCTGACATAGTTCGAGGGAGGTGTACGAGATGTTCTCACACGTCTTACAGAATCGTGCGAAGGACATGATTATGTGGGTATGACTCTGAGCGTACCGTCTTTTGCGCAAGGACCTGTATGGTTATCATTTCGACCAGCTCGTGACATCGTTCCCGACGATATATGGCGACTAATTAATAGTGTAGCTCAGAGCGCGCGCGAATTTCGAATAGACGCTGGTACATGTAGAATGACGACGTGTATAGTACGAGGCGTCGAAGGAGCCGGTGTGGGCACTAGGCTTACACACGAGTCTATAGCAAAAAAGTCAATTTTACGCATAAGTAATCGCGATAATTTGTGTCTACAACGATCCCTTGTCACTGCCCGAGCGCATGCCAAACGCGGTCAAATACGTGCGGGTGTGCTACACAGATGATGGTGTCAAATTCGGAACGGGCTTCGAGGTGCGCAATATACAGCGGCGATAGAGCTCACACGTGATACAGGGGTAACGACACCGTCTAGGGGGTGTGGTGCGCGCGAAATTCAGCTCTTTCAGGAGTACTTGGTTCACGAGGGTATAGCGATTGTTGTTTATGAATTTCTCACCTTCGGAAAACGCGTTCCGGCTCTGTACGATGGGCGAAAATACGTACTCACTGCAACAGGTAAAATTAATCATACACTCTTTATTCTCTATTACGAGCGTTCTTATCACTATCAACCGATATTAAATCTCGCCGGTGCGCTAGGTAGTCGGGGGTTCTGCACGCAATGTAATTCCAAGTATATTCGAGTACTCGAGCATCGATGTAGCTATCAATGTGCTCGATGTAAATCCACTTATTGCAACGGTAATAGAGACTCTCAGCCTGAGTATTGCGCAGACTGTAATCGTTCGTTCTTTGGTGCTTTTTGCCTCGCTCATCACAAGAGTGAGGGCTCCGCGGGCATCACGTCTCGTAAATATAGACGGTACAGCGTCTGTAACGCATTGAAAATCTGTAGAGACTGCTCGCGTATGATTAAAACCACAGATAAAAAGATGCATGTATGTGGTATATCGTTTTGTGCTACATGCAAACAAACGCGGCCGACTACGCATGCATGTTTTATAGCACCTCTTAAGAAATCAGATGCGCAAAAGGAGAAGAAAAAAGACAAGTCTTCCACGAGATTTTTATTTTATGATTTTGAGACGCAGCAACACGCGCAATTGCATGATGATAAATCGACACGAATTCACGAGCCGAATTTATGTGTCGCACAATGCGTATGTATGGCATGTCTGGATATCACAGATATAGAGACAGATTGTGCTAACTGTGGTAAACGTGAATTCGTGTTTATCGATGATCCTGTTGGGGATCTCGTAAAATTGGCATTATCGCAAAAATTTAAAAAGACCATCTGCATCGCCCATAATGCTAGAGGTTTCGACGCACAATTTATTCTACGGTATTTAATCGAGGTGCAAAAAACACAGCTGCCCTCTCTGATTATGAACGGTACGAAGATTGTCTCGATGAAAATTGGCGATGTCGTTTTTCTCGATAGTCTAAACTATTTACCCATGGCTCTTAGCGCTTTACCTAAGGCCTTTGGTTTCGCTGATGAGGTGGCAAAAGGTACATTTCCCCATTTATTCAACACACCGGAATATCAGAATTACTCAGGTCCTCTGCCGGCTTTGCATTTTTACTCACCCGATACCATGTTCTCAGCGGATCGCGAGCGCTTTTTAAAATGGTATGAGGAAGAATCGAGTCGCGTAGATTATAAATTTGATTTTGCGACGCAATTTGTGCAATATTGTCGTACAGATGTTACGGTTTTGAGACGAGCGTGTTTAGCTTTTCGAGAGTTACTTATACGTTGTGGGAGCGTGTGCCCCTTTACAGAAGCATGCACGATAGCATCAGCATGTATGAGAGTATTTCGAAAGAATTTTCTACAGAAAGATCGCATTGCGGTGTTACCACCAGGAGGATATCGCTGGGGCGATAAGCAATCGTGCAAGGCCGTCGTATGGCTCGTATGGCTCGAGCGTGAGCTCAACTGCGTTATCGCTCATGCTGGACGCACGAGAGAGTATCGCCCTCCGGCCGGCCTACCGGCCGTGGACGGTTACTACGTGGATGCGGGGGTCCATCACGTTCTTCAATTTCATGGCTGCTTTTGGCACGGTTGTCCGCGATGTTATCGCGTGAATAGAGATGCTCGAACTAAATTCGGCGATACAATGGATGAGCGATACGAGCGTACCATTCTTATTTCCGGGCGAATCAGATCGAAAGGGTACACTCTAACCGAAATATGGGAATGCGATTTTGACAGATTACTCGAGAATAACGAAGAAATGTCGATATACGTGAAAAATCACGCCATGGTCAAGCAGGCGCCTCTCGAGCCACGCGATGCATTCTTTGGCGGTCGAACGGAAAATTTTGTAAGCTTGTACGACGTCGCGAACGGGGAGCAGATACGCTATGTGGATGTTTGCTCGCTGTATCCGTGGGTATGTAAGAATGAAAAATATCCCGTTGGACACCCGAAATTATACGTAGGCGACGAGTGTCGAGAACTCGTAGGACTTGAAAACGATCTAAGTGTCGTCGAGGGTCTCGTGAAGTGTACCGTGCTGGCACCTCGCGATTTGTATATACCCGTACTGCCTGTTCGCATGCATGGGAAACTACTGTTCCCCCTGTGTAGAACGTGCTGTACAGATATGGACACATCCGAGGTTTGTACACACGATGACGTGACTGAGCGAGCGTTTGACGGCACATGGGTCGTGGACGAACTGAGAAAAGCTGTGTCGCTCGGATATAAAGTGACGCGTATCTATGAAATTTGGCAATACGTTGTTACGCAGTATGACGCGACAACGCGACGAGGCGGTCATTTTGCCGAGTACATCGATACATTCCTAAAAATAAAACAGGAGGCGAGTGGTCCGCCAACAGAGTGTAACGATGACGAGGAAGCAATTGAGCGTTTTATAGCATTGTACAAGGAGTCTGAGGGTGTATATCTCGAGCGAAGTGCTTTGCAGCCAAATCCGGGTTTACGTTCACTAGCGAAATTGGCTCTTAATTCATTCTGGGGAAAGTTTGGTCAACGAGAGAATCTCACGAAAACCGTTATCGTCTTCACGCGCGCGGAGTTAATGAATTTACTAACGAGTCCGGAGATTGAGGTGACGGGGATGCTACTGGTTAATCACAAGATTATGTATGTAAACTATGTGAGCAACCGCGATGCTATCCAACCATCACCGACATCAAACGCCGTGATTGCAGCATACACGACGGCACAGGCACGCCTAAAATTATACAGTTATCTTGAGGGGCTCGGGCGACGAATATTGTACTGCGATACGGACTCCTGTATTTACGTGAGCCATCCCGGTGGTAACGAGTATGAGCCGTCAATCGGTCAATTTCTAGGAGATCTTACAGATGAATTAAGTGAATACGGGCCTGGTAGTTATATAACTTCGTTCGTTTCGGGTGGACCAAAATTTTACGCATACCTTGTTCGTAAACCCGACGGTACGATTATTGAAAAATGTAAAGTGAAGGGTATCACGCTAAACTTTGCGAATAGCCGTCACGTAAATTATAACGCATTACGATCTTTCGTGACAGGAGCAAGGAGCGTACCTATTATTTTAAAATTCGACGCTATTCGACGTACGGAATTTCATCATGTAGTAACGCGTAAAGAAACGAAATCATGCGAGCCTGTTAACACGAAGCGAAAACGTCACGGGCTGTACTCTACTGTACCGTATGGCTATTGTGAAATACGCTAATTAGTATAACGCAAAAAAGTATATAGTTTTACGGGTGAATTCGCGATATTTAAAAATAATCTTTTTGTCTAATTTCATGTAACATATTTACAGTGTACAATACATTGAAAAAATTGATTTATCATGTATAAAATCGTTATCGGATCGTTCTTTTTGTGCTGATATTCGTAACAGTAGCTGCTATCTCTCTACCGTTCCCTTTTGTGCTGACTTTCTCATCGTTGATTCCTTTTGTCCCGTCTTTCTTATCGAGTGTTTCCTTTTGTTCTGGCTTTCTAGTGCTACATCCGTGGATATAATATTGTTGTTTAGAATTTGATGATTCGTAAAATTTGTATATAGAGATGTATGCATAGTGAAATAAAAATATTGCTTTATTTGTGAGAAATATAAAAATTATCATTATTTAATATACATACAGCGTAAACGCCAGCTTATACCGCGGGCCCGCGCCTCATCAGCTAGTGCAGGCGCGCCACGTCTTATCAGCTCTTTAAGGCCGCGAAAATAGCTGATGCCGCGGGGTCGCCGCCGCCGCCGCCGCAGCCGCAGCCGCGGTATAAGCTTATTTAAGAGTCTGCTGATTGATTTTGATAGACACTCGTCGATATGGATACACGTTGGAAACATCCGTGGACAGCTGTGATAAGCGGTCCTACGGGATGTGGTAAAACATATTTTGTAAAAAAATTCTTTAAATACATGCGCGAAATGACGGATGTCCCGTTCGAGCGTATACTTTTTTATTACTCAGAGTGGCAGTCCGGGTATTCAGAGTACGGTGATAAGATCGAATTTCGCGAGGGTTTACCGCAAGCAGTAGACTACTCGAATGACGCAAGACCTAAACTTGTGGTCATTGACGATCTAATGCGCGAGGCATCGAACAATACTGTGGTCGATCTTTTCACCAAGGGTAGCCATCATAAAAATCTTAGTGTCATTTTCATCACGCAAAATCTCTTCCATCAGGGTCACGGGCAGCGCGATATCTCCTTAAACGCTAATTATATCGTTGTCTTCGAAAATCCGCGAGATCGCGCGCAAATTCAGCACCTAGCCCGCCAGGTATGTCCCGAGAAACCGCAATTTTTGCAGGAAGTATATTTCGATGCAATAGCCGCACCGCACGGCTATCTATTATTTGACTTAAAACACTCGACGCCTGATAATTGTCGATGTCGCGCCTGTATATTTCCCGATGACCAATACCATTACGTTTACGTGCCTCAAGAAGCAATAAAAGTTCGCGATGCGTCGCGCGATGTACCAGTAATGCGCTTGTAATGGCGTTGCGCGGACCTCTCGATAAAAAGCAGATAATTATATTGCAAGCGTTGTGTTATCTGAAGCAAGAGCAACGACGTGCAATTTTGCGCAAAGCAGATGTAGCGCTTGTACGCTGTATATGCGAGTGTGCTCTAAACGTTTTACAGGGAAACGTGAGTCTGAACAACGTGCAAAAGAATCATCTTCGGAGGCACGCGACAATTCTTCGGCGACTAGCCGCCAAAAGGGGAAATTGGAGCGGTAAGAGGAAGATCATCGTCGAGCACTGTGTCGGATTTCTCAAGTTGCTTCTTGCGCCTGTCTTGGCCTACGCGAGACATGAAATATGCCAGAAAGATGGTACTTATTCCTCATGATAACATACATCGTCTCGCTGGACTTGCCACTACTGCCGCTGCTGCTACTACTACTACTACTACTAGTGCAGACCCGTTGCCTTCCGTACAGACTACCGGTACGCCATTATCGCGCCTCGACTCTGAGCTGAGTGAAATTCTAAACTCTCACTCGTACAAGAGCGAGAGAGAGAAGTGGATAGCGTACCAACAGGTTTTACAGCGTTATCTTCACATGGTCGAGTACGATAATGCCGTACCGAATATTTCATCAAAACGAAAAGTAGCAATACTCGATAGCCACGAGAATAAATCCGACGACGATTTAATGAACAAAGTTAAATCGCGGCTCAATGACACACTTATTATCGATAGCGTACCAAAAAAATTTAAATCTAAAGCAATATCGTTGCTTCGCAATTTGCATCGCAGCGCCGTTGGTAAAAAAATGACATGGGATCGTAACGGCGTTGTTTCCATAGACGGCAGAAGAATTTCAAATTCCAATATCGTTGATCTTGTTAACGATGCTATACGAGCTAGAAAACGCGAGAAACCCATCGGACGATCTCACTTTGCCAAACTCCTGCGAGCGATACAGATGCCGCGTGAATTTATCGGTAACCCCGCGTTACTACACGAGCCTACACCTACATCATCCTCGACACCACAGTGGCGTCTTATTTTACCGCGCGAAAACGATAGTAGCAGCAGCAGCAGCAGCAACGGTAGCAACAACAACAACAACGACGACGAGGCCGAGACCGCACACTCAAACAGAGATTTAATGCTCACGGCTGAAAACGACATCATCGAGGGGGAGGAGGGGAATGAAGAAGAGGACGAACAATTGCAAAACTTTGCACAAGTAGAATATCGACCACCCACACAGTTAGAAAAGAAAAAGAAAAAGAATCCATTTAACTGGTCATCGCTAAAATTATGAAAATTCTTCAAAAAATCTATTATGACACCGCTCATCCTGCTTCCTATTCTCGAGCAAAAAATTTGGCCCAGGTGGATCGTAGAGTAGCGCGAAAAAATGTTTTACCATGGCTCGAGACACAGGATTCATATAACATGCATCGCCTCGTACGACGACGATTTCCCCGTCGTACGTACAGTGTGAGTAATATAGACGATGTATGGGAGGCTGATTTAGCTGATCTTCGCTCGATAGCCACGTACAACGATGGGTACGCGTATCTGCTTGTTGTTATTGATGTGTTGAGCAAATACGCGTGGGTCGAGGCTTTGCGTGACAAAACGAGCGCAAACGTGGCCCGCGGTCTCACACGCATACTCGCGCGCAGTAACAATCGTCGCCCGCAACAATTGCAAACTGATCGAGGCAAAGAATTTATCGGCGCACCGTTTCAGCAAATTCTCAAGAAAAAGAATATCGATTTTCGCGCTGCTCGTAACCCTGATATAAAAGCCTCGATTGCCGAATGCTTTAATCGAACAATAAAAGAGCGAATGTGGCGCTACTTTACATACACGCGAAATAAGCGTTACATCGATGTTTTACAAAATTTTTTATATGCTTATAATCACACTAGACACAGCGGAACGCGTATTCCTCCGAGCGAAGTAACCCTCGAAAATGCCTCTATAGCCCGAGACAATTTAGCACGGCGTTACGAGCGTAACGCGAAAAAAATTAAAAAGCCTAAATACAGCGTCGGTGACTTGGTACGTATCAGTACAGCTAAAGCAGCTTTCGTGAAAGGATATGAGCGTGGTTGGAGTAACGAATTATTCAAGATTCAACGAATATCGTTGAATCGAGAGCCATTCGTGTATATTTTACACGATCTGAATAACGAGACTATCGACGGTATTTTCTACGAAGCAGAATTATCACGAGTACGAGTGCCTCCGTCATCTGAGAAGACGAAAGAGAAGAAGAGGACAAAGAAGAAGAAGAAGAAGAACGCTCGGGATCATCGTCCGTGATAAATATGAGCTCCAAGGATAGCTCTTTCTTTGTCGTACTACCGAGCAACAGTAGTATGCAGTATTTTCCGGATAATACGACGACGAAATTTATTACAAAACTACCGCGTCAGATACGCCTGCACGGAGAATGGGCTGTTTCTCTTGTGGAAATTGCTTATCCGATGACTCTTTTACATGTTCCTACTGTAGAAAATCTCGTAACTTTTGAGGATGGTGATTATGATTTATCGGGTTTAAATCTTTTAACACGGAGGAGCGTTGATAGAGACCAAGTAGCACTTGGTGTATATCGCTCTATAGACGCTCTTTTGGAGAGTATAAATCAGCTACCTCACGTGGGTGATCATTTGCGCTTTAAATCGCTTCCGAGCGGGCAGGTCGAAGTGGCACGCGTATGCGACGATCTACGCTACCACGACTTTCGTGTATCGCCCGCTATCGCAAGGCTACTAGGATTCTCGGAAGAGGCTTGTAGCTCCGTAATGATAGAACCGCATTGCGAATACACAGGGTCGAGGCCTGCATCTCTCACCGGTGCTATACCGGGCAGCATGTTTTTATACACAGATATCTGCGAGAGCTATATTACAGGCGATGTACAAACACCCCTCTTACGAGTTGTTCCCATTGATACTGATGACTGTCCGTATGGTTCGATAAAAATTAAATCGTTTTCAACGCCACGATATATACCTCTCTTGCGCAATAATTTACACACTATCGAGATCGATATAAGAGACGAATTTGGGGATCCTATACCATTCGAGCGGGGAACGTTGACTGTGACACTACATTTCAAAAGGTCCCACGATTGATTACACCACTATGGATGATATTGACAGTGTGCAGCACGGATGGGGTCGTCGCGGGTACGGTGGTATTAGCCATGTTCATATCGGAACACCTAATCAGCGAGGACACGGTATCGGTAGCTTTCTCGGGGGCCTGTTTCGTCGAGTGTTACCACTTTTAAAGAAGGGCGCTAAAGCAGTTGGAAAAGAGGCGTTGCGCGCTGGTGTAAACGTAGCCGGTGATATCCTCGATAGAAATATAGCTGTGAAAGATGCTATTCGCGAGAGAGCGCGAGAATCAGGCAGTAATCTCAAACGCAAAGCCTCTGAAAAAATTGACACTCTCATGCGGGGGTCTGGTTATAAAAAGCGCAAAATTTCACGTACTCCTCATTCATCGAACGAACGTAAACCACGACGTATCTCTCGTAAAAATAAAAGTGTAATAAAGAGAAAAACAATAAAAAAGAAGAAGAATAATAAGAACAATAAGAAGAAGAAGAAGACTCGTCAACGAACGGTTGCAGATATTTTTGGATAGCTGAAACAAGATGGCTTTTCTACATGCGCACTCGTGCGAGTGTCTTAAATCGGAACTTGAATTATTTTCACTCCCATCGACGCAAACTACTATCGAAGGCTCCAATTGGGTGTATTACAAACCAATATCTTCGCTAACAGATGATTCACCGATTGAATTTGTTATTCCCGGACAGGGTGATGAGTATATCGATCTCGCGCATACTATGCTTAGTCTGAGAGTGAAAATAACATCTCCTACCATTACGGAAATTGCCGTGGGCACATCGTGGAAAGTAAGTGCCGGCCCTGTAAACAATCTCTTGCATTCTATGTTTAATCAGGCGGATGTATACCTGAATCAAAAATTAGTTTCACCTCCAAATAACGCCTACGCTTATCGAGCGTACATAGAAACACTTTTGAATTACGGTCCAGCAGCAAAAAATTCGCATCTCACGAGCGTTCTCTGGTACGACGATACACCTGGAAAAATGGATGATATAACATCGGAAAATACGGGGCTTGTGAAGAGAAAACAATTTTTAAATGTCGAAAAAACTGTAGACTTGCTCGGTCATCTGCATTGCGATATATTCAATCAGGAGCGGTTCCTATTAAACGGTGTCGAGATGCGCCTACGGCTGGTTCGGTCTAGAGATTCATTTTGTCTTGTGGGGGATACAAAGAATGGTCAATGCGGCTTAAAGATTCTCGAGGCATCGCTTCTCGTTCGTAGAACAAAAATAGCTCCTGGTGTGCTGCTCTCACATGCTAGAACTCTGGCAAAATCTACGGCTAAATATCCTCTTACGAGAGTCGAGGTAAAAGCCGTTTCAATACACTCGGGTGTTCATGGAGAGACTATCGATAATATCGTGTTAGGTCAGTTGCCGAAGCGTATAATTATCGGTTTTGTCGATAACAAAGCGTTTAACGGTGACTTCAGTATGAATCCGTTCAATTTCCAAAATTACAAGATAAATTATCTCTCGTTGTATGTTGATGGTGCTCAAATACCTTCGAAACCGTTACAACCTGATTTCACGAAAAATCATCTATATGTGGATGCTTTTCAAACGTTGTTTTCGGGAACTGGAATACATTTCTTGAACGATGGTAATTCGATCGATCGCAATAATTATCGCGATGGATACTGTCTGTTTGCTTTTGATTTGACACCCGATCTTTCGGCGAACAGCAATACACATTGGAATTTAATAAAGCACGGTAGTGTGAGAATAGAGGTACGATTTGAGGATGCGCTTGCTTCAACGATAAATTGTGTAGTCTACGCGGAATATGATAATGTCCTTGAAATTGATGCCTCTCGGCAGGTAATGGTGGATTTTACCGGATAAGCGAAAAATGTGCTGATGTCGGCATAAAATTATTTCGTGTTAAGACACGTAGAAGCGTGTCCGCGAGTAACTAATCAGTCGAATTCGGTCATCTGTACGGATTAGACGTGAAAATGGATATCGTCGTGGATATACAGGGAATGCGTGGTAAAGACTCGGAATTTATTCCGAAAGAAATTGCTGTGGTAGCAGTGGATAGACCGTACTCTGCTCATTGGATCGTTGCACCGCCGTGTCACTTTGCCGAATTACCACAGCAATCGAGAAGCCAGAATAATTTTCTCTCGAAATATTTTCACGGTATGGAGTGGTACGAGGGCGATGTGAGCTGTAAACAGGTATACGCTAACTTGCGTGAAATTTCGCGAAAATCAAGACGCATCTATACGCGCGGTCACGAGAAGGCTATACTTCTTTGCGATATCACGAGTCGTGAAATTTCTAACCTGAAGGATGAGGAGGGCGCCCCATCGTACACATTTATGCCGAAATCTTTGCGAAAATGCTTCAGACACGCTATGATAAACGATACAGCGTCTTCGCATTGTGCAATGCGCCAGGCTTTCCAAAAAAAAAATTGGCTTCGCGAGCATCCATTTAAAGGAGAATCATACATGGATGTTTGGTCAGCAGACGAAGAGGAAGAGAATAAAAAAGAGGAGAAATCTTCATCATGTGGTCGTGACACGATCGACGACGCTGTGAAATAAATTTTGCATATATATACGTCTTTCAAAGCGTATCGGTCATCATTTAATCATTGACTATGTGTTCAGCATGAACACTAGACAAATCTACGAGAGTCTGCAGTATCTACCACTTTCAACCGTTGGCGTATACCCGGCTGACAGAATTCCTCGTGTATGGTCGTTACCAGCCGGATTCGTAGTTAACACGGATAACCACGACGGACCTGGAGAGCATTGGATCGCCATGTACGTTAACCATCATGGAAAAGGAATGTACTTTGATAGCTACGGGCTATCACCGGTTATACCGCAACATCTCGCCCGACTACGAAGAAACTGCAAGTTCTATCGGTACGGCCTCAAGCAGCTACAGAGTAATACGTCGGATGTGTGTGGACAATTTTGCATCGTATTCCTGCACCTTATGTCGTGCGGCTTCACCATGTCGCGATTTAATAATCTCTTTAGCGATAATGTAACGAAAAACGACAGATTAGTGCGTGAATATTACAATGCTTTTGCCTCTCGACGATCAGACAGTGATAAAAATAAATTTAACGGTAGAGGAGTCTCCGAGCGAAGATTACCGTGTTTGCAGGGATGTTGCATACGACGGTAAATATCTGTGAAGTGATTTAAATAAAATATTGATTAATTAAAAACAAATACATCGGTTTACTGTGTCTCTTCTTTTATAATTATATATACATTATAATCGAGGTCTCTCGCGGCACGGTATCATATTCTGTGTCTTTTACTGCAGAGCATTCGCTTCACGAGAAACACAGCGCAAAGCGGTACGCACGTGCAAAACTGCTGACATTGGATTCAAAGCGCTGCACACCTAGTTATGACTCAGAGGGGGTTTGTTATCTTCAAACACTGTGATCACCGCCAGCCTCATCCGGAGCATCCAGTCTGTCTTTAGCAGTGCGCGACGAAAGTCTGAATTTCTATTCACTAAAATGTACCCACTAAATCTAGGCCACGATCTAGCGGTGGCTTTTGTGTGTCGGGTGGTATGCGACACCGACGATAATACGATGTGTCTGCGGTCGGAGGTGATGTGCGCGGAATTGTGCGGACTGGAGGCCTATTTATATAAGTTATATATCGAGGAGCAATCTGAGCGGAGACGATTTTTAATGAGTGATTTGTGCGCTGGAGTGTCCTGTGTGGTTGTATGGAATGAAAGGACTATGCGCGGGTCGATCATCGACACGGATGATGACGGGTACTGTGAGGTACTGCTGGTCGATTTCGAGGAATCGATATACATCGATTGGCAGCACCTATTTTACCCAGAGCCGTCGATTAGTGCGTTACCGGTGCTGCTTGTAAAGTGTGTAGTATTCGGTCTCGATGATTTAATTGACGAGGCCGGAAATCTAGATCCGATCGAAGCAGCGCGTGGTAATGATACGCTGATCGGGATACGGATGCCCACGCCCGACGGTGCCCAAGGTCCATGGGTGCGAGTAATCCGTATTACCCGTACGCATAGCTGTGGTTTTTGAGTGAGTGAGTAAGTGAGTGAGAGAGAGAGAGAGAATATATGTGTGTGTGTGTGTGTGTGTGTGTGTGTGTCCCGTCACTCTGGAGAGTCGTCACAGCTGCAGCCAGCACAAGGGTGAGTCAAATATTTTATTCCAAGTATGTGTACACCTATGCTCCATCCTACTCTTATCTCTACTCTTCCTTGTTCACCAAGGTACCCACACCACCTCACTTTACCATCTCCATGTTACCGACACTGGTCAAGCAGAGTGGGTAGCGCGGTGGTGGAAAAGTGAGGTGGTGGGGGTAGCCGCGTGGTGGGGGAAGGAGTGGGGATAGGAGTGGGATGGAGCAAAGGTGTACACATACTACTGATATTAACGTCAGTACGGATAAGTGATATTCATAGTGCTATATCGAATACCAGAGAAGCTGGGTAACGCAGTGGTAGCGTTCCAGACTGACAATCCAAAAATCACAAGTTCGAATCTCGAGAATTGTTGAGACAAAAAGACAAAATCGAAAAATTTCGTTATACGACCTATTAAGTATTCATGTCATTGGCACTACAAGATTTATTTTCCCGACTCTTACTGAAAAACCGCTACAACGTCATGAATTTCTTACAAATACTAATGACCAACACATAAAAAGATCGACAATTTCAATAATTAATAAAAACAAACATTTTATTCATCGATTAAGAGTACACAGAAATAATAGTACGGCTAATAATTGCATTAATTTATATTGTACTTTAAACGTTGACCAGCGCGCGGCGTACTGAGAGACGTCCGCGTTGCCTGACTGTTGATTGGTCAGTGAGCCGGGTGTGCGCGCGGCGTAGTGTGTGACGTCACATGCTGCCTGACTGTTGATTGGTCAGTGCGCCGGGTGCGCGTACAGTGGGCGCAAAAGCAGACCCAGTGGAGAGGGTACCCAAGAGGGAAAAAATTCCCTCATCTGGCAGCACTGTGCTGAAGTACGACGTCGGGTGTTGACCGGCAGCCATGACGATTATTACTGTCAGATGCGCGGCGTCATAACAACACGCCACTAACCTATGTCCCCGTAAAAAGGTATTATTGAGGTAAGGGATAGCGACCAGAAGTAATGCATACCATCATTATTCAGTAACAAACAGCATAACTAATTGATATGTCCTTAAAAATACTACTTCACGTGAGATTATGATGAATTTTGTACATAACAAGACTGTATTTGGATTTTAGTTTGTAAACAATAAAGCGTCATGTAAACTATTACTGGAGTTGAAAGCCACCAAAGTTTCTTCAAATATTTCTAGCATTGTATCGATTCAATTAGCCTCTCTTCATGGCAAAGGTCTTTTATAAGTGGAAACGATTCTTTCTTTGGTTTTCAAAGGGTTGAATCAGACTACAGGGTAAGAAAATGAGTTGCTGTGCTCTCTGCCAATAAGGTGGTTATTTATTTGAACGATAATGAAATGCCCTTACTAAAATTCGTTAGAATTCACAGCACCGACGAATTTGGTGACCTTCTAAAGGGTGGTTAAATTTTAAGGGCCGATGTTGATTTTGAATAAAATACAAATTATTTCGGAAATTATTGTCAATTCTTTTTATTATGATAATATGGTATGGTTCAATTATGTATGGAACAAAATACCGGTCAAATGGCCGCCGCGACCTCGGCGGCACACCTCCATCCGATGGTCCAAATTTTCGATGACGCTTAGGCATAATTGAGGTTCTATGCCGTTAATGTGCCGAATTATCTCATCCTTTAGCTCTTGAATTGTTGCTGGCTTATCGACGTACACCTTTTCTTTCAAATAACCCCAAAGAAAGAAGTCCAACGGTGTCAAATCACATGATCTTGGCGGCCAATTGACATCGCCACCACGTGAGATAACACGGCCATTGAATTTGTCGCGCAAAAGAGCCATTGTTTCGTTAGCTGTGTGGCAAGTAGCACCGTCCTGTTGAAACCACATATCGCCCACATCCATATCTTCCAATTCCTGCCATAAAAAGTTCGTTATCATCTCACGATAGCGAACACCATTCACAGTAACTGCCTGACCGGCCTCATTTTGGAAAAAATATGGCCCGATGATGCCGCCAGCCCATAAACCGCACCAAACAGTCACTCTTTGTGGGTGCATTGGTTTTTCGACAATCACTCTTGGATTATGATTCGCCCAAATGCGGCAATTCTGCTTATTGACGAATCCACTGAGGTGAAAATGTGCCTCATCACTGAAGATGATTTTCTTCGAAAATTGATCATCCACTGTTGCCATTTCTTGCCACCATTCTGACCATTGACGACGTTTGGAATGTTTAAGAGGCTTCAGTTCTTGAGTCAATTGCACCTTATAAGCGTGTAAATGCAAGTCTTTATGCATAATGTTCATCAACGACGAGCGTGAGAGGTGCAATTGTTGGGCACGACGACGAGTTGAGGTGAACGGCTCTTCAGCCACACTATCGCGAACAGCAGCAGTACGAGCTGTACGAGCATGCACTGGTGTTTTAATATCTCCTACAGACCCGGTTTGCTCAAATTTTTGCACGATTTTTCCGATTGTACGCACATTTGGACGATTAAATTGACCGAAAAAATCACGAAGTGCACGATATGCATTTTGATTTGAACGCCTATTTTCATAATAAGCCTGAATAACTTTAACGCGTTGCTCGATTGTGTATCTTTCCATGGTTCAAATTGAGTTAGTCTGAAATTGAGAAATGTCAAATGAAATGCAGAAAAAAACTTGACGTTTAGGTGTGGTTCACATTCAATATCGGCCCTTAAAATTTAACCACCCTTTACAAGACATTCACGAAATGGTAATATGATATATACATTAGACTATCTTTTTTACCTATGGTTATATTTATGAATTAATCATTGTTTTATCCTTATTATTATTTGAAACTAAATAGCCTAAAAACATTGAATATTGAATCCCGCTTAGCCGTGCATTGTTGCTTGTTTTCTGTGGATAAGATGTACATTGTATATATGTACATAGTTAATCGGGATTCTGCTTTAGAAGGTCCAAAAATCGTTTTTTTTATTACCTTAATCGATAGATGAACTATCCAAGCATATATTCACAAAGTTATAGATGCCGAAGTATTTTCGGAGATACAAAGCTGAACGCAGAGGGGCGTCGAGCAGGTGTTTGCGTGCTCGGCCAGGCTCGGGCGCGCGGTCAGTCCCTCTATCTACTACTCCGAATTTCTTACCTAAGAAAGTTTCAACCTTCTTTCAGAAAAATACTTTGAATTTGTAGTAATGTCATGCTGAGCTATAAACTCGTTTGTAGAAATATAAAAGTGTATAATAGCTGTCTGTGTACGTGTTCTACTTTGCTGCTTCTAGCATCAACGGTCAGTTTTGCTCCGATTCTTGGCGCGTACACATCGTCAAACATCATGGAAAGCTATCCGAAAAGTGAAAAATCATCTTCCATAAGGGTTTTGAAACAGCGCGAACGAAAATTTAACGGTCATCGATTTACAACTAAAGACAATGAAGACGAATTGAATACGAGTGCTAGTGCGAAAAAATTGTCAACTGCCAGCTGCGAGGATATAATTGTGAATCCGCTTCATTGTTATCGCATTATTGAATTCTTGACAGCTTTTCATACGATTGTTATATTGTAATCTGCAGATCGTGTAAACAAGGCATTGAATTTCAAGAGTGCAGGCATCGAGGCTTAGATTAAAAAATGGTTTTATCGTGTATATGCGGTCGAAGAGAAATTAATTCAGGACCGTAGATAAACACCGGTTACGAAAATACAGACGAATCGTGTTCGTCATGAGGCTACTTGGCATTTCACGAAAATGTATAAATATATTTTGTGGCCTATATATATTCTACTTACCAGGTGTATGCATAAGTTTTTTCCGGTTTAACTAAGAAATGGCGCCAGCGAAAAGTACGCAGCGTATTCATTTGACACATACGTCATTTTGTTCTTCTGACATTAACCTACAAACACACATAAGTTGAGTCCGCCAAAAACTAGCGTCTTTGTTTTATCGTTCAGTGATCATGTCGAGTTTTGTGCCTGAAAAAGAACATTTGCGGCACGCATTGCTTTTCTTATTTAATCAAAAGAAAAAGGCTGCTGAAAGTCAACGTTTGCTGGTAGAAACATATGGTGAACACGCTCCATCGATTAGAACATGTGAGACATGGTTTCGACAATTTAAAAGTGGTGATTTCAATGTGAAAGACAGTGAGCGCTCTGGTGGACCACAAAAATGCGAAGACGAGCAATTGCAGGAGTTATTGGATGATGACCCAACTCAAACTCAACGGCAATTAGCAGAAGCATTACATGTGTCACAAGAAACAATCAGCAGACGTTTACGAGTAATGGGGAAGATCAATAAACTCGGTAAATGGGTCTCACACGATTTGAATGAACGTCAAATAGAAAATCGCAAAGTCACTTGTGAAGTGCTGCTTCAACGCCACGAAAGGAAATCATTTTTGCATCGAATTGTGACGGGTGACGAAAAATGGATTTATTTTGAAAACCCGAAGCGCAAAAAATCGTGGCTTTCACCTGGCGAAGCCGGTCCTTCAACACCAAGGCCAAACCATGCTCTGTGTCTGGTGGGACCAGAGCGGTATTGTGTATTATGAACTCTTGAAGCCCGGCGAAACCGTTAATACACAACGCTATCGCCAACAAATTATTAATTTAAACCACGCATTAATCGAAAGACGACCGGAATGGGCCAGAAGACATGGCAAAGTGATTTTGTTACACGACAATGCGCCGTCTCACACAGCAAAAGCAATGAAAGACACCTTGAAATTGCTTGGATGGGAAATCCTTCCGCACCCGCCGTATTCGCCAGACCTAGCGCCATCTGACTATCACCTCTTCGCATCAATGGGGCACGCGCTCCCAGAGCAGCACTTCAGCAATTTCGAGGAAGTTGGAAAATGGCTCGACGAATGGTTTGCCGCAAAAGACAAGCAGTTTTTCTGGCATGGTATTCATAAGTTACCTGAAAGATGGGCGAAATGTGTAGAAGCCGATGGCCAATATTTTGAATAAAACAAAAATTAATTTCCCTTGAAAATGACGTGTTTTTTTTTACCAAAAAACCGGAAAAAACTTATGCATACACCTGGTATTTAAATGCTATGCACTTAAATGCTACTCGCTTAAATGCTATTCGCTCAAATATTATTCGCTAGATTTTATTCAATTGAAGTCTATTCAGTCCAGTATTATTATAAATGTCTTCTAAATCCCGCTAATTATTTTTCTTATTACTTAGACCACTCGCCTGCCTTTCCTTTTTTAACTGTCTTCGTTCTTCACCACACAGACTCGATTTTCGTAATTCTTTTGCAAACGTCAATGTAGAATTATTGAAATCTCAACACATTGAATCAAAATTCATAATGCACGAATTGTCTTTTTTTCATCGAGATGCACGTAAGAGTTAAACTTCAGAGAAGAGCTCAGAATTAAAAACTGAGAGCTAAGAGAGCGTTTTCAGCCCTGCAGACTCTTTTATACCCTGCCCCGCTGCCTTGTTCCCCTCTACATCATTAGGCCCTGCAATTTTAAATCGAACGCGCTTTAATAATTTTTCGAGTTGCCGCTGTCGCGCCACCCGTCTTCCCCTCGCCTTCAAGCGAGGCCAGCTGATCGCCGACCTGCTGCTTACGGTAGCGAGGGAATTCCTTAAATGTGACGTCGCCCGTTTTTGTCAAATTTCGTCCGGGTTCGATACCCTAGTGCCCGCAGTGCTCGGTGCGTTGGAGCGTAATTTCGCCTCTTATAATAGCGAAATATAATCAGGCAGGCGAGCGGGTGTAACTATGTTACATTATCCCCCGAGATCTTTGAGATAGTTGTATTTGGAACTCGTCCAGAGATCTCTTACATTGTTTATCACATTTTTTTTTTGTAAACGTGTTTTCTTAAAGTAAACGTAGATTTTTTTATGTTGCCATACCCCATCACTCAATTTCGCGATTATTTTATCTCCGATCGCTAAAATTCTCTGTTGGGCGTCTATCGAATTGTTTAACGCCAACATCCCGTCGATTCCATTAGTACTGGCCTTATCAATTTTGGCACAACCAGCATCTGCCATCCCCCTGTTGATCCATATGTTTGTGCGTCTACCATTATCTGTTTCTTTACACGTTTGGTTTCTCTGCCAAACGCTCTGACCACCTGTTTCAATGTTACTGGTAGCATCGGGCAGTTCTTTAAAATCGCCTCATTTTCCCGGAAAAACTCCTCTGACACACGAGACATCTCGCTCCCGCTATCTATGAGACTCACTTCCGATATTCCAGCAATTTCTACCGGTATCTCCGGACACCTCAGATGCTTCTCGTCATACCACTTGCTAAGTATCTTTTCCATCTCCTCATACAAATATTCCCGTGGATTTTCCAGAAGCATTGAACATAACACTTTCCCTTTTTCGCCTCCATCCACCTTCCTTGGTGCTGGCCCTTTGATATTCGGTACTCCGTGAACTCTGGCAACGATTTCCAGCCACATACTTTTTTTTTTTATTAAATGCACCTTTATCGTCTTCCTGAACTCTGCTTTTCCCTGACTCAGCCTGCCTTCGCCATTCGGTGCTCGCTTCTTCATTCTTCCTCGCTGTCTGTTCGCTGCTTCTGTCTTTTTCCTCTTTTCTTCGCCGATCCCTCACTTTCTTCTTTTCCCTCTTCTTCGCGTTCATCTTTTGTCTCGTACTCTTTCTTTTTCCGTGTTTTATCGTTCTTCGTTCTCCCTCCTTCTTATCGTTTTCTTATGTTGTTCTTATGTTTTCAGTTTCTTCGGGCGCAACGGCTAAGCGTTTCCCGAATCTGTGTTTAGAGCTCTCGAGCATTTCGGTGTTTGCTCCCTCGGGATCGTGTGAGTCATGGTCTTTGTGAAGCACGATTTATATACTGTGTTCAAAAAGTAAGGTAAATTTTTTATTTAAACTTTCCGCGTTAACCGAATCGGACAAATGAATTTTTTTTCAAGTTGGTAGGACTGTTAGTGACATCTGTGACAAATTATATGTCAATATCATCATTAGTTATTAGTTTACGCTTGGTTTTGTGAACAAAGAAAAGTGAATTTGTCGATTTTTACAATGTCGAATTTTGTTGAGCAAAGAAGTGCTATTAAATTTTGCTTGCGGAATGAAATTTCTGCCGCTGAAACGTATCGAATGTTACGAAAGGCCTTCGGTGACGAGACTATGTCACAGAAAAATGTTTACAAGTGGTACAAAGACTTCAAAGAAGGCAGAGAACGTGTCGATGATTTGGAACGCTCTGGACGACCATCGACGTCAATTGATGAGCAACACATCGATTAACAATTTGAGACCTTGCCGACATGCTTGCAATATCAATTGGATCAGTGCAAGCAATTTTGAAGGATCATTTGTGCCTCAGAAGAGTCAAATCGCGTTTGGTGCCAAAATTCGCGTTTGGTTCTTCGTGAGTTTTTCGCCAAAAACTCCACTCATGTCGCTCCACAACCACCGTATTCGCCTGATTTAGCACCGTGTGACTTCTGGCTGTTCCCAAAGCTCAAGAGACCACTCCGGGGAAATCGTTTTGAGTCGATTGAAGAGATCAAACGTGAATCGCTACGCGCATTGAAGGCTATACCTGAGGACAACTTTTTAGCATGCTTCAAAGATTGGAAAAAACGTTGGCATAAGTGTATTGTAGTTAGGGGGGATTATTTTGAGGGGGACGAAATCGATTTGGAAGAATAAATAAAAATTTTTAATTTTAAAACAAAATTCACCTTACTTTTTGAACACAGTAGTATTATTCACCTGCTGGTCTGGCTGCTGCTTCGGCATTTCTGGCCCACCTGGTTAATTATTTTCTGGCAAAGAAAATTGTCCAGTCCTGTTTTCCTGCCAATGTGGCCTTGATTGCCCTGATCTCTCTCCCTATGGTGGATTTCTTGGCGGCCATGGCGCGTTGTTTTGCCATGGTGGTCTCTCTCCCCTACCACTCTGACGTCCTGGTGATGACGAAAATCTATTTCCGCGATTGTTTGCAGGCATTTCCCGATTTTCATATCTCGGGTACGGCCGTGTTGTCTGTTCACGCACAGTTCCCCTACTAGCGTATCTTTGTTGCTCCTGTGATGCGTATCCACCCGTGCGACCTGCTCCTCTCCTATGGTTCAAAGGACCAGCCACATCTGTGCTCTCTAACAACTCCAAAAACTCGTCGATCTCACTTATCTGTCGGACTCATCACCACACTACGCACTTATTCATCAAAATGTTTCGCGAGACGACGGATAATGTCTTGTAACGTGGCAAAAACATTCCAGGTCTGCGTCCTCCTCGCTCAACGATTACCAACGCGATCTCGCAGGGCTGTAGATGATCGCTGGCGTACTGTGTTTAATTTTTTTTCTTCTCTTTTTTTTATATATATATGTATTGCGATTTATATGACCGGGGGACGGAGAGGGAGTACGAGGAAGAGGAGAGCAACACATCTAACAACTGAAGGCTTCGGGGTTCAGCTTGTTACCTGGACCGATATTTCACATCTTTCTTGGACGAGATATGTCGTTTTCCCGCGCGACGTACCAAATGCTATCCTTGGCCATCGTCGACCCACGGAAATCTATATGTCTCAGGGGGTCATCTGCTGGACTACGCACCGCTGGTATTGTCTGTCGCTAATTTATACATCGTCCAGCTGAGGCGCTAGTCGCGGTCATCGTGCGACACCGGTTCCCCCAATTAACCGAGTTCGGCTCGTTAAGTGGGGATCCGAG
Organism: Cylloceria caligata; assembly: GCA_963942595.1. Lineage (NCBI taxonomy): Eukaryota > Metazoa > Arthropoda > Insecta > Hymenoptera > Ichneumonidae > Cylloceria > Cylloceria caligata. Next base: position 53,419,594 of record OZ012704.1, on the reverse strand, counting down.
TTCACGGGCACGCGTGCCTGACGGATCTCAGGGCTTTTTCCCGGATATCGTTGAGGGAGTAGGACCTGGGTCTTGCATTACTCTCGCCACGATTCGGTTAAAGAGAGAAGGAAGGCGATTACAACGCAATCGAAATAAAATTCACAGTCGGCACGTCCAAAAAATTCAACACTTATTCGCTACAGTATTTCCTGGACGGGGTAGCCAAAGTTACGTCCGCCTACGAGGATTCTCCCGGAAATCAGGGAACGACTCTGCAACATCGTCTCGGAGAGCTCGCTTTCTTTCCCCGGTCTTTGATTTTATTCGATTCTTCGAGGACAGACAAGTCCGTTCGAGCCTGTTCATACCTGCAATTTCTCTACCCCGCACGCAGAGTATGCATTTGTATTGGGCCAGTTCGCGTTTGTAGAGTGTAACAACGAGATCGCTTGTTAGGTAAAGCCGGGAATAAGTCACGCCGTGTTTTATGTTTCTTTGAATGTAATTTCTAATGTTGCGCGCGCGTTAGTACGTCGTCCCGTTGTGAGTTTTGTGTAAAAGGGACTCACACGTTATAGACCGCGTCGCATATCATTCAAAACTGGCGTTTATTTGTTCTATTTATTTATTTATTTATTTATTCTGTTTGAGATTCCGCCTGATGTTGTTTGACAGATCTGCAATATATTGAAAATTATGAGTCTTCACTCACGACAGGGTGAAAATAAACCAGACACATAGATGGTAATTTGAGACAGTGGTTTATTATGTCTTCCGCATTTCACAAACAAAATAATATAATTTTTGGTATAATTTAAAATGAATTTCAAAATAAAAACTAATACAAAAACAGGTTAAATTTAGAAAAATATACAATAAAACGAAATAACATATTGAATTTAGAATTGAGTTTTCAGACAGCATACAATTATATTAATTGTGCTGAATGCAATTGAGCTTGAGTATCGAGCGCGGTATGCGTGCAGCAGCCAGTGCTGCATAGCACGCCACCTTAGAGACAATGAGTGCGTAATATGATGTTAACCGTCTACTGCAAACTCTCAGCAGATTGACGAAGAGAGTTGCAGTGAATAAATGAGAGCACTTGCTATTAAAATTGCTTGAGTGCTCTACATGCATGAGACAAGCTACGCAGGCAGCACTGCGTAGCACAATACAACATAGAATGAGGATGTACAATTGAGCAGAAAATATTCACAGTATTCTTCCAGCAGGTTTACTGGGGAAAACTACAGTGAACATTAGGCACATGCGTAATTGTATTAATCAAGCAGGCAAAGCAGAGTAAGGAAAAACGTGGCGCAGCCCGCGTTGCCGAGCACGCCACAGTGTGAGACCTTTTATGCTGATGTACCGATATTAACCCTTTGAGTGCCGGGAGCCGATATATCGGTTCCTGCTACACTGGCGAGAAGTGCCAGAGCCGATATATCGGTCCGCGCCTCGTAGCGCTTTACTATTCGCATTGCGGGAGAACTCTATCTCAAAATAAATTTGTAATACGTTATAAATGATCTAATTTCATTATGAGAGAATTAAAAAAAAATAGTTTTTCGTTTTAACTCTTTGTGGACGACGACCTTTTCCTATCGCTTGGAGGTACCGAAAGTCATATAAACATAAACACCGATGGTCGCCACTCAGGCGATATTCGATCTTATGTTTTCAAGTTATGTTTTATTTTTGTTATGTAATATTGTTTATCTTGTTACAAAATATATTGGAAATACAAAGTATATGCTTCATAATAATTGACCCATATAAAATTATGGTGAAAAGATGGCTGTTTGTATGTGCAAATACGTTTTGTACGAGAGAACTCAACTTTTACTTCATTTATAAACATATATATTTTTGTTTTTTCTATAATTCTCAAATGAGTACAAAAAAACTAGTGTCATTGTTTAGTTCTGTATTTCATCTATAATACGCAGCTTTTTGAATCATGTAAATATCGTTTCTCGTTTGGTTTTTATAAGCATTTTCCCGAACCCTTGTAAAACTGTGAAATTCGGCCGGTTTTTCTCGCATAGGCACCTCTATTTCGCCCGGCACTAAAAGGGTTAATGAATCTCCTCACCGTCAGTGAATTATGGTTAATTATGACGGTGTTCTCTTACCTTAATTTGAATCCGGTTGAGCACGATAGCTGAGTCGATCCAGAGAAAAGTGATGTAGAATATCCACGAGAAGCAGAGATGGGTGCTGTTCCATGCGGTCTTCACGAAAAAGTGTCAAATATAGCAATATGGCTGCCGGATCTGAAAGCGTCGTTGGGCGCTGAAGTCAGTTGAGCGAGATAGCCGGTGAGCGAAACCGAAGTCAAGCGAGAGAGACATCCTCTCGCTTGCTGCTAGTGCTCGGGCTGTCGCGCGATACATTTAACTCTGACTGACAAGGGGACCGCCAGGTACGTGGTACACTGATTCGGACCAAATTTTTATCACTATAATATTAATAGATATAAAATATTAAAAATTTCCGAGCGTCCATATACTCTTTATATAATCTCTGCGTTAAATCATCATCTACAAGAGCGCGTAGCGTAGTCGGCAACGTCTCCGCTTCGTAAGTGCTGGATCGCCGGATCGAATCCCGGCGCAGACTTTTCTTTAAATAAAATTATTATTATTATCATTTAATCATTTCTACGGCAACTACTATGCGATAATATTAATATTTCCGTAAAGGAATGAATCCACGAGCTCGGGCGGTCATACGTACACGGGCGTGCGCTTGTGTGCGTCATGCTGCTGCGGCCGCTTTCTGACATCACTGTATTGAAAGTCGCTTAGTGCGTGATCGGCCGTCATCCCGTATTGTGTATGTGAGTCTGTGGGATTTGAACGGTTCGAGACGAATCCCGCGTCGTTAAATTGGCCATTACATCTTGTGATATTTTATTTTATTGCTGGAAATTCGGTCCAGATCTCGTGAATATTTTTGTTTATTAATTATTATTATTATTATTTTTATTTCCTCAACTTATTTTATTCATCGGATCGTGGCCGTCGCGTACTTGTTTATTGACCGATCAGGGATTTATTGTCTGACAGAGTTTCCCTGCTTGAAATTATATTCATTATACGACTGGCTTTATTGAAACGATCGAGCTGTTAGATATTTCGCGTACGTGACCTTCCGGCGTCTCGTTGTCGACGTGTTGTTTTGAGTACTTGGGATTGACCCGGCATAGGCCGTGTCACGAGCTAGTTATCCCCCAGAATTATTAATTCGCTTTATTCGATTTTCTGTTGTTCGTTTCGATGTGTATTTGGAATTTGGTTTGAACGAGGTTAATATAGGCGGTAGAGAGTCGGGTCGAACGTAGAGTACGTGTCTGAATTATTTATTGGTTTTATTGATTCTATTTTTATTGATTTTATTTACGAATTCTACTTGAGTTATATTATTTAGTTGTTTTATTTGTTGACTCTGTTTATTGGCTATTGATTTTATTTTATTTCATTTTATTCCTTGATTTAGTCTTATTGTTTTGTTTAGTTTTATTTACTAACTAGTATCGTACCCGGCTTCGCCCAGGTTTATTTTTAGTATCGTTTCCTTAAATAAAACCAAATGCTATGATTTTCAAATAGAATTTGTGTTTATTGAACGTTTAAACATTATCATTGAAGTATAGTTTACCAAAGTCAATCCTTCAACACCTGTGTATAGCTATAGCTACTACGCAGAATAACTTTGCTTTTTTTAAAAATTAAAATTAAACGTCAAAATTCAATAATACTCTTAGAAAATTCAAATATCCGTAACTCCTTAAGGACTCAACTTGAAGTGCTGAAAATAGTTGCGTTGACCTAGAAATCAGGAGACCTTTCTAAAATGTCCAAGATCACCTTCCTAGCACGCTCCATCTA